>CM025854.1:9997542-10111979 GCA_003952965.2 Morella rubra
ATCCTTCGACGATCTATATCTCCACAGACCGATTTCAATCCAAAAATAACACGTTTTACATCACCATTTCGTACTCAATCAATACCGAACATATTTTTAACCTACCCAAAGAATTAAACAATCAAACATCAACTAAAACAACACATTTCCACTCAAAGCCCCACAAAAACATAAAATACTGTACCTCAAAATGCTTCCAAATCCACCCAAAACTACTTCAATCTATGCTTCAACCTCCTTCTATCAGCCCACAAAGCATTCCTCAACAAGAAATGGCTGAAAATGAGAGGATTTGAGAGTATACCAAGTGAATGAAAACTCTCTGCGCTTCAACACTTTCATTCTCTGTAAAACACGTCTGGACATGTAAAAGTTACGTCCGAATGCCATGCACGAAAATTTTGGCACCAATAGTTGCCGCCAAGAATTTCGTCTCCGTTGAACGGTACTCCACAATTTGTTTGCTAAACAAACGACCTCGTTTTAATAGAAAGAAATGACAATTAAAGCCAACCGTCCGGATGGTCACAATAAAATTTAACAAAATTCGCACATGCCAACGACACCGTTTTAAATACAAATGAACGATGTCATTTTATCCCACGGACGTCCACACAGTATATAAACCGTGCGGACGTACTTTTCGAATAACACGACACCGTTTTCCATTTACTGAATGTCAACATTTAGATGGACAAACCATGGGAACAGCTTTTTAAACATCCGAACGCTCCCTCTCATTTATTTGTAATATGATAATAGCATTTCATTTCTTAATAACATATTAATAGTAATTAAAAAATTATTTTTAATAACGTATGTAATTAATATTATTTTTTACTTAACATATCCAAAATAAATATAAACCATAATAAAAAAAGATGCAATAACCATCATAAAGCAAAATCGAATAAATATTTAGATACAAATTATACTAAAATGTAAAACATAAATATCCAGTACGACATAAATATACATAACATGACATATATAACAACAAAACATAAAATTCATAATCATGCTTCTGGACTGAGCTCAGTGGATCCATCTCCCGGGTTCTCACTCATCTTCCCCATTGATCCTCAATAGCGTCCAACCTCCTTGACATCACACACAAGGTGCCCGAAGTGCTAGTGAGAAATGGCTGCAATCCGCCATTTGAGACTCCATATCGATCAAACGGGTCCCCAAGCCGACGCACAACTGATGCGTGGTAAAATAGCAGCATCAACCATCTCCTTCAGGTTTGTCATAAAAGCATCGACCCAGGCTGGTCACTCCCCGGTATCATGGCGTGGGGTTGCTCCTCTAGCTGCAGCTTAGGAGGAGCAGCTTGTGGTTTCTGCTGCCTCCTAATCTGAGCTTCGGAATGGCTCAAAGTAGTCCGATAGATGAGACTGATAGGCGTCTTCCATTTCTCGTTTGGACTATAGTTACAGCCCACACCTTGGAGGAACTGTGTCAAGAGTAGACTGTGCAACAATGCGGTAGTTCAACTGATCTTTGCTTCAGCTCAAAGACTCATGAAGATGTACAACAACAAATCCACAAGACCTCCTCTAGCTACGTATAACATCAGCTCGCCTCTCACTACAGGGCACTCTATCATTTGTTTTATTGGCTTGATGTTGTACGCAAATATCAGATGCAAAATACGCCAGAATGGGAGCAAGAACTTCTATTTTAGGAAGGGTCTGACAACCACCATGTCCCGGCCCATCAATGTCTGAAATACGTCTTCTGCAGATGGCTTGTTCTCCATCTCCACAGCAGGGAAATACTCAATCGGCCTCTGCATCCCCACAATAGAAATCTCACCTAGCGTACATGACTGCTCCATACTTGTGCATCAATGTCCACAATGTCCAAGAGGGTAAGTAAAACTTGTCCCGGACCAAAATGCAGATCCAAGTCACGGCTTATGTAAAAGATTCCCGATCCAATCTGCAACATCCAAAACATCACCATACTCCGATCCCTGATTACTCAGCTCAAAAAAGTCACTACTCCCTCCCTGAAACCTCACTCTCAAATGGTGGACTGATTGGATTAGGAACTCAGCCCGCTGGCTATGGCAGTGCTCCTGTGATTGCCTCATAAGTATCCTCTTGAGCCTAAGTGAGGGTTAGGCCAGTGCAAATGCCGTCTCGACATGTATGAGGTAGAATCAACAATTTGGCTGCATTTTAGCTCTCAATTTAGATCACAAAACAAAAAAAAGTAGGTCAAGATTTACCGTCGCATCTCACGAATAGCTAACCATTGCAATAATCAAAAGGATTTCGTGAACGACGTATATAACGACTTAGCACAAATTGAATAAACGTGTGCGAATGAACGCTATGTTCCGACAAAGGTTTAGGAAAAAATCCGCATGCTATACCATTAAAAAACAATAAAAACATGTGTATAATATCTGTAAATAAAATAAACAATGTCAATCTGAAAACTCCACGCAACGCACTAACATTGAACGGCTAAAGAAACGCAATGGCTAAAGTAAATGGTTAAGTGTTTGACACGCCTAAAGTACAGTTAGCAACCAAATTTTGCTTAAGAAAAAACTTTTTAACATATACATATAGTTCATCAGCTAAACGACAACGTATAAGGAACAAACGTCCGCACTCAAAGTAATTCGTCCAAACATGTGGTAAAACGACATAGTTTATTAAACAGATGTGCGCACAATAGAATAAATGTCCGCAACAAAAATAATCCTAAAAAAATAAATTTTTATATATGCTTGGAAAGATGATAGCGTATAACAAAATAATGTCCGCACGTGAAAATTTTCCGTCCGAACGTATTGTTAGAAAACGACGTATTTAAAAATATAAAGATAAGTAATTGTCTTAAACTAAATGACAGAGTATAATGTACAATGCCGTCCGCAGTGGACAACAAACCATTCACACGTTTTAATTAAAATGACAACGTTATCAAATATAACCCTAGAAAATTTAAAACTATCTATTCAGACAGCTTCTGCTCGTCTAAACCTGTCTTGGGGTAGAAGATAGAGTCGACTCAGCCATGGCCGGTCTATCTCCCACCTTCAAAACTCCCCCAAACCAACACCAAAATTATAAATTAAACAAAATCCTACAACAACATGCAATTTCATATCAATACAAATATGGGCCATCAAACAACTGTGGTGGCCAAAAATCTAGTCATGAAATTTTCTACGTAAATAACTTAAAAACATGATTTTTTATGCAAAAGAAACAGGTAAAAGCATGAGAAACATACGTGAATACAAAGAACACAACTAAAATGAAAGATTATTGGACGAGAAGCGTGAATGTAGGTTGAGAAAAGAGAGAAATTGTCGGTGTAAAAATTTCCGGTGTACGTAAAATGACCTTCAAATGGCTTATGTTCGACTTTAAAATTTGTCCACTCTGTTCAGACGTTACCATTTTTTCACGTGACAATCGAAATTCCTACGCATCCTAAATCAAATTCCAAATGAATGATTTAGAAATTCTCGAAATGAAGGCATATGGACTGGATGAGTTTGTGCGGACGGTCATACCAATGTAATGTGCAACATGGAGTAGCACCATTAGCCGAAATTATTGCCATACGATTTCGGATGGTATGTTAGTGTGAGGATGCGCATAACTGTTCTCCTCGTTCTTTTAAAACAAACGTGTGTCAATTATGCGCGGACTATCTCAGACATTCGAAAGTCTATGTCAGACCGTGCAGACGCTGATGCAGATTTTTTGATGATTTCACATGCGTCATTGATGGGTGACAACGTTGTTTTGTCACCCAAAATATGTGCGCACATCTTCATTTACGGTGCAGACGTGTTTGCAGTTGCTGACAAATATTTTTAACTGTAAATGTATGACGTTTTGCCTTTTCGTCAACCCTGAATACCGTCCTAACGGTGTTTAAGAATGTCCGGACTGTTTTGTAATTTAGCACACACACTGGGTAACAAAATTTTTAACAAATAGAAGGGCATGAACATAGAAGGGCAATGACGGTGAAAATTTTATTTTGAATACCCGAAAAATTTGACACCTAAGGTCAGTTTTCTTGTAGTAATCCTTGTCAGCCCTAGTTGTTTCTTCTTAAGCACCAGCTGTACTTGACTCCTCATCTTTTTTAGCAATATTCAATTGCTTTCTAATGAGAGTCATATCAGCTACCAATGTCATTATATGCAATTTAAGAAAGTCAATAGTAGTAAGAATGGAAGATTGAATAGAAGCAAATGTATTAGATCTCTCAGTGAGAAGCTTTAAAGCTCAACCATATAAGACAAATAAGATCTTAAAGGACCATTTAGAGGATAAATGCAAGGAGTGGTTTTCTTATGGCCTTTGTGAGATTTAATTTGAGTAACTGAAGCTTAACCAAAACCATTAGGAAGTTTCCTTCTAGTTTCTTCCCTAGGTATGGCTATATGGTTTGTAGCAAGGAAATTCATTATCAAACAAGAATATGGCGTAGTAGATTTAGAATGAAAAACCTTAACGATACGTGCACAAATGTTAGGGAAGATCAATACAATCACCAACCAAGAAAGCATATAGGAAATGCATTCTTTCATAAGACAAAGCTGACAAATGCATATTTAAAAAAATGTTAGTAGAGATAATCCTACTAATAATCAAGTGATTAAAGGAAAAGAGTTTAGCATTAAACTCTTTATGATGAACGGTCAATTTTTTTTCAACTAAGTAATTTGCAATAACAGATGGCGTAGGACGAGTCTTAGCTGAATATGGATAATTAGGCTTATGGACCCTAAGTATCCCTAGACAATGAGCAATTATGGAATGATTAATATCGATATATTGACCACAAAAAAGCAATGAAAGACTCAGAGTCATAAATTTGTACATGTCAGAATAGAACTCATGCAATGCTGCTTCAGTGATTTGCAATAACAGATGGTGTAAGACGAGTCTTAGCCAAATATGGATAAGTAGGCTTATGAACCCTAAGTATCCCTAGACAATGAGCAATTATGGAATGATCAATATCAATATATTGACCACTAAAAAAATAGTGAAAGACTCAGATTCATTAAAATTGTGCATGTTAGAATAGAACTCATGCACTACTGCTTCAGTATGAGGAATAATATTTGTTACCATTGCTCCCCAGCCCTGAGATAAGAATCTCTCAGAAATCTACATCTGAGAGAGTTCTTCCAAGAAGACTTCTCTTTCTATGATCAGATCCTTCTTACCAAACTTCTTCGTGAAAAGTTCTTCAGCTTCAACATTGAGAAATCTTGAGGTATCATACTTGAGTTAAGTAAGAGGAGGGGTTGTCTCTTTCTCCTTTCTTGTTGTGAACCTTGTAGAAGCTTGAGTTGCTAGACTCTTAGTTCGCTTTGAAACTAGTTTAGTAGAGGGTCCAGCACATTTCTTAGGAAGGGAGATGGGAGATGGCTATTTAGAACTCTCAGATTTATTCTGAGCATTCTTAGTAGCAGCATGTTAACAGGTACCATTTGCATAAGAATATAATGTTAGTATTAAAACTAATACCATTTATAACAAACAATCCTCTTATGCTGAAAAAGTCTTATTTATAGAATAAGTAACCAACCAAGCTACTTACAACAATGCGGTAGTCTTATTTATACCATTTATAACAAACAATCCTCTTATCCATTAAAACCGAAATACCACACTATAGATCCAAAAGAAACACATTATATGATATCAATAAACTAATAAGTCAAAATATTCAATGCCACATATCAAAGCGAAATAAGATATTTCCATATCCAACTATAAAATTGTTACACAGTTTTTCATATAGCTAAACACTGACAAATCTATACATAGTTTTTACATGTCCAAATACCAAAACAAATGTACACAATTTGTCACATAACAAATCACTAAAAATACACATAGTTTTTCATAGATCATTATTAAAGAAAATCTATACATATTTTTTTATCATAGCCAAACAATTTTACAAATGAAGTCCATGACTATCTTAAAATATCAATCAAATATAACAAAGTCTCATGAAAATTCATAGAATATCTCAACACAAACTCACATGAATTGAATAAGAGTTGAAATAATAAAAAATTCATGAACCATGTGTAAACTGAAAACCCATGTTCTCCAATAAACAAAGATTTTCAATAGAACCAAGCTAACTATGCAAGACTATGTTATTATCAACTAATCTTTTTAAATAGCGACATCTAATAATAAGATTCATAAAAGATTTTTAAAAATTCAACAAATTTGTAAAAAGGGGAAAACATTTTGAACCCCAGATTTTGGAATCTTTGAAAATCTCTTAAAATAATGAATCATTGTTTAGGAAAATCATAATAGACTCTTATAATCACATGGGTAACAAAAATCATAAGAAATTTTAGCTTAAAATATGCTAAATCACAAAAATCCAATAAAGTGCATATCGCACCCACCACGCGGAACCACATGGACCACATGGCACTAAACAGTCCAGATAATCTTTAAATAAATGAAGAAATATAGAAAACATACCTTTTTCTTGACTTAGTGGATGACTAAACTAAGCCTTTTTCACAAAAATCCAAAAGGAATCAATTATGTGAGAGGCGGTGCAAAAAGGGACTGAGGTGTGTATCGCGTGAGAGGAGAGAGAATGTTTGGTTTAAAATAAGAGTAAATGACTTTAAAAGGCAACACACACTTGGTTTAAAAATAAGCACATGTGTTTTGAAAATAAACCCTGTGCGCCTATTCCTTACATGTGCACTAAATACTCTCCACCATTGACACCAGAGACTAAAACTACAAAGCAACTATATGCAAACACAAAACAAAAAAAAACGGTTTGTAATGGTGGTTGGAAAAAGATGCTAAACACCCAAAAAACGCTGCTAAGTTTTTAGCAGTGGTTGCGACCACCGCGATATGTCTACAATGAGAGGATTTAGCGGTGGTTTTTGCCGCCTCTGGCAAAAAGGACGACATATAGCGGTGGTCACAAACGCTGCTACATGTCTTTAGCAATGTTTTAGAAAATGCCGGTACAAACTAATCGACTGTAGCGTTTTAAAAATGCTGACTATAGCTCAAATTTTGTCCTGCATTTAAATATCTACAACAACCTTTTTGTGACTGCCGCTAAAAACATGTGCCAACAGTTTTTTTTTTCTTCTTTTTTAGGAAAATGTTGCAATAGCTCTATTTATAAAAACACCTGCATTTTTAATTTGTAATACAAATTTATTTCAATAACCATAATTCATTGATGAAAAAAACCTAAGAACAAAGATAATAATACAAAATATACTTCATCATTGATTAAATAACCAATCTTACAAGTTTTACAACACAAGAGTCTATACAAGTTTCTAACATAAAATAAAATAACTTTAATCCTAGCAGTAGCAAAGGTAGCTTCAGTATACCATCAACACCAACACCATCTTCACCAAGTGGTAACTCTACCATTGAAAAGGAGAAACAAGATAAAAAAAATTGAACATTATGCTCTGGGCACTCCATCTTTTGCACTTAGCAAAGAGACATACAGTAACCAAAGGAAATAATTACCACAAGCAAGGGGTTGAGGGGTGGTTTAATGTGCTCGTGAACCGCCTTATTGCCAAAATTAGGAAGAACAATACTAGAGCTGTTAGTAATTGAATTGCTGGAATCAATTGAATTCTTGGGCAAGTTAGATGTAGCAGAAGCATGCTAGTTGCTGGTGCTACTTTGGCAGCTTCCCTTGCCAGTCACGATGCCTTGTAGTAAAAATGTCATAACTTTCTCTAGGAATCTTTAAATGGCAAGAGATCAAGTGCGTTTGAAACTAGAAACGTAAAGCTTTCCAAAAATATATTGTACGCCTACTAACTATTCAAAAATCGTTCTAGAATTGATGCTCTAGGAATCTTTCACCCCAAGGTGCATACCCAGAGATACAAGTGGTGCTTCGTTACCCTGGGACGCAATTGATGCTCCTGCATCATTCTCCTCTTCTTCGAAAGAACTCACCTTCGAGTTTGAGTTCAGATCTTCCCATAGCAACTGATCTAACTTCTTGAGCTCTTCACTTGAAATCCATGCATCTTCGGAACTTGTTTTCCCTAGCCAATGAATCAAGTATTGTGTGTAAGTGCCACGCCGAGTTGTGATAGAATGCACATCCAGAAGATCAATGAACTCTCGTGGAGAGTTAGAAAGACCGCCTTCGAAATCCTTTGATTTCATAGCAATCTACTCCTCATCTTCATAATAAGGATAAAGATCACATATATTGAACATTGGACTTATTGAAAATCCAGCAAGTAATTCAATGCGATAAGCATTTAGACCCAACTTTTTTAATACTTGACAAGGGCTAAACTTCCACTATTTCAACTTTTGTTAAGTATCAACAGGAAATCTCTCCTTCCTTAGATAGACCATAACCAGATCTCCTTCCTTGAACTCCAACTTCCTCTAATAAACATCAGCCTTTGACTTATACATTTGAGTAGAATGCTGCAATTGACGTCGAACTTGTTCACGAACCACTTTTTTGTGCTCAACGAACTCTTCAGCTTCCATACTTACTCTTCTTGATTTGGCAATGGCAAGAGATCGAGAACATGGCTTGGATTGTTGCCATAGACACTTCAAATGGAGGCTTCTTGGTTGATAGATTGGCTGAACTATTATAAGCAAAATTTGCTTGAGGAATGACAAAGTCCCACTTCTTTGTTTGCTCTCCCACTAAACATCTCAACAAATTTCCAAGAGATCTATTCACCACTTTAGTTTGTCCATCAATTTGAGGATGGTAACCACAATAGAATTGCAATTGAGTCCCTAAAAGTTTCACAGTGTTCTCCAAAATTGACTAACAAACTTCACATCACGATCTGAAGTAATGGACTTTGGAACACCATGTAGACGAATAGCTTCTTTAAAAAATAACGTAGCTCTATGAGATGTATCAGTAGAATTCTTATATGGTATAAAGTGAGCCATCTTGGAGAAATGGTCGACTACAACAAATATGCAATCAAACCCGTGTTGTGTTCTAGGCAAACCAAGAACTAAATCCATTGATAAGTCTTCCCAAGGAACACGAGGGATTGGTAAAGGTTGATAAAAACCAGCATTTTGAACTCCTCCTTTAATCTTCTAACACACTAGACAGTTCTGCACAAATCGAGCAACATCACGCTTCAACATACGCCAAAAGTACTGCAACTTTACAAGAGCTTTAATTTTGTCTCTTCCAAAATGTCCAAGTCCTCCAACATGCAATTCTTCAATGAAAAATAATCTCAAAGAACCCTCCGGTAAACAAAATTGATTGCCTTTGAATAGATAGCCATCGATCGACAAATAATCTTTTCTCTTCTCATCATTCAAATCCTACAAAGACTTTTGAAAAGAAAGGATATGAAATGTAATATCTAGGAAAGAGATCAAAACTTGTGATTTTCGTAAGATAAAGTTGTCAACATGCTATGTTGTTGGCTCAAAGCATCAACAACTTTGTTTGATGATCCAACTTTGTGTTGTAGAACAAAAGAAAACCTCTCAAGGTATGAAACCTAGCTAGCATGATGAGAATTGAGCTTCTTTTGTCCCTTTAAGAATCTCAAAGCTTCATGGTCTAAAAAGAGAACAAACTCTACATCAATGAGATAATGTTCTCAATGCCGTAAAGCTTATACAATTGCACATAACTCCTTATCATAGGTTGAATATTTCAGCTTTGCATCACTGAGTTTCTCACTGAAATAAGAAACAGATTTCCCTCATAAAAGAACAGCTTCTATGCTGACATTTGATGCATCACACTTCACTTGGAATGGCTTAGAAAAATCTAGTAGTGCTAGAATTGGTGATTCAACAAGTTTGCACTTCAGCTTTTGAAAACTACTTTCAGCCTCATTGGTCCACTGAAATTCCTTCTTTAAAATATCCATCATTGAAGCAACAATGGTGCTGAAATGTTGAATAAATCTTCTGTAGAATGAGGCCAAACTATTAAAGCTTCTCACAACGGTTAGGCTTCTAGGTGTAGCTCAATCAAGAATAGCCTTTACTTTCTCATCATCCACCTTCATGTCATCTGCACTCACAACATAGCCTAGAAATACAACTTGATCAGTCATGAAAAAGCACTTCTTAAAGTTCACATACAACTGGTTTTCAAAGAGTACTTTGAAAACATTGGATAGATGTTCCAAGTGTTGCACTCTATCCTTGCTATAAATCAAAATATCATCAAAATACACCACAACATACTTCCCCATGAAGATATTCAATACTTGAGTCACAAGTCTTATTAAAGTGCTTGGGGTATTGGAAAATCCAAATGGCATAAGTAGCCACTCATACAAACCATTCTTGTTTATAAAAGCTATCTTCCATTTATCACCTTCTCTAATTTTGATTTGGTGATAAACACCTCGCAAATCAATCTTAGAGAATACTTTAGCATTAGCAAGTTCATCAAGCATATCGTTAGTCTAAGAATAGGAAACCTATAACTGATTGTAATCTTGTTAATTGCTTTACTATCAACACGCATTCTCCACGTTCCATCCTTCTTAGGAGTTATAAGAGCAGAAATTGCACAAGGTCTAAGGGATTCTCTATTTAGCCCTTTTTTCAACAAGTCAATTACTTGTCTTTGTAATTCAGCATGTTCACTAAGAGGCATTCTATAATGAGGCAAGTTAGGAAGAATAGCACCTTGCGTGAAATCAATTTGGTTCTAAATGTTTGCAGTGGTGGTAAACCATTAGGAAGCTCATCAGGAGCTATGCCTTTGAATTTGTCCAGCAAATCTTGTACATCATTCAGAACCTCCACGCTCCTTACTCATCCCACCATGTTGTTGAGCTGGCTTTTGAGAGATAGGAGCCAACCCTTTTTCTTTCCCCTTCACCACCTTTTAATTTTCAGCTTTTTAGTATGAACTCCATTTCATTTTCTCCTCTGCCTTTAGTACCTTATGGTATGCTTCCTTCAGAATGAAATGAATGCATCATAAGCTCAGCCTTGAGATTATACTTTAGGCCACTAAAATATCTTGCCACCAATTGATCATCGGATTCTTGCAAGTTCACATGGCTCATAAGTTTGTAAAATTGTTATGTATAATCACTAATAGATTGCCTCATTCGTTGATGCAATTGGTGGAGCTTTTGGTACAAAGTTTGAGAATAATCTAAGGGCAGAAACTTCTCATCAAGCTTCAACTTCATCTCAGCCCAAATATTGATTTTTGAATTCCTCTACGATCTCTACTACGCTAATATTGCAGCCACCATATAAAAGCATGAACCTTTAACTTTGTAGTGACGAAGCTTCCCATCAAAGTCTTGTAAATGAAGTTGGATGCTTTGATCATTGTTTTCTAAAGCACGAGCCAAACATTCCATGGACTATTGAGCAGCAACTCTTGGTTTAATGAAAGAACTAGAAGAAGATGAATGGTCATCTTGATTATTGTCATCATTGAAGAAGACATTGCATCCATTTTCTTGACTCTTATGGCTTGGAGTTGGTGAAGTTTGAAGACGTTGCAAAAGTTCATTCACCATGTTCATAAGTGTTTGATTTGATTCCCGTAATGCCACAAGTACAACTTGTACATCATCACACTCTGTATTTCTTTGACATCATGGAGGCATTGTGAAAGGCCAGGAGATACAAAGAAGACAGAAATCTTGAAATTCTAAAGAACATAAGAGAAACCCAATCACCATAGTAGGACAAGCTTGCTCTGATATCAGTTTGATATAGACCGGGATCCGCAAGGCTTGGCAAAATCCGAAGAGGATTGAACAAGGGGAGAGGATAGTCTAGGGATGCCACTCAACCAGGGTTAGTGGAAACCACTCGCTTGATTTGTAGGAGGATGTCACTCAACTCCAAAGCAACAGATACACTTACAAGAATTATATTTTTGAGTCAAAATTTGTACCTCTTTACTTTGGATATTCATCCATATATAGAGTTCATTACATCATGGTCAAGCTAGAAAAAATGAGATAATGAAGTCTAGACAATTCCAACACAAAAGAAATTAAATGCACTTTGAAATTCACTTTCTGTTGCCAGTCCCGATGACCTGTAGTAAAAACATCATAACATTCTCTAGGAATCTTCAAATGGCACGAGATCAAATGCGTTTGAAACTAGAGACAAAGAGCTTTCCAATGATATATAATTTACGCAAGGTGCATATCTTGAGATGCAAGTGATGCTTCGTTACCTTAGGATGCAATTGATGCTCCTGCATCAATAGCTTCACCCCAAAATTTTTTACCAATACCTTTACCATGTAGCATTTCCCGAGCATTTCATGGAGACCCTGTTCTTCCTCTCAAGAACTCTTGAAAGCTAGAGTTGTCAAATTCCTTCCCATGGTCACTTCAGATTCTTGAGATTCCGCACCCTTGTTCATTTTACAGTTGAATAATCAAGCTTTTAAACTTTTCAAAAGCTTCAGAATTTTCCCTCAGAAGTACAATCCAAGTGAACCTGGAAAAATCATCTACAACAACAAAGATGTATTTTCTGTCACCTAGACTTTTAGTCCTTGTTGGCTGATGCAGACCGGGATCTGCAAGGCTTGGCAAAATCCGAAAAGGATTGAGCCAAGGAAAGGGGATAGTCCTGGGACGCCACTCGAATAGGGGTAGTGGAAGCCACTCGACGCTACTAATCACGGATGCCACTCGACGCGACCAAGCCACTCGCTTGATTAGTAGGAAGATGTCACTCAACTCCAAAGCAAGAAATATACTTGCAAGAATTATATCTTTGAATCAAAAGTTCTTTTTATTATTTTGGATAATCACTCATATATAGAGTTCATTACATCAAGGTCAAGCTAGAAAAAATGAAATAATAAAGTCTAGACAATTCCAACACAAAAGAAATTAAATGCACTTTGAAATTCGCTCTGTTGCCATTCCTAATGTCCAGTAGTAAAAACGTCATAACTTTCTCTAGGAATCTTCAAATGATATGAGGTCAAGTGCGTTTGAAACTAGAGATGTAGAGCTTTCCAACTATATATCGTACACTGACTGAATCTTCATAAATTGTTCCAGCTAAGGTGCAGATCAGTCCTAGATGCATGTGTTGCTTTGTTACCTCAGCCCGAGATACACGTGCTGCTCTGTTTCCTCGGAACAGAAAAGAAACCCAATCACCACAGCAGGAAAACTTGCTCTGATACCAATTTGATGCAGACCGGGATCTGCAAGGCTTGGCAAAATCTGAAAAGGATTGAGCCAAGGGAAGGGGATAGTCCTGGGATGCCACTCGACTAGGGGTAACGGAAGCCACCAACGCTACTAATCGCGGATGCCACTCGAGGTGACCAAGCCACTCGCTTGATTGGTAGGAGGATGTCACTCAACTCCAAAGCAAGAAATATACTTGCAAGAATTATATCTTTGAATTAAAATGTCATACCCCGAGCTTTCAAACATCACATGCATATGGTTTATGCTCTCTTGTTTGTGATTGGTAGTGAGATTAGGGGATAATTAATGACTAAGAGAGAGTATTTAGTACTTGAGAGACTAAGTTTGAAACCTTGGTTAGGACATGATTTAGTGAGAATTGGAGCTCACGTGCAACTGAGTTATTGTTCAAGAGATTGAAGAGTACGCATTGGATCAATTTAAATTTTTAAGCTAGTCGGACCTTTTTGTCTTGAACCTTGTTTAGAACATGATTAAGTGAGAATTAGAGTTCACATGCAATTGAGTGATTGTTCAAAACATTGAGGAGCACGTATTGGAGCAATAAAATTTTTTAAGCACGTCGGTCTTTTTTGTCTCGAAAACCAAACCATATGATTTTTATTCTTTTAATATGTTGGAGAGATTTTCCATGAGTTTATGGTTTAAATTTGGAGACTTTTTGATAATTGGAAGCAAGTAGATTGAGAAGTGAAAGCAAGTAGGCACTTAAGCGATAATCGGCGATTATTGGAAGATTAGTGAAGTAAATTAGCATTTTAGCCTCTAATTAAAGTGAATTTCGGCTGCCTTAGGGAGTGACACCTAAGATGGCTAGGAAGCACAACAAATCAAAGCTAGAAGCATGACAAATCGATGGAAAAAGCACTACACAAAAGGCTAGGACCTAGTAAGCTCAAGGTGTCGACCACCGGTGCACCTAGGCGGCGACTCATTAAGCCTATAGGGAGAATTTCGGCCATAGCCTTTCCATGCAGCTGCTGTAGGTTGCTAGGTGTCAAGAGGAGAGAAATGTAGCCTAGTGACTCACCAAAGCTAGCCTAGCTAGGCCGAACACGTGTCGGAATGCAACCGGCTGTGTTTTCCTATAAATAGGGGTGGATTTCGACCTTTGAAGAGTAGGCCATTCAATCTGAATTTTTGTGGGTTAAATCTTGAGGGAAAGAGTGAAGTGAAGTGGGAGAAAGAAGAAGGAAATCGATTAGTGAAGTTTAGCAAAGATCAAGCACGCTTAGAGGTAAAGTTTAGTTGGTTATCTTTGATTTCGATTCAAGTTTTCAAGATGATTATTGTGAATCTCTTGTCTTTATTATTCTAGCATCTCTTGATGTTGATTAGCATTTTTTCTATTCTTCATATTGTTCTTAAAGTTCTTCGTGTTCTTGATGAAGAACAAGCTCGTCCTTTCGAAAAAGTATCATTTTCAAAGTTCGATTCTTTTTCAAGTTGTTTTTCAACTTTGATCCGTTTCTTTTCAAAATTTCTTTCAAAAGTTGTTTTTCAAAGCTTGAACATATTTATTTCATTTTGATTTCAATACTTTTTATGTCAAAATTAGTATTTTCTACGTGGTGATTAAGCCGGTTTTTAACCGAGAAATCAAATTGTTTTTGTTCCTTTGAGAAATCCGCATATCATGTATTTGATTTTGCAATATTGTGATGTTCAAGTATCGTTAAGGTGTTGCATATCTGACATACATGCATACTTTTACTGACTGTAATGTAAATGTGCTCAAGTGTTGTGACATTCTCCATGGCACACAGAATTGTATGTTGTTAAATGGGTGAATGATTCCGTTGCATATCATGACTGTGGGTACGTTGCTTGACATGACATGCATACTTAACGTAATACTGACAGTACTGTGCACAAGAGGATGTGTTCACTTGTTGTGACATTCTGGCCTCTCCATCGTACGTGGAAAGATCCTTTTTTAGGATAACTAACTCTGGGAGTTTGAGGCCGTATTGTACTCTGGGAGTACTGCTGCAAAGATACGAAGGTTACTTAACCCGTCACTCTGGCCAAGTGATTCACTCTGGGAGTGAGAGTAGTGGTGATCGAAATTGAAAATGGAAAAAGGAAAAGATCATTTTTGAGAAAACTGAGTCTTTTCAATTACTTTCGTATTCTGTTGAGATTTTATTGTTGAACGGGTTTCTTCAATATCTTTTATTCTATCTGCTATTCTGTTGTACTAACCGCTGGCTTTACTGAGTCATTTGGACTCACCGTTGTTTGTTAAATAATTTCTTTAGCAGATGTCTGAGGTTTATTTAGGTGAGTTTACCCAAGCCATTCAACATGGCTTTATCACTCTGGAGCTGACTTTCCGTGTGTGTGTCACACGTGACCTAGATGTCCTGATAGAGGGATGAGGACATAGATTTAGCACTCAGATAATTACATCAACATCTCAGACTTGGATAACACTGATGATGAAGATTAGAGATCTTCGCTTTATGTTTTTCTTAGTTTTCCACTGCAGTTTACCTTTAGTATATACATTATAGAAAGTGGGTCCTTTTTGTAATACCTCGGTATTAATAAAAGGTCCTTCGTGTGTTTTGCTTAGTATCTTGTTGCTTTGTCGATCTTCCCATAGGCCGTAACCTCAGCTTTATAGCTGTGTCCATTACTATAAGACAACGCTTGAGGTCTTCACGGTCCGGACTATTGCACAAAAGTTCTTTTTATTATTTTGGATAATCACTCATGTATAGAGTTCATTATATCATGGTCAAGCTACAAAAAAAGGAATAATAAAGTCTAGACAATTCCAACACAAAAGAAATTAAATGCACTTTGAAATTTGCTCTGTTGCCATTCCCGATGTCCAGTAGTAAAAACGTCATAACTTTCTCTAGGAATCTTCAAATGATATGAGGTCAGAGAATTGCAAACGAGTCCCCAAAAGTTTCCATAGTATCCTCCAAAAGTGACTAACAAACTTCACATCACAATCCGAAGTAATGGTCTTTAGAACACCATGTAGATGAACAACTTCTTTTAAAAATTAGGTAGCGATACGAGATGCATCTGTAGAATTCTTACATGGGATAAAGTGGGCCATCTTGGAGAAACGATCCACTACCACAAATATGCAATCAAACTCGTGTTGTGTTCTAGGCAAACCAAGAACAAAATCCATTGATAAGTCTTCCCGAGGAGTATTAGGGATTGGTAAGGGTTGATAATAACCAGCGTTTAATTACCCGCTGGATTTTCCATAAGTCCAACATTCAGTATATGTGATCTTTCTCCTTATTATGGCGATGAGGAGTAGATTGCTATGGAACCAAAGGATTTTGAAGGCGGCCTCTCTAACTTTCCACGCGAGTCCATTGATGTTTTGGATGTGCGTTCTATCACAACTTGGTGTGGCACTTACACACAATACTTGGTTCGATGGCCTGAGACACCAAGTTCCGAAGATGCATGGATTTCTGGTGAAGAGCTCAAGAAGTTAGATCAGTTCCTGTGGGAAGATCTTAACTCAAACTCGAAGGCGAGTTCTTTTTAAGATGGGGAGAATGATGCAGGAGCATCCCTTGCACCTCGGCATAACTATCCCGAGGAAACAGAGCAACCCTTGTATCTCGGGCCGAGGTAACAAAGCAGCACATGCATCCCCAATAAATCCATATGTAACAGCTCTAAACATTTAGTAATAAAAGCATCAGTGGTATTTCTATATGATGATCTAATTTGTTTACTAGGTTAACAAGATCCACATACTTTGTCAATAACCTTCTCTAGTTTAGGAATACCATCAACTAGATTAGGAATATTAGATAAGTTACGATAATTTATGTGACCCAGCCTTTGGAATACCAAATGAAATTGCTCTTTGCCTTCAAGGCAATATGTGCTAAAAAACAAGAGTTAGTTTCTTTCTCTCACCAATTTCGCTTTTGGTTAACTAAACTATTTAATTTCTTATTAATAAGCTGAATTTGTTGAGATAGAACACTCACTTGCATCATCAATTCACTAAGTTCAAAATTTGAAAAATTATTTGTGAATGTAGAAACACATCTATTTCTATTTCTCACAAGATCAAAACACTTAGGTTTAGTATGACCGACTTTACGACCACGATAATAAGTAGGTACGAATCTCGAAAACTTAGAATTAATAGAAGAGAAAATGAAAATTCACTCACTAGGTTCCAGTGCCTATTTAAAAAACTAAATGGATTTATAAAAAAATAAAAAAAAAAAAACTCACTGAGTTTGTCATTTTCGTACGAAATCTCACTTGACCCAATGCCGTTAGAAGCATTTAACGGAAAAATTTTCCAGTCCAATAGCAATATGACATGTGTCATTAATATAAATAAAATTTAACTAAAAATTAAAATCTAAAATAAATAAAAATGTATAATTTAATACTAAAGTTAAAAAAATAAAAACTGAAAGAGTACAGGGTGGGACTCCCCACCTTGACCCCTTCTCGGTGGAGGAGAAATCCTCCCCCCATCAGCGGTAATGGGTTGGTTGGGGGACCTCCCTCCAACCACCCCAGAGTTGCCACCTGGGTGGTGAGGGAGCATGGAGGAATCCTCCCTCTCCACCTGTAGAATGTAGAAGTGGAAGATTGTATATATACATGACATTTTTCCTGATATCTCCACCTGCCTCTTCTCCTTATCCATAGTATAGGGACTTCTTGTGAACTAACAATTCACAAATACGATACAGAAAATAAGAACTTATTTTTCTGTATTTTTCTTTTCTCTTCAGTTAATTATTCGCAGCTAAAACATCATCAAACAAAAACTGTCTAATGTTGTCTCATAGAATTAGTTAGAACAGGCGTTTCCCAGTACGCAACTTTCACAGACCATTGTTGTATAGCTGATTAACTTACTTTCACTTTTCTCTAGGGTAAGAATCGCAAGAGACAATGCAACTCAAGGAAGACACAAGAACCTGGCAGCAGTGAATTTGTGTTAGCCTTAGCAGTTGGCATGAAATCCAAACTCATTGTGGAGGTGACATTTGGTGTTTCCCATTCAACAATTGCCTTAGTAGTTGCTACACGACAAACTTGGGGGAGACTGGTGTGTATTCTCTCGGAGCCAAAACTTGCTAAATTGAAAAAAGCAATTAAAGGCGGCTAGACATTGGTGGAATTCTCCCTGCTCCCCCGGCACCCAAGCATCTGTTGGGGTGGTTGGGGGGAGGTCCCCTACGCCAAGCAGCAGCTAAGGTGGAGGGGGAGGAATCCCCCTTCCACCGTGAAGGGGTCAGGAGTCCCACCCTGTAAGCTTTCAATTTTGGAATGCAAAATCAGTCCATGTACTATACGCAGTTAGTCCAAAAATCCCAATGACTAGTCCCTAGTGGAGGGAAACAAGTTATGGTTTTGTTATCACCATTTGAATTGATTTATTTTATCCCTTTTTTTTTTAAGATTTTATGATTTTAAAATTTAAAATTTTTACTTTATTATTAAATTATACGTTTTTATTTGTTTTAGAATTTAGTTTCTAAATATTTGTATTTTTTACTTATTTTAATGGCACGTGTCACATTGTGATTGGACATAAAAATTTTCCATCAAATGCTTCTCAGTCTATTGAAATTTTGTACCAAAATAACAAACTCAGCTTTTTCATGTTTTTATAAAAACTCAGTGAGTTTTTTAAAAAGCTTTAATGCTTATCAAGTCCTTGTGGTTTTCTATTTTTCCAAAATGGTCACTATACTTCAATTTGGATTGTACTGGTCCCTGCACCTTAGACGTTTCCCAAAAACGACTCTCCGTTAGTGTGGCCCCACCAACTTAACGAATTTTTTTGACGTGGCAAACGGAGGTTTTCTATTTTTCCAAAATGGTCACTATACTTCAATTTGGATTGTACTGGTCCCTTCTTTTACTTATTTAGTGTGCCCCACCAACTTAACACGTCCCAATAGCACAATGCATGTGCCGTCGATCTGGTGCCAAACTCTTCGTCACCAACTCACAGCAATGGACTCCACTTTTTCTTCTTCACCTGCTTTGCCCGAATCTCAAACAAACCCTGCAAGACACCACAAATTACTCCCTCCTCTCCTTTCCTTCTTTTACTTATTTATTGCCAACATCCCACCGCGGCGTCTCTGGTCCAAAGCACAAACACAAGCCCAAACCCAAACTCAAACCCCAAAATCTCCTACACCCTGCATTGCAACAATCTCGTTGTCAAGAATCAGAGGCAAATAGTCAGACAATTAAATATGGCTCAAAAATTGAGTTCAGGAAGGAATTCTCCTTTCACACATCTAATTGATTCATCATTCTTGCCACTACATTTCTTTGAAAAAAGTGATAAGTAAAAGTTTAGAAACCAAATCTGGAAATATCAAGCTAATAATCTTCACACATCTAATTTCTTCTTTTACTTATTTATCTCCAACATCCCCACCTTAGAGTGAGACTCTCATAACTTAGCAAGAAATCCCATTTATTTGAAACCGTGACAAAATAGCATGGAGACTATCTGTAGTGGCCAATGAGGTTCGAAAGATAAATGAGGAAGTGTTAGATCAAATGATGAAGAAAAATGACTGGTAGATATGGTTCAGTGGGAGAAATGGAGGACTTAAAAGGAAAATCCTAGAGTGATGGACACGTTTTAATTTTTTAGAGCTATGACTCAAAACGCTTCCATGGTTCGACGGAGGAAGGCGATCTTAAGGGTCATGTTCGAAGATAGATAGTTGCAAATATCATGATACCAAAAATAACAAAATACTGTTTATTATTAGAAAAGAAGGGAGATAAACGATTTGGAGGAACCCTAGAGATTGGCAGGCGAGACAGGTGACGATGCTTTGCGTCGAAGAAGATATAGTTGACATGGCAGGTGATGTAGAGGCTGATGCGGTGGCTGATGTGGTGTCGACCAGGAGAGAGGAAAGAGATAGGCCATGTGGTGGCATGCAATTGGCTATGATATGACCTCAGTTTGCCGAGTCAAAAAAATCCGTTAAGTTGGTGGGCCACAGGGGCTTAGGGTAACAAAAGAAGGTACAGGGAAAGTTGGCAGTTCCAAATTGAAGTACAGGGACCAAGCATTTTAAGTTAGGCACTGCGGGTATGGTAGGGTTGGTAGGATTCTTTTGAATTGGTACAAACACATCTTTCTTAGAAGAAGTAGGGGCTGATGAATTATTTTTGAACCCCAATCCTTTTTTATCGCCATCCGAATGTCCAACGCTCAACATCTTATCTAGTTTGCTGGTTCCACATGAGAAATTCTTCAGCTGTACATTTGCTTGGTCCAGCTCCTTTGTTAACTTCACAATACACTTTTCAAGAGAACATTCATCTCAATAAGATCTTGAACGATAGAATTTTTTTCTAGTAATTTTCGAGCTAATTCCTCTCTCTCTTTTTTAACGAGCTTGATTTTTTAAAGAGTCATACAATTCTCCTTCTTTACTTTAATAATCTCTTCATACAACTCTTGATAAGTTTCTTTTAAACATTCAAGTTCATCTGCATCTTCAGCAATAGTTTCTTCTGCATCATCACAATCAGCAAACTCATTAGTCTTAACTGAAGTTGTAAATGTAACTAGGTTTACCTTATCATTATTAGAGTCGTCATGGTCTGAGGAGGTTGACTCTGAATCAGAATTTGAGACTGATGTCTTCATAGCATTCTTTCCTTCTGATTTCAAAAAGGTAGGACATTCAGCCTTAAAGTGAACAAATCCTTTGCACCCGTGACATTATACTCCTTGCTTAGGCTTCTTTTTGAACTCTCTTTTCTCTGGTCTACCAAAGGGTTCAAATTTCTATTTTTGGTATTTTCAGTTTCAGCTCTTCTCAAACCGAAATGCTTTTCTAAACATTTTGACGAATAATGCCATGTCATCCTCATCAAACAATGCTTCGTTTGAATCTGAATCTGAATCCATTACCTTCAGTGTAATGGATTTTTCTTTTCTAGTTGTAGGAAACATTCATACTTTTAAAGAGAATCGACCAAGTCATCAAGCTTTATAGAATCGAAATCTTTATTTTCTTGTATAGCAGTCACTTTGGGTCTAAATCTTTCAGGCAATTTTCTTAGAATCTTTCAAAACACTTTTAAATTGGGGATTCTTTCATCTAAACTAAAGCTTGAATTGACTAAGCTAATGAATTTTTTGTAAAAATCATTGAAACACTCATCTTCCTTCATTTTCAAATCTTCAAACGTTGAAATATTCATATGCAACTTAGAATCTTGAACACCTTTTGTTCCTTCATGGGTCAATTTCGAAGTATCCCAAGCTTCTTTCGAAACTTCACAATTTGAAATTCTCATGAACTCTTCGGGGGACACACACATAAAGATTTCATTTATCCCTTCGCTATTCCAACTAGCTGTCTCCCATTTCGTAGTTGGCAATTGACTAGATTTTTTATCAATGACTTCCTCATTGATGGTAACAGTTGGCCTTTTCCATCCTTCACAAACTACTATCGAAACACATAATTTGATCCTTCAAAATATGGTGGAACATTAAGATATTGACTCTTGTCCATCTTGAATATTTTGAGTCTAAGGAGTCGAAGTCTACTCTGATACCAATTGAACTAGTTGGTTTTAGACTCAATGTAGTACACTCGAACCTAGAAGGGGGGTGAATATTTTCTTTTCAATTCTTTTTCGATCTTTAACTTTGCTGCACACTTTACAAGCATATCAGCACGTTCAAGAACCTAAAATCTTTAGAAAGATTTTATATGTATGTGGAATCAATAAACTTTGAATCAAGGCTTCAAGATATTTAAGAAAACTATCTTCTACCTCTAGACAATAATGGACAGATTTATATTCAATCTAAATCAACACTCTAACAAATGTAAATTAACAACAATCACAACACAAGGAACACATGTATTGGTTACGAAGAGAAACCTCTTAAAGACACACTTTGTTAGCCCAAGGTTGTTCTGCAAAAAAAAATCTTTTATTAATTTTGATGATAACAAGTATTCTAAGTTTTGATGACTTTTAGATTTTACATTGTCAATCCACTTTTCTAAAAGATATATTTCAAAGATCTAAGTTCTCCATCTAAAATAATTCTAAGTGTACTTAAACACCTTTTCATAGTTGATGAAATCAATTTTCATATTGTAGGTGCTTTAAGATATGTTGAAAAGCATTGGACACTGTCAAAATTGATAGTGTTGACATAATACTTCATGGTGTCGACACATTGCACTGACACCTGAGACACAATTTCAAATCAAGTTTTATGGTGTCGACACATTGCCACGACACATTGTGTGACGACACATTGCACTGACACCCGAGACAGCAATTTCAAACCAAGTTTTATGGTGTCGACACATTGCACTGACACCTGAGACACCTATTCCAGACCAATTCATGGCGCTGACACATTGAAGTCTAGTGTTGAGCACTGTCTCCCGAGAGCACAACTTCAGATCAAATTTTTGATGTGTCAACACATACCACGAGTTTGAAGAAAATTTGAAATGACGTCAGAACATTCAAATTGCTCCCAAATGACTCGCTTGTCCCTCCAACGTCTCTTTTGAAATCCTTGATGACCGTTGAAGTCAAAAGAGGTTTAAATAGTAGAAGAAAAGCAGAAGAAGACAACGATCGTGCAATTCACTTTGCAATTACTTTACGACCTAACTTCTAGAGAGAGAAAGTGCCTTGAAGAAGAGAGAAGACTACTAATACCAAGAAAGCTTGTGATTCCCCTGCCAAACTTCAGCTTTCTATATAGAATCTTGTCCTCTTGTGCACCTATATACTTTTCACTTTTTTTATATGGCTTTAAGAGCCAATCGTTGATATTTTCCTTTTACTCATCCTTTGTAAACACTTGAGTGTTTGGGTAAACACTTGTCCTACTCATTGAGTAGAAGAAATCCTTTAGGTTTTGGGATTTGTGAAGTGAGTTAAAGCGTGAGCTTGAAAAACGCTTTGTAAAGTTCCTTAGCACGGAAGCTAAGGTGTATTTGCTATTTGAAGAATAGTGAAGGAAGCCCAAGGAAGTCAATAGCCTTGGGGGTGGACGTAGGCAAGTGTTGGCGAACCACCTAAAATTACGGTGTCATCTCTCTAACTCTATCTCTACTTTATACACGTTCATATTTTGTTTTGTGGTGTTCTTTGCTTTACTGCTATACTACTCAAATTATCTTGAAAAAGTTTTAAAATTTATTAAAACCCAATTCACCCCCCCTCTTGGGTTGTTATTTAGACTTTCAATTGGTATCAGAGCTGAGGTTTAATAGCTTTATCTATGACAACCCTTGTTAGTTCTTCTTTAGCTGAAGGTCAATCACAAATAGACCTCCCTTGTTCAATGGACTTGCTACAACTATTGGAAAGCTAGGATGAGGATTTATATCCAAGCCGTGGACTTTGAACTTTGGAGAGTTATCTCAAATGGTCCTAAATTTCCTAGAGACAAGGAAGGTAAGCTAAAGGATGAAGAAGAGTGGGATGACGCTGATCTTAAGCTTATGTCCTTAAATCTAAAGCTATGAATGTGTTATATTGTGCACTTGATTCAAATGAATTTAATCGTATTTCTGGTTGTGATACCGCGAAACAAATTTGGGACAAACTTCAAGTGGCCCATGAAGGTACGAATCAAGTTAAAGAGAGCAAGATTAGTATGCTTGTTCATAATTATGAGCTTTTTAAGATGAAACCTGATGAGAATATTTCATCTATGTTTACTGCTTTACCGATATTATAAATGGTCTTAAATCTCTTGGTAAAGAATACACTAATGTTGAAATGGTGAGAAAGATCCTTAGGTGTCTACAAAAGCTTGGGAACCCAAGGTCACTGCCATTCAAGAAGCCAAAGACTTGACAAAGCTTTCTTTGGATGAGCTCATGGGATCTCTCATGACACATGAGATGAACCAAGTAAAGGAAGATGAGGATGAAGGAAAAGGAAAAAAAGGCATTGCCTTGAAAGCCTCATGCTCTAATGATGATGAGTCTTCCGAAGATGATGAGGAAATGACATTGTTCACCAAGAGATTCAAGAAGTTCTTCCGGAAGAAACAAGGAGATAAAAGATTTTCAAGGAAGACAAGCTACAAAGGTGTAGTAGCAAGAAAAATGACATTATTTGCTTTGGATGCAAGAAGCCGGGACATATAAAGACGGATTGTCCCAACCTTGAATCCCACAAGAAATCAAAGGATTTCAAGACAAAAAGAAAGCCTTTTTGGCTGCATGGGGAGAGTCCGATGAAAGTGATAGTGATGGTGATGGTGATGAAGAAGTTGCAAATCTATGCTTCATGGCAAAGGAAAATGAAGATGAGGTACAAGACTCTTCAATTTTTCCTTTCTCATTTGATGAACAATATCTTGAATTGAAAAGAGTGTTTTCAAAGTATTGTTGTCTTAAAAAGAACCTTGATGCACTTATTCAAGAAAATGATACCTTGAAATACCAAGTTGTTTCTCTTGGAGAGAATCTTGCAAGAGTCACAAAAGAAAATGAGAAAATCTTGCAAGAAGAGTCAAATGATTTGAAATCTGAAAACATTGATTTAAAAAGGAAAGTTGACTCTCTCACTCAAGATCTTGCAAGATTCACTCAAGGAAAAAGAAACCTTGATATTTTACTTGGTTCCCAAAGATGTTGTTTCAACAAAAGTGGGATTGGTTATAATTCGATTAATAACCAAAAGCTATACTCGGATGTAATTATTAAATCATCCACATCTTTTAAAATGTGTAACTTTTGTGGAAAGAATGGACACATTCACACACTTGTCCAACTAGAAAGAAATCTACTCATGGGATCAAGTTTGTGTGGATCCAAAAAGACAAGGTGAAGGAATTTATTTCTAACACCAATGGACCCAAAAAGATTTGGGTACCAAAAGTCAAGAATTGATTCTTTTTGCAGGAGTGCTTGAAGTCCAATGAAACCAAGGAACATTGGGTTCTTGATAGTGGATGCTCCAAGCACATGACCGGAGACAAGAGTTGGTTTAACTCTCTTTGTCTCAAGGGAAAAGGTTCAGTTACCTTTGGAGACAATGGAAAAGGTAAGATACTTGGTGTTGGTAGCATTGGTATGTCTCCTAATCCCATAATTGAAAATGTACTTCTTGTTGATGGTTTAAAGCATAATCTCTTGAGTATTAGTCAATTATGTGACAAGGGAAACCGAGTCATTTTTGAATCATCAATATGTCTTGTTGAGAATATTGAAAGCAAGAAAGTCTTGTTTGTTGGACATAGATTTGAAAATGTGTACATTGTTCATTTAGAGAGCATCTCCTCAGAAAATATAAAATGTCTTTCAGCTCTAAATGACAAGGATAGTTGGTTGTGGCATAGAAGGCTTGCTCATGCAAGCATGGACTTGATTTCAAAACTAGCTAGAAAGAATCTTGTTTCGGGTTTGCCTAACCTTTCTTTTGAAAAAGACAAAATTTGTGCAGCTTGTCAAAAAGGCAAACAAACCAAAACCTCTTTTAAGCCCAAAAATGTGGTGTCCACTTCTAGGCCACTTCAACTTCTACACATGGACTTATTTGGTCCAACCCGAACATTGAGTTTGGGTGGCAAACGTTATGGCTTTGTTGTTGATGATTTCAGTAGATTCACATGGGTTCTATTCCTAGCTCATAAAGATGAGGCTTTTCATGCTTTTGAAAAACTTAGCAAGAGAATTCAAAATGAAAAAGGTTTTGCTATTTCTAGCATAAGGAGTGATCATGGAAAAGAATTTGAAAATTCCTCCTTTGAAAAGTTTTGTGGTGAAAATGGTATTAACCATAACTTCTCGGCTCCTAGAACTCCTCAACAAAATGGTGTTGTAGAGAGGAAGAATAGGACTCTTGAAGAGATGCAAGAACCTTGCTATGTGAAAACAACTTGCCTGATTATTTCTGGGCTGAAGCAATTAGCACAAGTTGCTATGTTATGAACCGTTGCATGATTAGACCTATTCTTAAGAAAACCCATATGAGCTATGGAATGATAGAAAACCCAACATTGGTTATTTCCATGTTTTTGGATGCAAATGCTTTGTGCTCAACAACAACAAAGACAATTTGGGTAAGTTCGATGCAAAAGCTGATGAAGGTATATTTCTTGGTTATTCAACTCTAGTAAAGCCTATCGTGTTTTCAATAAACGTACATTGGTTGTTGAAGAATCATCCATGTCTTTTTTGATGAATCTAACAATCTTGTGAAAAGAAATGATGAAGATATTATAGATCTTGACAAAGAAGTTGAGAAACTTGCCATAAATGAGGACAAGGAAGAAACACTTGTACAAGAGCAAGGATCTCAAGAATCACAAGAAGATGATCAACAAGTCAATATGATCTACCAAAGTCATGGAAATATGTCAAAAGTCATCCTCTCCAGCAAATTATTGGTAATGTTGAAAAAGGGGTAAGCACTCGCTCTTCTATAAACCAAGCTAATAATTTTGCCTTACTTTCTCAACTTGAGCCTAAGAATTTTATGAGGCTAAAGATGATGAAAGTTGGATCCATGCTATGGAAGAGGAATTAAAACAATTTGAGAAAAACCAAGTATGGCATCTAGTTCCTAGACCCAAGGATTATCCAATTATTGGTACAAAATGGGTTTTTAGAAACAAAATGGATGAATCCGGGGTTGTAGTGAGGAACAAGGCAAGATTAGTAGCCCAAGGTTACAATCAAGAAGAGGAATTGATTTTGATGAAACTTTTGCTCCTGTTGCTCGTTTAGAATCTATACGTATGTTACTTGCTTTCGCTTGTTATAAAGATTTTAAACTCTTTCAAATGGATGTGAAAAGTGCATTCCTCATGGAAGAAGTGTATGTTGAGCAACCACCAGGCTTTGAAGATGAAAAGCTTTCAAATCATGTGTACAAGCTCACAAAGGCGCTTTATGGCTTGAAACAAGCACCTCGGGCATGGTATGAACGTTTAAGTTCTTTTCTTATTGAAAATGGTTTTTCACGAGGTAAAATTGATACTACTCTTTTCACTAAGGAAAAAGACAATGAATTGTTAACGTTCAAATTTATATCGATGACATTATTTTTGGATCAACTAATGAATCTTTGTGTCAAGAGTTCTCACAAGTCATGCAAGGTGAATTTGAGATGAGCCTCATGGGAGAATTGAACTATTTTCTTGGTCTTCAAATCAAACAAAGCAATGAGGGCATCTTCATCAATCAAGCAAAGTATACAAGAGATCTTCTCAAGCGATTCAATATGGACAACTCAAAACCTATGGGCACCCCTATGAGTCCATCTACAAAAATGGAAAAGGATGAGAAAGGTAAGGATGTGGACCAAACAAAATATCGAGGTATGATGGCTCCTTACTCTATCTTACTGCTAGTAGACCTGATATAATGTTTAGTGTATGCATGTGTGCTAGATTTCAATCTTGTCCTAAGGAATCTCATCTCCTTGCGGTTAAAAGAATTTCAGATATATAGTTGGCACTCAAAATCTTGGTTTGTTTTATCCCAAAAGTGCTGAATTTAATTTACAAGGATACTCGGATGCGGATTATGCTGGGTGTAAAATTGATAGAAAGAGTACTAGTGGTGCATGCCAATTTCTTGGACCCTCACTAGTCTCTTGGTGTTGTAAGAAACAAAATTCCGTGGCTCTATCAACCACGGAAGCTGAGTATATTGCTGTGGGCAATTGTGTGCACAAGTATTGTGGATGAAACAACAATTGGAAGATTTTAATCTTCATTATTCTCTCATCCCAATAAAATGTGACAACACCAGTGCAATTAATCTTACAAAAAATCCAATTCAGCACTCTAGGACAAAACATATTGAGATTAAACATCATTTTATTCGAGATCATGCTCAAAAAGGGGATATTGTTCTTGAGTTCGTAAATACCGACCTTCAATTGGCAGATATTTTCACAAAAACCCTTAATGAGGATAGATTTTGCTTATATGCCAAGAAATTGGAATGAGATTTCCTTCGGATTAAATTGATGATATGTGAATGATTTGTCTTTTTGATATGTTAATGATTGCATTGGACGTGTTCTGAATTATGTTTAAATTGCGTGAAATTTTAAATCATACATTTTCCTTGAGAAAACATTGTTTGTAATATTTCTACATGCCATGTGTCAACACTTGGTAAAACAAGTGTCAACACTTTTATATTTTCATGGCTGTTTTCACTGGAGAAGTATGTGTCGACACCATAATTCATGTGTCAACACATAAGACTCCCTCCCGAGAGCCTTTTTAAACTATTTTCAAGAGCATGTTCAATGTGTCAACACATAGAAGCAATGTGTTGACACATCTTTCAGGTGCACTATTTTAAAAAAGGGAGGGGTTTGTGTGGTATATTTATCTCTTTAAGGGCTAGGGGTCAGCACTTTATCTCTCCCCATCTCACAGAACTCCTTTTCTCTCCCAAACGGCGCAAAATTTTCTCTCCCTCAAAAAACCCATTTGCCCACTACCATATTTAAAAAATCCACCGCCGACAGCCTTCAATCTCCTCACCCCGCCACTGCCGTGATGTCTTCCAGCCGTTCCAAGTGTTCCTCTCGCAGACACCATCCTCTGTCAGTTCAAGGCAAGGAAGAAAGGAAGAGGAAATGAAGAATCCACTCCTACTCCAGAGGCCTACATTTACAGGTCAGGGCTCTGTAAGAATCCTTTTGTTCAAGATTTTAGAAATCGAAAAGTCATTGCTAGGCATTGGGCTGATTTTCAGTGGTTTAGTGCCAGTGGTTTTGATTTTAAGGAGTTATTTGAATTTCAGGATGGGGTTTGCTTGTGAATTTGAAAATAGATTGTTATGCATATTTGGTGAAACTGGTGTATGCAAATTTACAATTTTTGCAATCTAATGATGCCACCAGTATGTAAATAGGAAGCAGTTAGACCTCTCCAATTCTTCCTTAAATTCTCTTGTCTCTACCCCTAATAGTGGAAAGAAATTTTTTGATGCTTATGGTTGGATGGGTATGTCTGAAGTAGAACCAATTGATATTCTTAGGGTTGTGTTGGATAATCCAGTCCTAAATGAAGTGATTAGACCTTCTGCTAATGATTTGACCATTCATAGAAGGATTTTACATCATATGGTTAGCAATATTATTTTGCCAAGGACTAAAAAATTTGAGTACATCACATTTTTAGAATTGTTTGTTATGTACTGTCTGATCACTCGGACTCATATGAACCTTGGTCATTTAATGATTAATCATATGAAAGCTGCCTCTGAAAAGAAGAAACAAGGGCTACCCTATGGGATGTTTTTCACTCACATGTTTCATGCCCTTGAGGTTGATTTGACTGGGAAGTTAGAGAAAAACCCAAAGACTCCAAGGAGTATAATAAGAAAACTCTTCGGTTGATGGGTTTTATTCAAAATGAGGACGGAGAATGGGTAAAGAAAGGTGTAGTGACACCTCAGAAAGGAAGTGAAAGGGGATCCGATTCAGAAGAAGAGAGTGAAGATGAGGAAGAGGGTGATACTAACGAACTCCTACTGGAACTAGGACTCCTATGGGAGAGCAGACTCCTATCTCCTTTCCCTCTCTACACATTGGCTCATCTTCCTGCCTGCCTACTCCTAGTTCTCCTAAGCCTCGCTTGTATTTCCTTGAAGCTTCCATGGCTAAAATAAAGGAAGAACAGTAGAGATTGGGTAAAACTATGGAAGATATGGTCATCGGTATGAAGACGGGGTTCGATGATGTTAAGAAGATGCTCACTGCTCATACTGAGCGTTTTGGGACTCTTGATAAGGATATCCGGGGTCTTAAGCATCAAGTCAACAAAAGTATTCATGAGGCCAATAATGATATTCAAAATACTGTTAATGAGTTTGCTTCTACCTCTGCTGAGCGTCAAGCTTTTGTGAAAACCTCTGCGGAAGATATTGTCAAGGCCACCGAATCCATCTGGATGCAGATCGGCATTTGCATCCTCATGTCATAAAATGGACGTATTGGTTCTCTACCACCTGGACAAACTGGCTGAAGAAGTTTGTGTTTTATCATCCTCCTCTTCCTTTTGATTCTCCATAGGCTCCTACCCTTGCCCTTCCCCTTATCCTTTTTTGATGATGCCAAAGGGGGAGAAAAAGAGAATATGTTGACTTTTTAGCTCATATAGAGGACATTCCTTTTTGTATTATCCTTAGTTTGTCCTCTCCCTATGCTTTGTAATTATCTTTTGGCTTTTTGGCTGTACACTTGACTTGCTAATGGAACAATCTTTTATATGTCACCTTTGGATTATTTTTCAATGCTCATATATGTTGATTTTCAAATGGTGATCATAAGGGATTTGAGATGTACTTATCTCTTTGCACTTAAATATGGATATTTGAGGATTTGCACTCAGGCATTACGTAGCTTATCTTATATTCTTATCTTGGGGAATTTCTTTGGTCTCTCAATTTTTGAAGTCTTGTGTTCTGGGAAGTTTGGAAGTATGGGAAGTTTGGAGGAAGTTTATAGAAGTGTTCTTCTTGTTTTTAAAATTTTGGGAAACCTCTATAATACAAAGGAAACTCCTGCAAAGTTTTTGTAAAATCTTGTAGTCCTTTTTGCTAAAAATGTCATGAAAAACTCCTGCTTATTCTTAGGGGGAGCTTTTCCATTTGTTAGCAAATTGTCGTTTTTAAAATGGTTTGTCATCACTAAAAAAGGGGGAGATTGTTAGCCCATGGTTGTTTTGCAAAAAACAATCTTATTATTAATTTTGATGATAACAAGTATTCTAGTTTTGATGACTTTTAGATTTACATTGTCAATTCACTTTTCTAAAAGATATATTTCAAAGATCGAAGTTTTCCATCTAAAATAATTCTAAGTGTACCTAAACACCTTTTCATATGTTGATGAAATCAATTTTCATATTATAGGTGCTTTAAGATATGTTGAAAAGAATTGGACACTGTCAAAGTTGTGAAATTTTTTCTCAAGTATTGATATTGTTGACACATTACTTCATGGTGTTGGCACATTGCACTGACACCCGAGACAGCAATTTCAAATCAAGTTTTATGGTGTTGACACATTGCACAGACACCCGAGACACCAGTTCCAAACCAATTCACAGTGTCGACACATTGAAGTCTAGTGTCGACACATTGCACTATCTCCTAAGAGCACAACTCTAGATCAAAATTTTGATGTGTCAACACATGCTAACCATGTGTCAACACATACCGCGAGTTTGAAGAAAATTTGAAACGACGTCAGAACATTCAAATTGCTCCCAAATGACTCGCGTGTCCCTCCAATGTCTCTTTTGAAATCCTTGATGACCATTGAACTTAAAAGAGGTTTAAATAGAAGAAGAAAAGCAAAAGAAGACAACGATCGTGCGATTCACTTTGCAATTACTTTACAACCTAACTTCTAGAGAGAGAAAGTGCCTTGAAGAAGAGAGAAGACTACTCATACCAAGAAAGCTTTTGATTCCCTTGCCCAACTCCAGTTTTTTATATAGAATCTTCTCCTCTTGTGCACCTATATACTTTTCACTTGTTTTATACGACTTTAAGAGCCAATTGTTCATATTCTCCTTTTACTCATCCTTTGTAAACACTTGAGTATTTGGGTAAAAACTTGTCCTACTCGTTGGGTAGAAGAAATCCTTTAGGTTTTGAGATTTGTGAAGTGAGTTAAAGCGTGAGCTTGAAAAATGCTTTGTAAAGGTTCCTTAGCACCCTGGAAGCTAAGGTGTATTTGCTATTTGAAGAATAGTGAAGGAAGCCCAAGAAGTCTATAGCCTTGGGAGTGGACATAGACAAGTGTTGGTCAAACCACCTAAAATTACGGTGTCATCTCTCTAACTATGTCTCTACTTTATACACGTTCATATTTTGTTTTGTGGTGTTCTTTGCTTTACTGCTATACTACTCAAATTATCTTGAAAATTTTTTAAAATTTATTAAAACCCAATTTACAGGTTGTTATTTAGACTTTCACACTTCAAGAAGTAAAACTCTACAGGCCTTATGGCCAGGAAAGTTTCCACTAGAAAGAGAACTCGAAGTACACAGTGATCTATTAGACGTACACAAATCTCCTTGCTATTCTAACCCACTGACTTCTTACCCAAATCTTGAATCTGGTTCAGCAAACCTTGTTGGGACTGAGACCCGATCTCACTCATTCTTCATCTCTAACACCTTCATCTCTAATCTTGTATGTAGTCTGCCTAGTGTAACTTCACTACCATTGCTACCAGATCAAAGCCACACAAAACCATCTCAAGAACTAGAACTCTGGTACACCCTAAGATCTACGCGGGTAAACTTTTTATCTGATCAACAAACCCTAATGTAACTAAAAGATAGGTATAGTCTTTCTGGTACACTTTAGTCCTTACAGAGTAAACTAAGAAACAACAATAGAGAGTCTTGGAGAAGATACCAATGGAAGCTTATACTCTCAAAATATTGAAAGGAATATTATGAGGCAAATGCGAGAGAAGGCTAATTATATCCTAGGCTTCTGAGGTGAGAATCACGAGGGCAATTATATTTTAGGTGCTCTAAAAATAGTTAGAGGGGTTCAGGTTTTGCTTATCCAAGTCTTGGTAAACCTCAAGCAAACTCCCGACAAACTGTACCAACATAAAAACACTCAGCGCTCTAGCTTCGCATTAACAAACTGTAGATAGACTTCCATCATACTACAGATGCTCCTGACACACTTATATGCTATTGAGATGCTTCAACCATGTAGTGCTTTAACACTTGAATCTTCAAAAATATGACATAATTACAAACATGAAATTATATGCCAACTAAATACATTTATAATATCCTTGTAGGAATCAACAAATGGCCGAATAAGAGCACGACTTGTGGCAAGTAAGAATTTCTTAGTAGATGACCGTGTGTTATAAATAGGGGAGAACTGCGTATCTTATTTTCCAAGCATTGATGAATAGAGAATAGTCCTAGAGCTTTTGCTTAAAACCCATATCTTTTCTTGTCCCATGGGAATCGAGGAAGCATAGTGATTTTCTAAACCGATCGTCAGATTGTTTGGCATCACACCCCATGAACTTGAGGCAACTATTCGAGGTTGATTTTCAAACTTTCTATTGTTCTTGAGCCTAGCCACTCGTAGCTAGTGTCATAGCCTTTGAATAACACTTGTTCTTATTTCTTCACCACCTATATACATTCACCATCCCTAAACACCACCACCCATATACTCATTCACCATTTCCAAACATCACCACCCATAAATACATTTGCCACTACCATCTATACACATGGCTATCATTTTTTCCAAACACTATCCATGCTAGCCAAACACATAACCATATCCATCAAATATTACGTAACTCACTATAGTCCATGCAAAGCGACCATCCAAGAGGCAACCGTGCAAGCCAAGTATCAAGAGGCAGCAACCTTAAGCTATTTTTCCATTCTAGCCCCTCTCGTACTCGGAGTCATCAAGCTAGCTCTTTTATAGTGCTCCCTTCCATCCAAAGTTACCAAGTGGTTGTGACTCCCACCCACAAGGCACTGTGAGTAAATCACCTTATCTCGTCCATATATTTTCTCATACACCATTTCCTTTCCCGTTGACACCTTATGCCTCATAGATACCGTAACCAAGCTATGGGTTGCCCATTCCATTCTCGGTCAGAAATGGGACCCTACCAAGGGACTAGGAGCTCTATAAAAGAGCTAGTTTGACGTCTCTGAGTAGGAAGGGGGCTAAGATGGCCAAATAGCCTAAGGTTGCTGTCTTCTTATTACTTGGCTTGCGCGGTTGGCACTTGGATGGTCACCTTGCATGGACTTTGGTGAGCTACGTAGTATTTGGTGGATATGGCCTATGGATATATGTTTGGCTAGTATGGGTAGTGTTTGGGAAAAAGGATAGCAATGTATATGGATAGATGTGTATATGGGTGATGGTGTTTCAGGATGGTGGTAGTGTATATGGGTGGTGGTGTTTAGGGATGGAAAGTGTGTATATGGGTGGTGGATATTTGCACTTGAACACTAGCTACGTTCAGCTATTCTCAAGAACAATAATGAGTTTAAGAATCAACCACAAACAGTTGCCTCAAGCTCACGGGGAACAAGTGTTCTTAGAATACTACAAACACTAGAGGATTGTTAGTGATGGATATTTGTGCTTGAACATTAGCTACGAGCAACTAGGCTTAAGAACAATAGCTAGTTTAAGATCCAACCGCGAATGGTTGCCTCAAGCTCATTATTCTCTTATCTCTGGCAATGACACCAAATAGAAAATAAAAATGGTGATATGTGCAATGAGTGTAAAAATGAAAGATAAAAGTTACTAAACACAGTTCAGATTTATATTTTTGGATTTGGGAGTTGAAACAAAATTAAAAACACAACAAACGAGCAAAAATTAAAAAAATATGACGGTAAGTAAATAGCGAAAAAAATGACGCTAAGTAAATGGCAAAAACTAAAGAGCGGAAAAGTAAATGACGGAAATTAAAGAGCAGAAAGTAAATGATGGAAATTAAAGAGGGGAAAGTAAAGACAAAATGTAAATGACTGGAAATGAATAAAACTTCACAAGATTCTTGGATTAAGTCAAAAGAAAGTAAGAACGACTAGAAAACTACAAGATTGAAAGGAACTACAAAAAATTAAAGAGCAAGAACTTGATTCTACAGGAATTGAAATCCAAGACACTAGATTCATAAAGCATAAAGAAAACTACTCTAAAAACTGAAAAATAGAATTAAAAAAGCTTGAAGGTAACAACAATGGATGAAGAGAAGAAAAGAAAAGAGAAGAAGTGGAGAAGAGAGTGAAAGAGAGAACCAAAAAGGAAAAAGCAAAAAGAGAGAGAATGGAGGGATGATGTTGGCCAGGGGATTTTTTTTTTAAGGAGAAAAGGGAGTGGGGTATTTATAGGATTTGGCCAAGAGGAGAGAGAAAAGATACCAAATTTGGTTAGAGAAAAGATGCCAAAATCGGTTAGAGGAGAGAGGCAAAAGATGCCAAATTCAGTTACAAGGGAAATCTCTCATCAGGCAGCTCTTCTTTTACTCTTGGACAATTGACATCTTCTAGAAGCTCTTTTGTTCTGCCATTTGTCCAGTAGACAGTGTCTTGTCTTGTACAGGTCTACAGAGTAATCAATGTTATTATTCTACACAAAGAATATTTAATTAGCTCATGGCATCATATAATTCAATTCATGAAACAATTACAATGTCAATAATCATAACACTCATGATAAAGAAAATGATTCTTTAAATGTATCTTGGACATAATATGAGCTAGGTACATGATGTTCGAGAATAAACTGTTGTATGAAAATTTAATTTAGTCTCAAGCATACAATAAGGCATAAATCATGCTATTTGTAAATGTATTTAATTGGCATATAAATTCATGCTTGTAATTGTGTAGTATTCCTAAAGATTCAAGTGTTAAAACGCTACGTGGTTCAAGCGTCTCAACAGTGTATGAGTGTGGTTGGAGCATATGTAGTATGATAGTAGTCTGTCTATAGTTTGACAATACAATGCTAGAGTGCTGAGTGTTTTAATGTTGTCACAGCTTGCCGAGAGTTTGCCTGAGGTTTACCAAGAATTGCATAAGCAAAACCTGAACCCCTCTAACTGTTTTAGAATGCTTCCAAGTTAACTGCCTCCATGATTCCCACCTTAGTAGCCTAGGATATAAAAAGCCTTTCCTCCCATTTTTCCAAAGATATCTAAGAAACCAAGAATATCGTTCCTATTGTATTTCTAGAGAAAAGCTACACAAGAGTTCTCATTCCCAAGATGGTTTGTATGGGTTTGATTTGGAAACAGTGGTAGTGAAGTTTTACTGGGCAGACTGCGAACAAGATTAGCAGTGAAGGTGCTCGATGAAGGAGTCCACGCATAGACATGTATGTGTCGACACATATTGCAGGAATGCTGTTTTTAAAAAAAGACGCTCAGCACACAAATCAAGACGATGTGGCACTTAGGGCACCTCTCCAACATTCCAAAAAGGCCCTCTGGATCCCTCAAGACTGAAGACCTATAAAGGGAACCTTATGGAGAGAGAAAAGATGACTTTTGCACACCTTTTTCCTCTCTGCATCGTCATTGCTGACCAAGCTTTCAAAAAGTGAGAGAAAAAACGCAAAAGACAAAGGCTGCATGTTTTCCAAGAAGATTTGGTTTGTTGTTGCTATCATCATCAAATCTTGTCTTGTAGCCCTTTATTGAGCTTTTTTTTGCTGATTTGGTTTTCAGAGCTATTGTTTATTCATTCCTTTCATTAAACTTTGAGAAAGTTTGAGTGTGGGATACACTTGGGCCTACCCGTGAGGATAGAAGAAATCTCATAGGCTTTGAGATTTGTGACGAGTTGAAGAGTGAGCTCGGAAAAACTCTTGTAACGGTTACTTAGCAAGGAAGCTTAGTTGTAGACACTATTGGATTAATAGTATAGAAGCCTAAGGAAGGCAATAGCCTTCAGGGTGGGCATAGGCAAGTCTTGGCTGAACCACATAAAAATAGCGGTGTTATCTCTCTTCCCTACTCTTTACATTATTGCTATTATTTATTGTTTATATTTGACCTTAGAAGAAACATATTCATATCTGTGTTTTTTTTGCTAAACCAAAGGGAAAATTTTCAGATCTGAGCTTTTATAAAAAAAATAGGCTAAATTTTTTATAAACCCAATTCACCCCCCTCTTGGGATTGATTTTCGGACTCACAATTGGTATTAGAGCTAAAGTTTATTGTCTTTACTAATGGACTACTCTTGTTAGCTCTTCGTTGTCTGAAGGGCAATCCACTAACCGGCCTCCTTTGTTCAATGGAAAGTGCTACAACTACTGATAGGCAAGGATGAAAATCTACATTCAAGCCGTGGACAATGATCTCTAGATTACATAAACCAGAAAAAGATTGGGATGATGCTGATCATAAGTTTATGTTTTTAAATGCTAAAGCTATGGATGTTTTATATTGTGCTCTTGATAATGAATTTAACTGTATATTGTGCACCTGAAGCTATACAAATTTAACTGTATTTCTGTTGAAGGAATCTGCCCCAAATTAGGAGGAAAAATTATGGGAAAATAACTGCAATAGCTACTTGTGAAGGATCCTAATTAGGAAATCATATCATTTAACAATCTTTAGTAAACCACAAAAAAAACACAAACTATAAACTGTTTAAAATAAAAAAATTTGAAGAATCTATCTTTACCATATTTACTTGCTTTACTAATATTATCAATGAATTGAAATCTTTTGGTAAAGTTTATACAAATGTGGAAATGATGAGAAAAATTCTCAGGAGTCTTCTTAAGGCTTGGTGATGAGAATGCTAAATGTTATATTTTTCTCCCTTAATGTTTAGTCTTTTATACTTATTTGGTGCCTAAATGTACTCATTATTCTTATGTTTTGATTTAGGATACTAAATGGAGGCGTTAAGTGCAAAACAAAGTTAATTGGACAATTTTGGACATTTCAACATTGCTTAGTAATCAGGGTATAACTCTCTTATCCGAGCTCTAATTGAGATGATTTAAGATGCTATGCAACGCCAAGGAAACTTTCTACACCTTTCATGTTTAAGGTTTTTAGAGATATGGGCTGCATGAAGGAATAAATCAAGCTTGAATTGGCGTCAGCTGCACTGTTGACGTTCTGGAACATTCCATAGATTGCAATTCTAATATGCGGATCTGACCTGTTAATTTTGGGAAGTTTCCAGACCTGGTGCACGAAAATTCCAGAGGAAGACACCACTTTCTTAGTTTTATTAGGTCCTATTTTATTTTTAATATTTTCCTTAAATAGTCAGATTTGGATATTGTTATAGTTTTAGAATATATTTGAGAGATTTGCTAGGGTTGCAACACTTAGGTTGAACGGGTAAAAAAAAGGACTATCAAACTTCTATAACTAGCCTCCTCTCTCTCCCCTCTCTTCTAACTTCTCCTTCGAGTTTTCATCATGGCCCTGCATGGCTAAACTTTTATACTTGGCTGAAAGGAAACGAAGCCACAAAATAATAAAACTTGTGAGATCTAATTTATTTTCATTGTTCAATTTATACTTTGAGTATCGGATGTTCTTCAATGCCTATTTTCATGATTGTCTCGTTTAATAACTAGGAGGCCTACTCGTTTATTATTTGTTGCAATCTAATGTTAGGTTAGATATCAAATATGTAATTGTTTGATCCCTCTAATTTGTGAAGCAACTAAGATTTAATGATTTGCTCATCAAAATCATTAGATCTTAGGAAGAATGATCGACTAAATTAAATGCAACCAGCTTGTGCTTGTGTTGTTTAGCTTCATTGATCTCTCTAATTCTTAAGGCTGCTACTCGATTAAACATTTAGCACTTGTCTTGTGTTGTTTAGTAGTTAGCGTTAATTAGATCGCTTGTTTTCTAATTAACTGCAACTAAGGAGAGATAGGAAATAGTTCCATGGTGGATGTTAACCTAGACCAAGGTTTATTCTTTTGATTGATTTCGATACTTTAATTTGAATTGTTCCTTAGTTGTTTTTTTTAAAATTGTTTTCGTTATACTCAAATCCCCGCCATCCTTGTTCACATAGCATAAAACTAGGCTAGATACTCCCGTGGGAATGATCCATACTCGCACCACTAAATGTATTTTTAGGAGTATAGGTTTTATTAATTTGGTTGCCTGCGACAGCACACCAAATTTTGGCGCCGTTGCCAGGAGTCATTCTAGTTTATTTTTGTGCTTCTTGTGATCCTTATTTCATTCTTGATTTTTTTTAAAAAAAAAAAATCGTTTGTTTTCAATAATTATGGTTTCGGCAGAATTTCGATTTCGGTAGAACTAGGCCTTGATATTATAATTTTCTAAAGGCAAACGACATTCTAAGCAAGACTAGTTAATCCTTTGGATTACTAGCCCTACTCTCTTGAGGCCAAATTCCACTATTTTCTAGGTTTTTTAGGCATTTTATTTTTTTTTGTGTTTTTTGCGTAGAATTTTTATTTTTTTTCATTGGTTAAGATTTTTCCTGATTAATTTTTCTTGGTTTACTAGAGTTTCCTTGATTGTTTATGACCGTAACTCGATCTTCTAATCAAGGTGATTTCTGGTGCGATCTAGAAATAGAGAGAACTTTGCTTAGGTGAAGAAGAGGAGCTCGAAGAAATTCTGAAGAGAATGATCTAGCTCTTGATTCCCTATTTGGTAGCGATTCTGATTTAGAAGAGGAGGAAGTCATGGTTGGAAATCAAACTTTGAAAGAGCTTGCTGCCCCTGATTTGAATCAAAAATCCTTATGCATAACGTTCCCTACTTTAGATGCTACCATTAAATTTGAATTAAAATCTGGACTAATACATCTCTTGCCCACTTTTCATGGCCTTGCAGGTGAAGATCCTCACAAGCTTCTAAAGGAGCTTCATGTCATATGCACGAGTATGAAAGCCAAGGGAGTGACTGAATAGCAAATTAAATTAAGAGCCTTTCTATTTTCTTTGAAGGATTCAACTAAGGATTGGCTCTATTATTTGCCCTCTGGGTGTATTACCACATGGAACGAGATGAAGAGGTTGTTTTTGGAAAAATATTTCCCAGCTTCAAGGGCGGCTAACATTCGAAAAGAAATTTATGGTGTACAATGGAGAGTCCCTACAAGAATATTCGGAACGTTTCAAGAAATTATGTGCAAGCTGCCCCCATCATCAAATTAGTGAGGAGCTACTTATCCAGTATTTCTATGAGGGCCTTCTACCCACTGATAGGAGTATCATTGATGCTACTAGTGGAGGAGCTTTGGTGGATAAAACTCCCGAACCCGCAAGAAAATTAATTGAAAATATGGCGGCCAATTCTCAACAATTTGCCACTAGGCTTGACCCTCCTCCTAGCATGTTAATGAGGTAAATATTTCTTCCCTTGAACAACAAATTGTGAGTCTAACTTCTCTTGTTCATCAAATGGTCGTAGGTAATATGCAAACGGTGAAGGCTTCAGGGTTCTTTTCTTAGCTCATAAAGATGAGGCCTTTCATGCTTTTGAAAAACTTGCAAGAGAATTCAAAATGAAAAAGGTTTTGCTATTTCTAGCATAAGGAGTGACCGTGGAAAAGAATTTGAAAACTCCTCCTTTGCAAAATTTTGTGGTGATTTTGTATAAACCATAACTTCTCGGCTTCTAGGACTCCTCAACAAAATGTGTTGTAGAAAGGAAGAATAGGACTCTTGAAGAAATGGCTAGAACCTTGCTTTGTTAAAACAACTTGCCTGATTATTTTTGGGCTGAAGCAGTTAGCACAAATTATTATGTTATGAACCGATGCATGATAAGACCTTTTCTTAAGAAAACTCCATATGAGCAATGGAAAAATAGAAAACCCAGCATTGGTTATTTTCATGTATTTGGTTGCAAGTGTTTCATTCTCAACAATAATAAAGACAACTTGGGTATATTTCTTGGTTATTCTATTTCTAGTAAAGCTTATCGCGTTTTAATAAGAGAACATTTGTTGTTGAGGAATCCATTACATGTGGTATTTGATGAATCTAACATTTCTCTGAAAATAGATGTTGAGGATGTTATAGATCTTGATAAAGGTGGTGAGAAACCTGCTACAAGTGAAGTGAAAGAAGTTTCTCAGCCACAAGACAAAGATGAACAAGATCTTGAAGAAGAAGAAATGCCTTAAATCAAGAATGATCAACCAAAGGCTTGAAAGTTTGTTAAAGATCATCCTAGTGATCAAGTCATTGGTAATGTTGAGAAAGGTGTAAGAACTTGATCCTCTTATAATCAAGCTAATAATTTTGCCTTACTTTCTCAACTTGAGCCAAAGAATATTTCAAGACAAAAGATGATGAAAGTTAGATCCATGTCATGGAGAATGAATTAAAACAATTTGAGAAAAACAAGTATGACATCTAGTTCCTAGACCAAAAGATCATCCAGTTATTGGTACTAAATGGGTTTTTTGAAATAAAATGGATGAATCTGGGGTTATGGTAAGGAACAAGACAAGGTTGGTAGCCCAAGATTATAATCAAGAAGAGGGAATCGATTTTGATGAACCTTTGGACCTGTTGCTCGTTTAGAATCTATTCCTATGTTCCTTGCATTTGCATACTTTAAAGATTTCAAATTATTTCAAATGGATGTGAAATGTGCTTTTCTTAACGATTATGTTTTTGAGAAGTGTATGTAGAACAATTAAATTTGAGGACGAAAGCAGCCACACATGTTTCAAGCTCAAAAGCTTTTTATATGGCTTGAAAAAAGCACTTGGGCAGGGTATGAACGATTAAGTTCTTTCCTATTGGAAACGGATTTTCACGAGGTATTTTGATACACTCTTTTTACTAAGGAAGGATAATGATTTATTATCGTTCAAATTTTGTTGATGATTCATATTTGTTTACTAAAAGTCTCTTGTGAGGAATTTTCAATGTAATGAAGGTGAATTCGAGATGAGCATTATGGGAGAGTTGAATTACTTTTCAGGCTTCAGATAAGCAAAATCATGATGGCTCTTCTTACAAGCTAAGTAACAAGACATTCAAAAGATTTGGATGGACAACTTAAAACCAATGGGTACAAATGAGTCCATAACCAAAATGGAAAAGATGAATAAGGTAAAGACGTTGACCATATGAAGTATCGAGGTATGATTGGATTTTTACTTTACCCTACTACTAGTACCTGATGATGTCACGAGGTATGTATCGATATTTTACTCTCTTGTAAGGAAAGTAGATCTCATCTCCAGCAGTTAATGATATCATATTTGGTTCTTCAAACAAGTCTTGGTTTGTCAAGAGGAAGTTTTCCAATGGATACTCGAATGATTTCATGAGGCAAACTTGATTAGAAAAGTATAGGCTTAGTGCTTGAGCATAAATAGCATCTTCATTAACCAAGAAAGTAATTACGCTCTCTCAAAAAGCAGAGGGGAGTATAAAAGCTGGGGTAATGTTACACTCACAATATAAAATGTGGATGGATGAGTCTCTTTGTAATTTTTCAAAGTCATGAAAGGTGAAAGATGAGAATGGGAGAGTTTTACTTTCTCAGGCTTCAGATTAAGCAAAATCATGAGGCATCTTCATTAACCAAGCAAAGTACAAAGAGACCTACTCAAAAGATTTGGATGGACAACTCAAAACCAATGGGTACACCAATGAGTCCATCAACAAAATGGAAAAGATAAAAAGGTAAAGACGTTGACCAAACGAGGTATCGAGGTATGATTGGCTCTTTACTTTACCTTACTGCGAGTAGACCTGATATCATGTTTAGTGTGTGCATGTGTGTGAGATTTCAGTCTTGTCCTAAGGAGTCTCACCTTCTTGCAGTTAAGAGAATATTTTGTTATATTATTGGCACAAAAGATCTTGGTTTGTTTTATCCAAAGAGTGTTGAATTTAATTTGTAAGGATACTCGGATACTGATTATGCTGGTTGCAAATTGATAGAAAAAGTAATAGTTGTGCGTGTAAGTTTCTTGGCTCATCTATAGTGTCTTGGTTCGTAAGAAACAAAATTATGTCGCTTATCAACCACAGAGGCCGAGTATATTGCTGTTGGTAACTGTTGCACACAAATATTGTGGATGAAACAACAACTGGAAGATTTTAATCTTCATTTTTCTCTCATCCCAACTAGGTGTGATAACACGAGTGCCATAAAACTTTCTAAAAATCTCATTCAGCACTCTAGGACAAAACATATTGAGATCAAACATCATTTTTCACGTGATCATGCTCAAAAAGGTCACATTATTCTTGAGTTTGTAAGCACAAATCTTCAACTTGCTGATATATTCACGAAACCTCTCAATGAGATCATTTTTTCTTCATTCATCAAGAGATCAGTATGCATTTTCCCCCGAATGATTGATTTGATATGAATTGCTTATTGTATCATTCGTATGTTGGTTGAATGTTTTTTTTAAGGTTATTATATGTTTTCATGCTTAATTGGATTGCATCATACATTTTCTGATTGAAAACATGTCATTTTACACATTTGCATGTCATGTGTCAACACTTGAATCCTCAAGTGTCGACACTTCTAGACTTGCTTGACTGTTTTCTCTAGAATCTGTATGTGTCAACACTATTCAACCATGTGTCGACACATTGTGTGTTCCTGGAGAAGACTGTTAAGTAAGTGTCTACACATGTTTTCATATGTGTCGACACATAAGTCCTGTGCATATGCAATGTGTTGACACATGCTTCAAATGGGTAGTTTTTAAAACGTCAATTCATTTGCATTCATTAACTTCTCTACGTTTAATGAGTCGACACCTCATATACTTAACCTCTAAAGCCTTAATTTCATTTCTCTATCATTCGCAAATACCACCGAACCCTAAAACCTCTCAGCCGTTCGTCTCCCTCTCCACTGAACATCTCCTTTTCCTTCTCTCGTGCCTTAAATCTCATTCAACCACTCCTCCTCCACCAAATAACTCCATTTCCCTTTACTCTCCTCCACAGAAAACCTAGCCTTCAACCGAAATGTCAAGTGGCAGACACAAGAGGGTCTTGACCATGGAGAATCCTCTAGGCCGAGGCAAAGACCAAGAAGAGAAGAGAATCTTACTGCTACATCAAAGGGTCTTCCCTTTCAATCAAGGCTCCATCAGCAACGATTTCACAGTGACTTCAAGAATTGAAAGCTAATCTCTGGCCATTGGGTTCTGTTGCAGTGGTTTACGGAGAATGAGTTTGATTTTCAGAAGCTGTTTGACGCTTAAGGGTGGTCTAATTTTGTCAATCTGAGATGTGATTCATTTTCTTATTTGGTGAAGCAGTCATATGCTAATTTTCATTTTGATGTGTCTGAGATTGCTTCAGATGTGACTCAGACTTGTGACATCTTCATCAACAAGGATACAGATCTTTGACCTGAAGTTGAGAGTTGGGCCAAATGGTTCAGCTGCTCTTGGATTGCCTTCCTTTGCAAGTATCGGATTGACCCTGGCCATTGCCCTGTATAGCTTAGCCCTTACCATTTACCTTACCTTTACTCCCTCTCTTTTTGATGATGCCAAAGGGTGAGAAGTATATAAACTCTTTTTGTCTTTGATTGTTTGACTCCGTCGGGCTTCGTTGTACGAATTAATTCATGATCTTTGCAGTGTTTCTAACATCTCTAAATGATTATTTTCTATCTTTATTTTGATTGCAATTGGTTTGATCATCTGATTGAGCTTTCTAATCGTTGATTGACTTAAGATGAATGATGCCCTATTTGACCTTTCTCTGAAAAACTCCAAAATGATGAAGCTTAGAACACATTCTGCCATTTTATACATTGTCTCATTTATGACATGGAAGACAATTGAAAATTCACCTCTTCATTTACAAAGTTTGTTTTTTTTAATCGAGAAGTGTTTCTAACGAATTTTTTGGAAATCAACAAGAAAAGGAACTCAAACATCCATTCTGCATCAAAATATTTTGTAAGACCCTTGCTGGGCAATTTTGCTGATCCTTTCTCTTCCAAAAGAGTGATCAAAAAAGGGGAAAGAGAGATTGTAGCCAAACTTAATCTTGAGCTATCTAACTCGATTTTGATGATAACAAATGACAAAAGCTTTGGAGTATTTTTAGATACATGGTTGTCAATCCACTATTCAATCAAGAGTACTCAATTGTATTTAATTTTATCGTTAATTCTTTATGCCCTATATTAGATTTAAACACCATGGCTTACACCTAAACTATGATATTTTTCATTGTAGGAGTTTTCGTGTTGAAATGAAGAAGATTGGATATCAAAAAGTATTGAAAAACTCCATCTGCCAACATGGTGTCAACACATATGAAGTGTCGACACATGCAAAGATGTTGTCGACACATAGCACAAAAGTCAGATGCCATTTTGATGGTGTCGACACATGGGAAGCAAAGTGTCAACACATATGAAGGTGATGTACACATATGATGAAGGAAGTGTCGACACATGCCACAGGCACCTTGAGCAAGTTCCAACTCGATGAAGTGTAGGCATGTATGTGTCGACACATATTGCGAGAACGCTGTTTTTAAAAAATGAACTCAGCACGCAAATCAAGTTGATGTGGCACTTAGGGCACCTCTCAACATTCCAAAAAGGCCCTCAGGACCCCTCAAGACTGAAGACCTATAAAGGGAACCTTATGGAGAGAGAAAAGAAGAATTTTGCACACCTTTTGCCTCTCTACATCATCAATCTTGACCTAGCCTCCAAAAAGTGAGAGAAAAAGCAAAAGACAAAGGCTGCACGTTTTCCAAGAAGATCTGGTTTGCCGTTGCTGTCATTATCATTAGATCTTGTCCTGTAGCCCTTTATTGAGCTTTTGCTGATTTGGCTTTGAGAGCTATTGTTTATTCATTCCTATCATTAAACTTTGAGAAACCTTTGAGTGTGGGATACACTTGGGCCTACCCGTGAGGATAGAAGAAATCTCATAGGCTTTGTACGAGTTTGAGCTTGAAAACTCTTGTAACGGTTACTTAGCACCCAAAAGCTAAGTTGTAGACACTATTGGATTATAGTGGAGAAGCCCAAGGAAGGCAATAGCCTTGGGGGTGGACGTAGGCAAGTCTTGGCCAAACAACCTAAAAATTGTGGTGTTATCTCTCTTCCCTACTCTTTACATTATAGCTATTATTTGTTGTTTATCTTTGGCCTTAGCATTAAACATATTCAGATCTGCGTTTTATTTGCTAAACCAAAGGGATATTTTTCAGATCTGAGTTTTTTTTTATCAAAATGGGCTACATTTTTAATAAAATCAATTCACCCCCCTCTTGGGTTTGATTTTCGGACTCAATTGTTAGGGTATCAAGGAGATTTGTGTATGTCTAATGGATCCCTGTGTAACTTTGAGTTTTGATACAAGTGAAACCTTTCCCGGCCACAAGGCCCATAGAGTTTTTCTATTTGAAGTGTATCTTCAAAAGTTTTCTCTTCGTAACCAGTCCGTGTGTTCATTGTGTTGTGACTGTTGTGATTTACGTTGTTAAAGTATTGATTTTAGATTGAATATTAAACTACCCATTATTATCTATAGTTAAAAGAAAGTTTTGTTGAATATCTTGAAGCCTTGATCAAAAGTTTGATTGCTTCAAAGATTTACTTGATTTCGCAAACATATAAAATCTTGATAAAGATTTTAGGTTCTTGAACGTGCTGATGTTCTTATGAAGTGTGCAGCAAAGTTAAAGATCGAAAGAAAATTGAAAATAACCTATTCACCCCCCTCTAGGTTCGGGTGTATTACATTGAGTCTAAAACCACCTAGTTCACTATTTTATCAATTTAAATATCAACTTGGATTAATGACCCTTAATCAATTTTCCATTTAAAACCAATAATTATGACATGAACGAATTACAATTTTACTGGTATTAGATGTACTAATCATGCAATATTCTAGCTCAATCATTGTACAAGCTCAAGATATTGCTTACTAATTGACTATGTATAACACTAAATTTGTTTTGGCATTTTTCTAAAATCGCTGTTCTCAGGGTTGACCATAATTTTTTTTTCGGTTGTGAATTCTTGGTCTGGGTACCCATTTTCTTTCGCATTTTGCACATTAGAGAAAAATAACATAACAAAAAAACACATCCTTATTGTAACAATTCTTCAAAAAATTGATTACCATAAAAGCTTAGCAACAAGGATGGCTACAAGTCTAGAGTTACCTTGCTCAAGCAGCAAATTGATTACCAGCACTTCCAATGCTCAAATAACAACCTAAGCTATAAGTTGTTAGTAGGATGTCTTTTGTCCATATTTAATAGTATCTTATGTATAATAGATATTGTAATAAATGTAACCAATATGATAGATTAATTTTCATAGTTAGATTTATTTGTTGGATGGAATAGCTAGATGTCCTTATAATGTAATTAATAGGGTAGATTATTGATACTGGGGCTAAATAGGGAATGAGCGGGCACCTCGTGAGCACCTTGGGCTGGTTGGAAGGATTCGAAAGAAATGGACACCTCGAGAATAAGAGGAACCTCGGGATAGTAATGAGACTTCGGGATATCCTTGGGCATGTCGGAATAGTTTTTGGATAACTCGAGATGTTTGTGGGAATGTTAGAAAATACTCGGGAACAAACTCGGATAGATAAGCTCACCACTGAAGTAGAACACAAAGGGATACAAAAATCACCACCCAATATAATCCAACACAGGATACAGAGCAAGAACTCACCACATATCGGAATCCACCGAAGGATAAGAGTTTGTAGAAGAAATCCTTATTCAAAATAGCCTAAGGCTCGAGTTGTATAAATAGTCAAAATCTGTATTTTTTTCATTACTAGATAAAGGTTTAAATAGCAAAGCATGGAACAACTCTCCAAGCGTGAGTAAATGAGAAATACAACTTCCAAAATATTAATTAGGCTAAAATATAACGCGTGTCCTTGTGGTATAGCCTCTTTCTGGAAATGCCCTAAGGTTCAATTTTTTTTCCTACTAACCCTGTGGTTTTACTTGTTTCCCACACATGCCCCTCCATCCAATTTCCATTAGGTTGTGGACCAAAATTGGATGGAGGGGCATATGTGGGAAACGGGTAAAACCACAGGGATGGCGAGAAAAACAATTGAACCCCAGGGACATTTCCAAGAAAAGGCCACACCACAGGGACACGTTGTAATTTAGCCTATTAATTAAGACTTAGGAAACACAAAAGACTCTCAAGGAAATGAAAAGGCATATTGAAAATCCAAAAGAACAAGCTAAAAATAGCAAAATTGTCCAAAATTTGCTAGACCTCGTAACTAGTTGCCAGTTTGACCACCTTGGAGTAATTTAACCATAACCTTGTCTAGAAAACTCCAAATTGCATGTACGCCGTTTGATGTGTTGGAAACTAGACTTGTAGATCTTTACAACAAGCCATAACTCCAACACATACTCTTCATAAATCATTCTAGACATTAATTTCAATCACAACCTACAGTGCTGATTCGGGAGCATCATTTGCATCCCGGGGTAACGTAGCATCATATGCATCCCAGGGCATGCCCCTCAGGGTAGATTAAAATTGAATTCTAGAATGATTTAAAGAGATTTAGCAGGTGTGCAATACATCGTTGGAAAGCTCTATGTCTTTAGTTTGAAACTCACTTGACCTTGCGCCATTTGAAGACTCCTAGGGAAAGTTATGACATTTTTACTGCAGTTTGTCGGGACTGGCAACAGACAACGAATTTCAAAGTGCATTTAATTTCTTTTGTGTTGGAATTGTCTAGACTTTATTATCTCATTTTTTCTAGCTTGACCTTGATGTAATGAACTCTATATATGAATGATTTTCCAAAGTAATGAGAAGAACTTTTGGATTCAGATATATAATTCTTGCAAGTGTACCTCTTGCTTGGTGTTGAGTGACATCCTCATCCCAATCGAGCTAGTAGCTTGGTCATGTCGAGTGGCATCCACGATTAGTAGCGTTGAATAGCTTCTGCTACCCCTGGTTGAGTGGCATCCCAGGACTATCCTCTCCCCGTGGTTCAATCCTTTTAGGATTTTGCTAAGCCTTGCGGATCCCGGTCTGCATCAAATTGAAAGTTCGCCTAGGGAAAATTAAACTTACTTGATTTGACAAACGATCTTGAACTTTGTCTGCGATTGAATCTTCAATCTTGGATAATCTTCAGGTCTTGTTGATCTCACACCTTGAGTCTTTGATTTCACAACAGAGCAGCTCAAATATTTTGTCTCCTTCCTCTCCACGCATCACAGTCGTCACAGGATTTTTCAAAGCCATAATGGCCAACTGTCAAGAAAAAGTTGTCTTATAGTCTTTTTCTGAACCCTAGTTATGATATAGTATAGGATAATTAGGGACCTCAAATCTTGGCCAAAGGATCAATGGATATCAAGAAAAAAGGGTCTTCAATCTTGATCGTAGGCTTCTACTGGTCTATTAACATATCACAATTCTCGTCACGCTAGCTGGGTTTCATACTGTAAATCTAAATAACAACCCAAGAGGGGGGGTGAATTGGGTTTTAATAAATTTTAAAAAAAATTCAAGATAATTTGAGCAGTATAATAGCAAAGCATAGAACACAACAAGGAGAGATATGAGCGAGTAAAAAGAAGAGATAGAGTTAAAGATATGACACTGTAATTTTAGGTGGTTTGGCCAACACTTGCTACGTCCACCCCCAAGGCTATATACTTCCTCGGGCTTCTTTCACTATGCTTCAAATAGCAAATACACCATAGCTTCAGGGTGCTAAGGAACCTTTACAAAGTGTTTTTCGAGCTCAGGCTTTAACTCACTTCACAAATCCCAAAACCTAAGGGATTTCTTCTACCCAACGAGTAGGACAAGTGTTTACCCAAACACTCAAGTGTTTACAAAGGATGAGTAAAAAGGGAATATCAACGATTGGCTCTTAAAGCCGTATAAAGCAAGTGGAAAGTATATTGGTACACAAGAGGACAAGATTCTATGTAGAAAGCTGAAGTTTGACAGGGGAATCACAAGCTTTCTTGGTATGAGAAGTCTTCTCTCTTCTTCAAGGCACTTTCTCTCTCTAGAAGTTAGGTCGAAAAGTAATTGGAAAGTGAATAGCATGATTGTTCTTTTTCTCTCTATCTCTTTCTATATATACTCTCTTTAACTTCAACGGTCTTCAAGTAGCTTTATTGTACCGTTGGAAGGGTTTCAAATACTTTTTGAATCATTTTCAATAAGCTGATGACGTTCTAGGATTTCTGCAAAACCGTCATATGTGTCGACACATGTTCAACATGTGTTGAAATTTTCAAAAATTTGATTTAGAGGTGTTCTCTTAGGAGACAATGCAATGTGTCGACACCATGAAGCTTTGTCTGAAAATGTTGTCTCGGTGCCAGTGTAATGTGTCGACACCATGATTGAATGTGCCGACATTATCAACACTTAAGAGAAAAATTACTTCTTTGACAGTGTCCAATCCATTTCAACATAGTTTCAAGCACCTACAATATGAAAAATTGATCTCATCAACTTGTGTAATGGTGTGCAAGTCCACTTAGAAATATTTTAGAGAGATAACCTCAATATTTGAAATAAATCCTTTAGAAAAGTGGATTGACAATATAAAAACCAAAAGTCTTCAAAAACTTAGAAAATTTGTTATCATCAAAATCAAATATGGATTGTTTGCAAAACAACCTTGGGCTAACAATCTCCCCCTTTTTGATGATGACAAACCATTTAAAAACAACATTTGCTAACAAATAGAAAAGCTCCCCCTGAGAACAAGCAGGAGTTTTTCATGATATTTTTAGCAAAAAGGACTTTAAGATTTTACAAAAAATTTGCAAGAGTTCCTTTGTAAATAGAGGTTTCCCAAAATTTGAAAACAAGAAGAACACTTCTATAAACTTCCTCCAAACTTCCCAAACTTCACACTTCAATCCAGATCACAAGACTTCATATATAGAGAGTTTAAGATCAGGAAAACTACCTGTAAAGCAATTCTCAGATATCCAACATTAAGTGCAAAGAGATAGGCACTTCTTAAATCCCTTAACATCACCATTAGAGAATCAAAAGATATAAGCATAACCAAATAATCCAATGGAGACAATTAAAAAAAATGATATCCATTAGATAAAGCAAGTGTTCAGCCAAAAGATAATTACAAGAATTATAAGGTATAAAGAGAGGACAAACTAAGGTTAATACAAAATGGAATGTCCTCTATAAGAGCTAGAAAGTCAGCATATACACTTCAAACTTCTCCCCCTTTGGCATCATCAAAAAGTAGGATAAGGGGAAGGTCAAGGGTAGGGTGTTAAGTAGGTGGAGGCTGGGAAGAGGAAGAGGAATGTTTGGATTTCTTGATAGGAGGAGGAGGATACTCGATCTCAAATTTCTTCAGCCATTCCATCCAAGTCGTGGAGAACCAATACGTCCACTTCAGCACATGAGAATGAAGGTTACGATCAGAATCCATTTGTACTTCTATGGCCAGAACAACATCCTCAGCTGATTTTTGCACAAAAGTTTGAAGCTCAGCAGAGGTGGCTTTGAATTCATTAACAGTATCTTGAATCACATTGCTGGCCACATGGATGCTGTTGTTGACTTGGTGCTTGAGAGCTCGCATATCCTTATCCAAAGTACCAAAGTGCTCAGTATAAGCAGTGAGTAGGTGTTTAATATTGTCGAAACCCGTCTTCATACTAGTGACCATATCTTCCATAGTCTTACCCAATCTCTTCTGTTCTTCCTTTATCTCATCCATGGAAGCTTCAAGGACATTCAAGCGAGGCTCAGGAGAACTAGGAGCAGGCAGTCAGGAGGATGAGCCAATATGGAGAGAGGGAAAAGAGATAGGAGTATGCTCTTCCATAGGAGTCCTAGTTCCAGTAGGAGTTCTTTCAGTATCACCCACTTTCTCATCTTCACTCTCTTCTTCAGAAGCTGGCCCTTTTTCACTTCCTTTCTGAGGTGTCACCACACCTTTCTTTACCCATTCTTGTCCTCATTTTGAATAAAACCCATCAACCGAAGAGTTTTCTTATTATACTCCTTGGAGTCTTTGGGTTTTTCTCTAACTTCCCCAGTCAAATCAACTTCAAGGGCATGAAACATATGAGTAAAAAACATTCCATAAGGAAGCCTTGGATTCTTTTTCTCAGTGGCAGCCTTCATATGATTAAGCATTAGATGACCAAGGTTCATGGAGTACGGGTAATCAAACAATACATTACAAATATTTCCAAGAATGTAATGTATTCAAATTTTCCAGTCTGTGGCAAGATGATATTACAGACCATATGATGTAATCTTCTATGAACTGGTTGGGTAGGGTTGGATTATCCAACACAACCCTAAGGATATCAATTGGTTCTACCTCAGATATACCCAACCAGCCATAAACATCAGAAAATTTCTTTCCACTATTAAGAGCAGGGACCAAAGAATTTAAGGAAGTAATGGATAAGTCTAATTGCTTCCCATTCACATAACTGGTGGCATCCTCAGACTTAGAAAATTGAAAATTAGCATAAACCAACTTCACCAAATACATATGACAATCCACTTTTAAATTCACAAGCTTACCCTAACCTTGAAATTCAAACATTTCCTTAAAATCAAAACCACTCTCACTGAACCACTGAAAATCGGCCCAATACCCAGCAATTACTTTCCTATTCTGAAAATCTTGAACAAAACGATTTTTGCAAAGCCCTGACCTGTAAATGTAGGCCTCTGGAGTAGGAGTAGGTTCCTCAATACTTCGTCCTTTCTTTCGTGCCCTTGAACTGACAAAGAATGGTGTCTGACGAGAGGAGCGGCTAGAAGACATCATGCCAATGGCTGGATGAGGAGATAGGAGACTGTCGGCAATGGATTTTTCGTAGGAGGCAGTGGGCAAATGAGATGTTTGAGGGAGAGAAAATTTTGCACCATTTGGGAGAGAAAAGGGGTTCTGTATATAGGGGGAGAGATAAAGTGCTGACCCCTTTGCCCTAAAGAGTATAAATGTGCCACGTGTAACCCCTATTTTAAAAATAGTAACCCGAAAGATGTGTCGACACATTGAACATGCCCCTGAACAAAGTTTAAAAGAGGTTCTCAGGAGGAAATCTTATGTGTCGACACATGAATGTAGGGCATCGACACATACTTCTCTAGTGAAAACAGCCATAAAAATATTAGAAGTGTTGACACTTGTTCTACCAAGTGTTGACACATTGCATGCAGAATAAATACATACAAGGTTTTCACATAGAAAAAGCATGATTTAAAAAAAAAATGCATAGAGAGCAATATAGAACATGTCCAATGTAATCAATAACATAATTATTAAGGCAAATTAAGCACTTATCACCAATTTAATCTGAGGAAATCTCATTCCAATTTCTTGGCGAATAAAGCAAAATCTATCCTTATTAAGGAGTTTTGTGAAAATGTCCGCCAATTGAAGGTCAGTATTTACAAACTCAAGAGCAATATCCCCTTTTTGAGCATGATCTCGAATGAAATGATGCTTAATCTCAATATGTTTTATCCTAGAGTGCTGAATTGGATTTTTAAGATTAATTGCACTGGTGTTGTCACATTTTATTGGGATGAGAGAATAATGAAGATTAAAATCTTCCAATTGTTGTTTCATCCACAATACTTGTGCACAACAATTGCCCATGGCAATGTACTTGGCTTCTGTGGTTGATAGAGCCACGGAGTTTTGTTTCTTGCAACACCAAGAGACTAGTGAGGTCCAAGAAATTGATACACACCACTAGTACTCTTTCTATCAATTTTACACCCTACATAATCCGCATCCGAGTACCCTTGTAAATTAAATTCAGTACTCTTGGGATAAAACAATCCAAGATTTTGAATGCCAACTATATATCTGAAAATTATTTTAACCACAAGGAGATGAGATTCCTTAGGAAAAGATTGGAATCTAGCACATACGCATACACTAAACATTATATCCGTCTACTAGCGGTAAGATAGAGTAAGGAGCCAATCATACCTCGATATTTCATTTGGTCCACATCCTTACCTTTCTCATCCTTTTCCATTTTTGTAGATGGACTCATAGGGGTGCCCATAGGTTTTGAGTTGTCCATATTGAATCCCTTGAGGAGATCTCTTGTATACTTTGCTTGATTGATGAAGATGCCCTCATTGCTTTGTTTGATTTGAAGACCAAGAAAATAGTTCAATTCTCCCGTGAGGCTCATCTCAAATTCACCTTGCATGACTTGTGAGAACTCTTGACACAAAGATTCATTAGTTGATCCAAAAATAATGTCATCGACATAAATTTGAACCGTTAACAATTCATTGTCTTTTTCCTTAGTGAAAAGAGTAGTATCAATTTTACCTCGTGAAAAACCATTTTCAATGAGAAAAGAACTTAGACGTTCATACCATGCTCGAGGTGCTTGTTTCAAGCCATAAAGCGCCTTTGTGAGCTTGTACACATGATTTGAAAGCTTCTAATCTTCAAAGCCCGGAGGCTGCTCAACATACACTCCATCCGTGAGCTATCCGTTTAGGAATGCACTTTTTACATCATTTGAAAGAGTTTAAAATCTTTATAACAAGCAAAAGCCAGTAACATACGTATAGATTCTAAACGAGCAACAGGAGTAAAAGTTTCATCAAAATCAATCCCCTCTTCTTGATTGTAACCTTGGGCTACCAATCTTGGCTTGTTCCTCACTACAACCCGGATTCATCCATTTTGTTTCTAAAAACCATTTTGTACCAATAATTGGATAATCCTTGGGTCTAGGAACTAGATGCCATACTTGGTTTTTCTCAAATTGTTTTAATTCCTCTTCCATAGCATGGATCCAACTTTCATCATCTTTAGCCTCAAGAAAGTTCTTAGGCTCAAGTTGAGAAAGTAAGGCAAAATTTTTAGCTTCGTTGATAAAAGAGCGAGTGCTTACCCATTTTTCAACATTACCAATAATTTGCTGGAGAGGATGACTTTTGACATATTTCCATGATTTTGGTAGATCATTATTAACTTGTTGATCATCTTCTTGTGATTCTTGCTCTTGTACAAGTGTTTTTTCCTTGTCCTCATTTATGGCAAGTTTCTCAACTCCTTTGTAAAGATCTATAAGATCTTCATCATTTCTTTTCACAAGATTTTTAGATTCGTCAAAAACGACATGAACTGATTCTTCAACAAGTAATGTACGTTTATTGAAAATACGATAGGCTTTACTAGAGATTGAATAACCAAGAAAGATACCTTCATCCGCTTTGCATCGAACTTACCCAAATTGTCTTTGTTGTTGTTGAGCACAAAGCATTTGCATCCAAACACATGGAAATAACCATTTTGTTGAGGAGTTATAGAAGCCGAGAAGTTATGGTTAATCCCATTTTCACCACAAAACTTTTCAAAGGAGGAATTTTCAAATTCTTTTTCATGATCACTCCTTATGCTAGAAATAGCAAAACCTTTTTCATTTTGAATCCTTTTGCTAAGTTTTTCAAAAGCATGAAAAGCCTCATCTTTATGAGCTAGGAATAGAACCCATGTGAATCTACTGAAATCATCAACAACAACAAAGCCAAAATATTTGCCACCCAAACTCAATGTTCTGGTTGGACCAAATAAGTCTATGTGTAGAAGTTGAAATGGCCTAGAAGTGGACACCACATTTTTGGGCTTAAAAGAGGTTTTGTTTGTTTGCCTTTTTGACAAGCTGCACAAATTTTATCTTTTTAAAAGAAAGGTTAGGCAAACCCGAAACAAGATTCTTTCAAGCTAATTTTGAAATCAAGTCCATGCTTGCATGAGCAAGCCTTCTATGCCATAACCAATTATCCTTGTCATTTAGAGCTAAAAGACATTTATATTTTAGGAGATGCTCTCTAAATGAACAATGTACATATTTTCAAATCTATGTCCAACAAACAAGACTTTCTTGCTTTCAATATTCTCAACAAGACATATTGATGATTCAAAAATGACTTGGTTTCCCTTGTCACATAATTGACTAATACTCAAGAGATTATGCTTTAAACCATCAACAAGAAGTACATTCTCAATAATGGGATTAGGAGACATACCAATGCTACCAATACCAAGTATTTTACCTTTGCCGTTGTCTCCAAAGGTAACTGAACCTTTTCCCTTGAAACAGAGAGGGTTAAATCAACTCTTGTCTCCGGTCATGTGCTTGGAACATTCATTGTCAAGGACCCAATGTTCCTTGGTTTCATTGGACTTCAAGCACTCCTGCAAAAAGAATCAATTCTTGACTTTTGGTACCCAAATCCTTTTGGGTCCATTGGTGTTAGAAATAAATTCCTTCACCTTGTCCTTTTGGATCCACACAAACTGATCCCATGAGTGGATTTCTTTCTAGTTGGACAAGTGTGTGAAATGTGTCCATTTTTTCCACAAAAATTACACATTTTAAATAATGTGGATGATTTAATAATTACATTTGAGTATAGCTTTTGGTTATTAATCGAATTATAGTCAATCCCACTTTTGTTGAAACAACATCTTTGGGAACCAAGTAAAATATCAAGGTTTCTTTTTCCTTGAGTGAATCTTGCAAGATCTTGAGTGAGAGAGTCAACTTTCTTTTTTAAATCAGTGTTTTCAGATTTCAAATCATTTGACTCTTCTTGCAAGATTTTCTCATTTTCTTTTGTGACTCTTGCAAGATTCTCTCCAAGAGAAACAACTTGGTGTTTCAAGATATCATTTTCTTGAATAAGTGCATCAAAGTTCTTTTTGAGACAACAATACTTTGAAAATACTCTTTTCAATTCAAGATATTGTTCATCATAAGCATCTTGTAATTCATCAAAAGAGAAAGAACACATTAAAGAGTCTTGTACCTCATCTTCATTTTCCTTTGCCATGAAGCATAGATTTGCAACTTCTTCATTACCATCACTATCACTATCACTTCCATCGGACTCTCCCCATGCGGCCAAGAATGCTTTATTTTTATTCATAAAATCCTTGGATTTCTTGTGGGATTCAAGGTTGGGGCAATCCATCTTTATATGTCCCGGCTTTTTACATCCATAGCAAATAATGTCAGTCTTCTTGCTACTATCACCTTTATAACTTGTCTTCCTTGGAAATCTTTTATCTCTTTGTTTCTTCCAGAAGAACTTCTTGAATCTCTTGGTGAACAATGTCATTTCTTCATCATCTTTGGAAGACTCATCATCATTTGAACATGAGGCTTTCAAGGCAATGCCTCTCTTTTCTTTTCCTTCATCCTCATCTTCCTTTACTTGATTCATCTCATGTGTCATGAGAGATCCCATGAGCTCATCCAAGAAAGCTTTGTCAAGTCCTTAGCTTCTTGAATGGCGGTGACCTTGGGTTCCCAAGCTTTTGGTAGACACCTAAGGATCTTTCTCACCATTTCAACATTAGTATATTCTTTACCAAGAGATTTAAGACCATTTATAATATTGGTGAAGCGTGTAAACATATATGAAATATTCTCATTAGGTTTCATCTTAAAAAGTTCATAACTATGAACAAGCATACTAATCTTGCTCTCTTTAACTTGATTCATAACTTCATGGGCCACTTGAAGTTTGTCCCAAATTTGTTTTGCGGTATCACAACCAAAATACGATTAAATTCATTTGAATCAAGTGCACAATACAACACATTCATAGCTTTAGAATTTAAAGACATAATCTTAAGATCATCTTCATCCCACTCTTTTTCATCTTTCAACTTACCTTCCTTGTCTCTAGAAAATTTAGGACCATTTGAGATAACTCTCCACAGTTCATAGTCTCGGCTTGGATATAAATCCTCATCCTAGCTTTCCAATAGTTGTAGCACGTTCCATTGAACAAAGGAGGTCTGTTAGTGGATTGACCTTCAGCCAACGAAAAACTAACAAGGGTTGTCATATAAAATTATTAAACCTCAAATCTGATACCAATTGTAAGTCTAAATAACAACTCAAGAGGGGGTGAATTGGTTTTAATAAATTTTAAAACTTTTTCAAGATAATTTGAGCAGTATAATAGTAAAGTATAAAACACAACAAGGAGAGATATAAGTGAGTAAAAAGAAGAGATAGAGTTAAAGAGATGACACCATAATTTTAGGTGGTTTAGCCAACACTTGCCTACGTCCACCCCCAAGGCTATTTACTTCCTTGGGCTTCTTTCACTATTCTTCAAATAGCAAATACACCTTAGCTTCCGGGGTGCTAAAGAACCTTTACAAAGCGTTTTTCGAGCTCACGCTTTAACTCACTTCACAAATCCCAAAACCTATGAGATTTCTTCTACCCAACAAGTAGGACAAGTGTTTACCCAAGCACTCAAGTGTTTACAAAGGATGAGTAAAAAGGGAATATCAATGATTGGCTCTTAAAACCGTATAAAGCAAGTGGAAAGTATATTGGTGCACAAGAGGACAAGATTCTATGTAGAAAGCTGAAGTTTGGTAGGGGAATCACAAACTTTCTTAATATGAGAAGTCTTCTCTCTTCTTCAAGGCACTTTCTCTCTCTAAAAGTTAGGTCAAAAAGTAATTGGAAAGTGAATAGCACAATTGTTCTTTTTCTCTCTATCTCTTTCTATATATGCCCTCTTTAACTTCAACAATCTTCAAGTAGCTTTATTGTACCGTTGGAAGGGTTTAAAAGACTTTTTGAATCATTTTGAATAAGCTGACAATGTTCCAGGATTTCTGCAAAACCATGATATGTGTCAACACATGATCAGCATGTGCTGACACTTCAAAAATTTGATCTGGAGGTGTTCTCTCGGGAGATAGTGCAATATGTCGACACTAGCCTTCAATGTGTCGACACCATAACTTGGTCTGGAATAAGTATCTCAGGTGTCAGTGTAATGTGTCGACACCATTAGTCAATGTGTCGACACCATGAAGCTTTGTCTGAAAATGTTGTCTCGGGTGCCAGTGCAATGTGTCGACACCATGATTGAATGTGTCGACACTATCAACACTTAAGAGAAAAATTACTTCTTTGATAGTGTCCAATCCATTTCAACATAATTTCAAGCACCTACAATATGAAAAATTGATCTCATCAACTTGTGTAATGGTGTGCAAGTCCACTTAGAAATATTTTAGAGAGATAACCTCAATATTTGAAATAAATCCTTTAGAAAAGTGGATTGACAATATAAAAACCAAAAGTCTTCAAAAACTTAGAAAATTTGTTATCATCAAAATCAAATATAGATTGTTTGCAAAACAACCTTGGGCTAACACATACCTTGAAAAGTTCTGTTTTATTCTATAACACAAAGCTAGATCCTCAAACAAAGTTGCTGATGCTTGCTAACTCTATCTTATGAAATCCCAATTTTTGATCTGTTACCAGGATATTATGTTTTAGATCCATTCTTTTCAAAAAATTTGTAGTATTTGAATGATCAGAAGTGAAGAGATTATTTGATGATAGGTGAAAATCTATTCAAAGGCAACTAACTTTGTTTGCCAAAGGGTTCTTTGAGATTATTCGTCATTGAAGAATTGCATGCTGGAGGACTTGGCAAACATTTTGGAAGGGACAAAACTGAAGCTCTTGTGAAGTTACGGTACTTTTTGGCCGACAATGAAACATGATGTTGCTCAATTTATGCAGAACTGTCTAGTGTGTCAGAAGGCCAAACGAGGAGTTCAAAACGCTGGTTATTATCAACCCCTACCAATTCCTAATGCTCTTTGGGAAGACTTATAATGGATTTTGTTCTTGGTTTGCCTAGAACATAGATTGCATATTTTTAGTAGTGGATCATTTCTCCAAGATGGCTCAATTTTATCCCATGCATGAATTCTACAAATGCATCTCATATAGCTGACTTATTTTTTAAAGAAATTGTTTGTCAACATGGTGTTCCAAAGTCCATTACTTTGGATAGTGATGTAAAATTTGTTAGTCACTTTTGGAGGACACTATGGAAACTTTTGGAGACTCGTTTGCAATTCTCTAGTGCTTACCAACCTCAAACAGATAAACAATTCACATGATTTCAAAAATTTCTCACTCAAGCAGAGATGTCTAGAAATTGAACAAAAAGGGGAACGAGACAACACGGGTAGCTCCTTTCAACTGAAAAAATACGGAGAATCCATTGGAATATCCATAACTCAGTCTAAAAATGAAAAAAATCCAAACTTAGAGAAATAGCGAGGGTTTGGATCTAACGCCCAAAACGAAATGATCCTCAATCAATTTCTGCTAGTACAGATATCTATTGACAAGCAACAAGCAAAAAAAATTACATTAATTTTTGCCCCCAAAAAAGAAATGCATTATTACATAACACAATCGGATTGACCATAAGAGTGGTTGCCGACTTTCTGTACACCAATCTTTGGAACAATGTGCTTCGGGCCCTACACCGGGTCTACAAATCTGATAAGTAGCTACAAGCTAGAACACCGCCCCCTAGCGAACTGTTAGAAGCTAACATACCATCTTCGACAAGTGTCTATCTTTGTCAAGACACCGCCCCCTAGATCGATTTTTGCGCAATCTAGTGTCTATCTTTGTTGCTAAAATAGACGATCGATTTTTGTGTGGGCAATCTAGCATTTTTTTTTCGACGATCTCAGAAAAGCGAGAAAGATCGCAATGCATCCCTAATCCGAATTCAAGAAGATTACACTATCGTATGGGGTAATAGCATTTTCTACCTCCGATCTCTCCTTGTTTGGTTATTTTAGGGGCGTTTGTTTGTCTAATTTTTTTAGGCCCAAAATTTCCACCACACTAAACACATTTCACAAACCTCAATAAACTTCACACTTGTACACATACACTTCACACTTTTCACAAACCCCAATAAACTTCAACATTTAAAAGATTTCCAAAATTTTGGGAATATTCCTCAAAATTTTGGTAAACAAACGCCTCCATTGTTTATGGACTGTCATATGCCTCTCTTAAGCCAAATTTTGGAATACCCCTGTCAGGTTTGGTGATGCCTTCAAAGCCATCGAGTGTTGCTTTGCATGGGCCTAGCTGCTGCAGTTTGTCACTCAGGAGGGGCGTAAGTAGAATCCCTTCTTTATGTTTCAGAATATTCCGTTGGAGTTGGAGTTAGAGCGCCCTCTAACGAATTTTTCAATTAGGTCTAATAGACCACCATTTTGTTGAGCAATTCGTAAGACCTCCCAACTAGTAACGACGATTGAAAAATCCGTTGACCGGAAAATAGGCAAGTGAATGGGGATTAATGATCCAAATTTGTTCTACTTTTGGAAAATTGAAACCTTCTACGATTCCGAGACGTTGGGCCAGTACCCCATGTGGGCTTTTTTATTGAAGACACAGCCATGGGCGGCCTAAATTGTTTAGCTCATATTCATTTCCGTGGGAGATCCGACAAGCTGCAAGTACTTCAACTTTCATTCTATTCTACGTTTTTTACAATTGTGACTCACTACAAAAAAACAGGTCTACAGCAGCGGTCCTTTTAGCGGCGGTCACCAAAAACCGCCGCTATATGCCCTATATACCGGCGGTTTATCTCAAACGCAACCAAAAAATAAACATCTAGCGGCGGTCATAAACCGCCGCTATAGACCAAAGTAGCAGCGGTTGATATAGCGGCGGTCATCGACCGCCCTATATACCGCCTTTGGCAGCGGTTTCTATAGCGGCGGTCACTGATCGCCGCTATAGATGACATGTAGCTGCGGTTTCCTTAAAACCGCAGCTGGAAACCGTAGCTACTTAAGTCTATAGCGGCGGTCAGTGACCACGCTATAGACTTAATGAAACGCGCGTTTAGGGCACAATTTTTTCCCCATCCCCGCCCCCCTTTCTTCTTCCCCTTTCTTCCCCCTGTGCGATTTCAGAATTTCCCTCCCGTTCGGCATTTCAACAGCGCCCCCCGCCCCCCAAATCACCACCGTCGCTGCATGCCCTCCCCCGCGCCCCCTCTCTCGATTTCAACATGCCCCTCACGCGATTTCACCTCCCCCCCCTCTCGTGATTTCAGCCCCTCCCCGGCCCCCTCCGAAATTTCATCACCCCTCCTCCTCCACGATTTTCAGGCCCCCCCCCCTCCGTGAGTGTCACCCCCCCGGCCGCCTCTTTGCACGTGAGTTTCAGCCCACCAGCCCCTCCGTGAGCTTCAAACCCCCGCGCGAGTTTCACCCCCCCCCCCGGCGCCCCCTCCACTAGTTTCAGCTCCCCCCCGCCCCCTCCGCCAATTTCAGCGCCCCCCACCTCCCATTCGCACTTCAAATCTCCTCCCCCTTTTAATTTCGTGAATTTCAACTCTCCCCATTAGAAATTTACGAAATAATTCAACTGTGTTGGTTTTGCATTGCTGTTCAGGTCAGTGACTTAGACTCAATATATATTTTCGTATTTTATAAAATATGAATGAAATTAATTATATGGAGATTGGAGGTCAGGGCTTATGAATTGGATTATTGGGTTTTGTTGTGTTGGAGATTGATTTTGTTGGAGATTGGAGATTGGTTTTGTTGGAGTGTTGACTTATGAATTGGTTGTTGACTTGTTGTATTATACTATTATATGAATTGTTGTTGAAAATATATAATGAAATTGCTTGATTGCTATGAATTGGTTGCTGATGTAATTGGTTGCTGAATATATGAATTGGTTTGTATGAATTGGTTGCTGAAAATATATGAATGTATGAATTTATGAAATATATGAATCTTGCTGTATGAATTATTGCTTTGTTTTGTATGAATTGATTGCATGAATGTATGAATTGCTGGAAATATATGAATTGGAATGAATTTAAAATATAATTGGTTTGTATGAAATGGTTTTGTATGAATTGATTGCTGAAAATATATGAATTATTGCTGTATGAATTGATTGCTGAAAATGGTTTTGTATGAATTGATTGCTGTATGAATTGATTGCTGAAAATGGTTTTGTATGAATTGATTGCTGTATGAATTGATTGCTGAAAAATGTATGAATTGGTTGCTGGATGAAAATATATGAATATGAATTGGTTGCTGTATGAATTGCGAATTTATTGTTGAAAATATATGAATTGGTTTGTATGAATTGTTGCTGAAAATATATTGTATGAATTCAAAATATGAATTGTTGCTGTATGAAATATGAATGACTGCTTGCTATATGAATTGGTTGCTGAATTGCTGCTAAATGAAAAATATGAATTGGAATGTATGAATTTATTGATGTCCAAAAGTCCGCTGTTTTTACTATTTTTTTTGGACCAGGTATCTTTATTAAAAATCTATTTTCTAAATTTCTTTCACAGTTGAACTCAATAGTCTCAACTACCGTGGTTTTCGTAACTGTGATTGAGGGACACTAGGTGACTTGCCATTCACATATTACTCTTTCACAGGTCAGTGGTATTTTGAATCTCTTCGTCAATTACTATTGTTTGTTCTTTTTTCCTTTTTTTTTTAGAGATTAGAGTTTGTGGATTTTATTGGAAGGCGGACGGAATAACTAACTATTGTTGAAGATGCTGGTGTTTGTGGGTTCTGTTGGAAGGCGGAGGGTAGGGCTAACTTTTATTTGTTGTTGGTTCTGTGGAGTTTATTGGAATGTTGGTGTTTGTGGGTTTTGTTGGAAGGCGGAGGGTAGGGCTAACTTTTATTTATTGTTGGTTCTGTGGAGTTAATTGGAGATGTTGGTGTTTGTGGGTTTTGTTGGAAGGCGGAGGGTAGGGCTAACTATTATTTGTTGTTGGTTCTGTGGAGTTTATTGGAGATTGGAGGGGTAATTGTTATATGATGTTCGTTACGTGTGTTGTTTTATTAATTTATGTTAGTTTTATTGAAAAATCTTGATAAAATGTGAAAAACATTAAATCTTATGCATAATCTTTTTTGTTGCATTTCATATAGTTATTATTGTCGCTCATGGACAGAGTTGGATGAAAAAGAAACGCGGGACAAGTGAATATGTGTTGGGAGTCAATGAGTTTCTGGGTTTTGCATCTAAGAGTATGGGTAGTGATGAGAGAATTTGTTGCCTTGTGTAAAGTGCGTCAATTACAAGAGGTATAACATCAGTACGGTACATGATCATTTGGTCCAATATGGGATGTCTCCGGGTTACGATTATTGGTTTGCGCATGGTGAATTGCGAGATAGGGCAGCATCTAGTCATCCTTCTATTTCTGTTGGGGATAATGAAATGTGTGAACCCTCATCTGGGATGCATGAACTATTACACGAGGTATTTCCATTAGTACCGGAAACACAATCCCATAATGTACGAGAACAAAGAGATCCACTTCCTACTGAAAATACTGCAAAGTTTTATGACATGCTTAAAGATGCAGACGAACCTTTGTATGAAGGGTGCATAAAATTTAGTAAGTTAACTGCTGTTGTACAGTTATATCATTTGAAGTGCATGGGAGGATGGAGTAATACCTCTTTTACGTGGTTACTCCAAACACTGGGTGATATGCTCCCTGCGGGTGCAAAATTACCGAAGGACACTTATGAAGCTAAAAAATACATGAAAGGGTTAGGACTTGGATATGAAAAGATTCCTGTTTGTCCAAACGGTTGTATGTTGTTTTGGAATGAGAATGAGAAATTAGAAGTTTGTTCAAAGTGCGGAGCTTCAAAATGGAAGGGCAATGGGGAGGGAAATATTTTCTCAGCGAATGAAGGTGGATCATCTAAGAGATCGAAGAAAAAACCGGCGAAAGTTTTGCGGTGGTTTCCTTTAAAGCACCGCTTGCAGAGATTATTCATGTCCTCAAAAACTGCTTCTCATATGAAATGGCATCACGATGGACGTAAATGATGGGTTGTTAAGGCATCCGGCCGATGGTCAAGCTTGGAAGGCATTTGATGCACAGTATGCTGATTTTGCTTCTGATCCTCGTAATGTTAGGCTTGGGTTAGCAGCGGATGGGTTTAATCCTTTTGGAACATGAGCACTAGTCATAGCACATGGCCAGTGATATTAGTACCATATAACTTGCCTCCTTGGATGTGCATGAAACGTTCATCTTTAATGTTGTCATTACTTATTCCTGGACCGAAATCTCCTTCTTTCAAGATAGATGTATATCTAGAACCATTGATATTAGAGTTAAAAGAGTTGTGGGATGTTGGATTAGATACTTATGACATTGCTACGAAAGATATGTTTAAGATGCGTGCGGCATTGATGTGGACAATTAACGATTTTCCTGCATATGGTGACCTCTCTGGATGGAGTACAAAGGGACGTCTTGCATGTCCATGTTGTATGTATCAGACTTGGTCACGGTGGTTGGATAATGGTAGAAAATTTTGCTACATGGGGCATAGACGGTTCTTACCATTAAATCATAGGTGGAGAAGAGATCAAAGATCATTTGACGGTACTTATGAAATGACTCCACCACCCTATTTTATGACCGGTGATGACATTTTCAGGGAATTACAGGGTACTTTACATTTTGAGTCAAGTGTATGGAAGAAGCAAAGTATTTTCTTCACATTGCCTTATTGGAAGGATAACATGTTACGCCATAATCTAGATGTCATGCATATAGAGAAAAACGTAATGGACAATATCATTGGTACATTGTTAGATGTGGACGGGAAGACAAAAGATAACTATAAGGCACGTCTTGACTTACAAAGCATGGGAATAAGACATGATCTCCATCCAAAGATCACTGATGCAGGAAAGGTTCATTTGCCTGGTGCTTGCTACTCAATGACTCGCGAAGAGAAAGAATGCTTTCTAAAAGTGATAAAGAATGCGAAATTTCCGGATGGTTTCGCTTCGAACATATCACGTTGTGTCAAGCTTCAACAACGTAATATCATAGGTTTGAAGAGTCATGACTGTCACATCTTGATGCAGCATTTGATGCCTATTGCAATACGAAGATCATTGCCAAGCATGGTTTGTTCTCCTTTGATCTCATTGGCATGTTTCTTTAGAGAAATTTGTTCCAAAACATTACGGATAGAGGACTTAGATCGACTTGAGGCTCAAATCCCTATAACATTGTGTCAACTTGAAAGGATATTTCCGCCTGCATTCTTTACTGTTATGGTGCACTTGGTCGTACATCTGGTTGCAGAATGTAAGATGGGTGGACCGGTTCAACTTCGGTGGATGTATCCTATTGAAAGGTAATATTAATTATAGAGATATGTTATATCACGTTTCTTTGCACGTGTTGTATTTAATAAAGTCTAATATTATTGATGTAGGTGCATGCACCGTTTCAAATCTTATGTTCGCAACACGGCCGCACCTGAAGGCTCTATTGCTGAAGGATATATAGCAGATGAATGCTTAACATTTTTGTTCAAGATATTTAGAATCAGTCCCAACGATCTTTAATAGATCACCAAGAAATGTAGACGATACTATGGGAGGAATATCATTTGTTCGTCTTGATATGAAAACATGCATGCAGGCTCATCGATATATCCTTTTTAATTGCGATGAGTTAATTCAAATTCGCACGTAAGTGATGTTACACTTCTAACTATTTCATTCAACATGTTTTTATCGATGGTGAAATTAATTTTTTAGTTGTATTGTCGATGTGTAGAATGCATAAGGAGCGATTGAAGGCAAGAAACCGTAGTAGTCGACCACAGATTATGTCATCGATAAGATGCATAGGGATGAATTTTGTGACTGGTTTCGAAACTATGTATGTGTTATGTTTAAAATGTTTTGTATTGGCTGATTACTTTGAAACTTACAATTAGTTTTAATCTTGACTTGTTGTTCGAGGAAAATAGGTACAAAATATGGACGAGATGATGAAGCATCAACTTCCAAATAGAGTTCGATGGCTTGCTAAAGGTCCAAACCCCGAAGCTAGATCATTTAGCCGATATGTATATAATGGTGTGAAATTTCGTACAAAAGACAATGAAATAGGCAGAACAACTCAAAATAGTGGAGTATGTGTGACTGTTGAAGGGGGCACCACATATTACGGGCGAATTATAAGTATCATTGAGTTAAACTATTTTGGATGAAGAATGTTTTGTACTATTCAAATGTGATTGGGTTGACACAGCTATTGGTAGGGGATATAAAGTTGATGAGTTTGGATTCGAACTTGTTAATTTTTCGCGTTTAGTGCATACTGGAGATCGATTAAGCGATGATCCATTCATTTTGGCACCACAAGCATCTCAAGTATACTATGTAGCAGATGAAAGACATCCAAATTGGGAAGTAGTTGTCAAGACCAAACCAAGAGATGTGTTTGATGCTGGTAATGATGACGACATAGATGACTACTGTGAAAATGAACCTTACAATTTCAACGTTGAGCAAATCCTCGAGAATGTACACGATGATTTGACGTGGTTTAGAAATGAGGTGGAAGGAACAACACTAGATATACCTCAGGAATTTCCTATGGTATGTCAAATATGTCTCTGTTTTTGTGATTGAAATATTTTTTTCTTACATGCTCAGATTTACCATATATTCGTTTTGTTGATGTTTTGTTTAAGGAAATGTGTTTTGTATTGTTCAATTTTTACTGAAATCACTTTTATGCATGTCAATACATTGTATAGGTACAATGACGAGGAAGAGATTCAGGACTATATCTTCTTCATCACAGCCACCTGTGCCACCATCACAAGAAGCAACGGCATCACAAGAAGCAACGCCGTCACAGCCACCTGCGCATCCTTCAGAACAGGCTACGATGCCATCGTCCGACTATGATCAATCTTTGAACGATAATGAAATAATTGGTATGTTCATAACCACAATAGAGATAATCTAAGTTTAATATGTTACTCGATTTCGTTTCACATGCTAAATGTGCAGGTCATACTGAAGTCCGGAAAGTGCGTGGCGGCACGCGGATGACGGACGTCTGGAATCTGAAGGAAGACGAATTGATTCCAGTACAATTCAATGGCAATGGGCAGCCATTGGGTGATGAAGGGGGAATATTTAACAAATTCACCTGTGTTGCCCGTGTTGCGAATCAAATCCCCCTAGATGCGGCGGACTGGCGTAAAGTCCCAATGTCAATAAAAGAGGACTGTTGGAGCCTCATGACGGTATAATTTTGGTTATTTGTCACAATTGTTATTCAACTATATGAATTTAATAATTGACGCACCTAACTGTTGGGTATATTTTGCAGAAACGGTTTACAATCCCCGAGCCTCCATTGGGGGATATTGTCAAGAGCTGGTTCCTCAAAGATTTAGGAGAGAAATGGAGGAATTACAAGTGTAGTTTAAAGCAAAATATTTTGATGAGGCCTTTACGCCTCAGTATGTGAAAAATAATGCTCCAACAGACGTTAATTTGGAGCAATTTTGCAAATTAGTCGATTTTTGGTATTCTGATGCAGGACGGGTATGACATTTATTTATTTGTATTATAATTTTTATGAATATAACTTCTTATTAATTTTAACTGTCTTGATGTTAATGTAGCATCGAAGTCATGCTGGAAAACAAAATAGATCGCTCCAAACGACGGTCCACACTGCAGGATCAAAGAGCTTCGCACGTTATGCTCACGAATTGGTATGTAGTACTTTCATTAGTTTGTTTAATAGTATAGTACTTATCATTGTCATTCTTATTTGTAATTTAAAATTTCATCACGATTTCGTGTTTGTGATGCAGGAAAAAGAGAAACAAGTTCCAATCAATCGAGCGGATTTATATAAAACTGTCCATATGCGTTCTGACGGATCTCCAATAAATCCGGACGTAGCAGAGAAAATAGTATGTCATTATTACAATTGGAGATTGATTTCAATGTGCGAATATTAATTCAAAATTTAATTGTACGTTGTACTCTCTCAGAGGCGAATGGAGGAGATTGGACTGAACGATTCAGGAAGTTCACAAACTTCTGACGAATTTAGAGTGGATGGCAGCATCGGTTGGTCACCATCTGACCGATATGCACAAGTGATTGGTCCAGAACGACATGGTCGCATTCGCGGCGTTGGATTAGGACCAACTCCTTCATCTCATCCTACCAACACCAACGTAAGATCCAGTCAGCCGACATCCTCTAGTAACGAGAGATATTTATGGAAAAATCAGATGTTGGAGTCTGAAGTAGCATCGCTAAAATCTACAATACAAATGATGGCACAAGCTTGGGTAAAAGTTTTATTTACTTATCCTCAAATATTACTATTGACTCTATTTATGTATATTTCGTAGTTAATTAATGTTTGTTTAACTGTTGTAGGAGCAACGTCAATACCAAGATGTTCCCAATAACAATCAGGTTTCACCAGCAATTCATAGATCATCTCATGCAAGTCGGAAAACAAGTGTTGGTAAGATACAAACATAAATGAATACTGTTATTAATTTAATTTTAAGTATGTACTAAGCTCTTTTATCTTTGTTCATGTCATTACTGTTTGTTAATTTTACAATATTGTAATAGCAGACAATGCCGATGACGCAGAAAGTGGAGGAGCAGATGGTGCTGAAGGTGGACAGGATTAAATTTAGAGTTATTTGTACTTCAATGTCATGACTTGTTAGCTTTTAGTCTATTGAGAAAATACCATTAACTTATTTTTGTTTGATGTAAAACTTGTAAGACCCCTTATAATGAAATATATTTTGTTTTATTGCACTTTTCTTTGTTTGCATTAATCAATTAAAATCTATAATCAAATTTGTATGGTAGGAAAATATAACCAAAAAAAAAAAAAAAAAAAAAACCTATAGCGGCGGTCAGTGACGCGCTATAGGTGAACCCAAAAGGGTTATAGCGGGTCACTAACCGCCGCTATATATAGACCGCTGCTAAAATGTAGCGGCGGTCTGGCCGCGCTACAGATCGTCCGCGGCAAAAAGTTGGGCTATGCTGTGTGACGCCGCTATATAGCCAACGTATACAGGCGCCGCTATAGGGGTCACTTGCGAAGCAGATCCCGGGCGCGGTATAGCGCGCCCGCGCTGTGTGACCGTCGCGTAGCCAACCGTATACTACCGCCTACAACACCGCCGCTATATGGCCCACGACGGCGATATCCGCTCGATATAGCGGTAGCCGGTGCTAAAAAACCGCGCTGTTTACGGCCGCCACTCTAGGTCTATATGTAGTGACCTTTTACTTTATATTACATCAAAAAGCCAAAATTACAAAAAAAAAAAAAAAAAAAAAAAAAAAAAAAAAAAAAAAGGCCTTTAAGATCACCTTAGAGCACTAGATATCTTTATAACTAAATAAAATATAATATCTTGAAAAAATCCATGACCCTTAACATAGAGACATAGTTATGAATTTTGTCAATAGTCAACTAACACCAAGTGGCAACCATAAAGTCGTAAACCTAGAAGTCACGACTTTCAAAAAGTTGTGACCCTTAATAAAGAGATAAAGTCGTGAATTTTATCAATAGTCAACTAACACGAAGAGGTAAACCTAGAATCCTCAACTTACAAGTCACGATTTTTGTCAAATTTTCTATACAACAAGAAAGAAATTAAAAAATAAAATATTAATTGCACGAAATTCAAAAAAGAATAATTCCACGTACCGCAAGAATGTTTCACCAATAACTTGTCTGCAAAAGAAAGAGTTGGATGATATGTACAGAAGGACGACCTCCATGCATTTCGAAGAGTTTCATCTGATATTGGCCAACAATTGAGGATCATCTCTATAAATTGAGGGAATTGATCTACTTTATGCCACAACGCAGTGTACTTGCATTTTACTTCTTTCACTTCCTTATTAGAGATCTCAGAAAAGAGGAAATATGGGAACGTATCTCAAGCTTTTCGTAATGGTACTAGGCATGGCAGGATGCTTAGTCTTTGTCGATTGTGCGGCTAATGGTACCGCCAGCTTTTTTCGACCTCCTTACACCCGTGAGTACATACAATATTTTTGAAGTTTTGTAAACGTACACATGGTCTTTTTTGTATTCTTCACAAATCAAGTTATCATGAGCATTTCCTAAATCATGTAAAAGCTAGAATTTTCAAAAACACTATTTAGGGCAGTTAGTATTTGAGAAGGATTCACAACAATTAGTTATTTGACCGTATCCTCCTAAACCAAACATATTTTACACATGAATCAGGCCAGTTGAAATTGGAGCTCATGAACCGATACAATTTCTCCTTAGAGTTAACTTTATTCATGTTCGTAAACGTAGTGTGTATTGCACTCACGCGTGCATGTACGTGTACGTGTTGCTCTACCCCGTTTATTCAATATTACGAGCATTTTTGTGCATTCATTTTTATTTATGCATTTTTGTGATTGTTAAATATCATACAACTAATGATTTTCCAACAAGGGAAGGGATAGGGTTTAAGAAGAGAAAGAAAGAAAGACGCCCACAACATCATCATGTTCCCTTTTAGTAACTTTCGAGGTGCAATCTTTGCTCATTGATACCGGTCAATATTGCCTCTCACATATGCTTATGTTACATTCTACGATGTTTTCGTAGCTTAATTCTAGTACTATTAGCTTTTGAGCCATATTCTATGAATTTGCATAAGTGTTTTATTTCTAATTGCCTTCCCATGTTAAGTAGAGAATATAACCTTGACAATAGAATGAGTATGATATAGGCTTGTAAGCCATATGGGCGCTCATTGCCCGTAAATTTTCATACTTGACTGATAGAGAAGACCAGCCCTCAAAACTTTATCATTCATTTTCTCTTGGCAGGAAATGCATGTGGACGGAAACACACTGGTACACTCATTGCCGTAGCAGGCAACTCTACTTGGGAGAAAGGGAGAACGTGTGGGAGAAAATACAGTGTCCAATGCATCGGAGCCATAAATCATGCGCCACATCCTTGCAAGCCAGTCAAAGTTGTGGTTGAAATTGTTGATCATTGTCCACACTGTCACGAAACTCTAAGTCTTTCTGAGGACGCTTTTGCTAAGATTGCCAATGTTGATGCTGGGATAGTGAAGATTGAGTATAGTGAGTGATCTAGACTGGCACAAGAAGCTTTCTAAGACGTAAGAGCATAAATAAGAAGCACACCATGGAAAGCTGATATTGAAAGTATACGTATCCTAAAGTAGACTGTCAGACCTCGTCCAGTGATGTTAGAAGTTTTAATGTTTTATAAATAAGTGACCTTAGGACTACGTCATTGACTTAGCCTAAGTTCCCCATGTGTTATTTAATTTCAGTGTGTTTTAATTGTGTTCGAGAGTCGCGATATTAATATGTTGTATCCAGATATTATTATCTGTAATGTTTAATATCCATGGTGTTGCCCTATTGTTGTAATGTGGTTGGATAAGTGTTTTAATTATCTTTAGGTCATAGAATGATTTAATTCAATGGGAAATATTAAAAATAAGTTCAACAAATTATACAACTTTCCTTAATGAAATCAAGCAAGTACGTGATTAAGTATAACATATAAAGCATGTACTTTCAAAATTTCACAGTTGTTCTTATTTGACATTCTAATGGGAGCTCAACGTAGTAGGTGACAGTCTTAGTTAAATTACAACTAGGTAGTATTAAGCTTTTCAACCACCAAGTAGAATAATAGAATTAGCATGCAAGGCAAATATAAATATGCAATGCATGTAGATGTGTCAAGCATGCTAAAGTAGAGTGCATGTGACTCTTAGAATGTTCAAAGTAATGAGTCGCTATCGAAGGAATAAGAATTGTCGAATGGAGGAAGACTTAAAATAACCTGCAATTTTAGCTAAGTATGCTTGCATAGGTATGCGAGTGAAGTGGTGCTAATGAAGGTGGCGTGTGTTACCATGAAAAAGATAGTAATTGAATGCATTTGACGTCAAATTAGTGTGGCTGAGTGATACATATGAAATGTTAGCTCGTGCTTGAGGAAATAAGACACCATGTGACCGAGTGAATCAATGAATGAGAAGACTAGAATATTGAGAATTGAAAACAAGCAGGAGGTGGCATGGTAAGCTCATCATCACATACTATGGGACATGGAGCTGTCCAGTGGAAGAGCAAAAAAAACAAATGAAATGAAAAGAGTTGTTTTTGCTGTAATGGAGAAAGTAAGGGACTCAAATGCAAAGAAAAAAAGTGTTTGGGCGAGGAGTATGAAGTGTCACTATGATAGAATGAAGAGGCAATAGAAAGGCTTGGAACATCCAAAGTAATAAAGGACAGTTGGGTGAGAGTGTGCAATAAAAAGCTTTGAAGATCAAGTCGTAGATGTAAAGGGCAGCCACAAATTGCACCAGTAAGGAGAAAGACAAAAACGTGTATTTATTGAGTTTTATAATCGACACCTTTAATATAAGATATTTGTTAATCTTTGACAACCCAAGAGTGTTGCCTCCCATGTTATCAATGTCTCTTTCTGGCTTTGGTAGTGGTGCGCCTGATAACCATCGTGCTGGTGGAGTCATCGGAGGCAGATTGTGGGACGTTCATTTGGTGGTTGTGCTCTATGGGCACTTCGTATGTATCTGACACCCACACCTTTGGGATATCCATAACTCACTTTAAAAATGAAAAAGTTCGAACTTTGATAGATAGCGAGGGTTTGGATCTAACGCCCAAAATGAAATGATCCTCAATCAATTTCTGCTAGTACAAATATCTAATGGCAAGCAGCAAGTAAAAAAAATTTATATTAATTTTTTCCCTAAAAAAAGAAATGCTTTATTACAATAACACAATCGGATTGACCATAAGAGTTGTTGCCAACTTTCTATGCACCAATCTTTGGAACAATGTTCTTCGGGTCCTACATTGGTCTCAAAATCTGAGCAGGAGCTAGAAGAGCTATAACGTCGTCCCTTTGTTACCTGTCAGAAGCTAACATACCATCTTCGGCAAGTGTCTATCTTTGTCAAGAGTGCTATAATCATCGATCGATTTTTGTGTGGGGAATCTAGCATTTTTTTCAGTGATCTCGAAGTAGAGACAAAGGTCGCAATGCATCCTTAATCCTAATTCAAGAAGGTTCCAATATCGTATGGGGCAATAGTGTTTTCTACCTCCGATCTCTCCTTGTTTGGTTACTTTGTTTATGGACTGTCGTATGCCTCTCTCAAGCCAAATTTTAGAATACCCTTATCAGGTTTGGTTATGCCTTCAAAGTCATCGAGTGTTGCTATACATGGGCCAGCTGTTGCTATTTGTCACTCAGGAGGGGCATAAGAAGAGTTCCTTCTTTATGTTTCGGAATATTCCGTTGGGGTTAGAGTTGGAGCGCCCTCTAACGGATTTTTCAGTTAGGTCCATAAAACCTCCATTTCGGAGTAAGATATAAGCATGTAAGTCATAAGGGCACTCATTGCCCATAAATTTTCATACGTGACTAATAGAGAAGATCCACGGGGAGGCAAGCAGCTATACTATAGGGTGTGAGGGAGAATTCAGCCCCTAACCCTCAAAACTTTAACATTCATTTTCTCTTGGCGGGAAATGCATGTGGACGAAAAAATATTGGTAATCTCATTGCCGCAGCAAGCAACTCTATTTGGGAGAATGGGACAACATGTGGGAACAAATATAGTGTCAAATGCATTAGACCAATAAATCATGCGCCACATCCTTGCAAGCCAGTCAAAGTTTGGGTTCAAATTGTTGATCGTTATCCACGCTGTCACGAAACTTTAAATCTTTCTGAGGATGCTTTTGCTAAAATTGCCAATGTTGATGCTAGGATAGTGAAGATTGAGTATAGTGAGTGACCTAGACCCACGAAAGAAGCTTTCTAAGATGTAAGCGGCATAAACAAGAAGCATCCCTTGGAAAGTTCATATTGAAAGCACATGTATCCATTAGTAGACTGTGAGACCTCGTCCAGTGATGTTAGAAGATTTAATGTTTACTAAATAAGTGACCTTAGGACATTGTCATTTACTTGGCCTAAGTTCACCGTGTGTTATTTAACTTCAATGTGTTTTAATTGTGTTGAAGAATTTCAATTTGAAATTAACATGCATCCATGTATTATTATTATTAGCAGGAGGTGGCATGGTAAGGTCATCATCACAAGCTATGGAACATGGAGTAGTCAAGTGGAAGAGCAAAAGGAGAAATGAAAGGAAAATAGTTGTTGTCATTTCATTGGAGAAAGTAAGGGACTCACATGCACAGAAAAAAGTGTTTGGGCAAAGAGTATGAAGTGTCACTATGATAGAATGAAGAGGCAATAGAAAGGCTTGGAACAACCAAAGTAATGAAGGACGTTTAGGAGAGAGAGTGCAATAAAAAGCTCCGAAGATCAAGTCGTAGATGTAAAGGGCAACCACAAATAACACCAATAAGGAGAAAGCAAATGTGTATTTATTGAGTTCAATAATCGATACTTTAATATAAGATACTTGTTAATCTTCAACAACCCAAGAGTGTTGCCCACCATGTTATCAACGTCACTTTCCGGCTTTGGTGGTGGTGAGCCAAATAACCATCGTGCCGGTGGAGTCATTGGAGGCAGACCGTGTGACGTTCAATGGTGTTTATGGTCTATGAGCACTTTGTAGGTATTTGACACCCACACCAGGACTTCGACCGCTAACGTGTGTATCCTGAAATCATATGAATGGAGGATCTTATGAACTTTCATGGTTCAATTGTTAGAAATATTTCCTCAAAACCAATTATATAGAATAATTATGAGATAATTATTTATGGGTTAAATACACTATGCACTCTCAAACTATGGGAGTCTTGACCCTTTGCCCCCCAATTTATTATTTTTATCATATTGCACCCACCAATTATTGATTTTAGACACTTTGCACCCTCCTTTAATATTTTTGATTTATTTGAATGGAAAATTATTTTTTGACTTGTGAAATGATAATTTTATCCCCATATTTTTTGGGCAATGACCATTTTATGAGGGTAAAATTGTAATTTTAGAGACGAAAAAATAAATTTCCTTCCAAATTGACAGGAAATTTTAACGGAGGATGCAAAGTGTCTGAAATCAATAGTTGGTGGGCACAATGTGACAAAAATAATAGATTGGGGTGTTATAGAATAGTCATGCTAATGATTGTCCTATCGTTAACTTTATCACGTCCGATTGTCCCCCGCAATCCGTCGGATAAAAAACATCACTCATCCAATCAATTCACATATGCATTCTATTGTCCATGATTACCGATCACACATCTACGTGGACCCGTTCGATCGGTCAGTAGCGATCATCGAATCAAAATCGCTATTACGACCGATCGTCAAATTAGATGTCCAACCGGACCTCATCGCTGATCAATCATATATTCCCTATCGCATTAGTATTATCTACGTATCGTCAAAATAGACAAATGCTCGCTATCGTTTGATTCTCAAAATTACGAATGGTCATCTATTTCGCAAAGACAATCAATCATTTATAGGACGACTGACTGGTGACTATGGACGATCGAACGCTCACAATTTACTATCATCAGTGCCTTTTAGTGACAAAATTTTTTTTCTCCCTATAAAATTTTTGTGACAAAATTTGAATTTCATGACCAAAAACTTTTAGTGAGGGGTTTCAACTAATGGAACCATGACGAAAAAATTTTGTCCCTAAAAGTCAAATTTTTTCTTTTTGTAGTAACAAAGGAGGAAAATATGGCAGACATGGAAAACGTTTTTGAGCAAATAGAATGGGCTCTTATTCTTTTGGATCTTGCTCAACTCCAGATTCCCAAATACTTTCTTCACTTGATATATGCTTGTCTCTCCTCTATCTCCTTTTCAGTTCTCTTTAATGAATGCCCTTATAACTCCTTCGCATCAACTAGAGAGGCCTATAACAAGGAGACCTTCTATCTCCCTTCTTGTTCATCATTGGAACAGAAGTCTTATCCAAATTTCTACTCAAAGAAGAAGATAAGAACTTAAAAGGGAGTAGGATTGGGAAAAGAGTGACTCTTTTTATCTCATATTCTTCTTGCAGATGATTTGATTATCTTTGGTAAAGCTACAGTTAGAGAGGCCAAGGTTAATTGATAGACACATGGAGATAGAAGCAATGGCCATGACAAACCACAAACAATAAAAAATCATCGCTCCTGTTTAGCAAAAACACAAACCTCCACACTCAAACAACAAATCATGCTCCTACTAAATCTAAAATAAATCTCCACTCAAACAAAAGCTACTCAGACTTACTATGTCATTTCAAAGATCAAAACTTTAATTTTTTGTTGTAATTTCGAGGAAAGTAGAGTAAAATAATTTTAGCTGAAAAGCAAAACTACTATCCCAAGCACTTGAACCCAACTCATCAAAACGTACAGTTGCTGATTATATCCCCTCATACACCATGTCCACTTATCTACTTCCCAAATCCCACAACAAGAAACTTGACAGTACTCGACACTTCAAAAATGGTACACCTTATCTCTAAAAAGCTAGTCATCTATTTGAGGACCAAAATCTAATGGTGGCCTAGATATTGGACAGAAGGAAAATACAAATTTTGTAAATCCAAGGATTAAGGCAACCCAAGAAGGGGGTGAATTGAGTTTCCAAACTTTTTCGCTTTTAACCCCAAAACCATGTTTGCAAAGTAAAGACTATTTAGCACAAGTATATAGATATGATAAGAGAATAAGTGTTAAATGTAAAAGTAGGGATAGAAAAGCAAACACGTGATTTTTAGGTGGTTCGGCAAACCGCCTACATCCACCCCTCAAGCTCCTTTACCGAGCCTTGAGGTTTTCCCACTATCTTTCAAATAGTGTACACACTAGCTTTTGGTGCTAGAGAACCGTACAAGTGTTTTTCCGGGCTTAACACTCACAACCCAATTTTTTAATTCCTCTAATCAAAGGGAAACTCAGATTAAAGACTCGTAAGAATTAAGAAAAGATGGGCTCTCTTTTATTCGTTTCTAGCCGTTAGAATTTTACGTTGTACCGGTTGACCGCTTCATGTACCGGTCGACCACTTCAGGGTTACCGTTACCCAACAGTCATATTTTCAGAGCTCAACGGATCTATTTCAAATCATAGACCACTCGACCTACACAAGCAGTCAAAAACCAGTCGACCGCTTCACCAGCTGGTCGACCTCCTCAACATAAGCACATGATCCTGTTCATTTAAAACCATGATTTTGACCATTTTGAAACACCCAATTTTAAAACTAACTTCCCATAAGTATATAAAAGGTTTAGGAGTTGATTGTGGTGTTTTGAAACCATTTAAAAAACATTTGATCTTTCAAATAAGAGGTAAAACGGTTTATGCACGTTTTGAAAATATGCAAGTGTGTGATTCAAATCCTTGTCAAAAGTGAAACTAAGAGTAACAAGGTTATACCTCAAGGTCTTGAATCTTCACTTTTGAGCTCCTTGCATCTTCCTGATCCTCAACCTCCTTGTCTTTGGCTCTTTGATAAAAATGTCTTTGTCTTTAAAGATGTCCATTTTTGTAAACTTAATCTATTTATTGAAATCATCAAAATATTGACTGTGAACAAAAGCCAACAAATTTAGCTTTTCTTGCTAAGTTGGGTTAGAACTTTATCACCTCACCTAGTTCCTTATGGGCTACAACACTCACGGAAAAATATTTGAAGCAAGCAAATTTATGGAATACGATTCTTGATCCCCACAAGGGACACAAGCATCATTCATGGCTCTAGAAAGTTATCCAAGAGACTATAAATTCTAAAATTAACCATATGCTCTCAATTACACAATGGAAATAGTATAAAAATTTGTGGAGAGACCCTTGATTCCAATGCCACCCGGTGACATTCCTTCATGCCAAAACCCCATACAAGCAGCTCAAGGATACCTAACCCCCCCACTCCCAAACCAATTTTTTCGCAAAACCCTCCTTTTCCCCTTAACAGCCATGCTATTTTTGGAAAATAATTTGTAAAACCATCTTCCCCCCCCCCCCCCAAAAAAAACCAAACCAATTTTACTAAAAAACCCTCATGATCCTCTTTTAGCCTCTAATGAAAATCCTTCCTCCCTTTGGCCTCTGTAAAAAAATTTTGAAGTTTCTATTTTCTCTGAAAAGATGAATTCATTTGAACACTTTAGTTAAAAAAATTCTACATTTTTTAATGAATTTTTCCATATTGAAATTTAAAATAATTTGGTTCCAAATTGAAGTACTTGGTTTTTTTCTTGAAGCTCAATAAATGGATTTAAAAAATTTCAGAAAAGCAATAAATATATTTTTCACAACTCATAATATATTGTTTTTCTCAAACCTTCTGTGAGTCTTTTCAAAATCTGCTTGTTCTTATTAAAGAGGGATGCAATTTCCCCTAATTTGATAGACATATTTAATAAGATTCTTTTTTTAAAAATCTTTAATAAAATTTACAATTTTTTTATCTCATGTTATTTAAATACTATTATTTGAGTAAATATAAATATTAAAATAATAAATTCGGGCCACAAAATGGTGTTTGAATGCCAAAATTTTAGGCACTTAAAATTTTGACTTAATTTAAAAAATTATAAAATAATCTCTCTTTCCATCGGATCATAGTTTTCCACTATAATAAATATAAAAAATAATTCAAATCTTCCCTTTTCACTTTTTCACCAACTTCATGCCCTAAAATTTTGACCACTTCAAAATCTTGGCTCCGCCACTAGTGATATCCCAAATGGTCTCCTTTGTTTTTAACCGGGCAATGTCTGGACGCGGGACACCAATAAAGTCATGAATATGTGTGATGATTCATCTATGAGACATATCCTTCAACATCACTTTCAACGAACAAGCCTACTAGATAAGTTGCCAGACAAGAAAGGGAACTTCACAATAAAATATGCATTCCAGTTAATAATCTCCGATCTTTCTTGAAAATGCCCCCACATTCTTGAAAATTTGACTAGACCCACTTATGAAACCTCAAAAATGCAAAACCAACTAAAGCTCCAACAACTATCCATTATCTAAACAAAACAAAACAAAATTCATCAACCAATTCAACCGAAAAAGTAACAAATTCACAATCATTAATTCAAGCTAACTAAACAATCACCCAAATTCAAGCGAACATATTCAACCAATCAACCATCAACCAGTTAAAATCCCATCAACCAATTTGGCTATCGTGAAAGTCATCATGGCTCGATGACTTATCACTCCCATGTACTCAATGAATAAAAAAAAAGGATATTTAACCAACAAAAGCATATAAACTAGACCTGATTTAATTTGTGTATAAATTTTAGACAATTAACATGCAAAATCTTTCATTTATGTATTGATAACAGGCTTTAATTGCAAAAGGATATTTAATTATAAGCAAGAGTTTTCAAATATAAGCAACTATAAATTCAATAGGGATTTAAATCTCATGGCTGAATCTACCTGCTACCTTGCGCGAGCACGGTTACAATCAACCAGCGATGGGAGATGGATAGTGAAAATGGGTTGAGAGAGAGAAAGCCAGAGAGAGGGGGCGACTGGGTTTCGATTGATAGGGAGCGGCTAGTCGTGATTGAGGGCAAAGAGGAAGTGGGAGTCATGTTTTCCCTCTTGTTGAGAACTAAATCCAAGGTGAAATGATGTCGTTTTACCTTGGGTTTAAATTTTTTTTTTAAGCAAGGGTGAAACGGCGTCGTTTCACCCTCTGATAATTATAAATAAATAAAGGTTGCTGGTTGGGCTGTTTTACATGGAACATGGGCGAATAAATGGGGGCGAGCTTGGGGCTTCAGGTAGGCCAAAAGGTGCAGGCTTTAGTCTTTAGGCAAGCCAAGGGGGGCGGGCCTGAGCTCATAGTGGGGAAAAACTTTTAAAAAAAAAATCATTTTTTGGCAAAACCAACCATGACTGAGGCCCCTATTCGCCCCAGCCTGTTCCATCAATGCACCCACCACTAGACCTTTCCCTAATCCCACTCCAGCAGAATGCCACACCATCCACTTTGATGTTGGAGCTTGATCTTCGGTTTCATTGAAAGATGTAGTTTATATTGTCCTAGACAGGAACATCTATCATGCATCCACCAAACTACTACATACCAATGATCCCCTATGTGGAGAAGCGAATACAGCAACTAGGACTTTTCACTGATACCGGCGGTGTTGATTAACTGACACAGCCATCAGTACCGAAACCAGTCACCGTTCCACGTTTAGGGCATTGATGCATTATTTGGAACCTAGGTTTAAGATGCTTTCAAGGTATACGTTGATGAGAGATTGAATGGAGATGTATTTAAAGGAGAAAATGAAGTTGAAGGAAGGGTTTTGAGTTAATAGGTACAAGGTGTGCCTCACTACAGATACTTAGTGACTGGGCACTTTATTGATTCTAGTTGGACATTGCATAAAAGATCTTGTCATTTCAGAGATCCGAGACCATAAGGGGGTAAGTATTTTAAAGGAATTGGAAGATTGTATATTTGAATAGGGGATTGATAGGTCCTCACTATTACAGTTGACAATGCGTCGTTTAATGACTTAACAATTGACCAATTCAAAAGGAGGCGAATACTTGATAGTTTAGGTAGTTTGAAGTTTTTTGCAGCCATGAGTTCTCACATTTGAAGTGTTTGCATATGTCCTAAACTTGATTGTGATGGAAGGGTTAAAAGATGTGAACACCTCAATTGTGAAAGTACGCAACATGATTAAGTATGTCAAGTCTTCAACCCAAAGGTTAGAAACATTCAAGACTTGTGTTTCACAAAAAAATATTGAATATGGCCCATTTTTGGTTCTTGATGTTTCAAGAACTCCACCTATTTTATGTTGAATGTGGTAAAACATTTGAGCTTATGTTGGAATTGGATGGACACTTTGTGATTTATTTGCATGAGGATAGACATGGGAGGTAGGGATTGGGTCCACCCACTTTTAAGGATTGGGATGACATCAGTCATTGTATAAAATTTTTTGAAGTTATTCGTGACTGTTGGCTTTTAGGTTTTGATGATTACAAGTAATTGAGATGTGAAACAAAGCGGATCCAAAATGAGCACAAAGCGATCAAGTAACATCTCCTTCAATGGAAGTGCTCTTAAAGTGAAGACTCAAGATGCTAGGGTAATCTTTGTAACTCTAAGTCTTCATCTTTAACAAGGATTTGAACCACACACTTGCATATTTCTTCAAAACTTGCATGAAATGTTTTACTTGTTTTGAAGATTTAAAAATGTTTTTAAATGGCTTTAAAATATCCCAATCAAACTCCCAAACCTTTTATATACTTATGGGAAGTTAGTCTTTAAAATTGGGTTTTAAGTTGGTCAAAATCGTATTTTTAAAACAACCGATCATGTGCTTAAGTTAAGGACGTCGACCGGCCATGTACGACCGGTCTTCGAATAGCGAACCGGTTGGTTTGAAAAAGTTTAAAAAAGAGCGTTCTGACTTCTGACATTATGACAAACGTAAACCTGCAGCAGTTTCATGTAACGGGGTTCATCGAAATTTTTTTAACAGCCTTCCAATGGCTATAAATGGCTATTTTTCTTATGAGGCCTATATAAAGCCATTCCTACGCCTTTTAAAAGTTGCTGAACAACTTAAATCATTTTGCAAAAGCTAAGAGTGATCTAAAATTTCAATCCTTGTTCAAACATCATTCACACATAATCAACACTTTATCCCATTTTGACAGGTATATAAAGGTTTAGAGTTGATTGTGGTGTTTTAAAAACCATTTAAAAAACATTTGATCTTTCAAATAAGAGGTAAAACGGTTTATGCACATTTTGAAAATATGCAAGTGTGTGATTCAAATCCTTGTCAAAAGTGAAACTAAGAGTAACAAGGTTATACCTCAAGGTCTTGAATCTTCACTTTTGAGCTCCTTGCATCTTCCTGATCCTCAACCTCCTTGTCTTTGGCTCTTTGATAAAAATGTCTTTGTCTTTAAAGATGTCCATTTTGTAAACTTAATCTATTTATTGAAATCATCAAAATATTGACTGTGAACAAAAGCCAACAAATTTAGCTTTTCTTGCTAAGTTGGGTTAGAACTTTATCACCTCACCTAGTTCCTTATGGGCTACAACACTCACGGAAAAATATTTGAAGCAAGCAAATTTATGGAATACGATTCTTGATCCCCACAAGGGACACAAGCATCATTCATGGCTCTAGAAAGTTATCCAAGAGACTAAATAAATTCTAAAATTAACCATATGCTCTCAATTACACAATGGAAATAGTATAAAAATTTGTGGAGAGACCCTTGATTCCAATGCCACCCGGTGACATTCCTTCACGCCAAAACCCCATACAAGCAGCTCAAGGATACCTAACCCCCCCACTCCCAAACCAATTTTTTCGCAAAACCCTCCTTTTCCCCTTAACAGCCATGCTATTTTTGGAAAATAATTTGTAAAACCATCTTCCCCCCACCCCCCCCAAAAAAAACCAAACCAATTTTACTAAAAAACCCTCATGATCCTCTTTTAGCCTCTAATGAAAATCCTTCCTCCCTTTGGCCTCTGTAAAAAAATTTTGAAGTTTCTATTTTCTCTGAAAAGATGAATTCATTTGAACACTTTAGTTAAAAAAATTCTACATTTTTTAATGAATTTTTCCATATTGAAATTTAAAATAATTTGGTTCCAAATTGAAGTACTTGGTTTTTTTCTTGAAGCTCAATAAATGGATTTAAAAAATTTCAGAAAAGCAATAAATATATTTTTCACAACTCATCATATATTGTTTTTCTCAAACCTTCTGTGAGTCTTTTCAAAATCTGCTTGTTCTTATTAAAGAGGGATGCAATTTCCCCTAATTTGATAGACATATTTAATAAGATTCTTTTTTTAAAAATCTTTAATAAAATTTACAATTTTTTTATCTCATGTTATTTAAATACTATTATTTGAGTAAATATAAATATTAAAATAATAAATTCGGGCCACAAAATGGTGTTTGAATGCCAAAATTTTAGGCACTTAAAATTTTGACTTAATTTAAAAAATTATAAAATAATCTCTCTTTCCATCGATCATAGTTTTCCACTATAATAAATATAAAAAAAATTCAAATCTTCCCTTTTCACTTTTTCACCAACTCTCATGCCCTAAAATTTTGACCACTTCAAAATCTTGGCTCCGCCACTAGTGATATCCCAAATGGTCTCCTTTGTTTTTAACCGGGCAATGTCTGGACGCGGGACACCAATAAAGTCATGAATATGTGTGATGATTCATCTATGAGACATATCCTTCAACATCACTTTCAACGAACAAGCCTACTAGATAAGTTGCCAGACAAGAAAGGGAACTTCACAATAAAATATGCATTCCAGTTAATAATCTCCGATCTTTCTTGAAAATGCCCCCACATTCTTGAAAATCTGACTAGACCCACTTATGAAACCTCAAAAATGCAAACCAACTAAAGCTCCAACAACTATCCATTATCTAAACAAAACAAAACAAAATTCATCAACCAATTCAACCGAAAAAGTAACAAATTCACAATCATTAATTCAAGCTAACTAACAATCACCCAAATTCAAGCGAACATATTCAACCAATCAACCATCAACCAGTTAAAATCCCATCAACCAATTTGGCTATCGTGAAAGTCATCATGGCTCGATGACTTATCACTCCCATGTACTCAATGAATAAAAAAAAAGGATATTTAACCAACAAAAGCATATAAACTAGACCTGATTTAATTTGTGTATAAATTTTAGACAATTAACATGCAAAATCTTTCATTTATGTATTGATAACAGGCTTTAATTGCAAAAGGATATTTAATTATAAGCAAGAGTTTTCAAATATAAGCAACTATAAATTCAATAGGGATTTAAATCTCATGGCTGAATCTACCTGCTACCTTGCGCGAGCACGGTTACAATCAACCAGCGATGGGAGATGGATAGTGAAAATGGGTTGAGAGAGAGAAAGCCAGAGAGAGGGGGCGACTGGGTTTCGATTGATAGGGAGCGGCTAGTCACCAATAGAGGAGGTGAGAGGGAGTGAGAGCCAAGAGGAGAGGTTAAGAGGCAAAGAGGAAGCGGGAGTCATGTTTTCCCTCTTGTTGAGAACTAAATCCAAGGTGAAATGATGTCGTTTTACCTTGGGTTTAAATTAGTTTTTTTTAAGCAGAGGGTGAAACGGCGTCGTTTCACCCTCTGATAATTATAAATAAATAAAGGTTGCTGGTTGGGCTGTTTTACATGGAACATGGGCGAATAAATGGGGGCGAGCTTGGGGCTTCAGGTAGGCCAAAAGGTGCGGGCTTTAGTCTTTAGGCAAGCCAAGGGGGGCGGGCCTAAGCTCATAGTGGGGAAAAAACTTAAAAAAAAAATCATTTTTTTAGGCAAAACCAACCATGACTGAGGCCCCTATTCGCCCCAGCCTGTTCCATCAATGCACCCACCACTAGACCTTTCCCTAATCCCACTCCAGCAGAATGCCACACCATCCACTTTGATGTTGGAGCTTGATCTTCGGTTTCATTGAAAGATGTAGTTTATATTGTCCTAGACAGGAACATCTATCATGCATCCACCAAACTACTACATACCAATGATCCCCTATATGGAGAAGCGAATACAGCAACTAGGACTTTTCACTGATACCGGCGGTGTGCCGATTAACTGACACAGCCATCAGTACCGAACCAGTCACCGTTCCACGTTTAGGGCATTGATGCATTATTTGGAACCTAGGTTTAAGATGCTTTCAAGGTATACGTTGATGAGAGATTGAATGGAGATGTATTTAAAGGAGAAAATGAAGTTGAAGGAAGGGTTTTGAGTTAATAGGTACAAGGCGTGCCTCACTACAGATACTTAGTGACTGGGCACTTTATTGATTCTAGTTGGACATTGCATAAGAAGGTCTTGTCATTTCAGAGAATCCGAGACCATAAGGGGGTAAGTATTTTAAAGGAAGTTGGAAGATTGTATATTTGAATAGGGGATTGATAGGATCCTCACTATTACAGTTGACAATGCGTCGTTTAATGACTTAACAATTGACCAATTCAAAAGGAGGCGAATACTTGATAGTTTAGGTAGTTTGAAGTTTTTTGCAGCCATGAGTTCTCACATTTGAAGTGTTTTGCATATGTCCTAAACTTGATTGTGATGGAAGGGTTAAAAGATGTGAACACCTCAATTGTGAAAGTACGCAACATGATTAAGTATGTCAAGTCTTCAACCCAAAGGTTAGAAACATTCAAGACTTGTGTTTCACAAAAAAATATTGAATATGGCCCATTTTTGGTTCTTGATGTTTCAACCTGCTGGAACTCCACCTATTTTATGTTGAATGTGGCTTAAAAGTTCCAGTGGGCATTTGAGCTTATGTTGGAATTGGATGGACACTTTGTGATTTATTTGCATGAGGATAGACATGGGAGGTAGGGATTGGGTCCACCCACTTTTAAGGATTGGGATGACATCAGTCATTGTATAAAATTTTTTGAAGTTATTCTATAAGGTGACTGTTGGCTTTTAGTCACAATCAATGTTTTGATGATAACAATACAAGTAATTGAGATGTGAAACAAAGCGGATCCAAAATGAGCACAAAGCGATCAAGTAACATCCCTTCAATGGAAGTGCTCTTAAAGTGAAGACTCAAGATGCTAGGGTAATCTTTGTAACTCTAAGTCTTCATCTTTAACAAGGATTTGAACCACACACTTGCATATTTTTTCAAAACTTGCATGAAATGTTTTACCTCTTGTTTTGAAGATTTAAAAATGTTTTTAAATGGCTTTAAAATATCCCAATCAAACTCCCAAACCTTTTATATACTTATGGGAAGTTAGTCTTTAAAATTGGGTATTTTAAGTTGGTCAAAATCGTGTTTTTAAAACAACCGATCATGTGCTTAAGTTGAGGAGGTCGACCGGCTCATGTAGCGGTCGACCGGTCTTCGACCGCTTGGTATAGCGTCGACCGGTTGGTTTGAAAAAGTTTAAAAAAGAGCCGTTCTGACTTCTGACATTATGACCGTTGTGTAACGTTAACCTGCAGCAGTCGACCGGTTCATGTAGCGGTCGACCGGTTCATCGAAATTTTTTTACAGCTCGACTTCCAACGGCTATAAACGGCTATTTTTCTTATGAGGCCTATATAAAGCCATTCCTACGCCTTTTAAAAGTTGCTGAACAACAAAATCATTTTAAAGCTAAGAGTGATCTAAAACCTTTCAATCCTTGTTCAAACATCATTCACACATAATCAACACTTTCACATCCTTGTTGTTGTGTGAAGCCTAAGAGATAGAAATTTCTCATTGTAACATCTACTCCATCAAGGGAGTTTTAGTGAGCATTTTGTTCATCCCTATACACTATTAAGAGAGTGATTCTCTTGTTTCCTTTTGGTGAGGTTTGTTCATCAAAAGAAGGAGTTTGGAGAGGTTTGTTCTCAAACTCGTTCTTGAGGCTTGAAGAGGTGTTTCTCAAGCTCAAGTGTAAGGAAAGCTTTCCCTTGGTTGAAGGGAGCATAGTGGAAAAACCTCAAGGCTCGGTAAAGGAGCTTGAGGGGTGGATGTAGGCGGGTTTGCCGAACCACCTAAAAATCTTGTGTTTGCTTCTCTTCCCTTATCTCATTACATTGTGCTATTAGTTTCTTGTTCTAAGTTTTATTTCTCTATTTGAGTTGCAATATATATTCTTGTGTTAATCTTTTATTGCAATCATTTCTCTTTGTGAGACTTGTAGCTAGCAAACACTTTCTAAAGGGTGAGTTTCGAAAAAGTTTTGAAACCCAATTCACCCCCCTCTTGGGTTGCCTTAATCCTAGGATTTACAATTGGTATCAGAGCTTGGTGCTCTCTTTAGCAAGATTTAACAATCTTGAGTTAGAATGGCAACTTCAAGCAACAACTCTCATGTTGAGGGACTCTCAACATCTAGACCTCCTTCCTTCAATGGAAGTGATTACTCCTATTGGAAAGCAAGGATGAAAATTTATTTTCAATCCATTGACTTTGATCTATGGCTTTGTATTTTAAATGGACCTCACTACCCTATGAAAGCCGTAGGTGAGACAATTGTCTCTAAGCCCGTAATGAGTATACCGATGAAGACAAGAAGAAAATTTCTATGAATGCTAGAGCTATGAACATTCTTTATTGTGCTTTAGAGAGAAGTGAATTCAATAGAATATCTACTTGTGTTAGTGCAAAAGAAATTTGGCATTCTTTAGAAATCACTCATGAAGGTACAAACCAAGTGAAAGAATCTAAGATAAGCATGCTAGTTCATAGCTATGAATTGTTTAAGATGAAACCGGAAGAAAACATTGGTGACATGCTTACTAGATTTACTAATATTGTAAATGATTTAAATGCTCTTGGAAAAATGTACACTAACTCCGATTTGGTGAGAAAAGTTCTTAGTCACTACCAAAGACTTGGGAAGCCAAAGTCACCGCTATTCAAGAAGCAAAGGACCTCACCAAATTGCCTTTGGAAGAGCTTGTTGGATCCCTTATGACTCACGAAATCACCATGAAGGGACATGAGGAGGAAAGTTCAAAAAGAAGAAGCATAGCCTTGAAATCCTCCGTAGTTGAGATTGAAGAAGATAATGATGAAGTGGAGATGAGGATATTGCTCTCATGACAAGGAATTTTAGAAACTTCCTCAAGAGAAAGCAAGGAAGGAAGAACTTCAAAGATTTCAAGAGAGAAGAGCCAAAGAAGGAATACCCAAAGATGGATAACAAGAAGGACCACATCACTTGCTACAAGTGCAAGAAACCCGGTCACATTAAGGCGGATTGTCCACTTCTCAAATATAAAAAGAAAGCTATGAAAGCTACTTGGGAAGATAGTGATTCAAGCTCCTCCGATGAAGAAGATGAGGGAGAAATCGCAAACATGTGCTTCATGGCTCTAGAAGATGATGAGGTATATTTCTCGGATCTTGAAGATTCAAAACCTTCATATGATGAATTAGAAAATGCTTTTGATGAGTTATACATTACGTTTGAAAAGCTTAAACTCAAATACAATGTTTTGAAAAAGAAGCATTCACTAGCTACAAGTGACCTTGATTCCTTAAATGATGAACAAGGAAATTTGAAGCTAGAGAATGAGGAATTGAAACTAAAAGTTTCAACTTTAGAAATTGAGAACAAAGCTTTCAAAGATAAGGTTACTCGTCAAAACACTATTCTTGAAAAATTCACTCAAGGAAGCAAAGCTTTGGAGAACATTCTAAACAATCAAAGATGTGTTTTTGACAAAAGTGGTTTAGGCTACAAGCCTCATAAAAATGAAAAGTATTTCAAAAACTTCTTTGTCAAAGCTAAATCCTCAAATGAATCTCTTCATACTTGTAACTTTTGCAACAAGAATGGACATCTAATATTTGATTGTCCTCTCAAGAAACTTGGGTGCAAAGCTCTTAGAAAGATATGGGTTCCAAAGGGAACTATTGCTAACCCAAATGGACCCAAAAAGGTTTGGGTACCAAAAGCTTCATCTTGATTTTGTTTTGTAGGATTCAAGAAAAAGAAATGCAATAGTTGGTTCTTGGATAGTGGTTGTTCAAGACACATGACCGGTGACCCATCAAGATTCTCAAGCCTATCAACCATCAAAGGTGGAAATGTAACATTTGGCGACAACTCCAAAGGGAAAATCATTGGTATAGGTAATATTGGTGGTAACTCTCTTCCTTTAATTGAAAATGTCCTATTGGTTGATAAATTGAAGCATAACTTGCTTAGTATTAGTCAACTTTGTGATAAAGGTTATAGAGTTGTATTTGAATCTTCTCGATGCCTTATTGAAAATGTCATAGATGGAAAATTATTGTTTATTGGCCATAGGAACTCAAATGTGTACAAGATTGACATTGATCAAAATGCTTGTGTGGATAATTGTCTTGTGGTCAATGTAAATGATAGTTGGCTATGGCATAGAAGATTGGGTCATGCAAGCATGCATCAAATTTTGAAAATCTCTAAGCATGATCTTGTGAATGGGCTACCTAAGTTGAATTTTGAAAAAGACCAAGTTTGTGAAGCTTGTCAAATGGGAAAACAAGTGAAAACCTCTTTTAAATCCAAAAACTTCATTTCAACTAGTAGACCTCTACAATTACTTCATTTGGATTTATTTGGTCCATCAAGAATTCAAAGTCTTGGTGGAAAGTCCTATGCCTTTGTAATTGTGGATGACTACTCTAGGTTCACTTGGATTTTGTTTTTACTTCAAAAGATGAAGCCATTCATGAGTTCATTAAATTCTCAAAAAGGGTGCAAAATGCAAAAGGATACACCATTGTGGCCATTAGAAGTGACCATGGTGGTGAATTCGTAAATGAGAAGTTTGAATCTTTTTGTAGCATGAATGGTTATGAGCATAATTTTTCAACACCTAGAACTCCTCAACAAAATGGGTTGTTGAGAGAAAGAATAGAACTATTCAAGAGATGGCAAGAACTATTTTAAATGAAAATAAGTTACCAAAATATTTTTGGGCCGAGGCCGTCAACACTCTTGCTATGTTTTGAATAGAGTTTCTATGAGACCCACTTTGAAGAAAACTCCTTATGAGCTTTGGAAAGATAGAAAACCCAACATCCATTATTTCAAAGTTTTTGGTTGTAAATGCTTCATTTTAAATACCAAAGACAACCTTGGAAAATTTGATTCTAAAACCGATGTTGGAATTTTCCTTGGATACTCTAATTCGAGTAAAGCTTATAGAGTTTATAACAAAAGGACTCTTTGTGTTGAAGAATCAATGCATATCACTTTTGATGAAACTAATGGTCCATTTGAGAAAAATGCAAGTGTAGATATTGAAGATATTGAGGGGGAGATGGAAGAACTTGAGATCAAGGATAACCCCACTCAAACAAGGAAGCTCAATCTCCAAGTGAAGAAATTATTCAACCATTGCAAGGAGAAGGTACTTCACAAGAACTCCCTAAAGAATGGAGGTATGCTACTAGTCACCCTCAAGAGTTAATTATTGGTGATCCCTCTCATGGAACTAGAACTAGAGCTTCACTTAGAAATATTTGTAATCATCTTGCATTTGTGTCTCAAATTGAACCTAAGACTTTTCTTGAAGCCGAAAACGACGAAAGTTGGATTTTGGCAATGCAAGAAGAGTTAAACCAATTTGAGAGAAATCAAGTTTGGGAACTTGTCCCTAGACCCAAGGATCAAACCATTATTGGCACAAAATGGGTCTTTAGGAACAAGGTTGATGAGCACGGTACTATTGTTAGAAACAAAGCTAGATTGGTTGCTAAAGGCTATAATCAAGAAGAAGGATTGATTATGATGAAACATATGCACCCGTAGCACGTTTGGAATCCATTAGAATGCTTTTGGCCTTTGCTTGCTATAAAAATTTTATGCTTTATCAAATGGATGTGAAAAGTGCTTTCTTGAATGGATTTATCATGGAAGAAGTCTATGTAGAACAACCACAAGGTTTTCAAAATGAAGCTTATCCAAATTTTGTTTTCAAATTAAAAAAGGCTTTGTATGGACTAAAACAAGCTCCTAGAGCTTGGTATGATAGACTTAAAACTTTCCTTGTTGAAAAAGGTTTTTCCATGGGTAAAGTTGACACAACACTTTTCACCAAGTCCAAAAACAATGATATCATAATTGTGCAAATTTATGTGGATGACATCATATTCGGTGCTACTAATGACTCTCTTTGTCAAGAATTTTCCAAATTTATGCATGAAGAGTTTGAGATGAGTATGATGGGTGAGCTTAACTTCTTCCTTGGACTACAAATCAAGCAATCCAAAGAAGGAATCTTCATAAACCAAGCCAAGTATATAAAGGATCTACTCAAACGCTTTGGAATGGAGAACTTGAAAGTGGCGGAAACACCAATGAGCACATCGCTAAAGCTTGATGCGGATGAAAAAGGTAAAAAGGTGGACATCACCAAATATAGAGGTATGATTGGAGCTCTCCTCTATTTGACGGCTAGTAGGCCGGATATTATGTTTAGTGTGTGTTTATGTGCTAGATTCCAAGCATGTCCTAAAGAATCTCATCTTTGTGCCGTAAAAAGAATTTTTCGATATCTTTTGGGTACTATTGACCTAGGACTTTGGTATCCTAGAGACACTCACATGAACCTAGTAAGCTATTCCGATGCCGACTTTGCGGGTGCAAAGTCGAGAGAAAAAGTACTAGTGGTACTTGTCATTTCCTAGGATCATCTTTAGTTTCTTGGAGTAGCAAGAAACAAAACTCGGTTGCTTTATCAACAACCGAAGCGGAATACATAGCGGCCGGTAGTTGTTGTGCTCAAGTGTTGTGGATGAAACAAACTCTCAAAGATTTTGGACTGGAGTTTGATAGTATACCCATCAAATGTGATAACACTAGTGCTATCAACTTGTCCAAGAATCCCATCCAACACTCAAGGACTAAACACATTGAAGTGAGACATCATTTTCTAAGAGATCATATTCAAAAAGGTGACATCTCACTTGATTTCATTAGTACTGAGCATCAACTAGCTGATATTTTCACAAAACCCTTGAGTAATGACAGATTTCGTGATCTTAGACGAGATATTGGGTTTTTAGATGCAAATGCTCTTTGATATGTATTTTATTGATTTCCATGGATTTTCATTGTTTTGATGTTTTAAACATGTTTAGAATGTCCTTATATATTGTTACATGTTTGACATTCATCAAATACATCATTCCATTTCATTTTGGGCATTAAAACCTCATTTTTCAAAGGCTGTTCTCTGTAGCGGTCGACCATGTGGAACCGCTACACGAAGCGGTCGACCGTACCAAGCGGTCGATGGTCATCAACCGCTACACCAAGCGGTCGACCGCCTCGTCGAGCCTATATATACTTCAGTTCACATTTTGGTCGACCGTCCCTCTCCTCACGTGAACCGCTTCTCCTCTCTCGACCCTCTCAAATCCCTCCAAAACACCATAATCTATCCTATAATCCATCCCAATCATTTTAGACCATCAAATTCGGCCAAAACCCTCTCTTTTTGTGTGGATTTCACATCAAAATCCATCAAGCATTCACTTATTAGGGATTTCGGCCCCCTTTGAAACCCTAACCCTAGATTTCCACATTTCAGCCCTTTTCCTCTCATTTTTCACTCTCAATCATCATGCCAAGGACAAAGCATGCTGCCATGGTTGGAAATGAGCGAGCTGGATCCTCTCGTTCTTCAGCGGATCAAACGGGTGAGCCTGATTATTTTTTCCGTAATCCTGAATGTGCTGAGAAGTTTACAATGACTTTTCAAAGAGAAAAGTCATGTTGGGAAGGAAAGTGAATGTAGAATCACTTTCAATTTTGAGATTGAGCGTCCATTTTTGAAGCAGGGTTGGAGAAATTTGTTGGATATGGGTACCGAAGTGTTTCCCAAATATGTTAGGCTTTTCTTTCTAATATGACTGTTGGGTGGGAAGCTGGAGGTTTATTTACCGTGAAGAGTATGGTTGGAGGACGGGAATTATTTTAAATGAAGTTATTCTAGGAGATATTTTGGGTATCCCACATGTCGGGATTCGGGCTTATGAGTTTAAAACTTGGCCCGTGTGTAAGGGCTTTGATTATGGAGAAGCCCTAGTTTACCTCTAGGTAATGGTGTGGCAGAAGATGCACCTAGGAAGATCCATGCCAACCAACTATCCATACGTTCGAGGTTACTTCATTTGATTGCACCCATAACCTGATTCCTCGGGGTGGACACCGAGAGGAGGTGACTTTTATGGATGTCTTCGTGATTGAGCGACTTCTGAAAGAGAAAAAGTTCAACCTTCCTTATATTATGCTCAAACATATGGAAGCAGCATGTGAGTCTAAAAAGAATCTTCCATATGGCTTGCTGTTTACCAAGATATTTTGATATTTTGGGGTTGCACTCAGTTCTCGCGAGCGAGACACTTTGACCAAGTGTGAACACTTTGACGCTACGGTCCTAACCCGGATGGGTTATAGAAGGACTTCCAGAAATACTTGGGTGCCGAAGCGTCAAGATAGTGATGAGGATGAGGTGATTGTGGCTGAGGCTGAGGATGAGCCTGAGGGTGAGGAGATAGATGCTGAGGCAATGGAGTTTGATGTCGATGCTGATTTCTGCTGATCCTCCCATTATTCCTTCCCCTACCAGAGATTTGACCTTCCCTCTTCCTCTGATACTCGATTCACTGCTTTCGAGGCGAGGATGCTTGCTATGCATGAGGCACAGAACAAGTTCATTCAAACAGTTTTACTTCTAGAAGAGGACCTCAAGGCTCGGAAAGGAGCTTGAGGGGATATAGGCGGGTTTGCCGAACCACCTAAAAATCTTGTGTTTGCTTCTCTTCTTTATCTCCTTACATTGTGCTACTAGTTTTTTGTTCTAAGTTTTATTTCCATATTTGAGTTGCAATTATATTCTTGTTTTTAATCTTTTATTGCAATCATTTCTCTTTGTGGACTTGTTAGTTAGCAAACACTTTCTAAAGGGTGAGTTTCGAAAAAGTTTTGAAACCAATTCACCCCCTCTTGGGGTGCCTTAATCCTAGGATTTACAGTGACTTTATGGGTATCAAGATCGAACTTGGCTACAACTAAGGCCTTCGTTGAAAAGTTAACTAAGATTACTAGACATACCACCAAGTATAGAACCTGTGTGCAAAGGGTGCTTATGGATATGGCAACAAAAATGCAAGCAAAGTATGAAAAGTATTGGGGTTATTTAGATAAGGTTAATGGGTTTCTATTCATTACAGTAGTGCTTGATCCTCAATAAAAGTTCGATAATGTTAAACCTTTGGTTCAAGAAAGTGTTTGGGGAGGAAACAAGGGAGGAGAACATAAATAAATTGAAGAATATATTAGATCAATTGTTTGTGGAGTATAGTAGTGTCTCCTCTAGTGGTACTGGTATTATTGAAACGATGGGAAATAGTGTTGCTTCTCCTCATGATGTTGTGGATCCAGATGTGTCTATGGCTGATGATGATGATGATTCAAACTGGGATGCGTTTGATGAATGGATAGTTTCCCAAAAGTTGTTAGAGTCCAAATCTAAGGTGAAAGGTATATATCTGAGGGAGTTGAACAAGACTCCTGACATTTGGTATTCTAAATTGGTGGAAGGTGAACTCTAAGAAGTTTCATTCTTGCTCGTATAGCCCATGATATATTGGCAATTCTAATCACCACTGTGCCCTCTGAGTCGGTATTAAGTACTGGAGGTCGGATCTTGGATCTTTCTAGGAGTTTGTTGGCTCCAAAGACTGCTGAAGGATTAATATGTGTTCAAAATTAGTTAAGAGGTGACCTTATTGTGGGAGTGGTTGAGGCCTAAGAGGACATGCTCTCAATGTCTAATACAACTGAAGATCGAGAGACTTACAGGCTTGATTTAGGTAAATTTAATTTTTTTTGTTACTATTATTGTTTACTTGATTCTCTTAAATCTTATCTTTCTATAACTTCATGCTCTTAAATCCTAATTATGTAGAGTTACCTACCTTGAGAACGAAGATCGAGATGAAGTAGGAGAGAGAAGATAGCTAGGCATAAAATAAAGGAGAGAAAGTAGGGTTTGGGCAAAGAGAAAGATAAATGGAGGAAAGAGAAAAAAGAGAGAGAATAAAGAGAGGAGAGGTGCAGCTATGAGAGAAAAAGAAGGGAAAGAAGAAACTAGGTTAAGAAGAAAAAAGAGAGAAGAAAGAATGAGGCAGATAAAAAGTGTAGCTAAGTTAGAACAAAAGAGAGAAAAGGGGTGGGTGGCAAAGAGAGAAAAGAAAAGAAAAAAAAGAAATAGAGAGAGAGATAGGAAGAAGAGTCGACAAGAAGAGAAAAGGGAGAAGGAAGAAATAGGAAAATAGGTAGGTAAAGATAGGGAAGGAAAAATGTAGGGTTTGCTAGGAAGAGAAAGAAATAGAGAAGAGGAATAAAAATGAATGGGGCTAGGTATGAAAAGAAAATAGGAAAAATGAGTGAAGGAGATAATATGTAGGGTTTCAGTTGTAAGTGAAAACTACTAAACTGTAAAAATGTGTAGGGCTTAAAAATTTCTAAAATAGGGGCCAAAATGGCCCAAAACGTTAAAAGAAAAAAAATTTTGCCCAAAACAGGGGCCAAATGGCCCAAAAAGGGCTCGAAATGTAAATCAAGTTGCTCAGCGGTGCACGATGAACTACTGGCACTGGTCACCGCTAGGCACCGGTGTATTATTGGTGCCGATTGGTGAATTCATGACCCTAGGCGATGGTAGTGCTGGTGGTAAGACAGCCTAGCAACAACACTTGCTATTGAAATAGCACTCCAGCTCAAACCATCCTCTTTTTGTATTGAATCTTCCACAGAGAAGTTGTTCGTATCTGAGGGCAATGAGTTCTCTACTATATTATACGACGATGGAAACTCAGAGGACTTTGTAAACTCATATTACACGACAGAGGCGTACTAGAGGGCATATGCACTTGTTATTTTTTCTACAAATTATTTTATCATCTATGAAAATTAAATTTTATAATTACAGCTCAATGAGTAAATGAAATATCAGTTTATGAGAATTAAATTTAAAGATAAGTACAACTAACTAGATAAATATAAGTAAATGATCTATTTAGAAATGTATTTAGACACAATAAAGTATGACTAAAGTCATAGCTAAGTGCTAACAACGAAAAAAATTGCAATGTCTATGGCATGATTAAAATCAAGTTTCTGTTGGAGTCAAATCATCTATAAAGATTCAATTCAACTCAAATGCAATGTGGCAATTTAATCAATCTGAATAGTTGGAAATTCACAAAGACTGCTGAAGGATTAATATGTGTTCTGATATTGTGGGAGTTTGAGGAGAACATGTATGTGAAGATAGAGACTTGCAATATTCTAGTTCAATCAGTAAACTGTAAGTGAAAACTACTAAACTGTAAAAATGTGTAGGGCTTAAAAATTTCTAAAATAGGGGCCAAAATGGCCCAAAACGTTAAAAGAAAAAAAAATTGCCCAAAACAGGGGCCAAATGGCCCAAAAAGGGCTCGAAATGTAAACAAAAAAAAAACCAAAAATGGGCCCAAGTTGCTCGAAAACCAAGCCCAGCGGTGCACGATGAACTACTAAAGGCACTGGCATAACCATCACCGCTAGGCACCGGTGTATTATTGGTGCCGATTGGTGAATTCATGAAACCACCCTAGGCGATGGTAGTGCTGGTGGTAAGACAGCCTTAGCAACAACACTTGCTATTGAAATAGCACTCCAGCTCAAACCATCTTAGGTGATTTTTGAAGGAGATTCTCGAATAGTGGTTGATGTAATTTGCAATTTGTATTGAATCTTCCACAGAGAAGTTGTTCGTATCGAAAGAGAATTTGAGGGCATCTCGTGCGCGCATGAGTTCTCTACTATATTATACGATGATGGAAACTCAGAGGACTTTGTAAACTCATATTACACGACAGAGGCGTACTAGAGGGCATATGCACTTGTTATTTTTTCACTCCCAAGTCAAGATTAGTGGTTGTGCACCCTCTATTAGGCGATGGATCACCGGCCCATTAGCAAGGGTCCAACCTGGCAGGCTTAGGAAAGTAAGGAGATGGGGACCAGACGAGTCTACACCCACTAATAGGATTCCGAGGCAATAGACAAGGGATCTTATGCTCCAAGTGGAAATAGACAAGTCACGATACATGGTTAAATAGGAGAAGATCATGGCGAAGGATTTCGAGTGTCTCAAGTGCTCCAGCTGCACCATTTTACAGTTGACCCTAACTCTTGTAGTCTAGCCCAAATATGCACAACACTGTTATGTCTATAATACATGTTGTTGTTTTCTTAGTATGCTGATTTGTTTTGTCAATACTAATATATCTATTGTGCACTTTGCAGACCTTTGGAGCCCTTAATTACGGGCATGGGAGACAACCTCAATAAGTTTTGCAAAATAAGCACAATATTCATTAGCTTACAAATAAACATTACAACAGAATGTTCAATAGAATACAAGCAATAATTAAAAACTACATACGCATAGAGGATATTAGCATACTTAAAACCCGGTCGGCTTGATTTGATCGACACCTAATCATGCTACCATGAGCCTTACAAGAGTACACAATCCACTACAATATAATTGATCAACCAAAACTTCAACAAAAAGATATCAATTCAAGACCAATGCAGCCCTATAACCCCTCATCAGGAACTTTAAATTCCTTATCTCTACCTTAATCTCTAGTCGACGTTGCATATGGATGGCTTCCTTTTTCAGGCAATGTTGCACAATGATAGTGTCAATCTTTGCTCGATGTTGCATAGTGATGGCCTCTATGAACTCATTTTGCTGTTGGCCCTCTATCTAAACAATTGAATACCAAGAAGCATATTCGCCAAGCATCTGTCCATGCATTGCTCGAAGTCGCCAAATAACCCTTCATCCATATGAGAACATTTTAGGACCTCTCCATGCAAACAAATTGCAATGGTCATCATCATGCCATATAAACTAGTTATAAACCTAATTGAAAATATACTGCACGTTGCATATACAAACATAAACAAGTAAGCTTGTACTTCACCCAACTTCAAAAGCATCTGCCAAAATTTGCATCCTTATAAATAAGAGTCGAGATTGCTTTCAAATCACAAAAATATATTGGATCTTTTGTAGAAGCTCCACTTTTGTCCACTCCTTAAGCTAACCTTGTTGTATGATTCAAACATTTCAACTGCTGAAATAAAAAATAATTCATGTAAATTAAATCTTTAACAAAGGAACAAAAAAAAAAAAAAAAGAAGCCATTTTTTATTCTCTCAAATCACATTACAACCGACAACGAAAGAAGGGGGAGAGTGCTTGACCTTGACTTATGAAGAAGTTGGGTAGGAGAATAAGCTGTCAACTACGTTTGTAGAAGAGAGAGAGGGAGAGTTCGACGAAGAGGGAGGGAAAGAAGTTTGCAAGTGACGAAAGGAGGATTGTTTTTGGATGTTTTTTCCAAAATGTCAACAATAGGCATTTCGGTCTTTTTCTTTTTTTCTAAATCAATAGGCATTTCGGTCAACTCAAGTGGGCTGCAGATCTTAGACAACAGATGAGGATTCAGACATGATACTATGTCTGAAATATAAAGGGTTAAATAAAATATTTGGAAAGAGATGGAGCCTTGCCCACAGAAGACTTACAGAGATATTTTAATTTTTTAAATGATATTGCTAACTCATCGCCACCGTGTAAAGATGTTGACACGAGATTACCTTACACGAAAGCGCAGGCACATGATGTCATACGGAAAAATTATGTAGCGTTTCCCATTTATCACGTTCAAATTACGAAAGCATATTTTAATAGTTGCAGAAAAAGTCACTTGATGTACACGTGATTAATTTTCTATTTAAATTAACAAAAATTATAAATAAAAAATCATAACTACCTATATCAAAGTATCACTTTTATCACATTTTATCATCAAACTACAGTTGCATCTTTTATCTATAATTTCTATCAATTTAGACAAAAGAAGGTGTCAAATATGATTAATTTTCTGTCTAAATTGACAGAAATTATAAATAAAAAATATAAAGTGATAATTTGAAGGTGGAATATGATAAAAGTTGAGTTGCAAAATAAAAAATAAATATATAATAATTTAAGGATAATAAGGGTAATTAACCCTGATAAAAACCTAAAAAACTACTTTGCGCAAACAAAACATAAAAAAGAGAGACCGCATGAAAAGAATAAAATAAACGGAAGAAAGACCGTCGAGGCTGCACGGTTGGGATCCATTTCCCTAGCTGCCACCTGTTCTCAAACCAACCGCTCCTACGCTCTGCGTCTTCTGGAGCTTTCAAGCTTTTTCTAGTTACTTTGTCTTTACTCATTCACTTCCGTAGATCACTGGTCCATCATCATAAACTCTCTCAAAAGAGTTCAAAGCGACGACGCAGACCGTTTCAGACGAGGATGGCACTCTCCTCAACTCCACTCCCCACCCATCCCCATCCCCATCCCCTTTTCTTCTCAGCAAAACGATCCCGCTTCCAGGTCCTCGAGTTTCGCGTCTTTCGACGCAGAAGGCTCAAAACGATTCGCGCCCTCCCACTCCCATCCGAATTCGGACACCTTCTCGACAATCTAATCTCCCTATTCCCTTTCGAGAATTCCTTACAATTCATTGCTCCTCTGACCCTCGGTTTTGCTTCCGGCGTTTCTCTTCAACTCTCGCGGTTGAAGCAGACGCCGCCATTTTCCGAGGATGAAACTGGGGAGTGGATTCTGTTCACTAGTCCGACGCCTTTTAACCGCTTCGTGTTGCTGCGTTGCCCGTCTGTAGCCTTCGTTGGGAGCGAGCTGTTGGAGGACGTGAATGAGAAGCTCGTGAAGGAGGACAGGCATTTCGTTAGGCTTGACAGTGGGAGGATAACGATTATTCAGGTGAGTACGGAGGAGGAGGTGGAGAGAGTGGAGTACCAGAGAGTGTGTGTGGGTACCGAGGATGGGGGAGTGATTTCGTTGGATTGGCCCGCCAACTTGGACTTGAAGGAGGAGCATGGATTGGATACCACATTATTACTGGTGCCGGGAACGCCACAGGGCAGCTTGGACACCAACCTGAGGTCCTTTGTCTGTGAGGCGCTCAAGCGGGGTTTCTTCCCGGTGGTAATGAATCCCAGGGGTTGCGCGGGTTCGCCTCTTACAACGGCGCGGTAAGCGGCTCTGTTTTTATCCCCCTTCATTGGCTTGTTTTTAGTTTGGGTTTCGAGACATGTGCAATTGCTTGTTTATGGTCGCATAGGAGTTGTTTAGAGTAAGAAGTGAGGCTTGGTGGCGTGCTGCTTTAATTTTTCTAGAGTAGCGAGTCATGCCTGGTGGAGTGCTGCTTAAACTCTGTGAAGCTTAAATAGCCCTACTAATGGTTATTCAATTAAGAAGTTGCACTGTTCTTCATTTATTGATCTTTTAGAGTCATTCGGTATCATTAGCTGTCGTGATCAGCTGGAATTATCTCTTTGAGAGTTGCGGAGATGAATGATCTAAGCTAAAAACACATGGTCTCTTAAACCTATATCAGTGTCAGGCTCAGGGGCAGGAGAAGATCTAAGTGGGGTTTCTTTTCAATATTTCTCCAAAAACAGCTGATAGTAGGTTCTTCTTTATCATTTTTGTTTTTATGTAGGTTATTTACAGCTGCTGACAGCGATGATGTCTCAACAGCTATAAATTTTATCAATAAGGCAAGACCATGGACAACACTGATGGCCGTTGGCAGGGGATATGGTGCAAACATGTTGACAAAGTATTTGGCAGAATATGGGGAGAAAACACCACTTACAGCTGCCACATGCATAGACAATCCTTTTGACATAGAGGAGGCCACAAGGTCATCTCCTTATCACATGGCTATTGATCAGAAGCTAACTGGTGGACTGATAGATATTCTGAGATCAAACAAGGTTGATTATTGCTTTGAGCTTCTATCTTTTTTGGTTCAATATTCCATGCGATTTCATTTAAAATTTTCTACTTTCAAAAGGCAAAATGATACATGCTCGATATGGTGTCAGCCATGTAGTATCCATAAGATACCATAAAAATGGTACTAACTTTTGCTTAACAAATGCTGAACTTCAAGGAACTATTTCAAGGCAAGGCAAAACGATTTGATGTGGAGAAGGCTCTGTTGGCAAAGTCTGTTCGTGAGTTTGAAAGAGCAATATCGATGGTATCTTATGGGTTTGAGGCAGTAGAAGACTTTTATTCGGAGTCTAGCACAAGAGAGTTGGTTGGGAGCGTGAAGATTCCTGTTCTCTTTATTCAGGTCAAACTTCTTTTAACTGTTATTTCCGTCTTGCTTTAATTACTGTACAAGAAGTCTTGTCTTGTATCTGCTTCCTATCTAAAATCTCTATGGGTAGTCTGCTTAAGTCAACAAAAGAATCTTGTGGCAATTTTTGGGAGAAAAAAGAACATTTAATTGCAGGTCTAAAGATATGATTACGTAAATATAGTTTTATGCTTTTTAAATGCCCAGAAACTATTTTCAGTCTGAACCCATGGAAGTTATGTCCCATCATTGTTGAACTTTCTTAGCAAACAAGGTTCCAAAGTTCGCAATCTTTTACTAGGTTCAAGTTCATCATAATACTTTTAGCACTTTCATTGGATCTGGATTCCATCCTAAGATGTTATAAGGAGGGGTTAGGATTTAAAAAAAATAAATCCAAGGCCTGAATTTGACCACCTCATTAATGAAATGAGATAAAGAGAGCTTAACTCAGCCATTAGATTTATTTTTTTAAATCCTGACCCCTCCTTATAACATCTTAGGATGAAATCTTTATGATGGAATCCTTATCCCACTTTAATTTCCTCTTTTTGCTCGAGGTTTACCTTAGGAGCAGTCTTTGATATGCTCTGAGAAGTCCAAAATTTGTTTGATATCTAAATAAGAAATGTCACATAACAAGCAAAGATTTTCTATCTGTAATGTCTTCCTGGTTGTCAACTGTATGTAATGACTGGAAGTTATACACTTCAAATTCACCACTCCACTGAAAAAAGAGAAGGCTCTAACAAGTTGAATATTGATCAATACATCAGAATGATGATGGGATGATGCCGCTCTTTTCTATTCCGCGCGTTTTGATTGCAGAAAATCCATTTACTAGCCTGCTCTTGTGTTCTTGTTTGCCATCGAGCCTTGTTGCAAGGGACAAATCTGTTATATCCTGGTGCCAGCATCTCACGATCGAGGTAATATCTTGATCAATCTCCCTCATACGTAACCCAAAATGTAGGGTACTTTTGTTTAAATTGAAGACATAAGTTTCTATAATTTCCCTTCAAACCCATTAAACTGATAGAAGAAACATGTGGAGATATATTTCTTGATTCTCTGCACTTTTTGTTTTTTTTGTGAATCCAAGTTTAATATATCATATGGGTTGATCATCAAGATTAATTTCCTTTCAGTGTTTAATTGTGACTTTTCCGACATTCCAATTGGTGATTTTTTTTTTTGCATTGATATGGTGTAATGAAACTGTGGATAAAATTTCTTTTGTGCAGAAGTCTTGCAAGAGGGACATTTCCTAATTTTTCTAATATTCAGTATCCAAAAAATTATAGGTGTCTTTATGTTTTTGTCCAATCAAACGAGTTCCTCCTTCATTTAATTTCTGCTTTTGCTCTATTTTGGAAGCATAGGTCCTATAGTCCAGGTAAGCTACATGATTTTGTTTCTAATGGGGCTATCTAAACCCATATGTTGTCACTGGTGCAAATATAATTGAATTTCCATTGCCGGCCTTATAATTGTAAATCATATGTTTATAGGCTTGCTGATGCTAACAACAGTAACAACTATTTACTTGAAATCAGACTCCCCTTTCCAATCTTTGACATAGATACTATAGGGGTTATGATAATTATCTTGACCAATATCGGTACTGTTGTACTTGCAAGGCACAGGAGATTTAGAATATTACTAAGCTGAGATATTACTCTTTGTAGGTGGGATTGGGGACATCATACGAAGTTCTAGAATGTCAAGCCTGATTATTTTATGGGACATATGTATAGTCTTTAATCCTGTCAGAACAGGCATTTCGAGTAACACTTCTTTTTACCTTTCCAAGTTGTCAATTGTAAGTTAATGTGCTTCACATCGTTTGCATTTTCTGCTACCCTTATTATGATTCTGTGGTTCTTCTGTTTGTCTGGTAGACAATGGCAAAGACAATTTTTTTTGTTCCCCCAAAACAAAAAACCTGGTTGGAAAACTTGGTGAAATTTAGCCTCATAATTACTAGTAATACTCTAACATGTGGCACATGCAGTGGCTGACAGCAGTGGAACTAGGACTTCTGAAGGGTCGTCATCCTCTCCTGAAAGATGTGGATGTTACCATCAACCCTTCAAAAGGCTCGGCTCTTGTTGAAGGTAGAGCATATGATAAAACCAGCGAGGCTGAGAGGCTCTTGGATCTTACTCAGTCAAATCCTCTGAATAGATACACTGTAGATCCTATAAAGGATATGTTTGAAGATAGTCGCATTGCTGCTAGTATCCACTTGAGGTCCAGACAAGACTCACGAGTGAATTTCAAAGTGGAAGACACGGGACTACAACATATGGGAAATGGTGCTTTGCAACATATTGGCTCTGTTGATGGAGAATTACTTAAAGAGGAGGAAGACAGTTCAGTAGATAGCGAAACAGGTCAAGTGCTTCAGACAGCACAATTTGTTATGAATATGCTAGATATTACCATGCCTGGGACTCTAACAGAAGAAAAGAAAAAGAAGGTAATGCGTTGAATTTACATTTCTATGATTGTTTTGCCTTGATTTCACTTGCGTGTTCATTCTAATGTTCAGAATGACAAACTTGATATTCTGTCATTTATCTCATGTGTGAAAGTTAGGTCAAATGAATTACTTTCTTATGAACAATTTATGGTCGAATGGGTCAATGGTACTATTTCATGTATATTGAATATAAAGCATAATTGGTAATTTCTGCTTGAAACATCAATTGGTAATCTTTTCGTAATGTTTGCGGTTAAGTTGGTCACATAAAGCTACTGTGTAGAACGTAGGACCTCTGTGACTTGAGACATCCCAGAGGTCTGGATGATGGTTTCATAATGTTTGCGGTTAGATTTGATGATAATGTCAAGTGTGACTTATTGAATTTTGGAGGGGATACAGAATTGTGGGAGCTGGATGATGTTGTACTCATTTAAGATTATGTAGAGCAATTAATTGCCTATTAACATTTTTCTTTGAGCTACTTGAGATTATGATTGCATTTTCAGAAACTTTGGTAGTTTTCTATTGGCTCCTTGGTAACCACTTATAGGGTGCACTGATTTAGGTTCAGCACTTCTAAAATGTCTTCACAGTCCTACCACTGTGTACAATAATTTTGCATATTTGTTAACATTTATCTAGTAATTATATCCAGGCCTTGACAGCTGTGGATCAAGGAGAGACACTCCTGAAAGCTTTGCAGGATGCTGTGCCAGAAGATGTTCGTGAAAAGCTTACAGGTGCTGTAACTGGAATTCTGCAGACCCCAGGCACACACCTAAAATTTGATCGACTTCTGGATGTTGCTCGGACTCCTGATGTTTCGTCAGGATTAAAGTCAGAGATCGAAGAAAAAGTCGGAGAATCATCTTCAGGAGGTTTTGATGTTGATCATCATTATTCATACGGGATAAAAAAGGCTGATGAAGTAGTGGATAGCTCAAACATTCAACCAGCCACAGATAAACCTAATAGGGAACTAGAATTAGATCTCTCTCCAGACAAATCACAAAAAACTGTCAATTTGGGGCAGTCTCAATCAATGAGCGGTGATGGAGTTGATACATCTGGTTCAGTCCAGAAGGATCATAGTGAGCCGGGCAATAATGAGAACTATGATGAATTCTCCCAAGAAAAATCTGTTCCATGTCTTGACTATGGCGAGAGGGGATTAGAAGTAGGTGTTAAGCCTAATTCTCCCAGTCCAGTTAGTGAGCACAAAGACCAAGGTAGTGGAATAGAGACAAAAGAGGAGAACAATAACCATAAAACTGAAGAGAAAACCATAGCTTCTTCAACTGACGAAAACAACTTGGTTTCAGCCAGTACAACAGAAGAAGTATCTCCTGGGTGCTCCTCTGAGGCCCAAGTGATGGAAAGTGAAGGCAATGATAATCAGAAGAAGGATGACAAAAGTATGCAGCCTATTCAGGATCAAACTAAGTCTATCATGGGTGATCCTAGTGGAACCTTCAGTGTATCCCAAGCATTGGATGCTTTTGCAGGGATGGATGATTCCACACAAGTGGCTGTTAACAGTGTTTTTGGTGTACTAGAAAATATGCTAGCTCAAATGGACGATGGTTTAGATGAGGAAAATCGAGTGGAGGATGGGGATGTAAAGGAAAAGAAAACCGAGTCTGTTACTGAGAAAAATAGTGGTATTGACAATCACCAGTTAGAAAAGAAAGAAGAAAATGAAAGTGAACGAAGCATGCAGCATCCTTTAACTCACCATGCTGTAGATAATGACTCTGAGAATAGCCTGCATCCACAGCATGATCCAATGGTTGGAACAGTAGAGGAAGAAACCATTGCTGACCTCAACTCCTCTTCTGGTAAAAGTATGGTTGGATCTCAGGGTATTAAGGCCAATATCAATGTTATTGAAAACAAAAATGGAAAGGCGGACGAATTTTTTGGTAGTGAACTTATTGCTGATAATTCAGGCAAGCTTAGACATGTTGGTGATATACCACTGTACATAAAGGCAAATCCACATGAGGCCTCTTCTCACAACAGATATGTACACAAGTGTCTAATGTCAAAGAAACATGCCAAATCACTTGACGTGGATTCAACAACTGCTCTATTGCTTGACTATTTTCCAGAAGAAGGTCAATGGAAGCTGTTAGAACAACCAGGAAATATTGGTATCTCTGCTGGCAATGTTGTCGTTGAGAGTCAGGTTGAGGGGGACTCGCCTGCAAAATCAAATGATACAGACAATTTTATTGAACCCTCATATGTCATATTTGATACTGAAAAGGTACAGGAACCAGTTACAAAATATGAAACAAGGGTTCATAGGGATGGCAAAGTGGAAATTAGTGATGAGCAATTAGAGGAGTTGATGTGCTTTGTGAAAAATATTGTTATGGATTCTTTGAAAGTTGAAGTTGGTCGTAGACTAAGTGCACCTGATATGAAAAAGCTGAAGCCCAGACTTGCTAGAGATTTGGAACTCGTGGCAAATGCTGTGTCATTGGCTATTGGACATGAGAAGGAGTATATTTGGTTTGTGGAAGGTAAACGTGGTAGTATGTTCTATAATTCCAAAAAACTTGGTACTCTTCATGGAGAGAATATTATTAGGGCCATTTCATCTGCTGTTCGGGACACGAACTACTTGAGAAGGGTGCTCCCAATTGGTGTTATTGTAGGCTCTAGCTTAGCTGCCTTAAGGAAATCTTTCAACGTAACTACAGTAAATGATAACAGGCAGAGAGAAGTTCTGTCTCATCTTCAAGCCAATAGATCTGGGGGAAAGTCTCATTGTAAGTTTAGTGTGGCAGAGCCTGATGAAAAGCCTTTCAATAAATCTGATCATGATAGTAGTTTGTACAATTCAGTAAGCGGAGAAGGGGAAAAAGATGTATCAAAAATTTCAAACAATAACGCTGTCATGGTTGGTGCCGTTACAGCTGCCCTAGGGGCATCCGCTTTATTGGTGAATCAGCAGGTAAAAGTTTCTCTTTTGATGCTTTCATATTATTGTTCATTGGCTCTTCAGAAAACTATGAAAATTTGGCTGTATGAATTGGACATCTTTCCTATGGTGATCAGAGAGTTACTTTTAGAGCTGCTGTAGCAATTATCTTTGGAGTCCTAGGTGTTGCATCTGCACATCAATCATGGTTGCAGTTTGTTTGCCAGGCGTATAAAATTTAACATTTTCTTTTTCCTCAAGTGTAATTTGTCACCAATACTCAAGCACTGTTCATTATAAATAGGAGTGTAAATACATCACCAATATTTGCTTTCTTATCAAGTACTTGATATACTCCGAAGACATACATGTGCCCAGTGATTCCTTCTCTATGTGACGTCCTCATGTCCTTGTATTGAATAATTGAACCGACAAGTGGAAGTTCTGCTTCACATAGAAAAGGTCTGTTCCCTCTCCCTTGTTCTTAAGCTTTAGTGAGACTTCCTGTAAAGTGATAGAAGCCTCTTGTTGTTCTTATTGTTTGTTTAACTTTTTCTCCTTCTCTTTTACATATAAGTTCTGGTTGCATTTAGGATGTATTCATCTGAAATTTTTCTTGGTATTGGTTTCATGATATTTGGTATGTTGTGAACACAAAGGGTCTGTACAAAGGCAATGAAACTGCTGAAACGTCATCAAAGTACTTCAAGATGAAAGGTGATCATCATCAGGAACCTGACAAGCTTGAGGAGTCGCTATTTGAGAAGAATCAGAATAACATAGTCACAAGCCTTGCTGAGAAAGCCATGTCAGTTGCTGGCCCAGTGGTACCTGTTAAACAAGACGGTGGAGTTGATCAAGAAAGGTCTAAGCATTTTACACAATTTCTCTGTGCAGATTTGTCCGTTTGTTTTTACTTTATTGACTGTTCTATTTCCAACCTGAAACAGGCTGGTTGCCATGCTGGCCGATTTGGGTCAGAAAGGTGGCTTGTTGAAGCTTGTTGGTAAAGTAGCTTTGCTGTGGGGTGGACTGCGTGGTGCAATGAGTTTGACAGATAGACTTATCTTGTTTCTGCGCTTAGCTGAACGACCCTTGCTCCAGAGGTAATTTAAGTTGTCAAGTGTTGAAGTCCACCCCCTCTCACCCAATCAACAAGAATGTGGCTTGAGATAAAACAACTCCTTTTGAATAGTAGTAGTTAAAGATTTTATAACCCATGGGAAGGTTAGAATCATTTTGTGATTAATTTTTTTTGATGAATAAACCAATCTCATTAGAAAAAGTGAAGACAGTACAAAGGACTATACCGAAATCACTAATCCCCACATATTTTAAATTATGTGAGTAAGTTAACTCTGAAGTGTAATGAGGCAGCATTTCTGCTCGAGGAAAGAAGACAATAGATTCTAAGGATTATCAACAGGATTAAGCTATGCGCTTCTGCAGCATGGCCATTAAAAACTTCACTCTTTCTGCTTTTGTTTTTTCTTCTGTGCTGTACTACTTCCACTGTGGTTGGTCACTGCTCTGTTTTAAGGATCTAAGGTTTACCCTTTCTTAATGGGAAGTGAAGTCTCTCGGTGGACCAGGTAGTGAAGTGATCACATGCCCAACTCTTTAATGATTTGGCTACGCACTATTGCATGTAGTAAAATGTCTTTGGTGAATCTGAGAAAGATTCCATATATGTACACGATAGTGATGTATTTGTTCTAAGCGATTCTTCTATATTTGGGATCCGGGTAAATGTTCAACTACTTCGTATATCTTAGTTTTTCTAATTCCTTCTAAAGTCCTTGTTCCTTCTCATACAGATATATCTATGTTAGCTGCATCCAACAGTTTTTCATCCTTCGCACATCCACAGGGTCTTCTTTATTGACACCAGTGTAAAGGGTAAAGTAAAAAACTGGCGTGTGTCCTCATTGTTTAAAACAAAGGCATCATTGAGTACCAACTGGACCATAGTTGTATTTTTTGACGAAGACTATTATAATCGTGGCTTCTTTTCTCCTTCGTAACAATCAAACCAATGTTAACAACCTCTTTCCAGAGCTGAACTATGAATGTGGTTGATATAACAGTTCACATGATTTCTTGCAGATGCAAAGTGCTGAACTTCTATATTCTATTACTTGGTTTGCAATTGCAGTTTGGATGCATAATTTCATTGGAATCTTTTTGTAGCTGTTCTTGTTTCTGTTAATTTTGTATTTGGTGCTAAGTATTTATTCATTAACTTAACCATCCTAGTTTCCTTTTGTAGGATTCTTGGGTTTATCAGCATGGTCCTTGTTTTGTGGTCACCGGTTACTGTTCCATTGCTTCCTACACTGGTGCAAGCCTGGACCAGAAACACTTCCTCTGGAATAGCTGAGCTTGTGTGCATTATTGGCCTTTATGCTGCTATCACGATACTTGTTATGTTATGGGGCAGAAGAGTACGTGGGTATGAAGATGCACTTGAGCAATATGGGCTGGACTTGACATCATATGGAAAGGTATGCATTCAGACTAAAGTGCTGGGCAAAGTCTAGGTTTACGGTGATTTTCTTGCTCTAGTAAATAGGTATATGCGGTACATGTAGTTATTTGTTGTCCCGGCCAAAAATGATTCTGAGGTCTCTTAGCAGTTCTGGACAGGCGTAGCTATTATAGGGAGCATGTCATAAGTATCCGAGGTACACAATTGACTGTAGAGTGAGCCAGAGAAGAGGGTTTATTTCAACTCTAGTTTATCAGTTTTGGTGGTTCCTGGCTCTCCAAACTCAAGGACTTAATCTCTCTCTTGCTCTCTCTCTCTCTCTCAATGTCTCACACGCGTAGACATAAACACACCAAAACTCAATCCTTGTACTGACTTAAATCTTGCCATTTTTCCCTCTTGGAGGTGCAAGTCATTAAGGTATAAATGCCTTTGCCTTGTTTAATTCCATATCCTTAAATTTTATGGTTTCTGAGGCGGGGATACATTTTCTAGCACTGTGTCCTGGAAAAATGTGGTAATATTGAGTTCCTTTCTTGCAGATCCGTAAATTCTTGAAGGGCTTGATTGCAGGAGTCATCCTGGTTTTATCCATACATTCTGTAAATGCATTACTTGGTTGTGTGAGTCTCACATGGCCTACAACTCCATCTGCTTCAAGTGCCATGACTTGGTTTAAAGTATGTGGAAAAACGGTTATGCTGGCTGGTCAAGGAATTGTTATGGCCACTGGTGTTGCACTGGTAGAAGAACTCCTTTTCAGGTCATGGCTACCAAAAGAAATTGCAGTTGATCTTGGATATCATCCGGGGGTTATTATCTCAGGGCTTGCGTTTTCTTTATTCCAGAGGTATGCTCTTGATTTTCCAAATAAATATTTCTTGCCATCTCAAGCATCTTTTATGCTTGTTTGATTTTTTTTTTTTTTTTTGTCTCTGTTTGTGCGAACTGCTTTGTTTAGGTTCCACCTAAACATTTTAGCGGTTGAGTTTTCTGCATCTAAAGTAGTCACTAGATATTGGTTCATAGCATGTCATCTGGAACTTTTCTTCTTGTAATTGGTCGATAATCCTTATATCTAGATATTTCTGAGATCCTATTCGGTAGGTTATGCTTCTATTACACTAACAAGCATGAGATTTTATGTTTATGTTTTGAGAGTACTATGATTCTTGATATGCTCATGACCATATAAAGTCAAAATGTAACAGTCCTTTCTTTGGATGGGATTTCAGGTCTCCACAGGCTATACCTGGTCTATGGCTTTTATCTTTGGGTTTGGCGGGTGCACAACAAAGAGGTGAAGGCAGTCTCTCCTTTCCAATCGGGTTGCATGCAGGGATAATCGCTTCAAGTTTTGTCTTACAAAAGGGTGGCATTTTAACCTACAAGCCCAACTTTCCTATTTGGGTATCTGGGAATCAACCATTCCAACCGTTTAGCGGAGTGGTTGGTGTTGCATTTGCTTTAGTATTGGCGATAATACTTTATCCAAGACAGCCCCTGCAGAAGTAAGAAGTTGAAGAGGACCATTCCAGAAATAGAGAACTGTGTGGATGAAAATTTTGTGTTCCACTTGTACTGCAGGAAGGAAAAGGAGGGAACCATTCACTGGGATATACACAAGGAAGAATAAGTGAATAAATTGGAAGATCAACGCCCTGTTCCCGTATTGTTGTTTCTGATCCTTCATACACACAACCAGAGGCTTTGATCGTGGTTAAGTTGGTCAATACCAAAGCTGGAAATACAAGCAACTAGGAAAGCCATACGTATGCCTGTACAGGTTTTGCTATCTGTGCTCGTAGCCTCTCCCTCTTTCAAATAGTATCAAATTGAAAGAGGTATACTTTTTCTTTTTCTTTTTTCAAGTCAAGTTTCATAAAAGAAACCGGAGCATGCAGGACCAGATTGAAAATAAACTGGCGATCCCAAAAAGGATCGAAGAAAATCACTATATGCTCTATGGGAGCGGTGGCCGGACACAGTAGACAAAGCTACAAAGACCTAGACAAAGTCAATAGTTACAGCATCACAACCTGGGCACAATTTTTCTAACCTCATGTTTCTCCGGCAGAAAATGGAGTGTATAACGATGTGTACAGTATATTACAGTATATTGAAGAGAGAGAGAGCAGTATATTGAAGAGAGAGATGAACAGTAACATTTGGATACGAATTCCAAAATTCAATGTAACATGATTTTTGTCCTTGAAATTTATTTTAACTGTGTATAGTAGCTCGGAATGAAAAGGTAACATTTCACATAATCCATGTTTCTTATGTTTTCCTTTACCAGGGGAAAATAAATAAGAACGACATAGTAGCGGAGAGGTTCCCTCTGCGTAGCTTCCTCTGAAGGTCTTCTTAACCTGTGAGCCTGCCTCAACCCCTGCTTAAGTAAAATCTAACTCTACTCGTCCTCTCCGTTCCCTTCCTCTGCCTCTTCCCTATCCTCCTAGACTTCTAGTCTGGCTTCTGCCCTCGTTTGTTCGTCTTCTCTACATATATCCTGCGTTCTTTTATTCTCTAAATATAACGCTTACAATAGTCCTTGACCCAGGCCCTGAGATATCCAACAACTGATCAACCAAGCCGCCACCTCAATCTGGCGGGATGGACTCCATCGAACTAGAGCCAGATCCAGTTATGCAGATAAAGTACTCTAACAAGCATTATCTCAAACAAATGATTCTGCCAGGCTTGTTCATGCCCATGACTGTAGATTTACTGAAGAAAATACACGAATGAAATTCATGGAGTTTGGCTTGTTCCAATAAGCTTCCCTTTTTATCTTGCTGTACATTTTCATAAATAAATCAAGAAAATATTCACCATTTTAATTTGGTATAGGAGTTGTTATTTCCTGACAATGGCAAAGGGCACTTGGATGAATCAACTACTTGAAGCCATGGCGACGTTGATCGGTCCACAGGTGCATTATGAGAAGTTCGTGGACACTATATATTACAGCAAAGTTGGACTATATGTCCCAGCAAAGTGGATTCGGATCTGGCCACGACGACGAAGGTGGGGGAGATAGACCAACCGAGATGCTGGTTTTTCTTAGCCTGAAGTGTGAAGCTGGATTTTCCCAAGTTCTTTGTGGAAAAATCCAGAAGATTGGCTCTTTAAAGCTAATCACTATTTATATATCAAATTCATGTTAATCACAAGGTTTTGAATCTATATGGGGGAAGGTTTTGGTTTGGTTCTAAGACGCTGAAGAATTGGAGCCCTTTCCAATTGGGAGGCCTTTACTAAGGCCTTGTTGGTGGGGTTCGGCAGCTCTTCCTATAATGATCCTATAGAGGCCATGCAGAAGTTAAAGCCAGGCATGTCTACTATTGCAGAGAATAAAGGGCAGTTTGAATCATTATCAAATAGACTTTGAGAAGTAGTGGCTCATAAGACTAAACTAAGTTGCTTTATAGGAGGTTTAAAGGATGAGAGATAAGGCACCTTGTTAAACTCCTTAATCCTGCTACTTTACATCAAGTATTTTGAATGGAAAACATACTAGAAGAATATGTGAACAGCCATAAGAAAACTTTTAAAAGCTTTTGGGTATGATAGACCTAACCGAGATGCTGGCCCTTAGCCTGAAGTGTGAAGCTGGCCCAAGTTCTGGAAAAATCCAGAAGAGTAAAGGCTTGAATGTATATAAAGACGCAGTGGTAAGCACCTATAATGCAGACATAAGTAAAAGCATGTATTGAATCATGAATCATTATCAAATAGACTTTGAGAAGTAGTGGTAAGACTAAACTAAGTTGCTTTATAGGAGGTTTAAAGGATGAGAGATAAGCACCTTGTTAAACTCCTTAATCCTGCTACTTTACATCAAGTATTTTGAATGGAAAACATACTAGAAGAATATGTGAACAGCCATAAGAAAACTTTTAAAAGCTTTTGGGTATGTAAGTAGCCTACTAAACCAACTGCAAAAGCATTGGTACCAGTTCACAGAGTATCTCCAATGCAAATGAAGGAGCTAGAGAGGAGACAAAGGACTTATGCTATAATTGTGATGAAAAGTGGCATCTAGGTCACAAAAGTAAGACCACAATGTTGTATTTGATGGACGTGTGTGATGCAAATGGAGATGGTCATGATGAATAAACTTATTACATTGGAAGTACAGAAACAGTAGCCACTACAAAAAAAAAGGGTCTTTAGTGGCAGTCAGTAAAAATGCCACTAAAGGGTGTCTCTAGCGGCATTTTCCCACAAACGCCGATACAAACCACCTATAGCGGCGGTCACTGACCGCAACTACAAACATTCTTTAGCAATGTTTTTTGCGAAACCCTGCTAAAAGTTAGATTTCTAGCAGCGGTCTTTGTAGCGGCGTCGCTGACTGCCGCTATAGACACCCTTTAGCAACGTTTTGGAAGCTAGAAGTTAGATTTCTAGCAGTGGTCTCTGTAGTGGGGGTCACTGACCGCTGCTAAAAGTTCGATTTCTAGCAGCGTTTTGCCAAAAACGCTGCTAGAAATTAGGTATCTATAGCAGCGTTTGTTGTGACAAACGCTGCTATAGGTACTTACGCATAATGTTTTTATTTATGTTATTTAATGTTAATAATTATTTTATATATTATTATATTCCTTTTAATATAAAATTTTATTTTATCATGTATTTGAAAATTTTTATTTTAAAAGACCTACTTAATAAAATATTGAATTAGAGAGAGTGTTATGAACATTGAAGTTGTTATATGATATATATCAAATTATACCTATGGTTGTTATGGTAATTGTATATTTATTGACTAAATCTAAGTAGTTTAGAAAACATCTATTATCATACTTATAATGAGCATATATATTTTGAATAATTAGTAATATAATACTATTTAATTATGATATATGATTTAATTTCAAACGAAAAAGATATTGTGAGATTAGCTTATGCAATTTTAGTACATAACTTAATATATGGTCTTAGAGCTATGATTTAATCATTAGTGTAAATCTTAGGATTAAGGCAACCCAAGAGGGGAGTGAATTGGGTTTCAAAACTTTTTCGAAACCCACCCTTTAGAAAGTGTTTGCGAGCTACAAGTCTCACAAAGAGAAGCGATTGCAATAAAAGATTGAACGAAAGAATATATATTGCAACTTAAATGGAGAAATAAACTTTGAACAAGAAACTAATAGCATAATGTAATGAGACAAGG
>CM025854.1:10112979-10265695 GCA_003952965.2 Morella rubra
CTAGCAACTCTATCACTTCTACTCATTCCTTGCCTTCGCTAATTGGGTGTTGTAGATCAGCAATATATATAGTTAAAGTTGATGAAACACAAGTTTAATTGTGTCCTAATTCGCAAACATATAACCCGAATTTTTGCCTCAATATCATCGAATATACTTCAGTTTCGGTGTAATCTTCCCTTCTAAATCACACTGTCACTAGAAGACATCCATCCGTTCTTGGAAGAATTTAATAATTATTAGAAATATTTTAAAAGTATATAAACTGTAATACATACATCTTCCGACTAGATTAAAATGAAAGTGCAATACACTTACATAAATTTTTCGTGCTCCTTTCGAGGTCCAAACACCATCTTTGGTTGTATAATTCTTCTTATATAGCTTACTTGATTGATTCCCATTGTCCAGATTTTTCTACATGGAAATAGCACAAAGTTAGTGACACATCACCACTAATCTCAAGTAGCCACGTGTTTCGAAGTCACTTGAACTATCTAGTTGGACCGGTTGGTGATAATTAAAATTCGCATCAAATTTTCTACACCGCCTGGACCTATAACGTCAGCTTATAAAGCTACGCTGGACAGATCTTTTGTAAAGACAATGCACCTCGACTGACTTGGGACCACACGGTTGCTTGTGATTGGTGGTAATATGTTCCTGTTAGTCACATAGGATTTATTTCGTTAGCAAGGATGTTATGATCAAGTGCTACCTGCATTGAGCCAAAAGCTTTAGCTAATAGCTAAAGCGCAACTTTATTTCTTTTATACACTTTGCAACGCAGATCCCAGTATTGATTGACCGGTGGACATAAGGTGTTGTACTATGTGGGTGCCACAGGTTGGGCTGTCAAGCACTGTTCTCTGTCCCATGGACAAACAAGTCAAAGGTTATTGCTGGCCCTCATAAAGCCAACAATCCCCCCCAGCAACTACCTTGGGACTAGAACCTGCAACCTCGCTCTGATACCACTTGTTAGGATCAAGCGCTACTATTGAGCTAAAAGCTAAGCTAATGCTAAGACGCAACTTTATTTCCTTATACACTTTGCAACACAGAGCCTCGTACTGAGCGACAGATGGGCATAAGGGGTTGCACCACATAAGTGCTATAAGTTGGGCTGTCAAGCACCATCCCCTTTCCCTTATAGGACAATGGTCGAGTGACTCGAGTCAAAGGATAATTACTGGCCTCTATAAAGCCAATAGAGGCGAGTTTGAGATTAGTGGAATAATCATTTTGAGATAAAGGATTTTTCAAAAACTAGTACATGACGAAATAAACTCTAGAGACCAATTTCAAATCCAGTTATACCTCAGGGACAAGTAGACTATTAAGTCCTTATTTTATTTTAAAATCTCTTTGCAAGCCTAAAAAGCACCTTACGTGAATAAAGAATATTTTCGCAAAGGTATGTTTATTTGGAAAGCTGATTTTGTTCAATAAGGTCGGTATTTACGTTTCGGTGGTTAATGGCTAATTTGTAGTTAACATCTTGATATTTGCAAACAGAGGAGTCACGGAATGGTTGCTAATGTTTGCCAGCCTGTTGGGCCGAGCCAACAAGGTCAATAACTTATGGATATATAAATAATGGATTCGAGGGACCGATACACTAGGTGACTTTGTTCGGTGTGTGATAATCTCATGTTAATTAATTTCATCTCCCCTTTCCTTTATGAATTTCATACCATCATACATTCACACATTGCAATTTTCGTAAGTTGGGAAAAAATTAATCTCTATTCCTCAACTATCAATGTACTCTATGGAACTACATGCAAAATGATCAAAATGTCTTTCTAATATTTTTTTTAAAAAAATAAATAAAAATTTAAGAAATAAATTAAAAATTAATAGATTACTGAAATAGAGTTTAAGTATTTTTATTTAAAAAATATTACCTTTTTTAAATATTTTTTTTATTTTCTTACTTTTTTTAATTATTTATAATAATTTTATTTTAGAATGACATTTTAGTCATTTTATAATTTTTCCGACTTTAACGCCTGATTTGACCAGCTCGTACAAGATCTGATATTCTCAACAACAACTTGGATTCTATTATATCTAAAAAAGGCGCAAAATCCTTTGTATGTGAAAAAAATAAAAATAAAAAAATTTATTGTATAGAGTGCGAGCGATCGAGCTGTTGTAATTCCAATACTTTGCAAACAAGATATATATATACCATTGCCAACTCTTGCTCTTCAGCTTCAGCTTTATATATTGAGCCCAATTTCTCCTGAATAGATGAACATTGGCTGCAATAATAATTCCACGATCTCACGAAGGGTCTAACAATTAATATCCGTCGGTAGTGGAGATTCCATGCAAATTGATCAGTTCCAAATCATCGTACATATATGGCAGCTGATTCTCCATTATAAGACGAGATATATAGATTTTGTTGTAAATCATTAGGGAGTACGAAATATGTCCCACATTGATAGTATGGGTAGTCAATGCAAGTTTTATATGCATTAAGCTCTTTTTCTCTTTGAGCTAGTTTTTGAGTTGCGTTTTTTCCTAGAAAACCGTTGTTCTTCCCTAGTTGGTTCAACTATTGTTATTCTTTGATGGATGGAATAATGAGAGTAGCTCATATTATTAAGTTTTTACATATATGCCTCAAACTCCGGCCTCCTCCTTTAAATTAGTTTTTGATAGTGATCACTTCTCCTAAGGCGCATAACAGATTATTTGTGTTGTTGTAGTTTACAAGTTACCTCGGATTTCCTGGTGCTAGCTGCTTCTATTAATTGGTAGCCATCTTAGGGAAGTCCAAAAGTGTGTCCTCACAATTTCCCAAATACAATGAATTTTTTGGAGAGGATAATCTGGCCTCATATGCGTACAATATGTAGGAAGACGAGGACAACAATTTTTTGTTACTTTTTCTACTGTGCCACGTCAATAATTTGTCAGGATTGGCTGCTCGAGGAATCAATGAGCTAGCAATCACAATCAACGTCAAGGACCCAATCCGTCCGAAAAAGGTTTTTTAGGACGAAATTTTTCATCTCAAAAAATCAAGTTTGTTCTGGTGTTGGTTGTCCTTTATTGAAATGAAAGCATATTTGTATTCCTTTCTCAAATCATTACAATGATAAGCGTGTGTTTATATATATATATAATAAACATCTTACAAACTAATCAAAAAGAATATTTGGATCGAGAATCAAAGTTGTTACAAAAGCTAACAGAATTTGTTACGTGATCATATTCTCAGAAGGTTCTACAACCTTGGGTGACGTGGAAAGGTCTTGCGTAGGTAGCTTAGAATTGCCAGAAATATTAATTGTTTAGGCTAATACCCTTTGAGAAACCATCGAGGTGTTGTTGGTTGCTCTCTAAGAATTAGCCGTCCCTTTTTCATTAAGTTTGCGAATTGAATATTTTCACAAACGTATGTATGTTTACGAGACTGATTTTTCTCGAATTAGAAAGTGAAATGTAACCAAAAATGCTCATTGACAGTTTTTCTTATTACGAGAAAAGTGGAAGAAATTTAATATCCACATTATAAAGTGCAACCTAATATTATATATTAATTCTTTTGAAATGTGCAACACAAAGTGAAGGAACTTGTTCCTTTGAATGTGAAAACAAAGACAAATGACTCTTCCAGGAAAAAGATTTTCCAAAGGAGAAAAAGCAAGGGGTTGACCAGAGAATCGAATATATATGATCAGTACTGTATTTTGTGAGGAGAAAGATATGCTTACCTTGCAAAATAGGAAGATCCAGCTATATACACTTTTTTCCTGTTCCCTTGCTTTTAAAGATTGCTTTGTATGTTCCACGTTGGAATCTGTTCTTTCCACCCTTCTGGGAGGCGAAGATGGACTGAAGTGTTTTTCCTTTTCATTCCTAAACAAGGTATAAATACAGTCTTAAGGCGCACAGTCTTAAGGAACGGCCCCGCTTAGAAAAAAAAAAGAAGTAACGACGTCCCCTATTAAACCTAAGAGAAGTATAAGGAAACCTTAGTCTACAAAAGCTAGCTAATTACGAGCGATTGTCTAGTCTGTCCCGCAATTTGCATTCCATAAGTGTGATCGAGACTCTTGTCTCAGCCATAAATAGTTCTATAATTCGTTTGGGCCAGCAGATTTCTCGAACCAGTAATTGTGGACAATATTAATTAAGAATGCGACTCTACGGACTTAATTTATAACGTTTGTAGATCATAATGATGATGGAAAATAAGTAATCAAAACGAGTAATTTTAATTAGCTTAATTTGCGTGTGACTTGGGGTTCAAGAAAAAGACCAATTGATGATCATGATAGACCTTAGTCGCGAAGAATCCTTCCCACACACGTCAAGCTACATCCCTCTGCCAATTGAATCCTCGCAATTATATCTAAATTTATCATTTATATTTTATTTTTAATTATAAAAAATTTAATATTGTTAATGTAGTGAGAGGCAGTTACATGACCCTCCAATCCTTCAAAAAAAGATAATAAATTAAATAAATACCTCGAAAATACGAAAGAAAGAAACAAAATAAATTGTAATAAATTTGAAATAAATTGTAAAGATGGAAATCAAATGAGAAAAATACACAAATACAGTAAAAGGAAAAAGAATGGTAAAAATGTATGAAGCTCAAATCATTACAATTTCTGAGTTTCATATTTTTTCCAAGAATTTGAGGTTTAGATTGTTTTTTCATTTTTCTTGTTTGATTTGCATTTTTACGATTTATTTCGATTTTTGTCTCTTGGTTTTGTATTTTCCATATATTTATTTCAGTTATTATATTTTCCCAAGGAGTGGAGGGTACTCATACCTCTTTGTTGCATTTTTATCTATTTTTCTCATTTAATTAATAATTTTTAATAGGTGGAGGAAAGGACTAATTGGAAAAAAAAAATTAATTTTGAAGATATTTAACAGTGTTAAAGGTGCCCAGAGAGTATGAGCAAAAACATGGAGGGCAAAATACGAAAGTTCATATGTCCCATTGAGTATGTTGTCTTTTTAATCTATTTGGTAGTTTAAATTGTTTTAAAATGAATCAGATTATTGAAAATAAGTAACTTTGGATGAGCAAAAAGTTTTTGTAAAAGGTGTTGGAGATTGTAAACTTTTTTTTATAGTTGGTAGTGTAGATTTTATCTGGATTTGAGAAAAAATTGTTGGAATTTGTAAAAAAGTATTAGAATGTTAGAAAAAGTGGTTATGAAATTTTTTTCAAAATTTTCCATATATATCCAAACATGGGCGAATATCCTCAGATTAATTTGGCAAAATATAAGAAAATTTTAACATTTAAATTTCTAATCTTTAATGGTTACATAGAAGAATCCATACAATCACTACGAAGTTTCATTGAAACTTCTTAGACGAGACGCGTATTATAAACTCTATATATATGTCAAAAATTGTTATAGATATCACAAGTTTTGTATCCATTTTACTCATTCACCCTGAGTATCACTTATATCCCTCCCAAATATATTAATAGCTAAATTATTATATGTCCATGGCATTTGGTATAATCTTTTCCTAGAAATGTCTCTAGAATTTTTTTTTCTCTCCGTAGACAGAATTTGCTGACGTATCTAACCCTGTCCACGTCATATCAAATAAAACAATGACACGCATCAATTTCACTGACTGGGCACATCTACTCATTCCATTGTACATGTGCCATGCCTCACGTGAAGCCTGAATTTACGATTTTGCCTTTAGAGAAGCCTAAAAGTTGTCCTCACAATTTCTCAAATACAATGAATTTTTTGGAGAGATAATTTGGTCTCATATGCATACAAAGTGTAAGAAGACGAGGACTTTTGTTACTTTTCTACTGTGCCAGGGTCAGGACTTTTTGTAACCTTTTCTACTTTGACAGATCAATGATTTGTCAGGATTGGCTGGTCGAGGAATCAATGAGCTAGCAATGACAAGTAAGGTCGATGAAGTGGAGAAGCTCAACGTCAGCTTGCTAGATGATATATAATTAACCAGATATATATGTATTATAAGAAGCAACATAAATTAATTATGAACGTTTAGGTAAAGTGAAAGGTTAGAGTGGACGAGTGGAAAAGTAACCTAGCTGGAAAAGGAAAGTTACAGCTCCTTCCAAGTAAAAACAAGAGAGTTGCTTTAGACAAATAAAGCATCGGTTTGATAAACAAGTGTGGCGTCGAATGATCTTCCCAATAAGCAAAGATTCCCGTTATATAGTACATAAATAGATCACGAAGAAATTAAGATGAAAGACCCCAATGCAAGTTGACCGGCGCTGATGAGTTAGATTAAAATAGGATAAGAACAGTAATAAATTTAACAAGTATATACTACAATAAATTTTGGTTTTTGGGACAGAATTTTCCGTTCCAAAAAACTCAAGTTCTATCCCAAAAACGTTTTTGGCACGGAATATATCTGTCACACCAGGTGTCTCAACAAGTCCGTTACAAAAAAAATTTTGGAAAGAAAAATTTGTTCCATCCCAAAAAGTACCCTTTTGGGGCAGATATATTTCAACCGTTCAAATGCTAAATCTAACACAACTGTTCAAACGCTATATCCAACGGCAACTATTCAAACGCATTCGAACGCATCCAACAGATACAAACGTTCTAACGGGGACGAGCCGTTCTAATGGTGGAACATTTGAATTTTCATCAAATAATAAAACATTATTATGTTCTAATGGTGGATGATCAATCGTTCTAATGTTGGAACGTTCTGATAGTAGATGAATTGTTCGAACACTGAAAAAATGAGAAAACCATCTTCGTCGTCTCCTTTTCCTTCTTCTTTTCCTTTTGTTTCTTCTTATCCTCCTTTTCCTCCTCTTCTTCTTCTTCTTCTCCTCTTTCTTCTTCTTCTTCTCTCTTTTCCTCCTCCTTCTTCTCCTCCTCATTCTTCTTCTTCTCCTTCTTCCTCTTCTTCTCCTACCACTTCTCTTCTTCTCTTTCACTCTCTTGATTTCCGTCTTTTTATTTTGATTTCACGTGAGGCATTCAAACAATGTTTAAAAGCGTTCCAATGGAAAAAAGTTGGTAATTTTAGCGTTTAATTTTTTATTTTCATTCAAACCTCATCAAACGGTCTTTAAAATAGTTATAACGAAAAAAGATTGGTAAATTTGGCGCTTAAATTTTTACTTTCATTCAAACATCATTCGAACGGTCTTTAAAAGCAAAAAAAAAAAAAAAAAAAAAGCGAGTAATTTTGTAGCTTAATTTTTTATTTTCATTCAAACAGTCTTTAAAAGCGTTCCAATGGAGAAAAAGGCGGGTAATTTTTACGCTTAATTTTTTTTTTCATTCAAACCTCGTTTGAATGGTCTTTAAAACCGTTTTAATGGAAAAAAGCGGGTAATTTTGGCTCTTAATTTTTTATTTTCATTCAAACCTCTTTCAAATTTCTTATCATGAGAAAAGTGGAAGAAATTATTATCTACATATAAAGTGCTTGCAACCAAATATTATATATTAATTCTTTTGAAATGTGCAACACAAAGTGAAGGAACTTGTTCCTTTGAATGTGAAAGTAACCAAGGACTCTTCCAGGCAAAAGATTTTCCAAAGGTGAGAAAAAGAAATAATCTGCATGCGAACCTTAGAATTAAAGCAAGGGATAAGTGACAAGAGACATCGAATATATATCAGTACTGTAAACCTTTTGTGAGGAGAAAGATACGCTTACCTAGCATGAAATAGGAAGATCCAGCTATACTTTTTTCATTTTATAATTAAAGCAAGGGATCACTGACAAGAGACATCGAATATATATCAGTACTGTAAACCTTTTCTGAGGAGAAAGATATGCTTACCTTGCATGAAATAGGAAGATCCAGCTATACTTTTTTCATTTTCCCAGCTTGCTTTTATAAGATTGCTTTGTATGTTCCTCGTCGGTATCTGTTCTTTCCACGTCCCTGCTGGGAGGGAGGAAGCTGACGGAACTGATCTTTCCTTTTTCCTTTCATTCCTAAACAAGGTAACGACCCGTATAGTAACGACCCCTATTAAACCTAAGAGAAGTATATAGAAACCTTAGTCTACAAAAGCTAGCTAATTACGAGCGATTGTCTAGTCCATTCCGCAATTTGCATTCCATGAGTGCGATCGAGACTCGTCTCATCCGTAAATAGTTCTATAATTTGTTTGGGCCAGCAGATTTGTCCAAGCAGTAACTATGGACAATATTAATTAAGAATGCGACTCTACGGACTCTATAACGTTTGTAGATCATAATGGTGACGGGAATTACGTAATCAAAACGAGTAATTTTAATTAGCTTAATTTGCATGTGACTTGGGGTTCAAGAAAAAGACCAATTGATGATCATGATTGACCTTAGTCGCTAAGAATCCTCCTCGCACACGTAAAGCTTCATCCCTCCACCAATTGAATCCTTGCAATTATCTCTAGATTTATCATTTATATTTTATTTTTATATTATAAAAAATTTCAAATTTCTAGTCTTTAACGGTTACATAGAAGAATCCATACAATCACTAAGAAGTTTCATTGAAACTTCGGAGACACACCTTATAACACTATATATACGCGAGAAATTGTTATATATCTATCAAAAGTTTTCTATTCACTTTACTCATTTACCCTGAGTATATCTTCTATCCCTCCCAAACCGCTCTCCCTCTCTGTCTCCCTCTCCGTTTTATTGGCCTACTTTGATGTCTCCTCCAAGGTGCCAAAAGTCAGGTGGGATAGCCAGTACCTCTGATCAAGAAGATTGGCCCATCTCAAAGATCCACAAGCGGAAGTGGCGGCTGGCTTTCACAGCCATACACTTCACCAGGGTTCTTACTTCTTTGTCCAAGTTGAAAGTTCTTGACAAGAATGGTCCTCTCTTGCGCAGTCTCTCTTACATAGTCGTTGATGTACAGGCCATTGAGGAGGACAGCTCCTCGGGTGACAAACCCGAGACATTTCTCAACGTCGATCCAAAAACGTTAAGTGACATGGTAAAGGACAAAAATTTTGAGTCTTTGAGCCAGTTTGGAGGGGTTAAAGAAATTGCTCGAATTCTTAAAAGTGATGTAAACGATGGCCTTATTGGTAGCGCGGATGATATTATGCAAAGAAAGAATGTTTTCGGCGCGAACGAATACGAAAAGGCTCCTACTAAAGGCTTTCTTAGCTTCTTGTTTGAAGCATTTAAAGATACAACTATTATTATTCTTTTGGCATGTGCTTTACTTTCTCTTGCCTTTGGCATCAAAAAACATGGCTGGAAAGATGGCTGGTACGATGGTGGGAGCATCACTGTTGCTGTCATTTTGGTTGTTGCTGTGTCAGCTGCAAGCAACTTCAGGCAATCAAGGCAATTTGACAAGCTCTCCACAAAGAGCAGCGATATAAAGGTGGAAGTTGTGAGAAATGGGAGGCGTCAGCCTATATCGATCTTTGAAGTTGTTGTAGGTGATATTGTGTACTTGAAGATCGGTGATCAGATTCCCGCACATGGGGTGTTCATGGAAGGGCATTCCTTGAAGGTGGATGAGTCTAGTATGACTGGTGAAAGCGATCACATTGAGGTTGATGAAAGTACTCCCTTTATGCTATCAGGCACAAAGGTGTCGGATGGCTTTGGTTTCATGCTCGTCACTTCTGTGGGCATGAACACTACGTGGGGCGAGATGATGGGTTCCATAAACCAGGAGTTTAATGAGAAGACACCACTGCAAGAACGCCTCAACAAGGTGACTTCATACATTGGAAAGGTTGGGTTGGCAACGGCTGCAGTTGTTCTTGCAGTTTTGTTCTTTCGTTACTTTACCGGAAACACCAAAGATGACCTTGGAAATAGGGAATTTAACGGCAGGAAGACAAACAATGATGAAGTCATGAATGCGGTGGTGGAAATTGTTGCTACAGCCGTCACAATCATCGTGGTGGCTATTCCAGAAGGGTTGCCACTAGCTGTTACTCTTACTTTGGCTTATTCTATGAAGCGCATGATGGTCGATCATGCCATGGTCCGGAAACTATCTGCTTGTGAGACAATGGGGTCAGCCACAACAATTTGCACAGATAAAACAGGCACCCTTACATTGAATGAAATGAAAGTGACGGAGTTTTGGCTGGGAAAGGAAGCAGTAAATGATGACAATTCCAGGGATATCGCGGGTAACGTTCTCAAACTACTCCAACATGCGGTTGGTTTAAACACAGCTGGTACAGTTTACAAGCCACATTCTGTATCAGTTCCTGAGATTTATGGTAGCCCAACAGAGAAAGCAATACTTTCTTGGGCGGTGTTTAATCTGGGTATGGATATTGAAGAAGTTAAGCATAATCATGAGACAATCCATGTAGAAGTCTTCAATTCAGAGAAAAAGAGAAGCGGCGTTTTGGTGAAGAGAAACAAAGAGAAGTACATGGATACTCACTGGAAGGGAGCTGCTGAGATGATACTGGCCATGTGTTCAACTTATTATGACAGAACAGGGATGCTGAAAGCTATGGATGAAGAGGAAAGATTGCAGCTTGAGACAATTATTAAAAATATGGCAGCAAAAAGTCTCCGATGCATTGCCTTTGCCCACAAAGAAATAGCAGAAGAAAGTCGACAGTTTGAAGAAAATGGGTTGACATTACTAGGGTTGGTTGGCTTGAAGGATCCGTGTCGGCCTGGAGTGAGGTTAGCAATAGAATCTTGCAGAGCGGCTGGAGTCAATATCAAAATGATCACTGGTGACAACATGCACACAGCAAGGGCTATAGCTATTGAGTGTGGGATCCTCAATCCTGAGGAGGATTTGGACAATGAAGCTGTAGTAGAAGGGGTAAACTTCAGAAACTACTCACATGAGGAGAGAATGGAGAAGATCAACAAAATTCGCGTAATGGCCAGGTCATCCCCTTTTGACAAGCTTCTGATGGTACAGTACTTGAAGCAAAAAGGCCATGTGGTGGCAGTAACAGGTGATGGAACCAACGATGCTCCTGCTCTGAAGGAAGCGGACATTGGGCTTGCCATGGGGATCCAAGGAACTGAAGTGGCAAAAGAGAGCTCAGATATAGTAATCTTGGACGATAATTTCACCTCTGTTGTGACAGTGTTGAGGTGGGGAAGGTGTGTTTACAACAACATTCAAAAATTCCTTCAGTTTCAGCTCACAGTCAATGTTGCCGCCCTTGTTATCAACCTTGTTGCCGCTATTTCTTCTGGTAAGGTGCCACTGACTGCAGTCCAGCTATTATGGGTAAACCTGATAATGGACACCTTAGGAGCTTTAGCCTTGGCCACCGAGAAACCCACCAATGAGCTCATGGAAAAGCCACCAATTGGTCGGTCAGAGCCACTTATAACCAGAATCATGTGGAGGAATCTCATTGCTCAAGCTTTGTATCAGGTAATAATCTTACTCGTTTTACAATTTAAAGGAATATCCATCTTCGGTGTTGACGAGAAGGTAAAGAGCACCCTTATTTTTAATACTTTTGTCCTCTGCCAAGTCTTCAATGAATTCAATGCAAGGAAACTAGAGAAGAAGAATATATTCACTGGGTTACTTAATAATAAGCTATTTTTAGTGATCATTGTAATTACCATAGTCCTTCAACTTGTGATGGTGGAGTTTCTAAAGAGATTTGCCAATACTGAGAGACTGGATTGGGGGCAATGGGGTGCTTGCGTTGGACTTGCAGCTTTGTCATGGCCAATTGGTTGGCTCTTCAAGTGCTGTCCAGTTTAGCCAAGCCATTGCGAAACCATGTCAAACATCATTATCCTTGCAACGTTCAGGAACTGGACACTATATAATTTTTTCACCATAAACTAACCAAAAACAACAAGCACGCTCGTGTAGTCACACAAATCCACTCACTCTTCTCCCAATAGTAGAAGTGCTTAAACACAGAATGCTGCTTATTAGATCTTACTAAGTTCTAGAGCTGTCCGACTTTTTTGCATTGAGGATTATTTTGTAAATGAAAAACAAAAAGTGTTCGCACATTGTGTGGTGGCATGCGGACGATAAATCTACTGATAAAATTTATTTTTTACACAGAAATTCATCCCATGTGAACTGATACTACAGACGTTCACAGTTTTTCATGACGGAATTGATTTTGTCATGTAACACATTGACGTTCGCACAAAACCTGCCACACAAAATGAAAAAGCCATCCGAACTGTCTGAGTTGGCGTCTGGACACTACTTCCTGAGGAAACTCAGAATTTGTCACCGAAGAACAAGGGTGACACGCTTCCTCTATCAAGCCGGGTGTCAAACTTTTTTCGACAGCAATGACTTTTGGTAACAAATATTTCACTTTAGGTGACAAAAAAATTTGACACCCAAAAGCTGTTTTCCTGTAGTGGATCTTCATCTTTCTCACAATCCTAGCAATGACATCTTCCCCACGTGCAGAATGAGGAGTGTCAATCCATTCAAAGAAGTTATAGGCCAAATGCCTCTGCAAGCAACAAAAGATAGGTAAAAAATAGCTTAGATAATATTGAATTTCTTTAAGGGAACACATTTTTCATTTTAATGATGGATAAATAGAAATGCTGATTTTAAGAGGCTTCCTCATTTCCCATATGTTTTTAACTGCACAGTAGAAAACCAAACGCTCAAAAACACATAAAATCTATGTAGAAATACAAAAATGACTTTTATATATAGTCATAGTTATATGCGCCCGACAAGGACTTTCAAAAATCTGGGTGCATCAGTTTTGGATTGTTATATGTCCAATGTTCATAAAACAATGGGCCATTAACACAAGAAAGTTACATGTTCTATTGATAAAAGGACAAGAATGGCCAAATTCCTTTTCTCCATCTTGCTAATTCATTTTCTGTGATTGAGTGTCATCAAACTTGGTAATACCTTTTCTTAACACCAAGTATTATAACAGCCTTGCTAGCAAAGTAAAAACATTAGTTTCTATTTTGATTCTAAATAATCAGGACATAGAAGAAAGGCCAAAATGTTTGAGCAACTAGTAAGCACACTGATCTGCATTGCCACTCTTTAAGTTAGACAAGTGCTAACCACAATACATATAAATTACTAAATCAACCAACCTGTTTAATAAGTAAACTTACAAATGCAACCAACCTGTTTAATAATTTGTTCTCTAACAAAAGCATGGTGTCCAGGAGAACGATACAGTTGACCAGATAAAGCACGAAACTGATAAAATATGAATTAATAAAATATCTATCCGGTACAAAACATTGAGAACCACATGATATTACAAGTAGCAATAGCAATATTACGAACCAACCAATAGCTAACAACAAACATCACATATATTATACATCACTCTCCCCCTTTTAGTGACAGAGTTAAGCTTTATATAATTTCACATAGTTCTTACATTATTGAAGGCAGAAATCAGCAAGTCAGGACCACTCCAACTAAGGAATCACAAGTGATCAATTTAAACAAGTATTTGAAAAGAAACAGAGAACACTCGAATTTCAAGGTTAATAATCAAATAACTGAAGACAGTTCATTATGAAACACTAAGCAACATGACTAATCGATGTCATTTGCAGCTGAAAGGAAGAATTTTACACAAAATTTGAGAAGCAGCAAAAGACAAGGGCTAACCAAAACTTTAGCTACAAGTGATAACCAAAATACATATAAATTACTAAATTCGAATGCAAAGGCTAAACAAACTCACCTCACTACTATTCGAATATCAACAATAGTCGAAGAATCTCCTGCCTGGGCCTCCGTCTTGCTTGTCTTGGTCTGTGACTTCAGCCCGTAGAAGCACATACGTGAGTACGCGTCCACCTCCAGCTCTGTCGATGCCACTCCACCATGGCTACCGTCGCTCGTAGAGGAAGAGCATGCTGCTCTCCTGGACATTGCGAGAGAATGTGGGAAGAGGGAGATGACGGGGAATCAATTGGAAGAGCTTTGGGGAAGATGACTTTGGGTTCTTGAGGTTCAGAAGGCTTTCGAATCTGATTTGGGGATTTCTCCCTTTGAGCTGATTTTTCTTTTGGAAGTTGGTTACTTAGACGCGAAATTATCATTTTGGACTCGGTTTTTGCTCGGGCATCGAGTCACGTTTTACATGCTATTTCCTTGTCACAAATTTTTTTTATTAACTGATGTGGTACATTTTAACAGATGTTAGGAAGTTATAGTATCTGACGTGGTTACCATCAGTTACGTATGCAAATTTTGTTAACTTATCCGACAACAGGACAAAACGTCATAAACCTCAGGATATCAGTAATATAAAAATTACCTTAGGAAATAATATGAAAATACATCAAACTCTAAAGACCGGCAGAAAAATTTAGCCGCGAAATTTTGAAGTCCGGATATATATTCCTACGTCACTGACACTGGACCAGCGAGCGGCTTTTCTGGCGTGCTGCGTACTGTAAAAAGAAGACGACAAATATGCGTATGACATAAGCAATGATGAAAGAAAGGTCTGATTTGGAACATTTTGTCTTTATATCTCTTGTCAGTATCAAGTGATCCAATAGTCAATCCTCAAGTGGTCTGCCGCTTGTTCTCCCCAACGTCCCCCTCCTCTATATAGCAGGGAAACTGATGGTGAAGGAAGAGGCATCCCACCAATAAGTTGAGAACATTAATCAAAATCTTGAAAAAGAGAAACACGATTCTGAAATATGGCAGAAAGGAACGATGTCGTAATTCCAAGGGTGAAACTGGGCAATCAAGGTCTTGAGGTAAATTCCATTGTCATTCTTCAACTCCCATTTCCATCTTCTTCTTCTTCTTTCTTTTTTTTCTTTTTTCCCAGCATGCAAACACTACTACATCATTCAAGTTGATTTGAGTTTCGTGAGTTCACAAGAGTCGAAAACTTCGTAGATAAATCGCGGAATTCAATTATGGGAATGTGATTAGCTTCATCATTTTCAATGATTGGGTACAAACTGGCTTCACGATTTATTATGAGAGTTTTCTTTCATTCTGGTCCCAGAATCAGAGTAATTTCTTTCTATGAGGTCTATTGAAATTTATATACTGGCAAATTATAGTTTATTAAACCGAGATTAGAAGAGTTAATTTTGAGCTACGAGATGGCAGTGGCAAAAGTTCAACTGGGCTCCCTGCAGTTGTCAGAGATAAGGAAATGTTACTTTTCAAAATTATTCCACTTTCTTTCCCTTGAATTCCAGCCTGTTTCGTTGAAATTTTTATATCCATAGCCTCTCCTTCTCAACCCCTCATAGGCAAATTCAATAGGATGAGGTGAACGGATGAGGTGCCTTTTAAACTATAGCTATAAAGCTTAAATCCAGGGTGTCTATTTCCGTTTCTTATGAAGGAAGAAGTTCATGTGGCTGATGCTATCTCTTCGAGAGTAGTTTCTTTTGTTCATCTTTTGTCGTAACCTTAGAAATCGGGGTATATCCGATACACATGACACACCCGAATTTGGTTGGGAGGTGGGGTGGTGTTGAGGGAAAGTGCCACTCTAAATCTTATGTGTATGTTGGGGACTTCTAAACACTGCTTAATTGAGGCTAGGGTGAGACTCTGGATTCAACAAACTCCTGTTCCTTCTGCTAAACTTCTTCGGTTATTATTCTTTGCATGTATTAAAGTCTTATTTCACATGGTAATGAAGTCTTGTTTCTTTCTTCAATCAAGAGAACGATACAAGTATGGACCTACACGAATAACATATAACCATGAAATAGCTATTAACTTCAAGTAATCTTCAGACTCTGCCGATTTATGGGAAGAGGTTAATCTTGCCGAATCTCAAGAAGCGTAGGTTCCAAGGTTTTATGGAACAGTTGTCTCTGTTGAAATAATTTTTGCAGCTCCATTTTCTATCGGCTCTGTTTTTGTTAACTTAATGTTGTTCATTTTCTTTGAAGTTCTGAGGTTTTCTTCCTTTATCCTAGGTCTCAAAGTTGGGGTTTGGATGCATGGGCCTGACTGGAGCCTACAATTCACCTCTCTCTGAAGAGGATGGTATCTCTGTATTAAATCATGCTTTCACTAAGGGAATCACTTTCTTCGATACATCTGACGTTTATGGTCCCCTTACTAATGAAATTCTGCTGGGGAAGGTGCACATTGTCGAGTTTTAATTTTAAAGCTTCAGAAGTAGTTCTTCTCTTCTTTTGGTTTTGGTTCTCTTTTGCAGTGAAGATAAAGGCTGTCAACTTCCGTGAACAGTTTTCATATTTTCTGTTTTCAGCAAACTTTAATACTGGTGAACATGTTAAGACTTGGAGATATTAACTGAAATAAGTTCATATCTTTCAGGCCTTGAAGCAGTGGCCAAGAGAGAAAATCCAAATAGCCACAAAATTTGGCATCCAAAGATCAGGATTTCCTGATATGACTGTGAATGGAAAACCCGAGTATGTTCGCTCATGCTGTGAGGCTAGCTTGAAGCGTCTTGATGTGGAATACATTGATCTGTATTATCAGCATCGGGTTGACACAAAAGTACCTATAGAGGAAACTGTAAGTTTATTCCCTTTCTCTTTTAACTAGATGCCTTCAATGTGTGGTCTTATGAATTACTGTTTGCAATTCGCAATGATCATACTCATGTTTTTTCTATGTAGATTGGTGAACTTAAGAAACTTGTAGAAGAGGGGAAAGTCAAGTATCTAGGTCTATCTGAAGCCAGCCCAGACACAATAAGGAGGGCACATGCTATCCATCCTATCACAGCCGTACAAATGGAGTGGTCTCTCTGGACACGTGATATTGAGGAAGAGATAATCCCCCTTTGCAGGTTGTTCAGTTACAGTCCATTATTTCTGAAATTTGCTCTCATGAGTATTTTAACTTGTAAGAAACCTTTGAAGAATGCCCTGCCGACTTGGTTATCCATTCTTGATGTGAAAAACTTCGATTTAGAGCTACTTGCTTGTTCCTATCAATTGTCTGTGTAAAGTTTAGAAATCAGATTGCATGTGTTTAGATCTATTTCAATTTTATTTCCTTCTGGTTATGTTGGCATTTCTCCTAAATTTTGTGAGAGAGTTGCTACAACAAGAAAGATCAATTGGTCGGTTATTCTATCCATTTTGTGTGGATTATTCAGTCTGGTGTACATTTCAGTCATCATACCTGGAAGTTTGAGAATGCTTCCTTGATGCTTTGGTGCATGCAGGGAACTTGGCATTGGAATAGTTCCATACAGCCCTCTAGGTCGTGGTTTTTTTGGAGGCAAAGGAGTTGTGGAAAGAGTGGCTGAAAATAGCAACTTGGTATATATTTTGCTAGCATTTTTCTAATCCATTTGTTGACTGTCGATGAATAATTGTTCTGCAACTATGACACGTTCTTTCATTTGTGCAATAATCTTCACTGTTGATTTGCATCAAAACTTCATACAAGTAAACATGTCTATTTAGTTGCCTTTCAAAGAAAAATATCTCTTCCCAAAATATTGTGTGTGAGTGTGTTTTTCCTTCTTTCCTTTTCAATGCCACACAAAGAAAATACTTGGAACTGGTCACTCGAAACTTGGTATGCCCTCTAAACTAAAGCAAACATTTAACAGTAGAGCAAGGGATCACCTAAAACTTTGGATTGGATAGGCAGTAGAGATAGGAACTCCTATTAGACCAGATACTTTAAACAAAGAAAAGAATTCCAAATCAGGAAGTTAGAATTGATTAAAACAGATGATCAAATTACCTAACGTGTTCTGTTAGATGAATCCTTCCTGAACAAATTTTCACGTAAATGGATATCTTATTTAAATTATAAAGAACTAACTTAACTTATAGGGAGCAAGAGGATTTCAGGATTTTCCTGTCGGCATCATAGCACTAACACTAATAATGGTGGTAATACTAACTATAACAAATACCAAACTAAAACCAGCTTTCCTTTTATCTTTAAGGCCAGGCATCCTCGGTTCCAAGGAGACAATTTGGACAAGAATAGGACCATTTATACTCGGATAGAAAGCCTTGCTAGAAAGCACCAATGTACTCCTGCCCAGCTCGCACTTGCATGGGTTCTCCAACAAGGGAATGATGTTGTACCTATACCTGGTAAGGGGGCTTTCACCTTAAATCCGGATTGTTTCAGATTACTCAAAAATATTCTATTAAGTTTTCCTCAAAAATATGGTTGAATCAAGAAGAGACAAAGTAAAACAAGTGGCTGAAGATTGATTAGATTTTAATATAATGCTATTTCTTCTCCAACTATGTATTACTCTTTTGCTTTTTACGCTGCAACTTGAAATTTTTGATCACTGCATTTCATGGAGGACATAAAGTTGACAGAGAAGCTAAGGAAAAATGTTAGAAGTATCCAAATTTATGTGCCTTCATTTTCTGTCGAATGCTGAACATTCGGTATACAGATGGACAGGAACCCATTGCTTGGCTGGAAAATTTTACCTAGGAAATTTTCAATACGATATTAGAAATGCTTCAAAAGAACTCAGAGACTTTCAATAATCTTCTACATATTCATTAACATGGTGCAGGTTCTGATAATAACTGATTAAGACTATGATATGTCTTGGAAATTGTCGTCACTGTCCTAAATGCATATCACCAATATCAATTGATAGTTGATAAAATTGTGCAGTTGAAACCTTGTAGGATGTTTTTGAGAGAGTAAAATCATAACTCAGACACATGCATAATTGCAATGAAAGAGACATGAGAACAACTATGTTTAAAGTCAGTAGTAAATCTGCTGGAAAACAAAAGGGATGTCTGCTAACTACCTTAGGGAACGTGTGTTCAGAAAAACACTATGGGATTGATTAAGGCTTAGATGAGTCGAGTTATTATTATTATTATTTTGGTGAGACTGTTGTATATTGCATATCAACAACGTTACACAGGGCACAGTCCTCCTTTCACAAGATCCTCACCAAATCTAACCAGTCATCTACGGCCAACAAGGTTATCTTGATCTACATGACAAACAGTTGAGTTGAGTTATTCCAAAAGGACCGAAGGGCATTTTATTTCTGTTTTTGTTTTTCTGAACAATGGCATTTTGTTCCAATTTTGCTTGGAATGTTAGATATGTTACAAGGATGAATATGATAAAGCATATTCACATTTTAAGTCCAGAGCCAAGCCCCTATAATTAGTAAATCACAGTTGCAGGAAGTTTGGCATTGCGTAGGACGGGGATGCCAGGTACCTTCAGTTATCTCAACGATGACAATTTTGTATCAAAAATTAGTAAAGGGATGCTAGTTCCCTACATAGTCAGGGCACGTTTACTAATTTGCAGATTTCCTATCATATTCAGTTAGAATTCAGATGCTTTAGATTCAGATCCCTTCGCAATTGTTTTGCAAGATACTTATCCAATTTGCCAATTCTCTTCATGGTCCAAAGTACATAAACCTAGGAATCATAGCTCCTGCCATTAATGCAAGTTCTCACGGGATTCCAAGACTAATGCTTGCTTAAGAATATTGCCTTTCTTCCAAGAATCAAAGCAAGTTGAGAATTATACTTGTGGTTTCTCACAATCCATTTGCTCTGAATCTTTGTAGGGACAACTAAGATAAAAAACCTGGATGACAATATCGGCTCTTTGATGGTGAAACTTACAGAAGAAGACCTGAAAGAGATATCCAATACCGTGCCCATTGAAGAGATAGCTGGTGGGAGAAGCTTCCAAAACATGGATCATTTTCTATGGAAGTTTGCTAACACTCCTCCTTTGAATTGATTGTCTCCAGTTCCACTTTCAAGGATTTCACTTGGATAATCCATGTTTTTGTGAACTGAATGGCCCGACTTGTGTTAGTAACTAGCTGTGTCATTTACACTGCACAAATAGGTACCTGATGGTCATATACACTGCTTGAGAACGATGTACTAATTTTTTATGTTATCCTACTTTCTTCGAGGTTTGGGACTTTTCTCTCTTCACTCTTGTGTTGATATCGTGCTGTAAGATCTTCAATTTCTTATGTAATTTGTGGCCAAAGCATACGAAACCAACACAGCCTTGGTCTCCACTATTGAACGGTGAATACAACAATACATACCCACTAAGTAACATTGTTGGTTCTAGGCATAGGAGAGGCTGGTCCTTGCATATCTCAGCCAATTCTCTCTGGCAAAGTGACCATTACTGCTCTTCTAAACCCTTCTTCTAGTGAAGGAATTACGTCCATTACCATTCTTCAGATAACAGGGCTTGGAATATCCTGGAATGCCACTATTCTATAAGTTGACTTCTCTGACATATGCACTCTTTTGATGTGATCTAGAATCCTGTAATGGGCTCTATGCTCTTGTTACTTGTATTTGGCCTCAGGGCGTCTGTATTCAACAACGCTTGTATGCTTTCCCGTAAAATGAAATTCAAGTTTGCTTAGAAAAAAAAAAAAATAATAATAAATATGTGATTAGGATACATGTTCTTAATTTAAAGTAGATACGACCATTACCATTCTTCAGATATTAGGGCTTGGGATATCCTAGAATTCCACTATTCTATAAGCTGACTTCTCTGACATATGCACTCTTTTGATGTGATCTAGGATCCTGTAATGGGCTCTATGCTCTTGTTACCTGGGCTCAAGGGGCATCTATATCCAACATGCTTTGTATGTTTTCCTGTAAAATGAAATTCAGGTTTGCTTAGAAAAAAAAATGTGATTAGGATACATGTTCTAGTTTGATTCCAGTTGCAAGGGGAGTAGTAGGGGTTAAACTAAGTTTTGGGTTAAGTTCTCGCTTGAACTAATAAGACAAGGTGTCACGGTTCACGGTTCAAGAGACAATTAGAAAGCAATCATTCTCATTTGTGAATTTTGATCCAGAAAATTACAAATCAAATTATCTCTAGAGGCAAGGGCTCCCTCGAATCAGCCCAAAACTACAATAATATTTTGGTACATATCAACTGGTATCAAAACCATTCGGTCCTCATCGCCGAAGGCACCAGAGTTTCCCAGCTTGCTGAGGCAGTGATGGGACTGCGGCACTCTCAAGAGCAGCTGCATCAACGGCAATCTTCCCAGCAGACCTTGGACTCCCTTGCTTATCAAATGGCAGCAATAGCCACTCACTTGAAGGCCCTGGTGAAGAATCAGAAGAAATCTACAGAGAATGAAGAGTCAGTGGTGCATCATGAATCAGTCGAATCCCTTGTTTGAGCCTAACGGAGGGTTGATGTTGGCACTCCCTAAGGTGGAGTTTCCCATTTTCGATGGGAAGATCCACTTGGGAGGATCTACAAGGGAAACTATTTTTTCACGGGACAACCCTCAGCACAGAATTATTCTAGCCTCTTTACATGGAAGGACCTGCTCTCAATTGGTTTCAACATATGGAGGAATCTGGACCACTCACTAGTTGGGAAGCCTTTTCTAGAGCTCTCATGATTAGATTTGGACCCACTGCTTTAGATCACCCTATGGCTCAGTTTAAAAAACTAGGGCAAACAAACATCGCGAACAGTTCGAAGTCCTTTCTTATAGGTTGATAGTTTTGGATGAATCTTTCAGGCTGAGTTGTTTTCTAAGTGGCCTTAAGTCAGATTTTCTATGTGGCCTTAAGTCAGATTACCCTGAAGGCTCCATTTATTTTGTTGTACAAGGAATATCATAGTTTCATCACAAAAGCATTTTGCTTCTGGTGATGACCATTTTTGTCACCAAATTGTTTTTGAAACATTTTTTTATTTATTTTTAGTGATGAAACTTTTGTGACAATAGATTTATGTCTCGTGACGAAATTTAAATTATGTCATGGATAAAGACTATTGTGACAAAATCAATTTTCGTCACCAAAAATAGACTTTTAGTGACAAAAATAAAAATTTCTCACTAACAGTTCGCTTTTAGTGACGAAATTTGGTGATGTGTCGACCAGAATTTCGTGACTAAAAATAAAAATTCTTGTAGTGTCCTTTTGTCCAATCTCAAAATTGCTAATGACAAAATATACCTACACAGCTAACAGAAAACAAGTCACCACCAATTATCAGTCTACATCTTGATTTGTTCAGCGCATGTCGCTTAATAGTGACACATTTTTTCGTTAGAGAAATATGTCTCTTTGCCTTGTTTGTGGTCCACATTTGTCTACCTTGTTAGCTGAGTAATTATTTAAAATTTAGTTTCCTGTTGTTGTCAAAGCATGCAAAATGCTTTTGATCATATAATATGTATAGACACTATTAATTAGGCCATCTAAAGCGTATGATTCTAAATTTATTACAATTTGAAGTGTATGGTCCTATATTTGTCCTACCAATGTCTAACAAGTATGTCATTATCTTGGTTGTGTAAGACTACATTTGAGCATTATTTAGGAAAAGGAAATTATATGCCTTTCATGTTATTGTTGGACCCACAGAACTTGTGCCTCATGATGAATTCTTGCCCTAGATAGCATTATAATAGATTGGGTTTTGATTGTGGAAACAACACATATATAATAACAATTGATGGGAATAGATTTTTCAGCCCAATAAGAAAGGAAACGGGTCCTGGCCAAGACAGAAAAAAGCTGAGGCCCATCCTAATACAAACAAGTTCTCATTGACCACAAATCACCATTGAGAAAAGATCGACAACCTTCTTAAATGGAAGTCACGTCGAGCATGAAAAGGTGAGGCCTAAGGGGGAGTTAATCATCTGATTCTCTGACAAAAACGATGCTAGAAAGAATAGTATCTAGCCATTAAATGAGCAAATAGATACTGCCTTCTAGAGAACCAATGAGGAAAATGAGGGAAAAAGTGGGCTCCTCTTAATAATAAGGGGAAAGAGGTACATAAAATGGGGGGAACCATCATAAAAAAGGGAGGAGAGGGGGTTGGCACCCCGTGGAGACGGAAAAAGAAGCAAGGATAAAGATACAAGGTCGCTGCCCAAACAGGAAAAGAAGGATAAGAGAAAAGGGAGCAAAACAGAACGGTACGCAGACTCACTCATACTCTCTCACTGATAATCAAACTAGTAAACAAAAGATATAGAAAAATGACGACTAACAAAGACATCAGAGAAATCTCTCTATGGGGAGGACCTCAGGTCTTAACTTGTTTTCTTTGCTTGTAGGAAGAAGGAATGAGAGCTTGAGCCTTTCAACCCATCCCAAACGTTAGACCTCAAGCCTAGCTCCATTAGGCTCTTGGCCTAGTGGACACTGTGATAGGTCGATTAAAAATGGCTCCATCAACAATAAACACCATAATTTGTGACCCGATATCTTCTCCATGGCATTAAATACAAAACACCAAAAGGATTCATATATAATACAATCAGAATCATTATCCCTCAATTGTCCAAGACAAATTTTTTTTATTTAATTTTTTATTTTTGGGTTTGTTACTAAAGGCAAATTCACAAGAGAAATCTTAAAATCACGAAATGCAGCGGTTCGCCACAGCTTGGTATCTATAGCAAAATGCAACGTGTTTTTTCGTCTCGCACGAAGATCTCTCTTCAATCTACGGCTAGGTATTCATCGTCATTCCAGTGATACAGCAACGAAAAGATCTGAACCTGTACCCCATACCGTCAGCACTCGCTCTCTTCCATCTGCAACTAGGTCCGTTTGTTTTGTAATGCACTCAGAACCTTAGCTCTGATACCATGTGAATCTACCACTCATCCCAAAAGCTTAATTGATAGGAAGAGAAAGATTTTATTATTTGAATTATATTCTGTAATAATAACTATCTCAAAAAACATGAGAATTACTTAATTGATTCTGATTGTATTATATATGAATCCTTTTGGTGTTTTGTATTTAATGCCATGGAGAAGATATCGGGTCACAAATTATGGTGTTTATTGTTGATGGAGCCATTTTTAATCGACCTATCACAGTGTCCACTAGGCCAAGAGCCTAATGGAGCTAGGCTTGAGGTCTAACGTTTGGGATGGGTTGAAAGGCTCAAGCTCTCATTCCTTCTTCCTACAAGCAAAGAAAACAAGTTAAGACTGAGGTCCTCCCCATAGAGAGATTTCTCTGATGTCTTTGTTAGTCGTCATTTTTATATCTTTTGTTTACTAGTTTGATTATCAGTGAGAGAGTATGAGTGAGTCTGCGTACCGTTCTGTTTTGCTCCCTTTTCTCTTATCCTTCTTTTCCTGTTTGGGCAGCGACCTTGTATCTTTATCCTTGCTTCTTTTTCCGTCTCCACGGGGTGCCAACCCCCTCTCCTCCCTTTTTTATGATGGTTCCCCCCATTTTATGTACCTCTTTCCCCTTATTATTAAGAGGAGCCCACTTTTTCCCTCATTTTCCTCATTGGTTCTCTAGAAGGCAGTATCTATTTGCTCATTTAATGGCTAGATACTATTCTTTCTAGCATCGTTTTTGTCAGAGAATCAGATGATTAACTCCCCCTTAGGCCTCACCTTTTCATGCTCGACGTGACTTCCATTTAAGAAGGTTGTCGATCTTTTCTCAATGGTGATTTGTGGTCAATGAGAACTTGTTTGTATTAGGATGGGCCTCAGCCTTTTTTCTGTCTTGGCCAGGACCCGTTTCCTTTCTTATTGGGCTGAAAAATCTATTCCCATCAATTGTTATTATATATGTGTTGTTTCCACAATCAAAACCCAATCTATTATAATGCTATCTAGGGCAAGAATTCATCATGAGGCACAAGTTCTGTGGGTCCAACAATAACATGAAAGGCATATAATTTCCTTTTCCTAAATAATGCTCAAATGTAGTCTTACACAACCAAGATAATGACATACTTGTTAGACATTGGTAGGACAAATATAGGACCATACACTTCAAATTGTAATAAATTTAGAATCATACGCTTTAGATGGCCTAATTAATAGTGTCTATACATATTATATGATCAAAAGCATTTTGCATGCTTTGACAACAACAGGAAACTAAATTTTAAATAATTACTCAGCTAACAAGGTAGACAAATGTGGACCACAAACAAGGCAAAGAGACATATTTCTCTAACGAAAAAATGTGTCACTATTAAGCGACATGCGCTGAACAAATCAAGATGTAGACTGATAATTGGTGGTGACTTGTTTTCTGTTAGCTGTGTAGGTATATTTTGTCATTAGCAATTTTGAGATTGGACAAAAGGACACTACAAGAATTTTTATTTTTAGTCACGAAATTCTGGTCGACACATCACCAAATTTCGTCACTAAAAGCGAACTGTTAGTGAGAAATTTTTATTTTTGTCACTAAAAGTCTATTTTTGGTGACGAAAATTGATTTTGTCACAATAGTCTTTATCCATGACATAATTTAAATTTCGTCACGAGACATAAATCTATTGTCACAAAAGTTTCATCACTAAAAATAAATAAAAAAATGTTTCAAAAACAATTTGGTGACAAAAATGGTCATCACCAGAAGCAAAATGCTTTTGTGATGAAACTATGATATTCCTTGTACAACAAAATAAATGGAGCCTTCAGGGTAATCTGACTTAAGGCCACATAGAAAATCTGACTTAAGGCCACTTAGAAAACAACTCAGCCTGAAAGATTCATCCAAAACTATCAACCTATAAGAAAGGACTTCGAACTGTTCGCGATGTTTGTTTGCCCTAGTTTTTTAAACTGAGCCATAGGGTGATCTAAAGCAGTGGGTCCAAATCTAATCATGAGAGCTCTAGAAAAGGCTTCCCAACTAGTGAGTGGTCCAGATTCCTCCATATGTTGAAACCAATTGAGAGCAGGTCCTTCCATGTAAAGAGGCTAGAATAATTCTGTGCTGAGGGTTGTCCCGTGAAAAAATAGTTTCCCTTGTAGATCCTCCCAAGTGGATCTTCCCATCGAAAATGGGAAACTCCACCTTAGGGAGTGCCAACATCAACCCTCCGTTAGGCTCAAACAAGGGATTCGACTGATTCATGATGCACCACTGACTCTTCATTCTCTGTAGATTTCTTCTGATTCTTCACCAGGGCCTTCAAGTGAGTGGCTATTGCTGCCATTTGATAAGCAAGGGAGTCCAAGGTCTGCTGGGAAGATTGCCGTTGATGCAGCTGCTCTTGAGAGTGCCGCAGTCCCATCACTGCCTCAGCAAGCTGGGAAACTCTGGTGCCTTCGGCGATGAGGACCGAATGGTTTTGATACCAGTTGATATGTACCAAAATATTATTGTAGTTTTGGGCTGATTCGAGGGAGCCCTTGCCTCTAGAGATAATTTGATTTGTAATTTTCTGGATCAAAATTCACAAATGAGAATGATTGCTTTCTAATTGTCTCTTGAACCGTGAACACGTTGTCTTATTAGTTCAAGCGAGAACTTAACCCAAAACTTAGTTTAACCCCTACTACTCCCCTTGCAACTGGAATCAAACTAGAACATGTATCCTAATCACATTTTTTTTTCTAAGCAAACCTGAATTTCATTTTACAGGAAAACATACAAAGCATGTTGGATATAGATGCCCCTTGAGCCCAGGTAACAAGAGCATAGAGCCCATTACAGGATCCTAGATCACATCAAAAGAGTGCATATGTCAGAGAAGTCAGCTTATAGAATAGTGGAATTCTAGGATATCCCAAGCCCTAATTCTGAAGAATGGTAATGGTCGTATCTACTTTAAATTAAGAACATGTATCCTAATACATTTATTATTATTATTTTTTTTTTTTTTCTAAGCAAACTTGAATTTCATTTTACGGGAAAGCATACAAGCGTTGTTGAATACAGACGCCCTGAGGCCAAATACAAGTAACAAGAGCATAGAGCCCATTACAGGATTCTAGATCACATCAAAAGAGTGCATATGTCAGAGAAGTCAACTTATAGAATAGTGGCATTCCAGGATATTCCAAGCCCTGTTATCTGAAGAATGGTAATGGACGTAATTCCTTCACTAGAAGAAGGGTTTAGAAGAGCAGTAATGGTCACTTTGCCAGAGAGAATTGGCTGAGATATGCAAGGACCAGCCTCTCCTATGCCTAGAACCAACAATGTTACTTAGTGGGTATGTATTGTTGTATTCACCGTTCAATAGTGGAGACCAAGGCTGTGTTGGTTTCGTATGCTTTGGCCACAAATTACATAAGAAATTGAAGATCTTACAGCACGATATCAACACAAGAGTGAAGAGAGAAAAGTCCCAAACCTCGAAGAAAGTAGGATAACATAAAAAATTAGTACATCGTTCTCAAGCAGTGTATATGACCATCAGGTACCTATTTGTGCAGTGTAAATGACACAGCTAGTTACTAACACAAGTCGGGCCATTCAGTTCACAAAAACATGGATTATCCAAGTGAAATCCTTGAAAGTGGAACTGGAGACAATCAATTCAAAGGAGGAGTGTTAGCAAACTTCCATAGAAAATGATCCATGTTTTGGAAGCTTCTCCCACCAGCTATCTCTTCAATGGGCACGGTATTGGATATCTCTTTCAGGTCTTCTTCTGTAAGTTTCACCATCAAAGAGCCGATATTGTCATCCAGGTTTTTTATCTTAGTTGTCCCTACAAAGATTCAGAGCAAATGGATTGTGAGAAACCACAAGTATAATTCTCAACTTGCTTTGATTCTTGGAAGAAAGGCAATATTCTTAAGCAAGCATTAGTCTTGGAATCCCGTGAGAACTTGCATTAATGGCAGGAGCTATGATTCCTAGGTTTATGTACTTTGGACCATGAAGAGAATTGGCAAATTGGATAAGTATCTTGCAAAACAATTGCGAAGGGATCTGAATCTAAAGCATCTGAATTCTAACTGAATATGATAGGAAATCTGCAAATTAGTAAACGTGCCCTGACTATGTAGGGAACTAGCATCCCTTTACTAATTTTGATACAAAATTGTCATCGTTGAGATAACTGAAGGTACCTGGCATCCCCGTCTACGCAATGCCAAACTTCCTGCAACTGTGATTTACTAATTATAGGGGCTTGGCTCTGGACTTAAAATGTGAATATGCTTTATCATATTCATCCTTGTAACATATCTAACATTCCAAGCAAAATTGGAACAAAATGCCATTGTTCAGAAAAACAAAAACAGAAATAAAATGCCCTTCGGTCCTTTTGGAATAACTCAACTCAACTGTTTGTCATGTAGATCAAGATAACCTTGTTGGCCGTAGATGACTGGTTAGATTTGGTGAGGATCTTGTGAAAGGAGGACTGTGCCCTGTGTAACGTTGTTGATATGCAATATACAACAGTCTCACCAAAATAATAATAATAATAACTCGACTCATCTAAGCCTTAATCAATCCCATAGTGTTTTTCTGAACACACGTTCCCTAAGGTAGTTAGCAGACATCCCTTTTGTTTTCCAGCAGATTTACTACTGACTTTAAACATAGTTGTTCTCATGTCTCTTTCATTGCAATTATGCATGTGTCTGAGTTATGATTTTACTCTCTCAAAAACATCCTACAAGGTTTCAACTGCACAATTTTATCAACTATCAATTGATATTGGTGATATGCATTTAGGACAGTGACGACAATTTCCAAGACATATCATAGTCTTAATCAGTTATTATCAGAACCTGCACCATGTTAATGAATATGTAGAAGATTATTGAAAGTCTCTGAGTTCTTTTGAAGCATTTCTAATATCGTATTGAAAATTTCCTAGGTAAAATTTTCCAGCCAAGCAATGGGTTCCTGTCCATCTGTATACCGAATGTTCAGCATTCGACAGAAAATGAAGGCACATAAATTTGGATACTTCTAACATTTTTCCTTAGCTTCTCTGTCAACTTTATGTCCTCCATGAAATGCAGTGATCAAAAATTTCAAGTTGCAGCGTAAAAAGCAAAAGAGTAATACATAGTTGGAGAAGAAATAGCATTATATTAAAATCTAATCAATCTTCAGCCACTTGTTTTACTTTGTCTCTTCTTGATTCAACCATATTTTTGAGGAAAACTTAATAGAATATTTTTGAGTAATCTGAAACAATCCGGATTTAAGGTGAAAGCCCCCTTACCAGGTATAGGTACAACATCATTCCCTTGTTGGAGAACCCATGCAAGTGCGAGCTGGGCAGGAGTACATTGGTGCTTTCTAGCAAGGCTTTCTATCCGAGTATAAATGGTCCTATTCTTGTCCAAATTGTCTCCTTGGAACCGAGGATGCCTGGCCTTAAAGATAAAAGGAAAGCTGGTTTTAGTTTGGTATTTGTTATAGTTAGTATTACCACCATTATTAGTGTTAGTGCTATGATGCCGACAGGAAAATCCTGAAATCCTCTTGCTCCCTATAAGTTAAGTTAGTTCTTTATAATTTAAATAAGATATCCATTTACGTGAAAATTTGTTCAGGAAGGATTCATCTAACAGAACACGTTAGGTAATTTGATCATCTGTTTTAATCAATTCTAACTTCCTGATTTGGAATTCTTTTCTTTGTTTAAAGTATCTGGTCTAATAGGAGTTCCTATCTCTACTGCCTATCCAATCCAAAGTTTTAGGTGATCCCTTGCTCTACTGTTAAATGTTTGCTTTAGTTTAGAGGGCATACCAAGTTTCGAGTGACCAGTTCCAAGTATTTTCTTTGTGTGGCATTGAAAAGGAAAGAAGGAAAAACACACTCACACACAATATTTTGGGAAGAGATATTTTTCTTTGAAAGGCAACTAAATAGACATGTTTACTTGTATGAAGTTTTGATGCAAATCAACAGTGAAGATTATTGCACAAATGAAAGAACGTGTCATAGTTGCAGAACAATTATTCATCGACAGTCAACAAATGGATTAGAAAAATGCTAGCAAAATATATACCAAGTTGCTATTTTCAGCCACTCTTTCCACAACTCCTTTGCCTCCAAAAAAACCACGACCTAGAGGGCTGTATGGAACTATTCCAATGCCAAGTTCCCTGCATGCACCAAAGCATCAAGGAAGCATTCTCAAACTTCCAGGTATGATGACTGAAATGTACACCAGACTGAATAATCCACACAAAATGGATAGAATAACCGACCAATTGATCTTTCTTGTTGTAGCAACTCTCTCACAAAATTTAGGAGAAATGCCAACATAACCAGAAGGAAATAAAATTGAAATAGATCTAAACACATGCAATCTGATTTCTAAACTTTACACAGACAATTGATAGGAACAAGCAAGTAGCTCTAAATCGAAGTTTTTCACATCAAGAATGGATAACCAAGTCGGCAGGGCATTCTTCAAAGGTTTCTTACAAGTTAAAATACTCATGAGAGCAAATTTCAGAAATAATGGACTGTAACTGAACAACCTGCAAAGGGGGATTATCTCTTCCTCAATATCACGTGTCCAGAGAGACCACTCCATTTGTACGGCTGTGATAGGATGGATAGCATGTGCCCTCCTTATTGTGTCTGGGCTGGCTTCAGATAGACCTAGATACTTGACTTTCCCCTCTTCTACAAGTTTCTTAAGTTCACCAATCTACATAGAAAAAACATGAGTATGATCATTGCGAATTGCAAACAGTAATTCATAAGACCACACATTGAAGGCATCTAGTTAAAAGAGAAAGGGAATAAACTTACAGTTTCCTCTATAGGTACTTTTGTGTCAACCCGATGCTGATAATACAGATCAATGTATTCCACATCAAGACGCTTCAAGCTAGCCTCACAGCATGAGCGAACATACTCGGGTTTTCCATTCACAGTCATATCAGGAAATCCTGATCTTTGGATGCCAAATTTTGTGGCTATTTGGATTTTCTCTCTTGGCCACTGCTTCAAGGCCTGAAAGATATGAACTTATTTCAGTTAATATCTCCAAGTCTTAACATGTTCACCAGTATTAAAGTTTGCTGAAAACAGAAAATATGAAAACTGTTCACGGAAGTTGACAGCCTTTATCTTCACTGCAAAAGAGAACCAAAACCAAAAGAAGAGAAGAACTACTTCTGAAGCTTTAAAATTAAAACTCGACAATGTGCACCTTCCCCAGCAGAATTTCATTAGTAAGGGGACCATAAACGTCAGATGTATCGAAGAAAGTGATTCCCTTAGTGAAAGCATGATTTAATACAGAGATACCATCCTCTTCAGAGAGAGGTGAATTGTAGGCTCCAGTCAGGCCCATGCATCCAAACCCCAACTTTGAGACCTAGGATAAAGGAAGAAAACCTCAGAACTTCAAAGAAAATGAACAACATTAAGTTAACAAAAACAGAGCCGATAGAAAATGGAGCTGCAAAAATTATTTCAACAGAGACAACTGTTCCATAAAACCTTGGAACCTACGCTTCTTGAGATTCGGCAAGATTAACCTCTTCCCATAAATCGGCAGAGTCTGAAGATTACTTGAAGTTAATAGCTATTTCATGGTTATATGTTATTCGTGTAGGTCCATACTTGTATCGTTCTCTTGATTGAAGAAAGAAACAAGACTTCATTACCATGTGAAATAAGACTTTAATACATGCAAAGAATAATAACCGAAGAAGTTTAGCAGAAGGAACAGGAGTTTGTTGAATCCAGAGTCTCACCCTAGCCTCAATTAAGCAGTGTTTAGAAGTCCCCAACATACACATAAGATTTAGAGTGGCACTTTCCCTCAACACCACCCCACCTCCCAACCAAATTCGGGTGTGTCATGTGTATCGGATATACCCCGATTTCTAAGGTTACGACAAAAGATGAACAAAAGAAACTACTCTCGAAGAGATAGCATCAGCCACATGAACTTCTTCCTTCATAAGAAACGGAAATAGACACCCTGGATTTAAGCTTTATAGCTATAGTTTAAAAGGCACCTCATCCGTTCACCTCATCCTATTGAATTTGCCTATGAGGGGTTGAGAAGGAGAGGCTATGGATATAAAAATTTCAACGAAACAGGCTGGAATTCAAGGGAAAGAAAGTGGAATAATTTTGAAAAGTAACATTTCCTTATCTCTGACAACTGCAGGGAGCCCAGTTGAACTTTTGCCACTGCCATCTCGTAGCTCAAAATTTAACTGTTCTTCTAATCTCGGTTTAATAAAACTATAATTTGCCAGTATATAAATTTCAATAGACCTCATAGAAAGAAATTACTCTGATTCTGGGACCAGAATGAAAGAAAACTCTCATAATAAATCGTGAAGCCAGTTTGTACCCAATCATTGAAAATGATGAAGCTAATCACATTCCCATAATTGAATTCCGCGATTTATCTACGAAGTTTTCGACTCTTGTGAACTCACGAAACTCAAATCAACTTGAATGATGTAGTAGTGTTTGCATGCTGGGAAAAAAGAAAAAAAGAAAGAAGAAGAAGAAGATGGAAATGGGAGTTGAAGAATGACAATGGAATTTACCTCAAGACCTTGATTGCCCAGTTTCACCCTTGGAATTACGACATCGTTCCTTTCTGCCATATTTCAGAATCGTGTTTCTCTTTTTCAAGATTTTGATTAATGTTCTCAACTTATTGGTGGGATGCCTCTTCCTTCACCATCAGTTTCCCTGCTATATAGAGGAGGGGGACGTTGGGGAGAACAAGCGGCAGACCACTTGAGGATTGACTATTGGATCACTTGATACTGACAAGAGATATAAAGACAAAATGTTCCAAATCAGACCTTTCTTTCATCATTGCTTATGTCATACGCATATTTGTCGTCTTCTTTTTACAGTACACAGCACGCCAGAAAAGCCGCTCGCTGGTCCAGTGTCAGTGACGTAGGAATATATATCCGGACTTCAAAATTTCGCGGCTAAATTTTTCTGCCGGTCTTTAGAGTTTGATGTATTTTCATATTATTTCCTAAGGTAATTTTTATATTACTGATATCCTGAGGTTTATGACGTTTTGTCCTGTTGTCGGATAAGTTAACAAAATTTGCATACGTAACTGATGGTAACCACGTCAGATACTATAACTTCCTAACATCTGTTAAAATGTACCACATCAGTTAATAAAAAAAATTTGTGACAAGGAAATAGCATGTAAAACGTGACTCGATGCCCGAGCAAAAACCGAGTCCAAAATGATAATTTCGCGTCTAAGTAACCAACTTCCAAAAGAAAAATCAGCTCAAAGGGAGAAATCCCCAAATCAGATTCGAAAGCCTTCTGAACCTCAAGAACCCAAAGTCATCTTCCCCAAAGCTCTTCCAATTGATTCCCCGTCATCTCCCTCTTCCCACATTCTCTCGCAATGTCCAGGAGAGCAGCATGCTCTTCCTCTACGAGCGACGGTAGCCATGGTGGAGTGGCATCGACAGAGCTGGAGGTGGACGCGTACTCACGTATGTGCTTCTACGGGCTGAAGTCACAGACCAAGACAAGCAAGACGGAGGCCCAGGCAGGAGATTCTTCGACTATTGTTGATATTCGAATAGTAGTGAGGTGAGTTTGTTTAGCCTTTGCATTCGAATTTAGTAATTTATATGTATTTTGGTTATCACTTGTAGCTAAAGTTTTGGTTAGCCCTTGTCTTTTGCTGCTTCTCAAATTTTGTGTAAAATTCTTCCTTTCAGCTGCAAATGACATCGATTAGTCATGTTGCTTAGTGTTTCATAATGAACTGTCTTCAGTTATTTGATTATTAACCTTGAAATTCGAGTGTTCTCTGTTTCTTTTCAAATACTTGTTTAAATTGATCACTTGTGATTCCTTAGTTGGAGTGGTCCTGACTTGCTGATTTCTGCCTTCAATAATGTAAGAACTATGTGAAATTATATAAAGCTTAACTCTGTCACTAAAAGGGGGAGAGTGATGTATAATATATGTGATGTTTGTTGTTAGCTATTGGTTGGTTCGTAATATTGCTATTGCTACTTGTAATATCATGTGGTTCTCAATGTTTTGTACCGGATAGATATTTTATTAATTCATATTTTATCAGTTTCGTGCTTTATCTGGTCAACTGTATCGTTCTCCTGGACACCATGCTTTTGTTAGAGAACAAATTATTAAACAGGTTGGTTGCATTTGTAAGTTTACTTATTAAACAGGTTGGTTGATTTAGTAATTTATATGTATTGTGGTTAGCACTTGTCTAACTTAAAGAGTGGCAATGCAGATCAGTGTGCTTACTAGTTGCTCAAACATTTTGGCCTTTCTTCTATGTCCTGATTATTTAGAATCAAAATAGAAACTAATGTTTTTACTTTGCTAGCAAGGCTGTTATAATACTTGGTGTTAAGAAAAGGTATTACCAAGTTTGATGACACTCAATCACAGAAAATGAATTAGCAAGATGGAGAAAAGGAATTTGGCCATTCTTGTCCTTTTATCAATAGAACATGTAACTTTCTTGTGTTAATGGCCCATTGTTTTATGAACATTGGACATATAACAATCCAAAACTGATGCACCCAGATTTTTGAAAGTCCTTGTCGGGCGCATATAACTATGACTATATATAAAAGTCATTTTTGTATTTCTACATAGATTTTATGTGTTTTTGAGCGTTTGGTTTTCTACTGTGCAGTTAAAAACATATGGGAAATGAGGAAGCCTCTTAAAATCAGCATTTCTATTTATCCATCATTAAAATGAAAAATGTGTTCCCTTAAAGAAATTCAATATTATCTAAGCTATTTTTGTACCTATCTTTTGTTGCTTGAGCAGAGGCATTTGGCCTATAACTTCTTTGAATGGATTGACACTCCTCATTCTGCACGTGGGGAAGATGTCATTGCTAGGATTGTGAGAAAGATGAAGATCCACTACAGGAAAACAGCTTTTGGGTGTCAAATTTTTTTCACCTAAAGTGAAATATTTGTTACCAAAAGTCATTGCTGTCGAAAAAAGTTTGACACCCGGCTTGATAGAGGAAGCGTGTCACCCTTGTTCTTTGGTGACAAATTCTGAGTTTCCTCAGGAAGTAGTGTCCAGACGCCAACTCAGACAGTTCGGATGGCTTTTTATTTTGTGTGGCAGGTTTTGTGCGAACGTCAATGTGTTACATGACAAAATCAATTCCGTCATGAAAAACTGTGAACGTCTGTAGTATCAGTTCACATGGGATGAATTTCGTGTAAAAAATAAATTTTATCAGTAGATTTATCGTCCGCATGCCACCACACAATGTGCGAACACTTTTTTTTTTTATTTAAAAAAAAAATCCAATGAATATAATGTGCGAACAGCTCTAGAACGTGCAGACTCTGGTTAAACACTAACGTGGGATGGTGGATTTGTGTGCAAACGCTGGTTGTTTTTATTTTATGAAAAAATAAATGCCACGAATATAATGTGTGAACTGCTCAAGAACGTTTGGACTATGAATAAAACAGACGTGGGGACAGTGAAATAGAGTCTAGACGTTATTATGGGTATCCTATGCGAATGCTAATTTTGTAAAGTGCGGGCGAATGAAATATCACGGAGAACATCCGCATGTTGTTAATCCATCCGGACAGTTCTAAATTATAATATTAAATCTGCGAATTTAAATTATTTAATTACTCATTTAAAATTAGATTAGACATGAATTTAAAGACATCATATTAAATAGAGTATAAATCAGTAATGGTCTACAAATATCTAGTCGACTCAATAGTAAATAAATAAATAATCGAAATCAAGTCCGAAATAAAAATCTATCCAAATTTGCATCGGGCGGTGAGATGCGTTGTCACATTCCTTACGTGTTCATCATCTGCTCATGCATTTTGCTTGCAATAGCTAGGAGTCTCTGCTCTTGCTCTGCTTGTTGCTTCCGTTGCTGCTCCTCTAAATGTGCTCTACTCTATTAAATGTTGTTGCTGCTCTCACATCACCCTCTCTATTTCTGTCTGCCTCACAGCTAACATCATATTCTTTTTGTCTAGTCCTATCTCTCTATCTCCATTCTTTCCTCTTCTAATCTTCGGGCCAGATCAACGGATGACACTGAGGACGATGATCCAACTTGCCGCACTGAACGGCCTAAACCACAGACATAACCCGCTTTCGTCCCCAAGACCTCTGTGAAGATCTCCACTTCTGTGAATGAATTTCCCTCTTACTCATGCTGTAATTGTAGCTCCTCCATCTTTTCCTTACAAGTGAAGGAGAACATTATGAAAATTAATACGTTTTTAAATATAAAAATTAATAATGCATAATAAAATTTTACAAAACAAAATGTTCCCGTGCAGTATTTGATGTCCACACGCCGTCCTTATTAGTATGCGTTTTCTTGTACATCAATGCAGGATTAATCTGATCAGTTTCTAAATCTTTTTGCACACCAAAAAATTATACATACATTAAAATCCATTAATAACATAATGCTGTAACAAAAAAATACACTTAAATATTTGAGTTGATTATAACCATCAGAACTAGAGCCGTTGGAAAGACCGAGCGCAGAAGTGTGAGCAACCGTCAGCTTAGCCCTATTTTGGCGGTTGATTTCACTCTCTAAAATACATATCTATTGAGTTAGTAAAAAAAAAAGTATAGAAGTAAATAAAAATATTAGAATAAACATTTCTACCTGGAATTATTCAGTACTAAATAATTCACAGATAAGGGCCATTCTTCCTTTTTCATGTTAGGGTATGGATGCTCTAACACTTCTTTGGTGGGAAACAAAGCGTAGTACTGGTGCATTCTGTTCCGATGTGTCCTGTACGCTGTGTTCATTGTAGACATCACAGTGTTGCGATCCTCTGGACGATCATAATCCAGGTTGAAGTCATCCTGAAATGAACCATGTTAGTATAATTAAACAATAATTAATAAAAAAATTCTAATTTTACTAAGTTACACTTACCAATACTTTGTTCAGGACGTAAGACTTAACTTCATTGATTTAACTTTGACCACATAACGGGACCACATCGCACATGTGATCAATGAGCCAATATGACTAGAAAGCATCGAAGATGCCTTGTCATCACCACGTACGGCCATCGAGAATATGACGCTCAGCTTTCCTGCAATATGAGCCTTCTCTAATGCAAGCCCGTGCGTCCTACCCCTTACATGTCTAATCCCAGAGGTGGCTATACATGAACAAAAACGTTATTAATGTAAAACACCACCTAATTACATGTATTTAAAAAATTAACATTAAAGTTAGTTTGAAATACTTACACGCACAACTACTCTGCGGGTGCCTCGCGGTTGACCGATGCAGAGATGGTAAATCCTCGTCTGCTCCATTTGAAGTAGTCGCAGCTGCATTTACAGGAGTCATAACTGCTCTAGTCCCGGTCTGATCGCTAGCACCAACAGATCTAGCACTTGAATCACAACAAAGACGTTTTCCTCCAGCTGCTATGACGACGTCCTGTGACTGCACAAACAAAACAAGTGAGAAACTCTATTATTGTCAGAGAAATAAAATATGAATGTGTGAAATAAACATAACATAAACAACAAAGATACGTAAAATCACTGTAATAATTGGAGTCGGACTCTTCGGAACTATCACTATCCTCACTATCATCACACGACTCTCATCACTGTCTATAGATGTAGCACGACGTCGTGTCTTAATGTCATCAGTGACGTGCAGAGCAAATTGACGTCATGCCTACTCAACGGAATCATGTTGAAATTACTGAAAATCTACAAAAAGAGAAATTGACTCGTTCTAGTATGCTTCCGAGATCGATGTCCTGCCTCTCTTCCTGGTTCGACCGTCCTGCCCTTCTTCGTCGTCCTCTTCTCCAATGTCGGGCATATCATATGTATTCTGCTTATTATTTTCTGAACTATCTTCCAGTGGCCGCCCAACTTTATATCATCTAGATAAAATACTTGACCACCTTGAGATACAAGCACAACGGGTCGTCTTTATACCACTTTCGTGATGTGTTGATGCTAACAAACCGTCCACTTTTGTGAAGACCACATTTTTGGGTGCTCAAGTCAAACCAGTCGCACTTGAATAAATAAACTAGATTCCTGCGCAGGTACTTTAGTGCATAAATGTCTATAACTTGACCATAAAAATCAACGTCTTCCCATCATGGTCTTCCAGAACAACCATACTGTCATTCTGTATACTACAAAATTGTTCACGTTGACTTGTATGAAATCAAAGTCCATTAACTATGCTCATGTTCCCAAACGGATTAAATCCAACAGAAGCTAGACCCAAACGAACATTACGAGCTTCCCGACCAAACCACTCGTATTTCTTATCTAGCTCCATCCACACCACCGAGTCTACAAGATGACTCATCACCCCGTCTTCAACCACTCGCTTCTCTTGGTGCCACCGTATATCCATAACTGTCTGACGTGACTCATCACTAGACACTCTTGTAATTCGTTATAATGCTTCCAAAACAAAACGTAGTCATTCTAACATGCATGTATATTGTCATAACTATATCCTAAATTCTTCCTCAACTTCGCCTCATAGAAAGATTTCAATAACGTCTCTCCATCAGGTAATGCGTCTTTTATCAACCCTAATACGTCCTCAAATGCTTTTACACTCAAGTTGTTCTCCAACTTCACATGGAGTAATCTCATTACAAAAGACAAGTTCGAATACTTGACACCACATAGAATACAATTCTCGCTCAGCATCCTCCCACAACTTCGCAAATGCAAAAAATTCATCCCCAAACCCCCGATTCTGGTGACATTGGGCCAGCAGTATGATATGCTCCCGCATCAAAGTCCTCTAACATGTGTGGATGTCGTCATTTACATTCCCATCAGACTCCATTCCTGGCGATACTCATAAATTTCCGGACACTTTCCTTATACTTCACACCGAACCTATCTAGTTCATTAATCCATGTCTTATCCATTTTTTTGTGCCTTCAATCATAGATATGCATCGAACAATCAAACATAGAGTAATGACAGTTCTCCTCTAACACCTTATTTCTCCAAGGTGACAGGTCCTATTCCATTCAAAATTAGATTATCCATAATGTATGTAAATATCCCGAACATTGTGTCCGACGCGCTAGAAATTTCGGCAGCATCTTCCTTAGTCCCCAGATACAAGCATTCAGCGTTGAGTTTATACACTCGCCGACAAGAGGCAAGTGTGTAAGCACGAGACGCTGAATATGCCATCCGAAGGACAAAAAGGAGCGTTGTCGAAATTTATAACTACATCACGCATAGTTATGAGAACATTTACATACATTACAGATAATATAATCTCAAACTGTCACAATTTGGACAATTTCGAAATACGTGCAGTAATTCCCAAACGGGTCTCTAAGGGCTACTAAATGCAAAAAACTATTAAATAATCTTCTTAAACCAAAAAAGTTCGGACGGATGAACAACCGTCCACACAGCCGAAACCACAAAACACAACCGTTTCGAGAAGCACATCCACACAAAAAGAAGAACATCCGAACGGTTTCAATTGCCAAATAGACCGCTCGAACGGCAATAGTAAGTGCCTGGACTGCGATTGTTGAAGAACAGAATCCTTCAACAATTCCATATCTCCAAGACCGATATTCATCGACCAAAAAATTTTACAACCATTTCGCATCTAATCAATAATAACATGTTTCTAACCAAACCCAAAGCATTAAACAATCAAACATCAACCAAAATAACACATTTTCAAATAAACCTAAAAAAAATAAAAACAGTACCTTAAAGCTCCAAAATCCCCGAAACTATTTCAATCTATGCTTCAACCTCCTTCTATCAGTCTACAAACGTTTCCTCAACAAGAAATGGCTGAAAATGACAGACTTGAGAGGATTTGAGAGTATACCGAGAGAAGAATGAAAGTCTTTGGGTTTCGACTTTCATTCTCTGTAAAACACGACGGGCATGTAAAAGTTACGACCGAACGCCATGCACGAAAATTTTGGCACCAATAGTTGCCACCAAGAATTTCGTCTCCTTCCGAACAGTACTCCAATCCGTTTGCTAAATAACGACCCGCTTTTAATAGAAAAAGAAATGACGCCGTCACTAAAGCCGAACCGTTCGGACGGTCACTAATAAAATTTAACAAATTATTCTCACATGCTAACGACACTGTTTTAAATACAACTGAACGACGTCATTTTATCACACAGATGTCCGCACATCATATCAAACCGTGTAGACGCACTGTTTCGAAAAGCACGACATCCTTTTCCATTTATAAACTGTCGTCTTTTAGGCGGACAGCCCGTGAGAACGGTATTTGGAACGTTCAAACGTTATCATCTCATTTTATTCTATAACGTCATAATGGTATTTCATTTCTTTAAATGTATTAATAGTAAATTAAAAAATTATTTTTAATAACATATTTATTTAATTCTTCTGTATACTTGACATATCCAAACATAAATTATTAAACCATAGTAAAAAAAAGATATGCATAACCATCATAAAAGCGAAATCAAAACAAATATTCAATACAAACTATATAAAATGTCAAAAATAAATATCCAGTACGACCATAAATATACATTACAGTGAATATATAATAAAAAAAAATCATAAAAAGGATCAATGTCTTCGGGACGAGGGCTCAATGGGTTATCTCCCGATTCTCGCTCATCTTCCCATCTGATCCTTCAATAGCACCAAACCTCCTCGACATCAGACATCACATGCCCCGGAGTGCTAGTGAGAAATGGTGCAATCCCGCACATTTGAAACTCATATCAGTCAAGACATGGTCCCTAAGTTGACGCACAACTAATGTGTCGGTAAAGTAGCAGCATCAACCATTACCTTGAAGTCCCTCATAAAAGCATCGGCCCAGGTTGGTCGCTCCCTGGCATCATACGAGGGGGCTGCTCCTCTAGCTACGGCTCTCCAGGAGCAGACCCTGTGGTTGCTGCTACTGCCTAATAAAACTTTAGAACATCTCAAAGTAGTCTGACAGATAGGACTAATAGGCTGTCTTCTGTTCTTTGTCTCGAACTATCACATGCAACAACCAACACCATGGAGGAACTGTGTGAGGAGTAGACTATACGGCAATGCGGTAGTTCCACTGATCTTCCGCTTCAACTCGAAGACTCATGGAGATGTACAGCAGTAAATCCACAATACCTCCTCTAGCCACGTACAACATCAGCTCGCCTCTTCTACAGTGCACTTTGTCGTGTGCTTTTTTGGCTTGATGTTGTACGCAAAGATCAAATGCAAAATACACATAATGGGAGCATGAACTTCTAATTTTAGGAAGGATCGACAACCATCATGTCCTGGCCCATCAATGTATGGAATACATTTCGCAATGGCTTGTTGCCATCTCCATAGTAGGGAATGCTCCAATTGGCCTCTACATCCCAAAAAATCTAGCTAGGATGTCTTGTGACAATAGAATCTCACCCCGCGTATAGTAATGCTCCATACTTGTGCATCAATGTCCAAACGTCCAAGAGGGCTGCATAAAACTCCCGGACCAAATCTGCAGATGCCACGCCTTCTCTCTTCAGATACCCGATCCAACCTATCGTCCAAAACATTGCCAATACCTCCCTGATACCTCAGCTCCTCGAAGTCAGCTACGTGAACCTCACGCTACGGTGACTGATTGCTTAGGAACTCAGCCCGCTGCTTGGCCAGCCGCTCCTCCCGCATCATGTAATCCTCTCTGACTCTAAGGATTCCTTGGTGCAGAGCTCTCGGCAAATGAGGTAGATCACAAATGGGGCATTTAGACATTTTTTAATTGTAAAAAAAAAATGTCAAGGATTTACGTCCGCACGACGTTACATACCATTCACACATAATCAAAATATAGTCTGAACGCTATGTAAAACGACTTAGTTTTATTGAATAAACGTGCGAATGCTATCATAACCATCCGCAACAAAAATAATCATTAAAAAACAATTATAATATGTGTATATATCTTAAATAAAATGACAATGTATATCTGAAACACGTCCCAACGCACTAACAAAACCATTTGAACGGCTAAAGAAACAACATGGTTTTTGTAAAGTTATGTGCACACGCCTAAAGTACAGTTAGCAACCAAATTTTGCTTAAGAAAAAACTTTTTAACATATACATATAGTTCATCAGCTAAACGACAACGTATAAGGAACAAACGTCCGCACTCAAAGTAATTCGTCCAAACATGTGGTAAAACGACATAGTTTATTAAACAGATGTGCGCACAATAGAATAAATGTCCGCAACAAAAATAATCCTAAAAAAATAAATTTTTATATATGCTTGGAAGATGATAGCGTATAACAAAATAATGTCCGCACGTGAAAATTTTCCGTCCGAACGTATTGTTAGAAAACGACGTATTTAAAAATATAAAGATAAGTAATTATCTTAAACTAAACGACAGAGTATAATGTACAATGCCGTCCGCAGTGGACAACAAACCATTCACACGTTTTAATTAAAATGACAACGTTATCAAATATAACCCTAGAAAATTTAAAACTATCTGTTCAGACAGCTTCTGCTTGTCTAAACCTGTCTTGGGGTAGAAGATAGAGTCGACTCAGCCATGGCCGGTCTATCTCCCACCTTCAAAACTCCCCCAAACCAACACCAAACAACACGAAATTATAGCTCAAATAATCCTACAACATCATGCAATTTACATCAATACTAATATGGGCCATCAAACAACTATAGTGGCTAAAAATCATTCATAAAAATTTCTAAGTAAATAACTTAAAAAACATGATTTTTATGCAAAAGAAACAGGTAAAAGCATGAGAAACATACGTGAATACAAAGAACACAACTAAAATGAAAGATTATTGGACGAGAAGCGTGAATGTAGGTTGAGAAAAGAGAGAAATTGTCAGTGTGTAAAAATTTCCGGTGTACGTAAAATGACCTTCAAATGGCTTATGTTCGACTTTAAAATTTGTCCACTCTGTTCAGACGTTACCATTTTTCACGTGGACCAATCGAATTCCTACGCATTAAATTCCAAATTGTGAATGGTTAGAAAAATCTTCTCGAAATGAAGGCATATGGACTGGATGAGTTTGTGCGGACGGTCATACCAATGTAATGTGCAACATGGAGTAGCATCATTAGCCGAAATTATTGCCATACGATTTCGGATGGTATGTTAGTGTGAGGATGCGCATAATTGTTCTCCTCGTTCTTTTAAAACAAACGTGTGTCAATTATGCGCGGACTATCTCAGACATTCGAAAGTCTATGTCAGACCGTGCAGACGCTGATGCAGATTTTTTGATGATTTCACATGCGTCATTGATGGGTGACAACGTTGTTTTGTCACCCAAAATATGTGCGCACATCTTCATTTACAGTGCAGACGTGTTTGCAGTTGCTGACAAATATTTTTAACTATAAATGTATGACGTTTTGCCTTTTCGTCAACCCTGAATACCGTCCTAACGGTGTTTAAGAATGTCCGGACTGTTTTGTAATTCCTAGCACACTTTGGGTAACAAAATTTTTATTTTGACATAGAAGGGCATGATTCGGTGACAAATTTTATTTTGACACCCGAAAATTTGACACCTAAGGTCAGTTTTCTTGTAGTAATCCTTGTCAGCCCTAGTTGTTTCTTCTTAAGCACCAGCTGTACTTGACTCCTCATCTTTTTTAGCAATATTCAATTGCTTTCTAATGAGAGTCATATCAGCTACCAATGTCATTATATGCAATTTAAGAAAGTCAATAGTAGTAAGAATGGAAGATTGAATAGAAGCAAATGTATTAGATCTCTCAGTGAGAAGCTTTAAAGCTCAACCATATAAGACAAATAAGATCTTAAAGGACCATTTAGAGGATAAATGCAAGGAGTGGTTTTCTTATGGCCTTTGTGAGATTTAATTTGAGTAACTGAAGCTTAACCAAAACCATTAGGAAGTTTCCTTCTAGGTTCTTCCCGAGGTATGGCTATATGGTTTGTAGCAAGGAAATTCATTATCAAACAAGAATATGGCGTAGTAGATTTAGAATGAAAAACCTTAACCATACGTGCACAAATGTTAGGGAAGATCAATACAATCACCAACCAAGAAAGCATATAGGAAATGCATTCTTTCATAAGACAAAGCTGACAAATGCATATTTAAAAAAATGTTAGTAGAGATAATCCTACTAATAATCAAGTGATTAAAGGAAAAGAGTTTAGCATTAAACTCTTTATGATGAACGGTCAATTTTTTTTCAACTAAGTAATTTGCAATAACAGATGGTGTAGGACGAGTCTTAGCTGACTATGATAATTAGGCTTATGGACCCTAAGTATCCCTAGACAATGAGCAATTATGGAATGATTAATATCGATATATTGACCACAAAAAAGCAATGAAAGACTCAGAGTCATAAATTTGTACATGTCAGAATAGAACTCATGCAATGCTGCTTCAGTGATTTGCAATAACAGATGGTGTAAGACGAGTCTTAGCCAAATATGGATAAGTAGGCTTATGAACCCTAAGTATCCCTAGACAATGAGCAATTATGGAATGATCAATATCAATATATTGACCACTAAAAAAAGTGAAAGACTCAGATTCATTAAAATTGTGCATGTTAGAATAGAACTCATGCACTACTACTTCAGTATGAGGAATAATATTTGTTAACATTGCTCCCCAGCCCTGAGATAAGAATCTCTCAGAATCTACATCTGAGAGAGTTCTTCCAAGAAGACTTCTCTTTCTATGATCAGATCCTTCTTACCAAACTTCTTCGTGAAAAGTTCTTCAGCTTCAACATTGAGAAATCTTGAGGTATCATACTTGAGTTAAGTAAGAGGAGGGGTTGTCTCTTTCTCCTTTCTTGTTGTGAACCTTGTAGAAGCTTGAGCTGCTAGACTTTTAGTTCGCTTTGAAACTAGTTTAGTAGAGGGTCCAGCACATTTCTTAGGAAGGGAGATGGGAGATGGCTATTTAGAACTCTCAGATTTATTCTGAGCATTCTTAGTAGCAGCATGTTAACAGGTACCATTTGCATAAGAATATAATGTTAGTATGAAAACTAATACCATTTATAACAAACAATCCTCTTATGCTGAAAAAGTCTTATTTATAGAATAAGTAACCAACCAAGCTACTTACAACAATGCGGTAGTCTTATTTATACCATTTATAACAAACAATCCTCTTATCCATTAAAACCGAAATACCACACTATAGATCCAAAAGAAACACATTATATGATATCAATAAACTAATAAGTCAAAATATTCAATGCCACATATCAAAGCGAAATAAGATATTTCCATATCCAACTATAAAACTGTTACACAGTTTTTCATATAGCTAAACACTGACAAATCTATACATAGTTTTTACATGTCCAAATACCAAAACAAATGTACACAATTTGTCACATAACAAATCACTAAAAATACACATAGTTTTTCATAGATCATTATTAAAGAAAATCTATACATATTTTTTTATCATAGCCAAACAATTTTACAAATGAAGTCCATGACTATCTTAAAATATCAATCAAATATAACAAAGTCTCATGAAAATTCATAGAATATCTCAACACAAACTCACATGAATTGAATAAGAGTTGAAATAATAAAAAATTCATGAACCATGTGTAAACTGAAAACCCATGTTCTCCAATAAACAAAGATTTTCAATAGAACCAAGCTAACTATGCAAGACTATGTTATTATCAACTAATCTTTTTAAATAGCGACATCTAATAATAAGATTCATAAAAGATTTTTAAAAATTCAACAAATTTGTAAAAAGGGGAAAACATTTTGAACCCCAGATTTTGGAATCTTTGAAAATCTCTTAAAATAATGAATCATTGTTTAGGAAAATCATAATAGACTCTTATAATCACATGGGTAACAAAAATCATAAGAAATTTTAGCTTAAAATATGCTAAATCACAAAAATCCAATAAAGTGCATATCGCACCCACCACGCGGAACCACATGGACCACATGGCACTAAACAGTCCAGATAATCTTTAAATAAATGAAGAAATATAGAAAACATACCTTTTTCTTGACTTAGTGGATGACTAAACTAAGCCTTTTTCACAAAAATCCAAAAGGAATCAATTATGTGAGAGGCGGCGCAAAAAGGGACTGAGGTGTGTATCGCGTGAGAGGAGAGAGAATGTTTGGTTTAAAATAAGAGTAAATGACTTTAAAAGGCAACACACACTTGGTTTAAAAATAAGCACATGTGTTTTGAAAATAAACCCTGTGCGCCTATTCCTTACATGTGCACTAAATACTCTCCACCATTGACACCAGAGACTAAAACTACAAAGCAACTATATGCAAACACAAAACAAAAAAAAACGGTTTGTAATGGTGGTTGGAAAAAGATGCTAAACACCCAAAAAACGCTGCTAAGTTTTTAGCAGTGGTTGCGACCACCGCGATATGTCTACAATGAGAGGATTTAGCGGTGGTTTTTGCCGCCTCTGGCAAAAAGGACGACATATAGCGGCGGTCACAAACGCTGCTACATGTCTTTAGCAATGTTTTAGAAAATGCCGGTACAAACTAATCGACTGTAGCGTTTTAAAAATGCTGACTATAGCTCAAATTTTGTCCTGCATTTAAATATCTACAACCTTTTTGTGACTGCCGCTAAAAACATGTGCCAACAGTTTTTTTTTCTTCTTTTTTAGGAAAATGTTGCAATAGCTCTATTTATAAAAACACCTGCATTTTTAATTTGTAATACAAATTTATTTTAATAACCATAATTCATTGATGAAAAAACCTAAGAACAAAGATAATAATACAAAATATACTTCATCATTGATTAAATAACCAATCTTACAAGTTTTACAACACAAGAGTCTATACAAGTTTCTAACATAAAATAAAAATAACTTTAATCCTAGCAGTAGCAAAAGCAGCTTCAGTACCATCAACACCAACACCATCTTCACCAAGTGGTAACTCTACATTGAAAAGGAGAAACAAGATAAAAAAATTGAACATTATGCTCTGGGCACTCCATCTTTTGCACTTAGCAAAGAGACATACAGTAACCAAAGGAAATAATTACCACAAGCAAGGGGTTGAGGGTGGTTTAATGTGCTCGTGAACCGCCTTATTGCCAAAATTAGGAAGAACAATACTAGAGCTGTTAGTAATTGAATTGCTGGAATCAATTGAATTCTTGGGCAAGTTAGATGTAGCAGAAGCATGCTAGTTGCTGGTGCTACTTTGGCAGCTTCCCTTGCTAGTCACGATGCTTGTAGTAAAAATGTCATAACTTTCTCTAGGAATCTTTAAATGGCAAGAGATCAAGTGCGTTTGAAACTAGAAACGTAAAGCTTTCCAAAAATATATTGTACGCCTACTAACTATTCAAAAATCGTTCTAGAATTGATGCTCTGGGAATCTTTCACCCCAAGGTGCATACCCAGAGATACAAGTGGTGCTTCGTTACCCTGGGACGCAATTGATGCTCCTGCATCATTCTCCTCTTCTTGAAAAGAACTCACCTTCGAGTTTGAGTTCAGATCTTCCCATAGCAACTGATCTAACTTCTTGAGCTCTTCACTTGAAATCCATGCATCTTCGGAACTTGTTTTCCCTAGCCAATGAATCAAGTATTGTGTGTAAGTGCCACGCCGAGTTGTGATAGAATGCACATCCAGAAGATCAATGAACTCTCGTGGAGAGTTAGAGAGACCGCCTTCGAAATCCTTTGATTTCATAGCAATCTACTCCTCATCTTCATAATAAGGATAAAGATCACATATATTGAACATTGGACTTATTGAAAATCCAGCAAGTAATTCAATGCGATAAGCATTTAGACCCAACTTTTTTAATACTTGACAAGGGCTAAACTTCCACTATTTTCAACTTTTGTTAAGTATCAACAGGAAATCTCTCCTTCCTTAGATAGACCATAACCAGATCTCCTTCCTTGAACTCCAACTTCCTCTAATAAACATCAGCCTTTGACTTATACATTTGAGTAGAATGCTGCAATTGACGTCGAACTTGTTCACGAACCACTTTTTTGTGCTCAACGAACTCTTCAGCTTCCATACTTACTCTTCTTGATTTGGCAATGGCAAGAGATCGAGAACATGGCTTGGATTGTTGCCATAGACAACTTCAAATGGAGGCTTCTTGGTTGATAGATTGGCTGAACTATTATAAGCAAATTTGCTGAGAATGACACAAGCCCTTCTTTGTTGCTCTCCCACTAAACATTCTAAAAAATTTGCTTACAATAGTTCAGCCAATCGATTAACCAAGAAGTCTCCATTTGAAGTTGTCTATGGCAACAATCCAAGTCATGTTCTCGATCTCTTGCCATTGCCAAATCAAGAAGAGTAAGTATGGAAGCTGAAGAGTTCGTTGAGCACAAAAAAGTGGTTCGTGAACAAGTTCGACGTCAATTGCAGCATTCTACTCAAATGTATAAGTCAAAGGCTGATGTTTATTAGAGGAAGTTGGAGTTCAAGGAAGGAGATCTGGTTATGGTCTATCTAAGGAAGGAGAGATTTCCTGTTGATACTTAACAAAAGTTGAAATAGTGGAAGTTTAGCCCTTGTCAAGTATTAAAAAAGTTGGGTCTAAATGCTTATCGCATTGAATTACTTGCTGGATTTTCAATAAGTCCAATGTTCAATATATGTGATCTTTATCCTTATTATGAAGATGAGGAGTAGATTGCTATGAAATCAAAGGATTTCGAAGGCGGTCTTCTAACTCTCCACGAGAGTTCATTGATCTTCTGGATGTGCATTCTATCACAACTCGGCGTGGCACTTACACACAATACTTGATTCATTGGCTAGGGAAAACAAGTTCCGAAGATGCATGGATTTCAAGGTGAAGAGCTCAAGAAGTTAGATCAGTTGCTATGGGAAGATCTGAACTCAAACTCGAAGGTGAGTTCTTTTCAAGAAGAGGAGAATGATGCAGGAGCATCAATTGCGTCCCAGGGTAACGAAGCACCACTTGTATCTCTGGGTATGCACCTTGGGGTGAAAGATTCCCAGAGCATCAATTCTAGAACGATTTTTGAATAGTTAGTAGGCGTACAATATATTTTTGGAAAGCTTTACGTTTCTAGTTTCAAACGCACTTGATCTCTTGCCATTTAAAGATTCCTAGAGAAAGTTATGACATTTTTACTACAAGCATCGTGACTGCAAGGGAAGCTGCAAAGTAGCACCAGCAACTAGCATGCTTCTGCTACATCTAACTTGCCCAAGAATTCAATTGATTCCAGCAATTCAATTACTAACAGCTCTAGTATTGTTCTTCCTAATTTTGGCAATAAGGCGGTTCACGAGCACATTAAACCACCCCTCAACCCCTTGCTTGTGGTAATTATTTCCTTTGGTTACTGTATGTCTCTTTGCTAAGTGCAAAAGATGGAGTGCCCAGAGCATAATGTTCAATTTTTTTTATCTTGTTTCTCCTTTTCAATGGTAGAGTTACCACTTGGTGAGATGGTGTTGGTGTTGATGGTGTACTGAAGCTTGCTTTTGCTACTGCTAGGATTAAAGTTATTTTATTTTATGTTAGAAACTTGTATAGACTCTTGTGTTGTAAAACTTGTAAGATGTGGTTATTTAATCAATGATGAAGTATATTTTGTATTATTATCTTTGTTCTTAGGTTTTTTCATCAATGAATTATGGTTATTGAAATAAATTTGTATTACAAATTAAAAATGCAGGTGTTTTTATAAATAGAGCTATTGCAACATTTTCCTAAAAAAGAAGAAAAAAAAACTGTTGGCACATGTTTTTAGCGGCAGTCACAAAAAGGTTGTTGTAGATATTTAAATGCAGGACAAAATTTGAGCTATAGTCAGCATTTTTAAAACGCTACAGTCGATTAGTTTGTACCGGCATTTTCTAAAACATTGCTAAAGACATGTAGCAGCGTTTGTGACCGCCGCTATATGTCGTCCTTTTTGCCAGAGGCGGCAAAAACCACCGCTAAATCCTCTCATTGTAGACATATCGCGGTGGTCGCAACCACTGCTAAAAACTTAGCAGCGTTTTTTGGGTTTAGCATCTTTTCCAACCACCATTACAAACCGTTTTTTTTTGTTTTGTGTTTGCATATAGTTGCTTTGTAGTTTTAGTCTCTGGTGTCAATGGTGGAGAGTATTTAGTGCACATGTAAGGAATAGGCGCACAGGGTTTATTTTCAAAACACATGTGCTTATTTTTAAACCAAGTGTGTGTTGCCTTTTAAAGTCATTTACTCTTATTTTAAACCAAACATTCTCTCTCCTCTCACGCGATACACACCTCAGTCCCTTTTTGCGCCGCCTCTCACATAATTGATTCCTTTTGGATTTTTGTGAAAAAGGCTTAGTTTAGTCATCCACTAAGTCAAGAAAAAGGTATGTTTTCTATATTTCTTCATTTATTTAAAGATTATCTGGACTGTTTAGTGCCATGTGGTCCATGTGGTTCCGCGTGGTGGGTGCGATATGCACTTTATTGGATTTTTGTGATTTAGCATATTTTAAGCTAAAATTTCTTATGATTTTTGTTACCCATGTGATTATAAGAGTCTATTATGATTTTCCTAAACAATGATTCATTATTTTAAGAGATTTTCAAAGATTCCAAAATCTGGGTTCAAAATGTTTTCCCCTTTTTACAAATTTGTTGAATTTTTAAAAATCTTTTATGAATCTTATTATTAGATGTCGCTATTTAAAAAGATTAGTTGATAATAACATAGTCTTGCATAGTTAGCTTGGTTCTATTGAAAATCTTTGTTTATTGGAGAACATGGGTTTCAGTTTACACATGGTTCATGAATTTTTTATTATCAACTCTTATTCAATTCATGTGAGTTTGTGTTGAGATATTCTATGAATTTTCATGAGACTTTGTTATATTTGATTGATATTTTAAGATAGTCATGGACTTCATTTGTAAAATTGTTTGGCTATGATAAAAAAATATGTATAGATTTTCTTTAATAATGATCTATGAAAAACTATGTGTATTTTTAGTGATTTGTTATGTGACAAATTGTGTACATTTGTTTTGGTATTTGGACATGTAAAAACTATGTATAGATTTGTCAGTGTTTAGCTATATGAAAAACTGTGTAACAGTTTTATAGTTGGATATGGAAATATCTTATTTCGCTTTGATATGTGGCATTGAATATTTTGACTTATTAGTTTATTGATATCATATAATGTGTTTCTTTTGGATCTATAGTGTGGTATTTCGGTTTTAATGGATAAGAGGATTTGTTATAAATGGTATAAATAAGACTACCGCATTGTTGTAAGTAGCTTGGTTGGTTACTTATTCTATAAATAAGACTTTTTCAGCATAAGAGGATTGTTTGTTATAAATGGTATTAGTTTTCAATACTAACATTATATTCTTATGCAAATGGTACCTGTTAACATGCTGCTACTAAGAATGCTCAGAATAAATCTGAGAGTTCTAAATAGCCATCTCCCATCTCCCTTCCTAAGAAATGTGCTGGACCCTCTACTAAACTAGTTTCAAAGCGAACTAAAAGTCTAGCAGCTCAAGCTTCTACAAGGTTCACAACAAGAAAGGAGAAAGAGACAACCCCTCCTCTTACTTAACTCAAGTATGATACCTCAAGATTCTCAATGTTGAAGCTGAAGAACTTTTCACGAAGAAGTTTGGTAAGAAGGATCTGATCATAGAAAGAGAAGTCTTCTTGGAAGAACTCTCTCAGATGTAGATTTCTGAGAGATTCTTATCTCAGGGCTGGGGAGCAATGTAACAAATATTATTCCTCATACTGAAGTAGTAGTGCATGAGTTCTATTCTAACATGCACAATTTTAATGAATCTGAGTCTTTCACTATTTTTTTAGTGGTCAATATATTGATATTGATCATTCCATAATTGCTCATTGTCTAGGGATACTTAGGGTTCATAAGCCTACTTATCCATATTGGCTAAGACTCGTCTTACACCATCTGTTATTGCAAATCACTGAAGCAGCATTGCATGAGTTCTATTCTGACATGTACAAATTTATGACTCTGAGTCTTTCATTGCTTTTTTGTGGTCAATATATCGATATTAATCATTCCATAATTGCTCATTGTCTAGGGATACTTAGGGTCCATAAGCCTAATTATTCATAGTCAGCTAAGACTCGTCCTACACCATCTGTTATTGCAAATTACTTAGTTGAAAAAAAATTGACCGTTCATCATAAAGAGTTTAATGCTAAACTCTTTTCCTTTAATCACTTGATTATTAGTAGGATTATCTCTACTAACATTTTTTTAAATATGCATTTGTCAGCTTTGTCTTATGAAAGAATGCATTCCTATATGCTTTCTTGGTTGGTGATTGTATTGATCTTCCCTAACATTTGTGCACGTATGGTTAAGGTTTTTCATTCTAAATCTACTACGCCATATTCTTGTTTGATAATGAATTTCCTTGCTACAAACCATATAGCCATACCTCGGGAAGAACCTAGAAGGAAACTTCCTAATGGTTTTGGTTAAGCTTCAGTTACTCAAATTAAATCTCACAAAGGCCATAAGAAAACCACTCCTTGCATTTATCCTCTAAATGGTCCTTTAAGATCTTATTTGTCTTATATGGTTGAGCTTTAAAGCTTCTCACTGAGAGATCTAATACATTTGCTTCTATTCAATCTTCCATTCTTACTACTATTGACTTTCTTAAATTGCATATAATGACATTGGTAGCTGATATGACTCTCATTAGAAAGCAATTGAATATTGCTAAAAAAGATGAGGAGTCAAGTACAGCTGGTGCTTAAGAAGAAACAACTAGGGCTGACAAGGATTACTACAAGAAAACTGACCTTAGGTGTCAAATTTTCGGTGTCAAAATAAAATTTGTCACCGAATCATGCCTTCTATGTCAAAATAAAAATTTTGTTACCCAAGGTGTGCTAGGAATTACAAAACAGTCCGGACATTCTTAAACACCGTTAGGACAGGTATTCAGGGTCAGCAACTGCAAACACGGCAAAATGTCACATATTTTGGGTGACAAAACAACGTTGTCACGCATGTGAAAAAATCTCTGCACGTCGCACGGTCTGACATAGACTTTCGAATGTCTGAGATACCGCGCATAATTGACACACGTTTGTTTTAAAAGAACGAGGAGAACAGTTATGCGCATCCTCACACTAACATACCATCCGAAATCGTATGGCAATAATTTCGGCTAATGATGCTACTCCATGTTGCACATTACATTGGTATGACCGTCCGCACAAACTCATCCAGTCCATATGCCTTCATTTCGAGAAGATTTTTCTAACCATTCACATTTGGAATTTAATGCGTAGAAATTGATTGGTCCACGTGAAAAATGGTAACGTCTGAACAGAGTGGACAAATTTTAAAGTCGAACATAAGCCATTTGAAGGTCATTTTACGTACACCGGAAATTTTTACACTGACAATTTCTCTCTTTTCTCAACCTACATTCACGCTTCTCGTCCAATAATCTTTCATTTTAGTTGTGTTCTTTGTATTCACGTATGTTTCTCATGCTTTTACCTGTTTCTTTTGCATAAAAATCATGTTTTTTAAGTTATTTACTTAGAAATTTTTATGAATGATTTTTAGCCACTATAGTTGTTTGATGGCCCATATTAGTATTGATGTAAATTGCATGATGTTGTAGGATTATTTGAGCTATAATTTCGTGTTGTTTGGTGTTGGTTTGGGGGAGTTTTGAAGGTGGGAGATAGACCGGCCATGGCTGAGTCGACTCTATCTTCTACCCCAAGACAGGTTTAGACAAGCAGAAGCTGTCTGAACAGATAGTTTTAAATTTTCTAGGGTTATATTTGATAACGTTGTCATTTTAATTAAAACGTGTGAATGGTTTGTTGTCCACTGCGGACGGCATTGTACATTATACTCTGTCGTTTAGTTTAAGACAATTACTTATCTTTATATTTTTAAATACGTCGTTTTCTAACAATACGTTCGGACGGAAAATTTTCACGTGCGGACATTATTTTGTTATACGCTATCATCTTTCCAAGCATATATAAAAATTTATTTTTTTAGGATTATTTTTGTTGCGGACATTTATTCTATTGTGCGCACATCTGTTTAATAAACTATGTCGTTTTACCACATGTTTGGACGAATTACTTTGAGTGCGGACGTTTGTTCCTTATACGTTGTCGTTTAGCTGATGAACTATATGTATATGTTAAAAAGTTTTTTCTTAAGCAAAATTTGGTTGCTAACTGTACTTTAGGCGTGTGCACATAACTTTACAAAAACCATGTTGTTTCTTTAGCCGTTCAAATGGTTTTGTTAGTGCGTTGGGACGTGTTTCAGATAGACATTGTCATTTTATTTAAGATATATACACATATTATAATTGTTTTTTAATGATTATTTTTGTTGCGGATGGTTATGATAGCATTCGCACGTTTATTCAATAAAACTAAGTCGTTTTACATAGCGTTCAGACTATATTTTTATGTGCGAATATGTAACGCCGTGCGGACGGTAAATCCTTGACACTTTTTTGTTTATTACAAATTAAAAAATGTCTAAATGCCACCATTTGTGATCTACCTCATTTGTCGAGAGCTCTGCACCAAAGAATCCTTAGAGTCAAGAGGATACATGACGCGGGAGGAGCGGCTGGCCTAGCAGCGGGCTGAGTTCCTAAGCCAATCAGTCACCATAGAGAGTGAGGTTTACGTAGCTGACTTCGAGGAGCTGAGGTATCAGGGAGGGAGTATTGGTGATGTTTTGGATGTTAGGATTGGATCGGTATCTGAAGAGAGGAGGCGTGGCATCTGCAGATTTGGTTCGGGAATTTTACATAGCCCTCTTGGACATTGTGGACATTGATGCACAAGTATGGAGCGTCACTGTACGCTAGGTGAGATTTCTATTGTCAACAGAGGCCGATTGGAGTTTCCCTGCTGTGGAGATGGAGAACAAGCCATCTGCAGAACGTATTTCAGACATTGATGGGCAGGGACATGGTGGTTGTCAGACCCTTCCTAAAATAGAAGTTCTTGCTCCCATTCTGGCGTATTTTGCATCTGATATTTGCGTACAACATCAAGCCAATAAAACAAATGATAGAGTGCCCTGTAGTGAGAGGCGAGCTGATGTTATACGTAGCTAGAGGAGGTCTTGTGGATTTGTTGTTGTACATCTTCATGAGTCTTTGAGCTAAAGCAAAGATCAGTTGAACTACCGCATTGTTGCACAGTCTACTCTTGACACAGTTCCTCCAAGGTGTGGGTAACTATAGTCCAAACGAGAAATGGAAGACGCCTATCAGTCTCATCTGTCGGACTACTTTGAGCCATTCCGAAGCTCAGATTAGGAGGCAGCAGAAACCACAAGCTGCTCCTCCTAAGCTGCAGCTAGAGGAGCAACCCCACGCCATGATACCGGGGAGTGACCAGCCTGGGTCGATACTTTTATGACGGACTTCAAGGTAATGGTTGATGCCACTATTTTACCGACGCATCAGTTGTACGTCAACTTAGGGACCCGTTTGACTGATATGGAGTCTCAAATGGCGGGATTGCAGCCATTTCTCACTAGGACTCGGGCACTTGTGTGTGATGTCAAGGAGGTTGGGTGCTATTGAGGATCACATGGGGAAGATGAGCGAGAACCCGGGAGACGGATCCACTGAGCCCGGTCTGGAGCATGATCCTGTTTTATGATTTTTATGTTATATATTCACTGTTATGTATATTTATGGTCGTACTGGATATTTATTTTTTACATTTTAGTATAATTTGTATCTAAATATTTATTCTGATTTTGCTTTATGATGGTTATTGCATATCTTTTTTTATTATGGTTTACTATTTATGTTTGGATATGTTAAGTAAAAAATAATATAAATTAATACGTTATTAAAAATAATTTTTTAATTACTATTAATACGTTATTAAGAAATGAAATACCATTATGAGGTTACAGATAAATGAGATGATAACATTCGGACGTTCTAAATACCATTCGCACGGTCTGTCTGTCTAAACAGCAACGTTTTGTTAATAGAAAACGACGTCATGTTTTTCGAAATAGTGCGTCCGCATGGTTTGATATGACGTGCGGACGTCCGTGTGATAAAATGTCGTCGTTCATTTGTATTTAAAAGGGTGTCGTTGGCATGTGCGAATGATTTGTTAAATTTTATATGTGACCATCCGGACGGTTGGCTTTAATGACAGTGTCATTTCTTTCCTATTAAAACGGGGTCCTTTGTTTAGCAAACAAATTGAAGTACTATCTAGACGGAGATGAAATTCTTGGAGGCAACTATTGGTGCCAAAATTTTCGTGCATGGCATTCAGACGTAACTTCTACATGTCTAGACGTGTTTTATAGAGAATGAAAGTGTCGAAACCCAAAGACTTTCATTCACTCGGTATACTCTCAAATCCTCTCATCCATCATTTTCAGCCATTTCTTGTTGAGGAAGCGTTTGTAAACTGATAGAAGGAGGTTGAAGTAGTTTTGGGTGGATTTGGAAACATTTTGAGGTACAGTATTTTATGTTTTTTTGGGGTTTTTTTTGGAATTGTGTTGTTTTGGTTGATGTTTGATTGTTTAATGCTTTGGGTTGGTTAGAAACATGTTAGGTATTGATTGGATGCGAAATGGTGATGTAAAATGTGTGATTTTGGGATGAAATCGGTCTGTGGAGATATAGGTTGTCGAAGGATCTGTTCTTCGACAATCGCAGTCCGGATGCTTGCTGTTGCCATATGAACGGTCTATTTAGCAATTGAAACTATTCGGACGTTCTTCATTTTGTGCCAACGTGCTTCTCGAAACAGTTGTGTTTTATGGTTGCGGCTGTGCGGACGGTTGTCATCCGTCCGGACGGTTTTGCTTGAAGTTTATTTAATATTGGTTTTGTTTTGCATTTAGTAGCCCTTAGACCCGTTTGGGAATTACTGCGTTTTAATTGCCGAACGCGCGGTAATTCCTGAATTGTCCAAGTTGTGGACTGTTTGGGATTAGATTATCTATAATGTACGTAAATGTTCTCGTCATTATGCATGACATAGTTAGAAATTTTGACAGCGCTCTCTTTTTGTCCTTCGGATGCATATTCAGTGTTGTGCTTACACACTTGCCTCTTGTCGACGAGTGTATAATCTCAACACAGAATGTTTGTATCTGGGGACTAAGGGGAGATGCTGCCACAATTTCTAGCGCGTCGGGCACAATTTTCCTTTTACTTAATCTCTGGATTTCCTTAAACCCTTGCAACTTATTGCAAAAATGAGATAGAGTATCCAAAAGACAAATAAATAATTTAATGGACAACACATTAAATTGACTTTAATGACAAGCATACCTTCAGTAGGATTCCCTTTTTTTTAATAAATATATCTTGGCCTTAATCCATAATCATCGCAGGGTATTAGTATCGCATAATAAATCTGCAAAAACATAGAAATTAATTCATATGTATATATAAATAAATCCACTAGTTTCGGTTTTCGAATAACTAATGGTACCTCCCACTATGACACATCAATCAAATAAAATACCAAATATAACATTTATACTCTGTGTCACTAGTAGGTATCAAGAGCTTTTACCTTTTGTAAACATGATCCTATTTTAGTAACCATACAACAACTTGTAAAAGTAATAGAAACTATATGTCACGAATCCATCTCATGTCTCATACAATATGTATGTAAATATTCGTGACCCTTGATTTCCATTTGACCACCAAATAAATAGAATATTCACTATTTTAGCGTACATGTTTATTTAGTTAAGTGCAACCATTGTCTAAATGACATGTAATTTTGAAATGGGTCGGCATCGCTATTTTAGTCAACACCCCCATCACTCATACACCTTCATTTATCTTCTAAAGAATAAATGGACAAACTATAAAATCAAGATATTGGAATCCCTTATTTTAGTTACATCCAATACTTAATAAAATAGAATTCCACTTACCAACAATGGGAGATCATGGGATTAGTTTCCTCTAAACAATCTCATTTAACACTTGCATTTAATTTTGAAAAAAAAAGTTTTCTATTTTTATTTTGAAAAAAGTCAAAGGTCAAACTGAGACAACGGTCAACAGTTGACCCACCGATCCAGGTCCAACCCGATCATTGGTGGGTAGTGGTCCCGGTCATACCCAGATAGAATTAGTGGTTCGGGTCTAACCCAGACCTTGGCTAGATCCATGGGCTAGGGTCCAACCCGTAACCCTCAGCCCAGCACGAGCTACCATGGCCCGGATCTTATTCGGCCACGGGCAGGCCCAACAAGGCCCAGCCTGTGCGTATACCACTCAATTTTTTTTTTTTTTTAGGTAAACTAGGCATCAATTGGGTTAGCCTAAAATTTTGCTTAAACTTGGGCCAGTCCAATTCTTTTAAAATAAAAACAGATCGGGCTTCAGGGTTTAATAAAACAGTTTATATAGCCCCACGTTTTTTTTTAACAAAACCGGGCTTTCATCCTTTTAAACTTACCTTCAGCCCACACATTAAAACATGGCCCAACAAGTTTTTTTTTAAAAAAACTACGTAAATGGGTCGAGCAGGGCAAGGGATGCCCTACTTGACTGGCACAAGCTGGCAACCCAGGGATCTTATCCCTGGGCATTGCTTAAGACACCCAGGAGAGAAGTGTGGCCGGCCGATGACCAGCCACCGCCGCTAGCCCCAAATGGACAACTAAGGCCGGCCACGGGCCAGCCGCCAAATGGTGGCCACCGTTTGCCCCAAAAATACCCCACACCCATGTCCCACACGGGTGTGGCTAGTGGTGTCCGCGGCCTCCATGGCCATTGGACTTCAACCCCCTCCAACCAGAGGGCTACTCCAGTCACACTGGGCTCCTCTCCAGTCAGTTGTGTGGCGGTAGCTTCCCTAAGCTGCCATCCATACCATTTTTGAAGAGAAAGAGAACAACTTTCTCAAAAACAAAAACAAATCCTATTCGTTTTCTCACAGAGGTTGGTTTTGAACAATATTCAATCCTTAAATTCAACAATTCATCAAAGCAAAGAATAAGAAACCGAATAGTTTTAATCTGAATAAAATATTATACTTTCACAGAATCTGATACTATAAATGTCTTTCATGCGATTTCAAGGATGGGAAAAACATGCTCAACGAGATAAAACATTAATCTATTTCACATATCTCATATGTTGTAAAGAGGAATGAAACTTTTCTCTTTCACGTGATTTCAAAAAAAAAAAACGTGAAAGGCTTTTGATTTTTCAATTGTGGATCTCAAGAGAATGAGGTTCAACTAACCTAGGTCCGATACCACTAAAAGTTACGACTGTGGAAAAATTAACTTACCAACTCTATTGATAGATCCTGAGAATCTTTGATAATCTTCAGGTTCTTGTCGATCTCACAATCCCGAGATTCCACAATAGCAGCCCAAGCGTTCTGCCTCCTTCCTCTCCACGCTCACAACTATCTTAGGGTTTTCTTTGAGTTCTGATGGCCAACTCTCAAACTAACAATTAGTCAACTAGGTTAGACTATCTCATAGCTATCCTTATATATGAAAACCCTAGCTGTGATAGTGCGTGGATCGTTAGGATCTCAGCCGTAGGATCACATGGAAAAACTCTTTTTCCATTAACTCCCTTATATTCTTTAATTCCGAATTTTAGGCTTCTACTAATTGTAATCATGTCCATCAACATATTACAATTCACCCCCGAGAATTTGAGATTGATTTGTAAATCCCTTTTGCTAACAATTTTTTGTTTATTTATCCTTCCACCACACTATATTCCATATGAGCTAATAGGACCGGAATATTATCATTGATAAAGTCCTAACTCATATAATTCTTAATTTTATAATCCGTAACTCGTTGGACTCTCGAATTGTTTCAAAATCAATTTCACATATATATATATATATATATATATATATACATATCGTATATATATATATATATCAAAAATATTTTCACAAAATTCCTTTGGCTAGAGATTTCATTTTCTCGAGTCCAACCCTATACAGATATACTTAAATATACTATCTCACAAAGAGACTGGTGGATTTCTTATTGAGCATTTATACAAACTCACTAATTATATACAAGACCCGACGTTATCTGGAATATTTGACTAGAAAGATCATCACGAAATGACTCGGTCAGATACAAGTACATAACAAACAATCCATATAAACCTCTAAGGTCTAAGGATACAATAAACCAAATGTGTTGAATACCTTCTCAACATCAATGATCACTTCCAGAAGGTATCATATTTGATCCCGTGCAGTGCATGTACTCTTATATTACACCCACTCTTGCTTAAGGTCACCACTCGATGACTGAGTACATCATCCTATTTAATAGAGGCACAACAAGTGTAGACCTATTGTACATAAATATGTACCTTGGTCTAGAACAAAATATCAAGTGTACAAGGAACCGAAAAATCATAACCCCGCCTTTGATTCATTAATCATTGGCATGAATTTTTACAATATCACTCAACAATAACAGTGTAACATTTTATGTCACAACATAATTACCCAATATAATAAATATAAACGCGTGGCATAAATAACAATTATTTAGAATAATGATTTTTGGGCATATTTCTTACAATGACGTCTTTATGGCTGAAAAATGGAGGTAAACATTGCTTCTTGGGACATCACCGGTATTTGCCTGCTTCGCATCAATGGAGGCACGGTGTTGACATATTTGATGGCATAAAGAGTTTAGATTGGAGCCTAAAGAGTTGAGTGGACAAGAGATACTTGAGCAACTTGCATCGGTAGAAGTGATGCCTTTTAGAAAGATGCAGAAGAAGAGGAAACGAAAATGGATGAGTTGAGTTGGACAAAACGGAGTACTTTCTTTCAGTTGCCATATTGGTCAGAATTAAAACTGCACACAATTTGGACGTGATGCATATAGAGAAGAATATCTGTGATAATATGTTGAGGAGTTTGCTAAGCATTGACGAGAAAACAAAGGATAATGTTAGTGCTCGGAGAGATTTGGCATTAATGGTAATAAAGAAAGAGTTGCATCTACAAGTGCAGGGTCAACACGAGGTCATGCCTCATGTGTGTTTCATGCTCATAAAAAAGTAGCGTAGGAAGTGTTGTCAATGGTTGAAGGGCATGAAGTTTCCTGATGGGTACACAGCTAATATATCCCAATGTGTGAATGTGAAAGAATGCAAAATATTGGGTATGAAAAGCCATAATTGTCACATTATGATGCAACAACTGTTACCGGTGATGATACATATGTTATTGGACCAAGAAGTATGTACAACGTTGATGAAATTAGCTTATTCTTTAGGGACTTGTGTTCTAAAACTATAAAAGTAGAGGTTGTAAAGCAGTTGCAAAAAGATATAGAATTAATCCTCTGTAAGTTGGAGCACATATTTTCCCCGTCATTTTTCACTATAATGGTTCACTTGCCTCGGAAAGTTGCTATGAATGTTCACTGTAATGGTTCATTTTAATTGTCCACTTGCATCGGAAAGTTTTACTTGCGAGACCCGTACAATATCGGTGGATGTATCCAATGGAAAGGTATATGGGGAAGATGAAGCGTTTTGTGAAGAACAGGGCACGGGCTGAGGGGTCCATAGCAGAGAGTTATTGTTGAATGAATGTCTAACATTTTGCTCTATGTACCTTGATGGGGTTGAGACACGATTTAATAGAAAAGAGAGGAATTATGCCGAAGTTGATGACCGAGGAGGACAGATGGAGCGTCTTTCAGTGTTTGCTGTGAATGTTCGTCCGTTAGGAGCAGGCAAGGGCCACAATTTGAATAGGAAGGACTTCACTAAAGCAGAGTGGTATGTACTTAACAGCTATGCAGAACTCAACCCACATTTAGAGTAAATGACTTTTAATCATTTCATTGTTATTTTCCAAAGTTTTTGTAGTGTGTTTGTTTTACAAATATTTGTTAGTAGCGAGCATCTACACAAACTTAGACAGCAATCACAAGTAGATGTTAAGTGAAGGCACGAAGTAGAATTCCCTTCGTGGTTTAAAAAAAAGGTATTTATTATATTATTTTTTTGTTTAATTTAATTTTTTTATTGCTCATACATTTATATTATTTTAGATACAAATGATGTGCGATGAATATTCGGCTGAGGTGTCAAATGATTTATACGCACTGGCATCCAGACCGGATCAACGAGTACTTTCCTATTCTAGATGCATAGTTAATGGACTTTGGTTTCATACAAGTCAACGTGAACAATTTCGTAGTACACAGAATGACGGTGTGGTTGTTTCGGGAGACCATGATGGGAAATGTTGATTTTTATGGTCAAGTTATAGAAATTTATGCACTAAAGTACCTACGCGGGAATCTAGTTTATTTATTCAAGTGCGACTGGTTTGACTTGAGCACCCAAAACTGTGGTCTTCACAAAAGTGGACGGTTTGTTAGCATCAACACATCACAAAAGTGGTATAAAGACGACCCGTTTGTGCTTGTATCTCAAGGTGGTCAAGTATTTTATCTAGATGATATAAAGTTGGGGGGCCACTGGAAGATAGTTCAGAAAATAATAAGCAGAAATACATATGATATGCCCGTTGGAGAAGAGGACAATGAAGAAAAGGCAGGACCGTCGAACCAGGAAGAGAGGGCAGGACCGTCGATCCCGGAAGCATACCAGGAGAACGAGTCAGTTTCTCTTTTTGTAGATTTCAGTAATTTCAACATGATTCCGTTGAGTAGCCACGACATCAATTTGCATCTACACGTCACTGATGATACTAAGACACGACATCATGCTACATCTATATCAAACAGTGATGACAAGTCGTGTAATAGCTTCAAAGAGTTTGACTCCAATTATTAAAGTGATTTTACGTATCTCTGTTGTTTGTGTTATGTTTATTTCACACATTCATATTTTATTTCTCTGACAATAATAGAGTTTCTCACTTGTTTTGTTTGTGCAGTCATAAGACATTGTCATGGCAGCTGGAGGAAAATGTCTTCGTTGTGATTCAAGTGCTAGATTTGTTGGTGCTAGTGATCAGACTGGGACGAAGCAGCTGCGACTCTTGCAAATGCAACTGTGACTACTTCAAATGGAGCAAACAAGAATTTACCATCTCCTGCATTGGTCAACCGAGGCACCCCGTAGAGTAGTTGTGCGTGTAAGTATTTCAAACTAACTTTAATGTTAATTTTTTAAATACATGTAATTAGGTGCTGGTGTTTTACATTAATAATGTTTTTGTTCATGTATAGCCACCTCTGGGATTAGACATGTAAGGGGTAGGATGCACGGGCTTGCATTAGAGAAGGCTCGAATTGCAGGAAAGTTGAGCGTCCATATTCCCATGGCCGTATGAGTGGTGATGACAAGGCATCTTCGATGCTTTCTAGTCATATTGGCTCACTCGTACGATCACATGCCCAGTTCGATGTGGTCAGTTGGTCCAAAGTTCCCGATGAGGTTAAGTCTTATGTCATGAACAAAGTATTGGTAAGTGTAACTTAATAAAAAATAGACTTTTTTTATTAATTGTTGTTTAATTATACTAACATGGTTCATTTCAGGATGACTTCAACCTGGATTATGATCGGCCAGAGGATCGCAACACTGTGATGTCTACAATGAACACAGCATACAGGACGCATGGAACAGAATGCACCAGTACTACGCATTGTTTCCCACCAAAGAAGAAGCGTTAGAGCATCCATACCCAACATGAAAAAGGAAGAATGGCTCCTATCTGCGAATTATTTAGTAATGAATAATTCCAGGTATAAATGTTTATTCTAATATTTTTATTTACTTCTATACTTCATTTTTTTACTAACTCAATAGATATGTATTTTAGAGAAGGAGTGAAATCAACCGCCAAAATAGGGCTAAGCTGACGATTGCTCACACTTCTAGCGCTCGGTCTTTCCAACGGGCTCTAGTTCTAATGGTTATAATCAACTCAAATATTTAAGTGCATTTTTTTTGTTACAGCATTATGTTATTAATGGATTTTAATGTATATATAATTTTTTGGTGTGCAAAAAGATTCAAAAACTGATCAGATTAATCCTGTATTGATGTACAAGAAAACGCATATTAATAAGGATAGCGGCAGACATCCGATACTGCACAGGAATATTTTGTTTTGCATTATTAATTTTTTATATTTAAAAACGTATTAATTTTCATAATGTTCTCCTTCACTTGTAGGAAAAGATGGAGGAGCTACAATTATAGAGCGAATCTGAGGGAAGGTCATTTACAAAGTGGATTTCTTCAGGTCTTGGAGATGAAAGCAGGTTATGCCCGTGGTTTGGGCCATTTAGTGTGGCAAGTTGGATCATCGTCCTTTGTGTCGTCCGTTGATCTGGCTCGGAGGTTGGAAGAGGCAAGAATGGAGATAGAGGAGATGAGGGATAGACAAAAAGAATATGATGAGTTAGTTGTGAGGCAGGCAAAAATGGAAAGGGTGATGCGAGAGTAGTAGTAGCATTTAATGGAGCAGAAGCAGCACTTAGCATAGTAGCAATGGAAGCAACAAAGCAGAGCAAGAACAGAGGCTCCAGTTATTGCAAGCAAAAATGCGTGAGCAGATGATGGAACACGTAAGGAAGGTGACAGCATTTCACTCCCCGACGCAAATTTGGGTAGATTGTTTATTTCAAACTTGATTTCGATTATTTATTTATTTACTATTAGTCGATTAGATATTTGTAGACCATTACTGATTTATACTATATTTAATATGATGTCTTCATATTCATGTCTAATCTAATTTTAAATGCGTAATTAAATAATTTAAATTCACAGATTTAATATTATAATTTAGAACTGTCTAGATGGATTAACAACGTCCAGATGTTCTCCATGATATTTCATTTGTCCATACGCTACAAAATTAGCATCCGCACAGGATACCCATAATAACATCGGACTCTATTTCACCATCCCCACGTCCATTTTATCCATAGTCCTAACGTTCTTGAGCCGTTCACACATTATATTTGTGGCATTTTTTTTTCATAAAATAAAAACAACTAGCATCCGCACACAAATCCACCATCCCATGTCAATGTTTAGCCAGAATCCACACGTTCTAGAGCCGTTCGGACATTATATTTGTTGAATTTCTTTTTTAAAAAATAAAAAAAAAAAGTGTCTACACATTGTACGGTGGCGTGCGCAGGATAAATCTGCTGACAAAATTTATTTTTATACCGAAATTTATCCCATGCGGACTGATACTACAGACGTTCGCACGTGTTTTCCATGACGGAATTGATTTTGTTCATGTAACACATTGACGTTCGCACAAGACTTGCCACACAAAAATGAAAAGTCGTCCGAACTGTCTAAGTTGGTGTCCGATGCTACTTCTTGAGGAAACTCAGAATTTGTCACCGAAAGACAAGGGTGACATGCTTCTTCTATCAAACCAGGTGTCAAACTTTTTTTGACAGCAATGACTTTTGGTGACAAATATTTCATTTTAGTTGACAAAAAATTTGACACCCAAAAGCTGTTTTCCTATAGTGGATGTGGAATCTTTTGCAACTGCCCATGAAGAACATGAAGAAGATGAGGAAAAGGAAGGTGAAGAAGCTGTTTAGACCCTGTTTTGGCTACTTGTCGACAAAAAGGCAGAGTAGTTTTGGATGGTCTGTTGGTTGGTGGTTGGGGTTTGGCTGCTGCCTTCGGATGGGTTTTGTTGGGCTACTGCTTGGATTTGATTGGTTGTGTTATTGTTTTTATTTTGTCTTGATAAATTGTAGTTGCTTTTATGGTTTATGTTCTAAACAATATGATTTTTGTTTAGAGAGAGTTTTTAAAACTTTTTTTTTTTTATGTTTCTTTGTAGTTTTGAAACTGTCTTTTTGTATTGAAGGTTTTAAAACTCTCAAGAATATGTTTTTTAAAACTTCAGTTGATCTATTTGAAACTAATTTTTAAAACTCTTGAGAGTATGTTTACTAGTTTCAATATTTTAATTGCTACTTAGTTTAATCAACATTCTATAGCAATTTCTGATATGAGTTTGCTAATGTTGATTGTTTCTTATTACAATGTGAAATAAGCCGTGCTATGAGATAGGGGAGATGTCCTCTATAGATGTTACTTATCTTAGGGGGAGATTAATAAATTTAAGCTCACAGTTTATTCAATTGTAGTTGTTATATTTGTGTGATTTGATTAACTCATAACTAATGAGGTTTATGTTAGTTCTTGTGTTGTTGAGATTGTATTATGCAGGTTTGATAATCTCAGGAATATAGCCTGTATAGGTCCTATGTTAGTATAGGTTGTTGAGTCTCATTGTAAATGGATTATGTGGTGATCAACATAATTCATGTCTTTAGAGGCTAGATTTGTTTTGTCATGAAGTTTGCCAAAATGGGAGATTGTAAATGTATTTAGTTGGCATATAACTTCATGTTGTAATTGTGTGTTTATTCCTGAGATTTAAGTACGTTGAAAGCACTGCATGGTTTAAGCTTCTTAACAGTGTATGAGTGTGTCTGGAGTATTTGTAGTTTGATTGAAGTCTATTTATAGTATGTCATTGCGAAGTTGGAGCACTGATTATTTTAAGGTTGACAAAGTTCTTTCGGAGTTTGCTGGAGGTTTATCCAGAAATATGTAAGTCATCCTAAACGTTTCTAACTAATTTAGGAATGCTCCCAAACTTAATTGCCTTCGTGATTCCCACCTCAGAAGCCTAGGATATAAAAAAACCTTTCTCCCATTTGTTATTTTACGTTCCTTTGTATATTTCAAAAAAATAAGCCGCCTCCAAAGTCATCTTTTCCAAGACTCTCTATTATTGTCTCTTAGTTTACTCTGTACAAACTAAAGTGTACCAGGAAGATACTGTACCTATCCTTTAGTTCCATCAGGTTGTTGATCACACACAAAGTTTACCGCTTAGGTCTTAGGGTTTACCAGAAGTTCTGGTTCCTGAGATGGTTTGTGTGGCTCTGGTCTGGTAGCAGTAGGTGAAGGTTCACTGGCAGACTGCATACAAGATCAGTGGTGAAGGTTCTAGCGTGTTTGAATGGAGGAGACCGAGTCTCAATCCCTTAAAATAGTGCAGATTTAGATTCAAGATTTTTGTAAGAAGTTCGGTGGGTTAGAGTAGCAAGGGGATTTATGTACGTCTAATAGATTACCATGTAACTTTGAGTCCTTGATGGAGACCGGGATCTGCAAGGCTTGGCAAAATCTGAAAAGGATTTGAGCCAAGGGAAGGGGATAGTCCTGGGATGCCACTCGACCAGGGGTAGCGGAAGCCATCGACGTACTAATCGCGGATGCCACTCGACGCGACCAAGCCACTCGCTTGATTGGTAGGAGGATGTCACTCAACTCCAAAGCAAGTACACTTGCAAGAATTATATCTTTGAATCAAAAGTTCTTTTTTTATTTTGGATAATCATTCATATATAGAGTTCATTACATCAAGGTCAAGCTAGAAAAAAAGGAATAATAAAGTCTAGACAATTCCAACACAAAAGAAATTAAATGCACTTTGAAATTCATGTATGTTGCCATTCCCGACGTCCAGTAGTAAAAATGTCATAACTTTCTCTAGGAATCTTCAAATGATATGAGGTCAAGTGCGTTTGAAACTAGAGACGTATAACTTTCCAAGGATGTATTGCACATCTGCTAATCTTTGTAAATCGTTCCAGAATTTAATTGCCCCTTACAAGATACAAGTGATGCAGGTGCAAGGGATGCTCCTGCATCATTCTCCCCTTCTTGAAAAGAACTCGCCTTCGAGTTTGAGTTCAGATCTTCCCACAGCAACTGATCCAACTTCTTGAGCTCTTCACTTGAAATCCATGCATCTTTCAACTTGGTTTCTCAGGCCATCGAACCAAGTATTGTGTGTAAGTGCCACACCGAGTTGTGATAGAACGCACATCCAGAACATCAATGACTCTTGTGGAGAGTTAGAGAGGCCGCCTTCAAATCCTTTGGTTCCATAGCAATCTGCTCCTCATCTCCATAATAAGGATAAAGATCACATATATTGAATGTAGGACTTATGGAAAATCCAGCGGGTAATTCAATGCGAATAAGCATTTGGACCCAACTTCTTTAGAACTCGACAAGGGCCAAACTTCCTCTGTTTCAGCTTGTTATAAGTACCACAGGAAACCTTTCCTTCCTTAGATAGACCATAACCAGATCTCCTTCCTTGAACTCCAATTTCCTTTGATGAACATCAGCCTTGGACTTATACATCTGAGTAGAATGCTGCAATTGATGTCGAACTTGTTCATGAACTTCTTTTATTTGCTCAGTAAACTCTTCAGCTTCCATACTTACTCTTGCTTGATTTGGCAATGGTAGGAGATCAAGAACATGACTTGGATTGTTGCCATAGACAACTTCAAATGGAGGCTTCTTGGTTGATTGATTGGCTGAACTATTGTAAGCAAATTCAGCTTGAGGAATGACAAAGTCCCACTTCCTTGGATGCTCTCCCACTAAACTTCTCAGCAAATTTCCAAGAGATCTATTCACCACTTCAGTTTGTCCATCAGTTTGAGGATGGTAAGCACTAGAGAATTGCAAACGAGTCCCCAAAAGTTTCCATAGTGTCCTCCAAAAGTGACTAACAAACTTCACATCACGATCCGAAGTAATGGTCTTTGGAACACCATGTAGACGAACAACTTCTTTAAAAAATAAGGCAGCTATATGAGATGCATCAGTAGAATTCTTACATGGTATAAAGTGAGCCATCTTGGAGAAACGATCCACTACCACAAATATGCAATCAAACCTGTGCTGTGTTCTAGGCAAACCAAGAACAAAATCACGAGGGATTGGTAAAAGTTGATATAACCAACGTTTTGAACTCCTTTTACACACTAGACAGTTATACACAAATCGAGCAACATCAATAAGGAATAAATCTTCTGTAGAATGAGGCAAACCATGAAAGCTTCTCACATCGGTTAGGCTTCTTCCAATCAAAAATAGCCTTTAATTTCTCATCATCCATCTTCATGCCATCTGCACTCACAACATAGCCTAAAAATACAACTTAATCAGTCATGAAAGAGCACTTATTAAGGTTCACATATAGCTATTTTCATGAAGCACTTGGAAAACATTGGAGAGATGTTCCAAGTGTTGCACTCTATCCTTGCTGTAAATCAAGATATCATCAAAATACACCACAACATACTTCCCATGAAGATCTTCAATACTTGAGTCATAAGTCTCATGAAAGTACTTGGGGCATTGGACAATCCAAATGGCATAACCAGCCACTCATACAAACCATCCTTGGTTTTAAAAGCTGTCTTCCACTCATCACCTTCTCTAATTCTGATTTGGTGATAACCACTCGCAAATCAATCTTAGAGAATACTTTAGCATCAGACAAGTTCATCAAGCATATCGTCAAGTCTAGGAATAGGAAACCTATACTTGATTGTAATCTTGTTAATAGCTCTACTATCAACACACATTCTCCATGTTCCATCCTTCTTAGGAGTTAAAAGAGCTGGAACCGCACAAGGACTAAGGGATTCCCTAATCAGCCCTTTTTTCAACAAGTCAATTACTTGTCTTTGTAATTCAGCATGTTCACTAGGAGGCATTCTATAATGAGGCAAATTAGGAAGAATAGCACCTAGAGTGAAATCAATTTGGTGTTGAATGTTTCGAAGTGGTGGTAAACCACTTAGGAAGCTCATCAGGAGCAAGGCCTTTGAATCTGTCCAGCAAGTCTTGAACTTCATTCGGAACCTCCTTTGCAACTTCTTCACTTCTATCGCAGCAACAAGAGCATAAATAATGTCATCTTCCTTATAGGATTCTTCGAACTCTTTATAAGATAATAAACTATCTGATTTGAAGAAGACACGCTTGATGGAACATCCTTCATAGGGGACAGCACATACTTCACACCATTGTGGATAATGGTGCAAGTGTTTCTTCTCCCATCATGGTAAGCACTCCTATCAAATTGCCAAGGTCTGCCAAGAAGCAAATGGCAAGCATCCATGGGCAACACATCACAATAAATCTCATCTTCATACTTGCCAATGGAAAACTTTACTTTACTCCTTTGTGTCACCATGATTTCTCCACCCTTTTTGAACCAAGAAACTTTGTAAGGCTTTGGATGATGCTCACAAGAAAGTTTTAACTTTTCTACCATCACCTTTGACACCATATTTTCACAACTTCCAAGTCAATCATCAAGATGCACTTCTTTCCATGGGAAAGACAATAGGTTCTGAAAATATTATGCCTCAACCATCTATCATCTTCTTGAACAGTCATGACTCGTTGGATTACAAGGCTTTCTGCATCACAATCACCTTCACAATATTCTACATTATCATCCTCAGCTTCTTCATCATAGATTGGTTCTTGATCCATATCTCCTTCTTCTTCCAACAAATGCAATTCAACTTTCTTCTTTGGACATTCATAGGATCTATGCCCAATTCATTACATCTAAACATCTATTGGAAAATGAATCAATTTTCCATGCTCCTTACTCACCCTACCATGTTGTTGAGCTGGCTTTTGAAAGATAGGAGCCAACTTTCTTTCTTTCTCCTTCACCACTTTGAACTTTCACCTTTTCGGTATGAACTCCATTTCATTTTCTCCTCCGCCTTTAGTGCCTTCTGGTATGCTTCCTCCAAAGAATGAAATGAATGCATCATAAGCTCACCCTTCAAATTATACTTCAGCCCACTAACATATCTTGCCACCAATTGATCATCAGATTCTTGCAAATTCACATAGCTCATAAGTTTGTAAAATTGCTTATGTATAATCACCAACAGATTGCTCCATATGTTGATGCAATTGATGGAACTTTTGGTAGAAAGTTTGAGAATAATCTAAAGGCAAAAATTCTCATCAAGCTTCAACTTCATCTCAGCCCAATATTGATCTTGCAATTCCTCTGCAATCTCTACTACGCTGATATTGCTACCATCATATTAGAGCATGACCCTTCAACTTTGTAGCAACGAACTGCACCTTTTCTTTCATCTGAGAGATCTTTCCATTCAAAGAAAGCTTCTAAAGATGTCATCCAATCACAATACTCATATGCATCAAGCTTCCCATCAAAGTCTTGCACATGAACTTGGATGCTTCGATCATTGTTTTCTAAAGCACGAGCCAAACGTTCCATGGACCATTAAGCAGCAACTCTTGGTTCAATGAAAGAACTAGAAGAAGATGAATGGTCATCTTGGTTATTGTCATCATCGAAGAAGACATTGCATGCACTTTCCCTACTCCTATTGCTTCAGTTAGTGAAGTTTGAAGACGTTGAAAAAGTTCATTCACCATGTTTTAAGTGTTTGATTTGATTCCTTTAATACCGCAAGTTCAGCTTGTACATCATCATGCTCTTGTATTTCTTGACATCGTAGAGGATTGTGAAAGGCCAAGAGATACGAAAAGATAGAAATCTTGAAATTATGAAGAACAGAAAAGAAACCCAATCACCACAGCAGGAAAACTTGCTCTGATACCAATTTGATGCAGACTGGGATCCGCAAGGCTTGGCAAAATCCAAAAGGATTGAGCCAAGGAAAGGGATAGTCTTGGATGCCACTCGGCTACTAATCGCGGATGCCACTCGACGCGACCAAGCCACTCGCTTGATTGGTAGGAGGATGTCACTCAACTCCAAAGCAAAACACTTGCAAGAATTATATTTTTTAATCAAAAGCTCTTCCTCTTTATTTTGGATATTCATTCATACATAGAGTTCATTACATTATGGTCAAGCTAGAAAAAAAGAATAATAAAATCTAGACAATTCCAACACAAAAGAAATTAAATGCACTTTAAAATTCGCAGTCTATTGCCAATCTCGATGTCCCGAAGTAAAAACGTCATAACTTTCTCTAAGAATCCTCAAATGGCACAAGTCAAGTGCGTTTGAAACTAGAGACGTAGAAATTTCCAACGATATATCGCACACTGACTAAATCTTTGTAAATCGTTCCAACTGAGGTGAATCGTTCCTAGATACAAGAGATGCTTTGTTACCACCTCGGCCCGAGATACAAGTGTTGTATGCCGAGGTGCAAGGGATGCTCCTGCATCAAATATGTTCTGTCAAAGGATATAAATCTCACCTCATTAAAAGGTGTCATTTAAGCTAGTTTCTCGCCTCATTAAAGCCAACTGACAGCTATTATTGGCTCCTTTAAGCCAGCGGATTCCTTTATTTGTATAGCTTGTAGAGTTTTTATTATTTCCTTGTACAGCTGATGGTTCTATGAATTATGCTGCTCTAAAATATCATGCTCCTGGTTCTATTCAAACTCAATAAATGATCCAACAAATGGTTCTTTCAGCCCTTTTAGCCCTAGGCATTTCAGGTAAACCCTTGCCTTCCTCTTCACCTTGTATTTCGATTCTAGAGCTTCTCACAATATGATAAACAATGCAAAAGATCTTTCCATTGTGCAACCATACACGGGTCCTCTCAAAATACACACTGCATATGGCACTTCTGTACCAATCACGCTATTGGTGATGTATCTCTTCTCACAAATGTTTTTGTATCTCCTAGACTTGCTACTAATCTTGTTTCCACAGTTCAATTGGTTGATAGTGCTTGTAAAGTAGAATCTTCTCAATCTGGTTGTGTTCTGCAGGATCAAATATCTGGTAGGATGATCGCGAAGAGGCCAAAAGCGAGACATTTCTTTCCTCTTCATCTACCATTATTCATTTACCTTTGAATTTTTTTTCACTTGTAATTTGCTGCCAAGTTTGACACAATCAACTACAACATTTGAATTCTCATATACTTCTCGGTTTGCTTAAATCTGGTTTACTTGGTAATAAAGAATCATCTTCTTTGAGTGATTGTTCATTTGATTGTACATCTTGTTGACTTGGCAAGAGTAAGGTTCTGCCCGTTTCCCACTCACACTCCTCAAAGTTCCAACCTTTTGAATGATATATAGCGATGTGTGGAGTATAGCTCCCGTGACTTCTCATACAAATTTTAAATACTTTGTCATTTGCATTGACAACTATAGTCGCTTTACCTGGATCTATTTCCTTCATTCTAATGGAGAAGTTTTTTCTGTTTTCAAGCTTTTCCATGCATATCTTGAGACTCAATTTTCTGCCAAGACAAAAATTTTGTGCTTCTAACAATGGGTCAGTACATGTCTAATGCGTTTCAGGAATTTCTACAAACTTGTGGAATCATGTCACAACGGTCTTGCCCTTCAACCCTTCAACAAAATGAGGTGGCTGAAAGAAAAAACCAGCACCTCCTTGATGTTATCCAAACCCTTTTGCTCGCATCTTCCATGCCTTCTAGATTTTGGCGTGAAGCTCTCTCAATGGCTGTCCGCCTCATCAACTGGCTGCCTACTCCATCCTCTACTCTTCATACTTTTAGTTGTGTATGTTTTGTTCACCTACCACCACATGAACGCACCAAACTCACAGCTCAATCAGTCAAATGTGCTTTCCTAGGTTACTCAACACATCAAAAAGGATTTCTTTGTTATGATCTGCATTTGCGTCGTATTCATACGTTTAGAAATGTTATCTTTCTTGAAAACCACCACTTCTTTTCCACTTACAGTAATACAATTTTTTCATCATTTTCTGCATCACCTATGTTTTCTAACCATCTTGCAGATCGGGTCACTCCTAAGCCTCTTAGGGTATACTAGCGGCATTCTAAACCACCACCAAACCAGCCTCCAACACTCCTTGAGCCCCCTTAAGCTCATCCATCGGCTGCTGGTCTTGTTTCAACCGCTGCACATGCACCTCTCAAACATAGTTCTTGGGGTGGTAGACCCCCCCGAAAGGTTCGGTTTCACCCCTCCTTTATCCTTGACATCCACCTTGTCTTGCATTCCTATTCCATCTTTTTATAAATAGGACATGGAGCATGAGTGTTGATAGAAACCAACTGAAACCGATTGGGAGTAAGTGGGTATTTTATCAAGTTTCGCTCAGATGGTTCTTTAGATCGCTACAAGGCACGGCCGGTGGTTCTTGGCAACAAGCAAGAGTATGACCTAGACTATGACGAGACCTTCGCACTAGTTGCCAAGATAAGTACTGTGCGGACTATTCTAGCTCTTGCTATTTCTCAATTGTGGTCTTTACATCAAATGGATGTAAAGAATGCATTTCTTCATGGCGATCTAAAGGAAGAAGTCTATATGAAACTTCCATCTGATGCGCCTACTGCATCTCCTACTAATATTTGCAAAGCTAAACCATTCTCTTTAAGGTCTGAAGCAAGCGCCACAGGCATGGATTAAAAAGTTTGGAACCAGTCTCGATTTTCATCCATATAGAGTCAGTACAACTCATCTCTTTTCCTATGGAGGGCACCTAAGGGCATAGTACTTCTCCTAGTTTATGTTGATGACATCCACTGAATCAAACTCGCAAGCTATCTCGGCCGTTCAACAGTTACTACACTCAACCTTTCATATGAAAGACCTTGGAAAACTCACTTATTTCTTAGGTTTGGAAGTACATCGTCGGTCTTAGAGTATTTTCTTGAACAAGAATAAGTATATCCAAGATTTGATACAGTTGGCCAGACTCAAATACACTGCTTCCGTTGACACTCCCATGGAGATTAATGTCAAATACCAAAATGATGAAGAAGTCTTAAGAGGATCCTACTCTCTACCATAAGCTGGAATTGGTAGTCTTATCTATCTCACCATCACGTGACCTAACATTTTCTATGTTGTTCTCACAGTAAGCAAGTTCATGCAAGCCCCGCAACATCTCCATCTCGTTGCTGTCCGCCGCACTATATGTTATCTCATTGGCTCTCCTAGCCATGGTTTATTTTTCCCTACAAGTACTTCCCTCTAGCTTCAAGCTTATTGCGAAGCTAATTAGACTGGCTGTCCAGACACCAGGAAATCTATGACTGGATGTTGTATGTTTCTTAGTGATGCCCTGATCTTTTGACAGTGAAAGAAGCAGGATTGTGTCTCCAAATCATCCTAACAACACCAGCGCCATTCAAATTGACTGCCATTCAAATTGCCGCGAATCCAATCTACCACGAGAGAACTAAACACATAGAAGTTGAATGCCACTATTTGTGAGGCTTTTGACCGCAAAGTTATTCCTTTTTTGCAAATTGATGCTTGTAGATTTACCAGCATCAATTTGAGGGAGGATGTCAAAGGATATAAATCTCTCCTCATTAAAGCTGTCATTAAAGCCAACTGACAGCTATAGCTGGCTCCTTTAAGCCAACGGATTCCTTTATTTGTACAGCTTATATAGTTTGCATTATTTCCTTATTTAGACTTATACTACCGTTAGAATAGGTCTAGCTGCTCTAAGGGCTGGAAATTAGTGTGTAATTTAGCATATAATGAGAAATCTCCATGGAGAAAAGATAGTTTTCTAAAACTCTTGACCTAACATGTTCAACTTTTTTAAAAGAACATACAGGAAATTAATTTCAACTTCAAGTAGCTCAACTATAGACATTAAGTCGATCTTATATCATCTTTAGGAAAATCATCCATGGCCATAAAACTTGACAGGTGAAAAAAAAAAAAAAAAAGGGGCGAAATTCAAGGGAGACACTAGTAGCCTTCTAAGAGATGGGAAAGCGAGCAACATTATTTATTGCGGGTTGAAAGTGAGCTGCGTGACAAGCAAGAGATCTGGTATTTGAAAATGGGAAAATTAAAAATAACATACATGCTTTAGTTTCAGGACCTGTACTTCCAAATATTTAGATTTATAACCTTTGCTAGCACGGTTAGTGGAATCGAGATTCCACGCTGATTTCCATCAATTTAGTGACAGAAATATCCCACGTAACACACCGCACTAGGAAATTAACAAGGGTTCTCCATTACACTAACGGTCTAACACAGGTCTGAAATCCACAAATTTAGAGGCACGAATCTTGAAACCCCCAAATTTCAACAAAAGCAGCATTGACATTGCTTCCTTTGAAATTTCGCTTTGGGTGGTATATATATATATATATATATATATATATATAAATAAAAATTATCAAGGTAAAACTACCTAGAATAATTATAAAAATAAAAATTAAAGAAATCTGTGCAATCTGAAAGAAAGAAGCCCCACCTCCAATGCTTTTGACTTGAGTTGCTCTCGCTTTGCAACTCCACAACTTCATCGAAGTCTCTAAATATTGTCTCTTTTTTTTTTTTTTTTTTTTTTTTTTTTTTTTCAGCCAAGGAGAGGGAAGAGAATAAATTGACAGTGCACAAGAAAATTATTCAGAGCTGTCTTAAATCAAGTTAGAAAAGAAACCTAGTTGAAGCCTATTTTTACACCAATCAACAATAAAAATAAGCATATGTTAGGATTAAAAAGTGGTAATTTATAGGATTAAATATCTGAAGCAACGAAACAAGTTAGCAGTACCATTCCAATTGACAAATAAAGTGTGGTGCAACGAGTCTAGAAGATGAAACCAACCTAAAATTAATATAGGGTGTAAAAGGAGACTTTTTGGATTATTTTTGCATGGTCATTGTCCAAAACATTTTAATTAAGGGTTTGCAAAAATCAAAATATATGTCAACATTTTGCTCAAAATAAGCATATGTACTCTGAAAAACATTCGTCTAAAATTGAGCTGAGCTTTTCCCCAAAACCTGACACGAGACCACCTTTAACATCTCCCTCCAACGCCAGCCACCCCTGAATTAGATTGGATTAGGATAATAATTAGAAAATTTGTTTCTCGCCAATCATGCAAGAAGCATGCACATGCGAGAAATGGCAGAAAAAATGTGTACCTCATTGGAGGTCAAACGACCTAGCTTCTCATTCGCAATCTCTTCACAGCGAATAGTGGAAACCATCATCTAATAGATAAAATGAAAAATACATTGAAAATATTACAATCCATTTCAAAAAAAAATAACACCACATGGTAAGAAAATAACACAATTAAACCTTGAGAGAAGGGAGATCCAGGTCCTTGTACTCTTTTATAACATTCCATATTTGCTGTGTCCCTAAGAGAAAATCCAGCAGCGGGGGCAACACCACCTCCACTTACATGCAAGTCCTTCTGGAGAACTAGAATGGAAAAATTGCTGCCTCAATTCAGCCACCTATATATACATAGAAGACCTGGTATCTGTAAGCCTGTATACATACAATGGCTAACTCTAGAAGAACAAGGCCTAGATGTAGTGGATTCTGAGTTTCAATGATTGAGAGTAATTCCTATACGAAATATTGGATTTACCTGCTCTTTGAACTTCTCCGGCTCCCATTCATAACTGGATAAAAAAGTGATCTTAACCTTCATGTCAAAGATAGTTCATCAACGTTTAGATATATTACTAAATAAACAAAATATACCACAAATCAGTAAGAAGAAATGAGTGCATTACCTCGAAAAACTGATTAAGAGGAGCATTCATGTGGACGTCGTGGGTCTTAATAACTGCATCCCATATCTGCAGAACATTTGACTTATGAGAAATGCTGAAGAAAAATAACCAAGTAAGAGAGACATATACCTAAGAGATATATATAGATCAAAGTTTGAGAACAAAAGGCAACCTCCTCCATATCTTTCCTTAAATAATTCTCCAAATTTGGACTTGGACGCTATATGACAGCCATGAAAAGATAAGAGTTAATATGAAAGAGAAGTGGGTATTCAAAGAAAAGAGCAGAACTTATGAGAAATAGCAGACCTTGGGTTTATCCCGTATAACAAGTAGCAAAGTTGATTTACGGGGGCTGAACAAACGCATCATGACCTATACTTACAAAATAGTAACCACATTGTCATGTAAAAAGAAGTCTGAGAGCAAACAACATATATACCGAACACAATACCTTAAAAACTGTTCTCAGAAGAGGTCTATTGGCAGCACTCTCTCGACCAATATCATGGTACCACCTGCACAAAAGATCGAATATTTGGTTAGAATATAGCATGATTCTTCATTTATGGTTTTGTACACATAAATACCAAAATATGCATATTGACATTGCATTTTCACTAAATCCTCCGATGACTTGACTTTTGGTCGATATCTATATGTGAAACTGTAAAAGAACAGCTCATTATCTGAGAAGATACTCCATTTTCTAAAAAGCATCACTCTTAGTAAAAACATTAAAGTTCTAAACTGATGGTGCTGAAAACCATAAAAACTTACATATTTATCATCAGAACGTCAGAAATAGCTAAAGCAAATAGAGCACTTTTTTTTCTCAAATGCAGTATGATCCTGGAAATGAGAGAGAATATTGATTAGAAGAAACCAAAAACCATATGGAAATGTAGAAAATTGCTTGTAGGTACAAGTTCGATAACATATCAATTTACATATCGAAGATGAAGATCTAAGATAGACTTCAGCTATCAAATATAAGACAAATGCAAAAATAAATGCCCAAGGAAAGAAGGAGAAATAGTTTTCAAAACTAAAGACAATTAGTTATTGTTGATATCGATATGAGAAGATTAATCATGGTTTTTATTATTTGAACTCAAGAAGAATAGTGAGTGTAGAGCATAATGAGATGCTTTAAATGTTAATATGTGAATCATCTCCAGTGAGAGATTCAATATAGTATGAATTAGCGCGCTTGAGAAGATGAATTTCAGAACTTGGGTCCTGCTCATAACATTAATACAGGTGGGAAAAGTAGGAAATAAAGGAGTGTTCACACAAGGGACTCTAACATTTTTTTCATAAGAAAAAACTATCAAATCATCTCTCTGGATACTTTTTCAAAAACAGTAATAAAATCAATCTTCAACCAAATATCCTTCAACTTTTCTACCAACTTCTCACAAATTCCCATTAAAGTCAAATAATTCCAACACTACCCCTAATAAGAAAAATTTCATTGGAAAAATCAATTTTTCTTCCTTTTTCAAGCATCCAAACATGGACTTAGTGTTTGGACAATAAGCCTCGGCCATTCTTACAAAATTGGTTAGCGATACGTAATTTACCTCCTCCCTTTTTAAAAGGCATCACAAGTTAATCAAAGAAGCACCAGAAACAATTTTTCTCTCCTCAGGTTTTTTCCCCTAGGTTTAGCTAGGTTCATAGGCAACAGAAATGATGAGTGCAACTCTCCTAGGGCGCTCCACTGCAAAGGTAAAAACAAGGGCAAATTAATGATGCATATTCAATAACCCGATGATCAATGTATCAGTGCAAATGATGTATGCACAGAAAGCTTTTGTTTTGCAATTTAACGACAAAAGATTAAAAACAAAAAGGAAGAGAACGACTGCATATCTCCGAAAAATAAGTGAAATATTTCAGGGCATCCTGACCAATAAATTAATATAACACGACACCGTTAACAAAACTCTCCTAATGCTGTTTTTCCATGAGACCCGCGTTTTCGATGCAACTCAATACATGAAAGCTTAACAATTCTCCCTTGATTTTTTATTTTCTTTCATAACTAAACTCCATCCTTCTCTTCTTATATAAAAGCTGCAATACATTTTTGATAATAAAAAAACCAATAAATTTGATAAAAGCTCCTTACCTCGCCTCTTTCTTTCCCATCAGTACCCTCCATATCAATGCAAATTGTAGGAGGCTCAATGCCTACACAATTAGCTATCCAAATCCCTTTAGTTGTTTGAGCCCTGTAAGAACTCGAAATTATAATGCTGCTCTCCTGCACGGAGGCCAATGAAAAAAGCCACAAGGAGCAACGGAGTGTGTCTTCTGGTGGAACCATGAAAGTAAAAACTAAAAGACCAACCTTCCCTCGGCTGCATCCATCTCCTCGAAATTTGTGCGGAAGAGATGATTCAGTAAGGTGCTCTTCCCTGCACGGCAAAAGGAGTGAAACGAGGTGGAAAAAGCGTGATTATCGAACTTCGAGAGAGCTGAAGTGGAATACTTGATCTTTGACAAAACTGATAAGAAAGAAGGAATTCAGATCATATATAGATATACGTACCGCTACTTTGAGGTCCAAGGATGGACACAACGCCGTAGGAGGGGCCGCCATCTGCGAGATTCCATGCATTCATGAAACTCTCAAGCCCTTCCACGTTGAACTCGCCTTTGCCGTCGATCAGTTGCACGGCGCAACAGTCAGCTGTCATGATCCTGAACGGTGAGTAGATCGGGGAAAGAGTTGGGGCAAGAAGAGAAGAGTAAAGTGAAGATGCGGGGAGAGTCAAGGGAAGACTGTTGAGAGCTGATATAAGAAGAGCACTGAAGGAGTGTGCGACGTAGAAAAAAAAATAAAAAGGATTTAGTACGGAGTCAGCAGCTGGTCGTGTAGGAGCTATGGACTTCAAAGTTAAGAGTCAATGCTTGCCAAAAAAAAAATAAAAAAAGAAAAGAGTTTAGTGACTCGTTGCTTACCCGGAAAAGAGTTGTAATAAACGGGCAGGAAGTTTAATTCTCGTGTGCCTAGCGGCGCTCGGGAGTAAAAATTTTGAGAGTTTTGGGATTTGTGAAAAAATAAAGATATTTTATGAGATTTAATAAAAAAATGAAAAGAAAGAAATTTAAATGAATATTATAATAAAAAGAATAAATTGATAAGGAGAGAGAGATTATTTTATAATTTTTTAATGAGGGTAGATATTTTAGGAGTGAAAATTTCCACTCCCAACACCACCATAATTGGATGGGCTAGTGCGTGATTTTATGGAGTGTTTTTAAGATACCCTCGAGCCATTGATTGTATAAATACGTTACAGTGATTTATATAAAATAAAACTACAGACTATAAACAAAATGTTAAGCCCACAAGCCTAACGACTACATAAAGTATAATTTTTTCAAAGTATAGTCCTATACATAACTTACATAATCAAAAATAAATACATAAGATAACACCAAGACATATCCATAAACTAGTAGGTCGACGAGGGTGGTGGGGGGCAGCTCTACTGCAGGCTAGTGATGGTAGTGCTCAATCACTCCCTCGTGGTTGATCGAGACCCAAACCAAAATATGGACCGTTAAGAAATGAGTCCCATGCACCTACTAATCTCAATATCTTTTCATTTCTAATATTTTGGTTACTTTCCTTTTTGAATCTTGGTGGTTACTTGCATTCCCTCTTTAGCTCTTAATTTCTCTTTCTTTTAATTTCTTCCTAATTTGTTGCCAACCACATTCGCCACTAATGTATTTAAAAATTATTATACTTCGAATGCTAAATTATAAAAAGGTTATAAATTTCAATTTCATTATTTAGGTCCTGCGTGAGTTCAGCCTTAAGCTAGTCCATTGGAGGTAATCTCCATTTCTTTTAATATTCAATCTGAGCCACTTAAACTTGAAGGATCAAGTGCTACCATTGAGCCAAAAGCTTAAGCGGTTAGCCAAGACGCAACCTTATTTACTTATAGTAGATAGCATAGAGCCCTGTATTAAGTGATAGGTGGGAATGAGGGACTGCACCACGTGAGTGCCGCTGGTTGGGCTGTCAAGCACCGTTCTCTGTCTCCTATGGGACAAACACGAGTCAAACGGTTATTGTTAGTCTCAATAAAGCCAACAAAACTTTCTCTAATTATTAAATTTCGAGCTTATATATATAAGATAAGATCAAAATCCTTTAGTGTGCATGGTGCAGGTGCAACTACGGCCTCTTCAAATTGCTCTTCTATAAAGGAATTGAATAAATCAATTTTAGTGTCCTCACTTGTAGAAGAGACAAAAGAGTTATCTATCTGTTGTGAATACTACTACAGTTATGTGTAACCTATTTGAACTGTCTCTAACCCAAGGCATGAGACATTAGTCCAAATAATAGAAACAAAGCTCAAGCAACCGAGTAGTAGATAACAAGTAAGTGTGCAAACAGAGATAAAATAGAGGGAGAATGGTAAGAAAAAAAAGTAAAGAACAATAAACTTTAATAAAAATTTACAAGAGTTTAAATTTAGACAATCAATCCCTGGCGCTAATGGTGCCAAAAACTTGACTTACTAAAAAATGAGCAGCATCAAGGTTGTCCTAAGTGCAGGAGGATGTCGCGTAATAATAAGTAATGAAATCCTAGATCGTATCCTCAGGAAAAGTTACTTAAAATGATAAAACTCATGAAAATGTTCGAAAATATTCCCAAAGAGAAAACAAAAGCGGTGATATGTGTAATGAGTGTGAAGATAAAAAAAAATAAAATAAAAGTTACTGAACAAAGTTCAAATTCATATTTTTTGCTTTTTGGCAGTCCGAAAGAAATTAAAACACTACAAAAAGAACAGACATGAAAATATTTAAAATAACAAACTAAACTAATTAGATAGTAAAAATAATACTATTGGAAATCATAAACATCTTCCGAATGTGAATTTCGAACTTGCAAAATTAATCAAACGCTTGATGTCTAATTTGACTAACTTCACAAATTAAATTATTCACACTGTCAGTTCTAGATAAAAAAAAAAAAAGTTCTAACAAAGCAAGTTACGCTCTCAACACAAAATATAAACTAAAAATGTAACTAAATTTTACCATGCATTAAACTAACTAAAAACTAAATCAACAAACGAACCCAACCTAATCAACTACAAATTTAACTCAAATCATAACTCTACTTGCAATAATCAAAACAACATCTAGAAATCTAAAAATGCAATTATAAGAAGCACTAACAACTAATGAATTGCGACTTTAACAAGCTGATAATTTAGAATTAAATAGTAAGCTATTGGGCAGAAGAAGTGGCAAAAAGAAAAAAGCAAATCAAGGGCCAAAACTAAGTAGGTTAATGACCAAATAGCCAGCAAAGTCAATAGCATAAACGGGTAAGAAAATGACAATAACAAGCAATAATATTAAGAGCAAAACAACGCATGAAAAGAAAGGAAAACTAGGAGGAAAATCTTATCAAAACCAAAAATCTAATGGACTAGAAAAAAAAACATTATAAGCTTCTAGATTAAGCAAAATAGAGTCATTACAACCTAAGATTCAAGCTAAATCAAAAGAGCAAAAACGGGTAAATGATTCTTCAAAACTTAAATCTAAATCCTAGGAATTGAAATACAAAACACGAAAATTGTAAAGCATTAAGAATCTAATCTAATCAAGTGAAATGTTGGCTTCATTGGAGCCTTGGACGGCAACAATGGAGGCTTGGAGAAGAAAAGAGGGTGGCAGCTCTAAGAAGAAGAAAATGCTCTACCGACTTTTTTCCCCCCTTTTTGGATCCCTTTCTCTTGGACACTTGGCATCTTCTAAACAATGAGATGAACAAAGATGGAGGGGTGAGATTCAAGAGTTGGCCGGCCCCACAAGGGTGGGACAAGTTTCCTTCATTTCTTTATTTATTTACATCATTGCCATTAATAACGCTCAAGATGTTTTTGGCATATTCCAGAGGCTCTCTTATACTGTCATATGTCCCAGTAGATTGTCCCTTAAGGTTGAGGAAAATGGGCCTTCTGCTACTCAACCAACTACTAGTTGGTCACTGCTATTGCCTAGAAGACAATTTAATATATCTAACGCATGAGATCATTTCACAAGACAATCAATTAGTGGTGCCAAAATTCCAAAGTGTACATGTAATTGTGGGCAGGATTTTAATTGTCACTACAACTTACAAAGCACTTCATCCTTGCTCAATTATCTAGACAACTGTTCTAAGATGAACAAGAGGCAATCTCATCTAAGTTTTGAGTCTAAGAATGGTGGGGAAAGTAAAGATATTACACTGGCCAAGTATAGTGAGAAAAAGATTAGGGCAGTCATTGCTGGATGATTGTGATAGATAATTGCCCTTATTGATTGTAGAAGATCTTGGGTTTAAGGAATTTATGAAGACCATTGAGTATAGGTTTCCAATGCCCTCTCTCTATACAATGATGAGGGATTGTGTGAAACTCTTCAAAAGGGAGAAAGAGGAGTTAAAGATTATGTTTTTTTACTTCTGGGCAAAGGGTTTGTTTGACCATTGATACATGGACTCAGAACCAAAATATCAACTATATGTGTGTCACTAGACATTTCACTGATAATAGCTGGAAGATTCATAAAGGAATCCTAGCATTTCTTAAGATTCAATATCACAAAGGGGCAACGATTGTGAGGGAATTAGAGGAGTGTATGCTTGAATGAGAAATTTCCAAATTTCTTACTATCTCTATTGATAATGCCACTGTTAAAGGTGAGTATCAGAATGGATGAAACTGGAAATAACAATTTCATTCCAATTCCATTCCGGAATTTTTCGGAATGGAACCGGAATTTCTGGAAAAAAAATCTGAAAATTCCGATTCCATTATCCCCCATTTTCAGCATAGCCATTATCTCCCATTTTCACAACATCTTTATGCGTCATTTGTCAAATACATGTTACACATCGAACTCAAAACCCATCAACCGAATCATTCCATGAAATAAAATATCTAACCCAAACCTACATTATTCAAACCCAACAAAATTAAAGTCGAGGGAGAGAGAGAGAGAAAAAAAAAATTCAAGGACCAGGAGCCTAAAATATGAAATTAAGTTCTCTCGAATTTTATTGCAACAAAAGGATAGGTTCTATAGCAACTTCAATTGGCTTTTTCCCAACAAAGCAAAAAAATAAAAGAAAATCATACTATTCTCAGAGAGCAAAGATGAACATAAAAAAAACCTGGTCATACTTCCTGAAAAGTGCAATCTCTTGCTCAGTCTTGTTCTTCATCTTAGCCCGGTACTGACAAAAGCTCAGAAATTGATAGACAAACTCAGCGACCATATCCCAAAGCTACTGATTGGGCAACTGCATGTTGACAACCCCGTGAAGCACCACCTGGAAGAGGCTGCAGTAATTGTCCCATGAATCGATCCTCTGTTTGAGTGTCATCGATAGTCTCGCGTACAAGTGTTGGAACCATATCTCGCAGTAAAGGAGGCAGCAAACGTGGTCATTGTCAACGGAATGGGCCACGGCATCCACGGAGGGCCAGGGGGTGTCCTTGAAAAGCCACTTTGACAAATTCTAGAACAACGTCTCATACATCTGGTGTATCTCTTACACGTTTTTCTCCCGGATGTGCCTGTACAGTGCACCACGAATGACTTCACCGTGTCTGGCACGAAGTTCGGATCATATCCAAGGACTTCATTGGATTGGGATGACGGTGGGGCCCCCGAGGTCACTAGTGTGTCTTCGTACTCAGTGGGGGGTAGCTGGGCGCTAGTGAGCGGAGGCTGGGAGTTAGGACAGCGAGACTCTTTGATGAAGTCTTAAAGAAGGCTCTAGAAGAAAAGAGAGACTTCAAGAGACTCTCGTGTGACCTGGGTTGAAGTTTTGACCCAGGTAACCTTTTATTTTTTTTAACACTAGAGCCCTGAATTAATTATTTAAAAAAAAAAGCTTCCAAAATTGAAAATTCTGGCATTTCGATTCCGATTCCGATTTTGAAATTTCCCAAAAATGGTATCCGGTTCCAATACCGGAATAGGCCAGAACCGGTACTAGAACTGGAATCAGAATTTCTGGTTTCCACAGGAAAAAATTCGCACCCTTAGCCACTGCCAATGATAGTGCCATTAATTTGTTAAAGAAAAGAACCTTGAATAGTGATCAAACTATTTGTGCCTGTGATTTCATTCATATGAGGTGAAGTGCACACTTCTTGAATCGAATTGTCAATGAGGGGTTGAAAGAACTCGATGAGTCTTTCATTAAGGTTTGGAACCTTGTCAAGTACGTGAAGTCTTGTCCTGCTAGGTTAGCAAAATTTAAAACTTGTGTGTAGAAGATAAGAATTTAGTGTGGTAGTTCTTTGTGCCTTGATGTTCCAACCAGATAGAACTCCACATACCTCATGCTGAGTGTTGCTGAAAAATATCAGCTAGCCTTTGAGCTCTTGCAAGAGGATGATAGGACTATATATAATTATTTGATTGAGGATGGCCAAGTAGGAGAGGATTGAGACTTGCTGATGACGATGATTGGGAATATGTTTGAACTTTCGTGAGATTTTTACAAATTTTATATGATGTTACGTTACGCCTCTTTGGTTCATTGTATGCCACTTCTAATTTGTATTTTGAAGAACTCTCTTATATTCATACTCAATTTATGGCATTTTGTTACAGTAGTGATGATTTGTTAAGTGCTATGGTTTTTAGTATGAAGGTGAAATATGAAAAATATTGGGGGATATTGAAAAGATCAATAGGCTCTTGTGGTTGTTATCCTTGATTCATGTTATAAGATTGTCACCCTAGAATTTTGGTTTTGAGAAGGTTATGGTTGGTGAGGAAGTGGACAAACTTGCTAGGATCTTGAAATTGGATGTCGAGTGGCATTTCAATGATGTAAATGATGAGCTATCTTCATTTGGTTGTAGAAAGGGTAGCAATGTGCCTTAAAGCATTAGCAGCACAACAATGGCTTCAATGGGGAGCCAAAGGGTGAGTGTGAATCCGTTGTGTCATGCTCGAACGTTACTCTAAAGGGGGCTAATGACAGCCACGAGCACTCCTATGATGAGTACTCTAGAGCATCGAACTAAAACTTATAGCGAAATTTTTTTTATTGTTATTAAATTAGAAAATATGAATCACTTTTAGTTTTCTGAATTTACTGCTTGAAAATTTATTTTCTTATTGCTAACTACCACATAGATCCTCACGTGTTGTTACACATCTTATAAATATCTCAGTAAATATACACATAATAAAACGTATACACTATACCACATAACATGCATAGAGAAACATTTAGAAATCTAATCTCAAATAATAACTCAAGCAATAAGTTATGACTACATCATAGTTCAAAATATAAGTTACTTAGTTTAATTAATACAAAGTCTTAAGTTGGTCTAGTAGCCTGAACATGCCACAAAACCATCAAAAAGTGGATGTCTACATGTACTACAAATCAAGGGAGGGCACCCTCATCAGCCCCCTTCTCATATCCTGGGTTTTTTTTTCTTAATTTTCTTCACCTGGGGCGTCATCTGGAATGATAAAGTTGAAAATACTATGAGTCGAACAACTTAGTAAAGGATGATTGATGAATTGAAATATGTGTGACTTGGAGTATGATCATGCATTTCAGGTATACATGTGCTAAAAATAAATGCATGTTTATGCATGAGACTCTTATACTTAAAAGTTAGCTTAAAATATTTTCATCTTTATTAGGGCAACTTCTATTGCTCCATTTATCCTTGAAGTTAGGATTGTGCATTCCTTTTTGAACAATTCCCCTTTCCCTTTAGAACATATCATTTGGTCGAGCTAGCCCTAGATGTGGCCCTAGGCCTGATTGCTAGACACGATCCTTGGAGGTTCACACCTTCTCGCATTCGTCTTTCAGTGTAGTTTCACATACCCTAAGAAGTACCTATCCTACTCACATTCATTCTTTGGAATGGGTGCCCTTAGATGTCATCCATCATTCTCGCATTTGTCCTTTCGAGTGGAATGCACCTTTCTTACTTAGGTATGGTACCGACCATCCTCTTTAGCCTACAACATATCATAACAGACCATAATATTTTATTTCATTTGCATAAAATCTCCCTTTCTTCCTTTTGAGAAAATCAATGCAAATGCTCATGACATGCTCAATGACAAATATTCATACTGCATATCATTCCAGTTTTCAAAAAATATAATTTTCCATTTACCTTTGCCTTTTCGAGCTTGTGGTGGTTCATTGCCTACAAGTGAGCCATGCTAGGGTTGTCACTTAAATGATTGAAATGTGATAAACAATCATTCATTTCAACCAGAACATGTTATATTAAGTCACATATATTTCTTTACCTACCAGCAGTGGTTCTACAATATAAAACTCTATTTTAATATCACTGAACCCATTAAAATTTGGTGTCAAAATGATCCTCACATTTGATGCTATGACATATTAATATTTAGGGTAATTCATAGCTTGTTTGCCACTCAAAAGATTTATTTGAAAATACAAGTTGTTGGGGGCATCCCAACTTCTGACAACTCTGACGTCTCCAACTTCAAAAATTCATAACTTGATAAGTATAGCTTTGAATTGACAAAACAAGTTTTTTAATTTTCTTCTTTTATAGGCTTAAATTTGAAGATAAAACCCATAAAAATCGAATATGATTTACTATTTCAAAAATGCTTCACTACATATAATAATTCTAGAATAAACATTGCTGTTTTAGCTTGACCTTTCTAACTTTGAAAATTTGTAACTTGTTTATCTTTGTTCAAAATTTCAAAAACCAATTTCAAATACAGTCATTTTCTAAATTTAAATTTAAAAACTAAAAACACAAAAATATGACCTTAGAAGCCTTTCAAATAAATTTAACAAAGTTTGAAAAAGCTGGAGCACACCACTGTATCTCCAAGTCAAACTTTGATTTTCAAAAATTCACAATTTATTCAGTACACACCCAAATAACATAAAATTTGTCTTACAGTTCCTGTTCCATAAACTTAAAGGTCAAGCAAGACCAAGTGCATAATAATCTGATTTTAAAAGATCTCTGAAACAAGAAGGAAATCTAGAACGTTTCATCTTGTGTCTAGTTTTACACACCAAATTTCAAAACCATGTAACTCACTAGGTTTTCAACTAAACACACATAAATTTGTATTAAAATGTTTCCCCTTTCATAAAATTAAAATTTATAACCTAAGCCATAAAAATCAGATTTTAAATGACCCCTTAAAAGATATTCGAAACAAGTAAAGAATCAGGGACGTGCAAAGCTAGGTGACAGCTTGACGTTTGAACTTTAAAAATTCATAACTCACTCAATATGTATCCGAATCACCTAAAATTTGTGTCAAAATCCTTGGTTTTGAAAGGGCTTTTAGATACAATTCGTTTGGTTTCTCAAAAACACAAGAATCATAATAAAAATGGTCCCTAACCGAGACTTTGTTTTGCATAACTAAATTTTCCTAGAGAACAATGGGTTTCAACTCGATTTCTTGACTTTTTGTTCCCTAGATCATCACACATGCAATGAGTTATATCTAATCTAAACTAGTTTCTAAATATTTTTAATACATAAACACAACCAAAATAACCAAATCTCCATCAAGAATTCCTCCCTCAATCAGTTTCACAACCTATAACTATTTTACCTTGTTTTCCTTTGATTTTTTTGGTTTTCTTTGTTTCTCCTTGACCCTGTGCACAAACCCAACTCTAAATCATTACATGCAACATGAAAAATAAATATTCTACTTTCACCTCAAAACCCAACTCTAACCCATAATCTACAGGTTCTTCTTCTTTGTCTCCTCCCTTTCATGCTCCTGACTCCCTCTTTATCTGTCTCTCTCTCTAAGCTATTGTACACACGTAGAATGGAAAATGGGAGAAAAATTTTCGACAATTGAGAAGAAGGAAGGAGAAGGGGGCAATTGACTTAATTGCCTCAAACCATGTTTCTATCGCCTATGCTCATTGGGTCTTATGATAGCACATTTAAATCTTTAATTTTTTCTCTCTGTTCCTTATATACTTGAAATTCTACCCTTCATTCTACTTAGTTAAAAATTCTCACTCTAATTTAATGTAAGACCTACAAATTAAATTTAGGGCACTTAGATTTTTTAAGTTTTATAATTCAACTAGAAAATTTCAAAATATAATGGAACTATAATCTCTAAAAGATTCTGAAATACATCATATCATATAAAACAAAGATTTAAAGTCAAAATTCTTATTCCAAGACTAGCACATAGATATAAAATTTGGATATCAACTAAAATAGACCAAAATAAATGTAAAAGTAAAATTTCACCTACGACATAAGTTTTAAATTAAACCATATATTTCTTTTTTCAATAATTCAAGATAGTGCAACACTTAAGAGTGAGAAAAATAAAATTTTAATGTCTAAACTAACATGGAAGGAAATCTAACTGATCGACGCTACTAATCTCTAAGTTAGGGTCTCACAGATTGTGTATCTTGCAAAAAGTTTATCAATTTGGAATATCTAGAAATTTGATAGATTGCAAGAGTGAGATAGAACGTAATTACTTGGAGGATGTGGAGTCCCCTAGTTCAATATTTGATATTTTAACTTGTTGGAAGGTTAACTCCACCAAATTTTCAATTCTTGCCTGAATTGCACGAGATGTGCTAGCTATTCTTATCACTACCGTTGCTTCTGAGTTTGCATTCAACATAGGAGGGTGTATTCTGGATCCTTATTGGAGCTCACTAGCTCAAGAGCAATTGAGGCTCTCATATGTGTTTAGAATTGGCTAAGGTCAACACCCATTAGCCCTACTCAATGTGTATTAGATATGATTGATGATTGTGAGAGCTATAGACTGGACTCAAGTAATAATGTTCCCTGAAATTCAATTCATTTGTTGTTTTGCTTGTTCTTTTTGTGCTTTTAATATGCTTTTTTTTTTAAATATATAAATGGAAACTAATCATGTAAGTATCTTACTTGATGAATGATTTGGACATTGCCACATTGGTACCTCACCCTATGAGTAATCTTGTAAATTTCAATGTTTTGGTTATTTAGTGTACCTCATCTATTTTTTCTTACTATCACTTTTCTTGGTTATCCTAGACATTGGAATCTACAACGGAGATAGAGTTGCTTCAGCTCAAGCATTGTGTCAAATTTGAGGTTGTCTAGTCTAACTTGTTTCAGTTTTTAAACTTTTAATGTTGTTATTTTGTAGAGTGAGTGATTGAGTGTTGTAGTTTTGGTTTTTATTTTTTTTTTTATATTTTGTGATATTTGTCAATTATAAGTGTTGAAGACATGTAGCTGTAAATTTTTTTGGTAATTTGGCATGTGATCATATATATGTTATACAGATGATTAGATGTTATATTTTTTTGCCTTATATTTTTTTTTTTAAATGGTGCCCCAACACCCCATTCTTTCAACCCAACACATCGCATTCATTTGATAAAATGCAATATCTAAACAAATTAGATATCAAATAAACAAGCTCAAACTAAATAAGATTGAAAAGTAAAAAATAATAGCTACAAAAAAAAGTAAAAAATAATAGCTATGAAAATAAAAAAGCCCATTACACAGCTTAAAAAAGCCCAAATACAACTCCAACCCTTTATCTGAACCGAATCTGACCTGACTTTTTGGATTGGATATCATGAGTGTCAGATTTGAATTCAGATTCGAAATCCAATATCGATTAGGTCGAATTCGGATTTAGATAGCACCCTTCTGAATCTGAAATTTTTGGTGCACACCACTAAACATATTAAATATAGTCAAATTTACTCATATGGTCCTTGTGGTTTTACTTCATGACAATATAGTCCATGTGGCTCTATCTTCAACGATTTAGTCATTGAGGTCACCAATATGATGCACGGGGGTTCCACCATACCTCTGCTTATCCCCTTATGGAATACTCTGACATGTCAATTGTTAAACACCTGGACAATGCTGAGATAACATTTTCTAACACATGGACAACCAACTAACCCATTTTTTAAATGCATCACATTGAGTGAACTAAAAAAAAAAAAAAGCTTAATAAGCCAAACATATTCGCGCATCACTTTGCTCCCAAATCACCCTATGCACTAACACCTCCACTTTGGCCCTTTTCCCCCAAATCACCGAATGCCATTTTCCCATTTCACTTTGGTGATTTGGTGGGAAAAGGGAGAGCACAGATATAAAATCTTCGGCCAAAATTAGGACCTTGTTAGGGAATAGGGTGATTTGGGAAAAAAATTATGTGCGGGTATGTTAAGCTCCTTAGGCTCTCTTTTTTGTTCACTCAATGTGATGTGTTTAAAAAATGGGTGAGTTGGTTGTTCACAAGTTAAAAAAATGTCATTAGAGCATTGTCTAGACGTTTAAAAACTGACATGTTAGCATGTTCTGTTAGGGGATAAACAAATATATGGACGGAGGGACCCCCGTGCATCATATTAGTGACCTCAAAGATTAACTCGTTGAAGTTGGAATCATAGGTACCAACTTGTAACAAAGTGAAACCACAGGGACTATATGAGTAATTTCACCTTAAATATATAGTTAAGTAAAAAATATTAGAACCAAAAAGATATTGAGCAAAGTATTGGAAAAGAGACGCTGACATGTTAATGTTACTATCGCTCTCAAGTATTGGAGCTAAAACTGTTATGGAGAATAAATTATTATGAATAAATTTATAAGATTTGGTTTGAGCGAAGTGAGAAGGTACCGATCATTGGAGGACATGCAACCATGGCCTTAACATAGTTCAAGAGGTGGCCTCAGAGGGTATAGAGCAGGGCTCTACTTTATATTATTTTCGGGAGGATAGATATTATGGAACATTCCCAAAAGAAAGGGAAGAGAGACACACAACTTCAACTCTGGGGTGAAACAGAGAGTGACAATGGATGGATAAGGTGGAACCTAAATCTTAATTGATCCAAAGAAGACAAAAAGAGAATATATTGAATCATTTATTTACTTATTTGTTCATTTCCTATTATTTTCATTCATTAATATTTGTCTATTATGCTTGTTTGATAGTGTGATCCCCACCCATACTTTAGTAAGTCCTTATAACTCACCTCGTTTGCTGTTATGTTAGTACGTGTGTGTGCTTATAGTAAACCATGGGAGTCCACGAGATACAGTAGTGCTAGGTGCATGGGGCTCACTTCTTGACGGTCTATATTTTGTTTTGGGTCTCGATCAACCACGAGGGAGTGATGAGCACTACCATCACTAGCCCGCAGTAGAGTTGCCCCCACCACCCTCGTTGACCTATTGGTTTATGGATGTGCTCCTCCAGAGTCTGTGGATCTCGGAGACTGTCCTAGACATGGGTACTAGGGTTTGGGCATCTTGGTGTTATCTTCTGTATTCATTTTTGGTTTTGTAAGTTATGCATAGGACTATACTTTGAAGATATTATACTTTCAGTAGTCGTTGGGCCTGTGGGCCTAACCTTTTGTTTATAGCCTGTAGTTTTATTTTTTATAAATCAGTGTAAAGTATTTATACAATCAATGGCTCGAGTGCTTCTAAAAACCCTTCATAAATCCACGCACTAGCCCAACCAATTATGTTAAGCTAGGCCCACAATAACTAAACTTTCTGGCCCGTTTATTACAGCTCTTTTTCGGGTAAGCACTAAGTTACTAAACTCTTTTGAGTTTGAGGTTGTGGCCTTGTGGGTCTTCTAGCTTTTGTATTTATGTCAAAAAATGGAGCATATGTAGGGGCTGTGATGTTATTTTGTGAGATTTGTTTATAAGGAAATGGTGAAGACGAGAATAGTAACGATAACTGATACCTTGAATCATTTATTGGAAACTTTGTTTGAAGCCAATAAGGTTGAGTCTAGGAGAATGAACAAGAAAAGTGTGAAATCCTAACATGAGAACCTTTGTGGTAGTCTTAAAGTGTCTTGTTGAGAAAAGCCAAGTGGATGAAACTGTCATTGTTTTAGGATTTTGTATGCTCATGCATAACAAAGGGGACAAAAAAAATGTGTTTATGGTTGGCCATATTTGTGATATGATTTTTGTTTGTTAATTAGATATATTTCCATATGGAATAGCATCATGTGATTCTATGCCTCCTTCTATTAGTATGTTTAGGTTGTGGTACTTTTCATGATGTTGGGAGTGTTTTTTTTTTTGGTAATAAAACCAGATATGTTATCTTTATTATGGTACACATTCTTCTTCTTTTTCTTGTTATATTTTTTCTAATCCACCTCTCTTCTACTGCATCAAATTTTGAACTGTTTATCTAAACTTATGTTCTTTGGTATGAAGGCCTTCTGAAGACTTTGAATAGAGGCAGCTTTTGCATTAGCCAATACAACATCTTTGGCAGGTAAGCATTGATATAATTTGTAAAGCAGAATAATAGTCTTATTTTTATTCTACCATCTTTGGCAGCTTTTGCATTGGCCAATACAACTCGACCATGTTCTATGTTTAGTCTCTTTTAACTGGACTATTGGGCCATGGGGGATAGGGAGGGCCTGTTCTAGTTATATTTGGAGATCCTTTTGTTATAGTTTTATTCATTTTCACTTGAGTGGTGCTAAATAAGATCTTTTTCTTTTTTGTTTTGTAAGATGCAGATCTTGGCTCAAGATACATCATTTGTAGGCAATGTGCTATTGACAAAAAATTCATGGTTTGCAAAGGAATATAGGAGTTGGTGGAATATCTATTCCTTGATTGGTATTGCAATGTGGACATCTATTTCATCTTCTTCCGCTAGCCATGTTATCGAAAGACAAATCATTTACGGAAGCTGTTTCCTTCTGCTTTTTTGCTGTAAATTGTAATCTTAAAATAGTATAGGATAGAAAAATTATTTCATGACCAACTCCTTGGTCATTGAATGTTAGACTTCCTCATAGCCTGACTTGGTTCAATTTGCTGGGTTTGATGGCTATACACATTTGTTATCAAACAACTTGATGGCTCTACACCTCCAAAGATAAGGACTAGCAAGCGATTTTATCCATTCTTTAAGGTGATTGCCAATGGCTTTAAGCATTTAATGTTATGAAAAAAAAGAAAGAAAGAAAGTCAAAGCATCTTACAGAAGAACATAATATTTTATTGGTTTATGTGATGTCCATTAATAGGCTTGTGTAGGAGCTATAGATGGAACACATACTCGTGCATCTGCCCCAATTGAGATTCAAGGGAGATTTCGTAATCGTAAATGAGACAAAACACAAAATGATTTGGTGCATGGAACTCACTTCTTGACGGTTCATATTTTGGTTTGGGTCTTGATCAACCACGAGGGAGTGATTGAGCACTACCATCACTAGCCCGTAGTAGAGCTGCCCCAACAACCCTCATCGACCTACTAGTTTATGGATGTGTCCCCTCTAGAGTCTGTGGATTTCGGAGACTATATTAGACATAGGTACTAGGCTTGGGACATCTTGGTGTTATCTTATGTATTCATTTTTGGTTCTATAAGTTATGTATATTATTATACTTTGAAAATATTATACTTTCTGTAATCGTTGGGCCTGTGAGCCTAACCTTTTGTTTATAGCCTGTAATTTTATTTTATATGAATCTGTGTAAAGTATTTATACAATCAATGGTTGGGGTGTTTCTAAAAACACTCCATAAAATCATGCTCTAACCCAACCAATTATGTTAAGCTAGGCCCACGATACTAAACTTCCTGGCCCGTGTATTACAACTCTTTTCCGGGTAAGCACCAAGTCACTAAACTCTTTTTTTTTTATTGCAAGCATTGACTCCTTAACTTTGAAGTCTGGCTCCTAAGTGAACAGCTGCTGACTCCATACAAACTCCTTTGTTTTTTTTTCTATGTCGGACACTCCTTTAGTACTCTTCTTATATCAGCTCTCAACGACCTTCCCTTTACTCTCCCCGCATCTTCACTTTACTCTTCTCTTCTTGCCCCAACTCTTTCCCCGATCTACTCACCTTTCAGGATCATGACAGCTGACTGTTGCGCCGTGCAACTGATCGACGGCAAAGGCAAGTTCAACGTGGAAGGGCTTGAGAGTTTCATGAATGCATGGAATCTCGCAGATGGCGGCCCCTCCTACGGCGTTGTGTCCATCCTTGGACCTCAAAGTAGCGGTACGTATATCTATATATGATCTGAATTCCTTCTTTCTTATCAGTTTTGTCAAAGATCAAGTATTCCACTTCAGCTCTCTCGAAGTTCGATAATCACGCTTTTTCCACCTCGTTTCACTCCTTTTGCCGTGCAGGGAAGAGCACCTTACTGAATCATCTCTTCCGCACAAATTTCAAGGAGATGGATGCAGCCGAGGGAAGGTTGGTCTTTTAGTTTTTACTTTCATGGTTCCACCAGAAGACACACTCTGTTGCTCCTTGTGGCTTTTTACATTGGCCTCCGTGCAGGAGAGCAGCATTATAATTTCGAGTTCTTACAGGGCTCAAACAACTAAAGGGATTTGGATAGCTAATTGTGTAGGCATTGAGCCTCCTACAATTTGCATTGATAAAGAGGGTATTGATGGGAAAGAAAGAGGCGAGGTATGGAGCTTTTATCAAATTTATTGGTTTTTTTATTATCAAAAATGTATTGCAGCTTTTATATAAGAAGAGAAGGATGGAGTTTAGTTATGAAAAAAAAAAGGAAAAATCAAGGGAGAATTGTTAAGCTTTCATGTATTGAGTTGCATCGAAAACGCGGGTCTCATGGAAAAACAGCATTAGGAGAGTTTTGTTAACGATGTCGTGTTATATTAATTTATTGGTCAGGATGCCCTGAAATATTTCACTTGTTTTTCGGAGATATGCACCCGTTCTCTTCCTTTTTGTTTTTAATCTTTTGTCCTTATAACTTCTGAGAATCTTGTTTGCCATGGTGGTCGTTGAGGGTCGGAGGGATTTTTCATACTGTCGGGGGCGATGGGTTTTTCTCGGTGCTTTCGTATTGAAGCGAAAGAATTCCAGGTTTCCGTGAGTGATGGAGGTTTGGTCAAAGTGTCGGAGTGGAGTCGTAAGAATTATAGTTCCATCTCTTTAGGAAGATTCGGTGCTGTGTGGCTGGCCAATATGGCCAGCAAGTTGTTGGAGGCTGATGCTGAGCGTCCTTTTGTCTTGAAGTTAAATGATGTGACGCGAGCGTTCCTGGCCTAGCGCTGTAGGAATAAGGCGGGGAGGTATGTTGCTATAATAGAATACGGCGAGGGGCGACGTAGAGGGTCGATAATGGTCCCTGAAGGTCTCAAAGGGAGAGGGTGGAGTACCATGGCAGATTGCTTCCATGATGTGGTTGCTTTTCTTAGTAATGCCCGCAGAGCTAAGTTCTCTTCGAATGCTGCGGAATGGCAGGGTGGAGTCTCTTTTGCCGACGCTGTCAAGAAGGTTCCGTTGGTGATGATCCCTGGTAAGGTGGTGTCGAAGGGAGAGGGAAGGTCGACAGTCGCTGGTGGGAAAGCAGTTTCAAGTTCACATGCAAAGGAGGATGAGCATGGAAAGTTGGCCATTGTCTCTTCAGGTTCCAAGGCAGGAGCATTTAATGAAAGTGCAACTGGTTGGTGTGAGGACGATTATTACTGTGTAAGGCACTTACATACGAGACTTGCTGCACTCAAAATGGAGATGGATCGTCTGCTTATCTCGTTGGACATGTTGGGCCAGCAAGGTACGAAGGACTTGGGTCGAAATTGTAAGGACTGTGGTGTGATGTCTTTGGGGCCCGTGGGTTCAAGTGATAGGGTTGAAGGGGTATCTAGACCGGGCTATATTGGGGGAACTGATTTGGGCCTTGGGGTCAGCTCCGGCCCAGTCCCACTTATAGAAGGCTCGCTTGGACCGGGCTCCTTTAGTTTAAGGTCGGTCCTCTCTGTTGATTATGTTGAGAACTCTTATTGTGTGAAGGATCTGAATGTGCATGGGTCGTCCGACCCAGCGTTTCTCAAGGAAGCTCAGGCGGACAGAAGCTCTTCCTTCTGTTCCGTGAACCCCACGCCCAACTACCAAAATTTGGAAGTTGGGTCCACGTCGACTCTTTCTGTGTTGGCCGTGGGTATCGCCAGTGAGTCGCCGACGTCGGAGGAGGGACCTGATGGAGGCTTGTCTGCGTCACCGCTGCCTTTTGAGCCAGATTTTGTCGCGGCGATGCCTCCTCCTCTTCTGTCGATTGCAGTTCAGTCCTCGGCTACTGTCGGGGAAGCTTCGACTACCCCTCCCTTGGAGTCGTCTCCATCCTATGAGCTGGATAGGATGTTTGAGGAAGCTGGGGTCAATGGGCCTGTTTCGGGTGAGTCCTTTGAGTTTATTCATGGTGATATAGTGTTGACTGGAGATGGGGAGGACGTTCTTTCTAGGGCTGTTGTTGTTTGCCCAGAGGAGCCTCTGTCAAGTTCTGTTGGGATTACCGCTGGGGTGGGGCTGGATACAAATGCTCGGGATTCGGTGCCTTCTCCTCTTCTGTCGACTACAGTTTAGTCCTCGGCTGCTGTTGGGGAAGCTTCGACTGCCCCTCCCTTGGAACCTGGGGTCAATGGGCCTGTTTCCGGTGAGTCTTTTGAGCTTTTTCATGGTAATATAGTGTCGACTAGAGATTGGGAGGATGTTCTTTCCAGGGCTATAGTTGCTTGCCCAGCGGAGCCTCTGTCCAGTTCTGCTGGGATTACCGATGGGGTGGAGCTGGCTACAAATGCTCGGGTTTCGGTTACAGTTCCTTTTTCTGGGACTATGAATTCAGATTGGGTGTTGAGTCTGGTCTCTTCGGTTAGGCAGGTTGTTGGAGTTTCTTGTGAAGGCCACGAGGAGAAGTTGATGGAGCTGTTCGCTACTTTGGAGAAGGAGAGAGATCAGCATAGCTCAAAAACTCCTTGTAAATCGGGGAGCAGATGTCTAAGGGAGCTAAAAGGTTTGAGTTCCACAGTTAATTATGAGGGAAAAACATATGTATCGAGAAGACTAGGAAGGAAGGGAGGGGTGTGCATAATTTATTATGCTGCCCAAATCATTAGTTGGAATGTTAGAGGGCTCAATGATAGAGCTAAACGCTGTCGAGTTGGTAATTTACTAAGGGGTGGAAACCGGTTTTGGTGTGTCTCCAGGAGACGAAGTTGTCAGTTGTTTCTAGGGACATTATTAGGAGTATTTTGGGGGGGGGGGGGTTGCATGTTGGGTGGTGTTGTTTGGAGTCGGATGGTGCTTCGGGTGGTGTTTTGCTTCTATGGGACACGAGGGTTCTAGAGTTGGTGGAATCTAGTGTTGGGTGTTTTTCTGTTTCGGTGATTTTGAAGAATGTTGAGGATGGGGTTGTTTAGGGGTTCTCTGGGGTCTATGGTCCTAATGTTGATCATAGGAGAAGATTTCTTTGGGAGGAGTTGGCGGGGTTGATGGAGTGGTGGTCTCTACCTTGGTGTATAGGGGGATTTCAATGTTTCTTGTTTTCCGAGTGAACGTTTCGGGTCAGAGGGGTTTAGTAATGCTATGTTGGAGTTCTCGAATTTCTTGATGAGAATCATCTGATTGATACACCTTTATCGGGAGGACTCTTCACTTGGTCTAATGGAAGGTTTGTTCAATCTTGGTCTAGGATTGATCGCTTTCTTTTTAATCCAAGTTGGGAATCCTTATTTCCAGATGTTACTCAGAAAAGGTTGCCTCGATTGTGGATCATTTTCGATTATTTTGGAGAATGGTTTTGTGGGGAAAGGGAAGAGGCCTTTTAGGTTTGAAAACATGTGGCTTAAGGTGGACGGATTTGTTGATATGGTGGGGTTGTGGTGGAGGTCTTACGTCTTTTCTGGATCGCCTAGTTTCGTGCTTGATTCTAGATTGAAGGCTCTTAAAAGGGATCTCAAACTCTGGAACCGTGAGGAGTTTGGGGATGTTGCCTTAGGAAATCTTCGTTATTTCATGAGATTTCGTCCCTTGAGGTCTTGGAGGAGGGTGGATGCTTGACAAGGTTGGTAAAGCTAGGAAGTTGGAAATTTCAGGGGAGTTAGAGCTTTTGATTGATATGGAGGAGACTAGTTGGAGGCAGAAATCTAGAGCTCTTTGGCTCAAAGAGGGTGATAGATGTACCAAGTTCTTTCATAGGGTGGCTAATTCCAATAGAAAGGTTAATACTATCTCTTCATTGGAGGTTGACGGAGATCTTGTGGAGGATCCTGAACATATTTCTGATGAGATTGTTCGTTTTTATAGCTCTTTGTATCAGGAGCCTTTCTCTTGGAGACCTTTGTTGGACGACTTGGAGTTTGATTCGATTTCTGGGGAGGAAGCTGAATGGCTTGAAAGACCCTTTGATGTTGATGAGGTGACCGGTGTTGTGAGGAGTCTCAATGGAGATAAAGCCCCGGTCCGGACGGCTTCTCCCTAGCCTTCTATCAGTCATGTTGGGATGTTATCAAGGATGATGTCATTTCCATGTTCAATGAGTTTGCCTAGGTTGGGAGATTTGTCAAAAGTCTCAATGCCACGTTCATTGTCTTAATTCCGAAAAAGCATGGGGCTGTGGAGCTTAAGGACTTTTACCCATTAGCCTTGTGGGAGGGGTCTACAAAATTTTGGTGAAAGTTTTGGCCAATAGATTGAAGTCGGTTTTGGGTAAAATTATTTCTCCTACCCAGGGTGCATTCGTGAGGGGTAGGCAGATTTTGGATTCAGTCCTGATTGCTAGTGAGTGCATTGATTTAGGTTGCACTCTAATTTGCCTGGAATGCTTTGCAAGCTCGATATCCATAAGGCTTATGATCACGTCAACTGGAGATTTCTTCTTTACATGTTGAGGAGGTGTGGTTTTGGAGTTAAATGGTGTAGATGGATGGAGTTCTGTATCTCTTCTGCTAGATATTCGATTTTGGTGAATGGCTCCCCCAAAGGTTTCTTTGGAGGTTCTCGGGGTTTGCGCCAAGGTGACCCCCTTTCGCCTTTTTTGTTTGTTATTGTTATGGAAGCATTGAGTAGGATGCTGAATAAGTTGGTGGAGGTGGGGTCCATCGAGGGGATCACTGTTAGTAGTGGTGGGATGTGTATCTCTCACTTGCTATTTGCTGATGATACACTTATTATGTGTGGGGCAGTGGAGAGCCAGCTTTGCAATCTTCGATGTCTTTTGCTTTGCTTTGAGGCAGTGTCTTGGCCTTAAGATTAATCTTTCAAAATCTGAGGCTATTCCAATTGGTGCGGTGGGTAATGTCCAAGCCTTGGCTGATATCATGGGTTGTAGGGCGGCTTCTTTGCCCATCACGTATCTTGGCCTTCCTTTGGGCGCGCGATTCAAAAGCATTCATATTTGGAATGGCATTATTGAGAGAACTGAGAAGAGGTTGGCTAGGTGGAAGCGAAGTTATCTATTGAAAGGTGGTAGGGTCACATTGATCAAGTCTACTCTTATAATCTCCCTACTTATTTTTTGTCTCTTTTCCCCATTCCTTCAGTTGTGGCTTGTAGATTGGAGAAGTTACAAAGAGACTTCTTGTGGGGTAGCAATGATGTTGGGCACAAGTTTCACTTGCTTAAATGGGAGAGGGTTTGCTGCCCTATTAGGCATGGTGGGTTGGGCATTAGGCGCTTGATTCCTTTCAATAAGGCTTTGCTTGGGAAGTGGTTGTGGCGCTTCGCTCTTGAAAGCAATAGTTTGTGGTGGAATGTTTTGGAGAAGTTGGGGTGTGAGTTGGGTGGGTGGAGGACCCCAAGGAGAGGGAATTATGGCGTTGGTCTTTGGAGGTTCATTAGTAAAGGGTGGGATCCTTTTAGCAAATTTATCAGGTTTGAAGTGGGTCGTGGCAATAGAATTCGCTTTTGGAGTGATCTTTGGTGTGGGGAGAGACCTTTGCGGTAGGCCTTTCCTTCCCTCTATTCTATTGCTAGAGATAGGGATGCTTGGGTGGCGGATTATTGGGCGGGTATTTCCGGATTGGGTGCTTGGAATGTTCAGTTTGTGAGGGCTGCGAACGATTGGGAGGTGGAGGTTTTTTCTGCATTCTATTCTCTCCTTTATTCCAAGTCTATTAGGAGTGGGGCTGAAGATAGGATGTGCTGGACGGGCACCAAGAATGGCATTTTTTCGGTGAAATCAATGTATGGGCTTCTCTTTTGCAGCCCGATGTGTCTTTTCTGTGGAGGCAGATCTGGAGGTCCTTGGTACCTATGAGAGTCTCATTCTTTGTGTGGGAGGCTGCTCATGAGAGAATTTTGACCATTGACAATTTGAGGAGAAAGGGGTCTTTGTCTTCTTGATTGGTGCTATCTTTGTAGGTGTAATGGGGAATCCGTGGATCATTTATTGTTACATTGTGAGGTTGCGAGGGATTTATGGGCTCATGTGCTTAAAGTAACGAATTACTGTTGGGTTATGCCTTCTAGGGTGATCGAGGTGTTGTTTTGTTGGAAGAGGAAGTTCAACAACCCTCTTGCTTCGAGGGTGTGGAGGATGATTCCTTTGTGTATTTGGTGGGTTATTTGGAGGGAGCGGAATGGGAGATGTTTTGAGAACTCCGTTTTGTCTTTAGCTGGGCTGAGGGGTTGTTGTTGAATTCTCTTTTTCTTTGGGCAAATGCTGTTTTGGGCTTTCCTTTTTCTGATTTTCCTGATTTCTTGAGTTTTGTAGCTTGTGTGGGGTAGGTTCTCAGTATAACTTTTTGTACTGTTACCTATTTTGGTGTTTTCAATAAATCTTTCCTTACTTATCAAAAAAAAAAAAAAAACTATCTAAGTTTACCCAATTCTTTGGTGTGAAACAACTGCTATAAGAACTATTTCGGTAAGCGATACCATGAGAATCATTCCCTGAAATTACAAAATCATCAAAATATAGAAGAAAAATAATACAACCAGCAGCAGTATGTAAAGTGAAAAACAGAGTGATTAGTTTGACAACGATTAAGGCCGAATTCCGCCATAGCTTTAGAGAACTTCGTTAACCATGCTCTCGGTGACTACTTGAGGCCATACAAGGCCTTCTTCAACTTGTTAAGGAAAGTAGACTAGGGTTTGTGTAGTTATGGAAAGAATTTGGGTGTTTATGGTGATTGATATCTTCCTTACATGTATTCTACCATGTATTGTCTTAAAATATATTGAATGTGTGAGGGAGAAGTTTAATCAGTTTCTCCTCTCTTTTCTGCGGAATCCTTAGCTTATGTAATATGGTATCAGAGCACTAGGGTTTTGCACCTTTTTTTTTTTTTTTTTCTTTCTATTGCGTCTTCTTCCTCTTTGGGGTTTTCTTTCTTCCCGATTCTTTGGTTTGGGTCCAAGGTTTGGCAAACTTAATCCCTAGGTTACTCGTATTTTTCTATATTAATCTCAAACTTAGAAAGGTTATCTGTGTTATAGTCCCACTCTTCAGTGTCAACGGACAACTTTGTTGTTATTAAACTCACCATTTGCTGACATTGAACTCACCTTAATTCACCTTAACTCACCATTAGACTACTAATTGTGAGATATAGCGTTCCATATATAGGATGGCCAAGATATTCGGTCAATTACACAAATATTGTAATGGTATCAGAGCCCTTACTCTGACTAGTATCTCCCATTTTTCTTCATTCTTCTTTCTTTTCTCGCCTCGTTTTCTTTTGTCTCGGTGGTGTCTTATTTGTGGGTTTCGGCTATTTTTGTTTCTCTTGCTTGTGGTTTTTTGGTGACAACCATCACTCAGAAATCACCAAGAACCACATTTTTCGATGTGGTTCTTGGTGATTCCGGCGACTTCTTCTGAGTGGCTATCGGAACTTGGTGGTTGTCGGCAGAAGTTTCAGCTTTTTTATTTGGTGGTTTCTGTGACTGTGTTGGCACTCTCTGTGTCCTCCTGTGGTGGTTCTCGTGGCTGTTAGAGGCTGTCGGCATTGTCTGTGGTGGTTGTCGGGCTTGATGATTTCTTTGGTGGCTATGGTGTGATCGTATATGTTAGGTGGTTCAGTGATTTCTTTGGTGGTGGCTGTGTTTTGATTTTGTTTTGGGCTTTCGGTGCTGTTAGTTTTTTTTTGGGCTTCCTGTAGGCTTTTTTTGGGTTTTCGGTGTTGTTGTTGGACTTAATGCGTTTCACTTGGGTTTGAATTTATATTTTTTGTTGCTGTTGTCTTCCCGTGGGCTGTTAAGTTGCTGTTCTTAGGTGTTTTTCCAGCTCTGCTCGTTCAAGTTTTGTTCCGCATTTTCTTACTATGACTCGAACTCTTGTCTTTCTCAAATTTACCGGTAAGAATCACTTTCCTTAGGCTTTCCAATTTGAACTTTACCTTAAAGGAAAAGGTTTGGAGCCATATCGATAGCACAATTGCGGCACCATTTTCCACCACCAAGAAATCTAAGGATGCTAAGTCTTCTGGCGGTTCTGCCCCTGTTTCATAGTTTGTTATTGATGCTAGCATTATAGCCCTGGTTTCTTATCTCTGTCATGCCGCACATTGTCACTAATTTGCGGCCTCATCGTTCAGCCCAATCTATGTGGACTTATTTGAGAAAGGTCTACATCAGGATAATGATGCCGTCAGTTTTCACTTGGAGCATGCCATTGCAAATTTCATCATGGAATCTCTCCATTCCAAGATTACTACTTGGCAATTTCCTCACCCTTTGGAATGACTATTCTGATCTGGTTACGATGACTGCTTCTGCCTGATGCTCTTTCAGCTATTCAGGCTATCCATGCGACTAGTTGTCGTGATCAGTTTCTTATGAAGCTGCATTGCGAATATGAATCTGTTCGATCCTCTTTGGTGAACCGATCTCTAGGTTCCATCTCTTGATGTTTGTTTCAGCGAACTCTTCGTAAGGAACGTCTCACCACTCAAGCTGCTTTGGAATCTCCCCATGGAGGTTCGGGTTCAACAATTGTAGCTTATGCTGCCCAAGGCCGGGGAGCACCTATGAATTCCAAGCAATGTTTTTCTTGCAAGGAATATGGCCATATTGCTGCCAATTGTCTCAAAAGTTCTGTCCATTGCAAGAAAAAAGGGTCACATTATCAAAGAGTGTCGCATCCGTCCTCAAAATCGTCAACAACAAGCTCTATAGACTTGTGTTACTGCACCTCAACAGCTCCTTCCTCCGGCCTTTGGTTCCTCTCCAGGTGATTTCTCTCCTTAGCTAACACTCGAAATGGTGCAGCAGATGATCGTGTTCATACTCTCGACATTGGGTCTTCAAAATAACAATTCTGCCTTCAACCTAATGGTATATAGACTCTGGAGCTTCTAATCACATGACGCCTAATCTCATGGCTCTTTGTCATGTTCGGCCCATAGGCTAGAACTTCCTTTATTCAACCGCCAATGGCAGCTTGTTGCCAATCCCTGTTGTTCACGATTTTTCTACTAAGATCACCGATGTATTTCTTGCTCCTAAACTTTTTACGAATTTAATTTCTGTTGACCAATTAGAAGATAGCAATTGTGCTGATAATTTTTCTGATGATAGTTCTGTTGGCCAAAACCTTTCCTATTATTTCCCATGAAAAATAGAAGTTTTATGTGATTTTTATTAAGAATCATAGCAGTTTCACTTAGGTATCTTTTCGTCGCTCTAAATCTAAAGTTTTTCATACTTTCACCATATTCGTGCGCATGTTGCAAATCAATTTTCTGCCTCTATCAAAATTTTACATACAGATTCCAGTGGTGAATATTTGTCCAATATATTCCGTGAGTTCTTGGATTCAAAAGGCATTATTCATCAACGTTCATGCCCGGCTACTCCGCAACAAAATGGGGCTGCCGAATGGGAAATTCGTCATGTTCTTGATGTGGTACATATTCTTTTGCTTGAATCTTCCATTCCTTCCACATTTTGGGTCGAGGTTATGAAAACTGTTACTCTCTTAATTAAGCGGTTATCATCCTCCTATCTTAAATATGAAATATCTTGACTTACATCTATTTGCTAAGCACCTTAGTTAGGATTATTTACGTACTTTTGGTTGTGTAAACAAGCTTCGAGGGTCTGGTTTGAGAAGTTTCGAATTACTTTATTACAATTCTCTTTCTAATAGAGCAAGCATGACTCATCTTTATTTTTTGTGGAAAACAAACATGGGCATTGTTCTTCTTCTCGTTGGGCTTGGTTTGATAAGTTTCGAACTACTTTTTCACAATTCTCTTCCCAGCAAAGCAAGCATGACTCGTCCTTATTTTTGTGGAAAACAGACATGGGAATTATTGATCTTCTCGTTTATGTTGATGATATTGTTATCACTGGTTTCTATTATATTTTACTTGACAAGTTGCTCAAGCTCCATCTCTCAAAGTCCTTTAACATGAAAGATCCTGGATTTCTCACATATTTCGCGGGAGCATTAAACATAGAAACTAGGGTCGTAGACTCAGATTTGGAATCCATAGTACCAATAAACAAGAGGACATACCGAATAAGAAGAGAAATAAGCGAGATCCAAACTGAGAACACCAAAAAATAGACTTGAACACAACAAATCAGCAGAACGAGTGCAAGAACCGGCCAAAATTTACCAATCGGCAGCCAAAATTCACCCAAGGCAGCCAAAAATCACACAAGCCAGTCGAAATCCACCCAGAATCGGCCAGAATTCACATCAATCTTCAGCCCAAGCCAACCAACTCAACCACTCCTTTAGTCAATCAACGAGAAAATATTGAAGGTGGTTTTCTAGACTGCGGTTGCCCACCTCATTTTGACCTTTCTTTTCGGATGACGATACCCCGCTTCAGTAACTTATAATTGGAAAATCTTTTTCTAAAAGTTACCCTTGAAGCCTTTACCTAAATCATTTGCTACAGCTCTAGGCAGCAGCACTCAACAGACACTCGAGCTATTTCTGTCTGTAGTGTTGGGATGGGACATTAAAAAAGATGTGCAGATTTCTTGAGAGGGTTTACAGTTACTAGCATAGGAGTCTAACCTAATGAACAAGCTCAGCTCAAGAATCTTGCTTTATATGTTTGACGAAAGCTGGAGTGTCCAGCAGGATGCGATGTATGAAATTGCAATCACATTATATTCCGTTGCTTTGATTTGTTGCCAAGACAATATGCCTATCTAGAGCGAATCCTTTGCATCCCATTTGGAGTGTTAAATTGAGGATCAAATTTCTGTAGCATGGCAAACTCTGAGATGCAAGATAAAGAACCTGGCATCACATTTGCAGTCCCTCGTAAACAATCTTGTATTCGTATCCCATCAGCTTCCTAATACGTATCTTTTGCTCTATGGAAGATATTTGCTGCTCTGGCAAATACTTGTAACTTTTATGTTAGTTTGGATTTAAAATGACACCTCCAGATATGGTCTCTGTTTGGTAATTATGCATAATTGCCAGAGTTTCCTTTCCATAAACTGACAGCTCCTGATGATTTTCAAAAGTGCCTTGCTCGAAGAGGCCAGTGGTCTTCCTTCTTCTATTAGAACCCACTGGTGCCAAGGCAGGAAGCATCACACTCAATGAGGAACATATTAAAAAACTTGGTGAGGAAAGAACTTTTGAGTTTTTAAGGTAAGCCATCATAGAGTTTTCATAATCAACTTTGTTATGACTTTATTCATTACTGACCATTAGGGAAAAGGGGCATCATATATCCACTCAAAATATGTTCATTACTGATTGTGTTGGAAGAATGCTACTACTACCTGAAATTCCGCTGGTTCGCTACTTTTGGGGCCAAGAACTGAATTGGAAACCAAAATTATAAGAGTAGTAGATGAAAGCAATCTCTGTTGTGTTTCAGAAAGATAATTCTTGCAAAAAAAATCCCCTTAGCCTCTTTTCATCATTGAAAAAGAAAAAGAAAACTCTCCACATTGCATCTCTAAATCCAAAGATAATGGAGTCTCTTTTATGCTTTGCATGCAAAAGGCCACAGTTTGGATCCTTTTCTTTTGAAAGTTGTCCTGAGTGTCTGTTTTTTGTGCTAGTTTTTGACCTAGCTTTCCTGACCTTGAATTATTTTTGAAGTTTATTTGTGACTTTAGTTATTGTGCCTTATCACATTGTTTATATTTAGATTTTGGTATGACATGTAGGGTGCAAGATGTTGCTGAGTTACTTGGCATGATGGTTGAGGACCACAAGCGATTGCAGCCTAATTTAAAAACCTACGCGTAAGCAAATCTCCTTTTTATGAAGCTTAATTTAAGGAAACTTTTCTTCTATAGTGGAACTCGTAGTCATTATGTAACTGCTTTGAGCAAAATGTCATTTACTCCCTATCTTACAGATGGATTCAGTAATAATTCTCCTAGTTAAAGTTAACAAACCTCTCTACTTGGGCTATTCTAGCCAACCTAAAACTGCTAACCACTTGCATTCCATCTAGGCAAACCAAATACCCCTTAGATTTGGTGCCAACCAACTATTTAGAGAAAGATATCAAATCTGTCCTTTAGGGACATCCTATTACATTCACCAAATAAACATATTCAGCCAAAACCCATGCTTATGTAGATTTTTCTGTAGGAACTAATTACCTATCAAGTTTCATGCAGGTATTCACTAGTCTTGTTGCAACAATAGTTATTGTACCACAAAGTTGCAACAATCTCTAGAAAGAAAGAATTCAGCATCACTGTTCAAGTTTAAACAGTCATATTGTTTAAAACACTCAGATTAGAAAGCTCAAACTATGCAAATTATCTGTGAATCACAATAAGTCCCCATTTCATCATCTTAGACATACAAATTTTAGGTGGCATTTTTTTTGATAAGCAAGGCAATTTTATTGAAAGAAAAAAGGAATAGAAGGAACAGTACAAAGGACTATATTGAGACCTTTAGACCAAACAGGCTAGAAAACTAATGAAATCTAAAAACTCCAAAAAGGGAGAACCCGACATGGCATTTACCCACAAGAACAAGGACTGCAAAAAATTTCCCCTTAGGTCCTCCATGGACATAGCCACCCCCTCAAAACATCTCCCATTTCTCTCACTCCATAAAGTCCACCAAATACAAGTAGGGATTATTCTCCAAATAGCTAAGGCCCGAGAGTCTTTAAAATTCCTTTTCCAACACAACAAAACTGCAGATACGCACCTAGGCATCACCCAATCATAGGTACCATTATAGAGAGCACTAAGGACCACAACTCCCTAGCAACCAAACAGTGCAGCAAAATGTGCTCAATAGACTCCCCATCACATTTGCAAAGATAGCACCAATCAAGCACATTCACGCCCCTCCGCCTCAAGTTGTCAGTGGTAAGGATTCTTCCATAGGTGGCTTCCCAAACAAAGAAGGACACCCTAGGCGGGGCTAAAGACCTCCAAACTTGTCTCCAAGGGAAACTCTCATCAAAATCCCCAACAAGAAACGAATACCAAGATTTCACCGAGAAAACACTATTCGTGGATCTCACCCATCTCATCTTGTCGTCAGCAGAACTCCTCAAAACTTTAGAATAAAGTAAAGAGAAGGGCGTCGAAAACTCCTCAAATTCCCAATCATTAGCCCTCCTAACAAACGAAATATTCCACGAAGCACTTCCTTTCCAAGCAATCCGCAACCATAGCATCCTTATTGCATGCAAGAGAAAACAAAAAAGGAAAAATATCCTTTAGGGATCTCTCACCGCACCAACGATCCTTCCAGAAATGGACTCTCACGCCACTTCCCACCTCAAAAAGTATGTTCTCAGCAAACGAGTCCCATCCTTTGCTAATATTCTTCCAAAGACCAACACCATAAGAACCATTGCATACAAGAGTGTTCCACCCGCCCAAAGCACAACCGTATTTCTCCATGATAACAAGTCTCCACGAGCTATCTCGCTCAATCTCGAGCCGCCAAAGCCATTTCCCAAGAAGGGCCCTATTAAACAAAACAAGTCTTCTCAGACCCAGCCCACCGCATCTAATAGGAGAACATACTTTCTCCCACTTCACAAGATGAAATTTTTGCATGCTATCATCACTTTAGTTTTGGCAAATCCAGTATTTGCTTTGGCTTTCGGATTCCTAACATGTAATGCTTGGCAATGCGTAGGAGTGTAGTGATTCTCATGTTGGGTTTGATAAGAAATCTAATTAGACTGCAAAGAATATGAGATTCAAGGACGAATGCACTTGGCAGACCCCGCAAAGATTCGGAGCAAAAAATTATGACACCCTAACATCCTAAATTTTTGGCAAGAAAACCCACAAAAATATGTATGCAAACCCCAAAACATAGATGTTTAGAATAAAAATCACTGTATTCCAAATAGACTATAACTAAAATATTGTCCGTGCAAAGTTTTTAAAGCATTCGATTTAGCCCTTAGCTGTCAGATGGGCTAAGTATATGAACTTCGAACAATCATCTCTACTCCTTCATTTCTTTCCCACTCATCATTTGGGCAAAAACATTAGAGTCATTCACTCGAAAATATGGCAGCTTGGAAATAAAGGTATCTTGAACTTTGTGATATTAATTGTTCCCCATATTTCTTGCTAGAGAGTCTTATAGTCTTTGCTTTAAATTTTTCGTAAAGTCTTCTAAGAACTTTGCCAAAACCTCTTTCACTGCCCAAAAAATCTCTCATCCTTGAGAAGTCTTGAAAAAACCTCTCAAAAGTCATTTAAAATATACAAAAGTGCGTCTGTTTTTTTTTTTTTTTTCCTTTTCATTTATTAGAAAACTCAACTGCCCAAAATGAAAAAAGTAACTGGATCTTCTTCAAAATCTAAAAGGGCTAACCCCAAACAATAGTTGTTCTCTATATAATTGCTTTTTTCGGGTAGAAAATTGACATTCGTTTATTTGTTCTCTCTTGTGGCACTTAAATAATTTTAAGAATTTTTTCCTTTATTTTGACTTTATATTTTACTTTCAAATTGAATGTAAAGAAAGTGCATAGTAGAGATGCTATCTTGTAATATGGTGTAGTCTGGGTCCCCCAAGAAAACATTCCTGGCTTTGCCCCCTTGATGAGATTGTCATGTTTTGACTTAATTGTAGGAATCTGGAGGGATTACTTCGCTTTCCAAAATATCATGGGATAAGATGGCTTTAAATATCTTAAAATATTGTAATTTTGCTTGAAAACTACCGCTATCGCACAAAGCAGACATGAAATGTGAAGTTATGGGAAATGTAGTAAGTTATTTTTAACTAAACAAGGGAACTTCTGGGCCTAAGAGAATACCCAAGAATCTTAAGATGTACCATGAACCAAATGCCACACCAGATCTCTTAATTCAGCCATTAATTGAGCTTCAAGAGAACCCTGATTTGCATTGGAGATTTACCTGTTCTAAACCAATTGGCTTCTACTCTCTTGTCATCTGTCCTTGATCAAGGGCTGTAGAAATTTGCTACAAATGCCCCTTAGAAACAGTGTAGTCTGAGTCTACATTGTGCCTCTTGCTTGGCTCTTCTCCTCTGAACTCTCTCCTCCCCCCGGCAGGCCCCCGACTGTTTTTCTAGCTTCTTAATTAGAAAAAAAAGGACATAGTTACTCTTGTGCCAAGTCGATACAAACCTCCATGGGATGAAACTGTTATACTCGTTAAGGTTTCCAAAACCTGCCCAAAACAGTTCCAAAGAAATTCAAATGGCTGGAAAAATCCTGACTCGATTCGGTAGAAATCCCGTAACCAATTTCATGTTGACACCTACCTCTGGAAAAATCCAAAAGTTGCTCATTCAAAGACCAAACCAGTTTGGTACTTTCATTGAAATTTCCGTACACTTAAAGATAGCTCTTCTGCTCAACAAGAAAAAGGAGAGGAGAAAAAAGAGCTAGCTTCCTAAGTTTGCTTGAAAAAAGTTTGGTTTCCCATGCAAATCGCTCCTTATAGTTCCAGATAATTCTGGGATATTTCCAGCTTGCCTCTCGTGCTTCAAAAATTGGAAACGGATTTTATAGATTCATAGAATGACCAATTTGTGCTTTCATAAATTAAATTTGTGCCCTCAAGTTTGGCCAAAACAGAGTTTGGTTGTGGTGGTAAAAATCCTTGCAAAGGTTCTGTTTTCTTAAGAATACTGGATTTCAGACCCCGTTCAAGTTTTTCATAAAATGTCCCATTGTCCCATATGGCATGGCAGCATCGAAATTCCTATTTTTATGCATGGAACTCAACTCATAAATCTATAACGGCATTCTAAGTCCATTTCTTAACATTTATGTACCAAAAATGTGACATACATGAAGCTTTCTATTCTCCCTTGAGCGAAGTTTAAGCAGCAAGCACAAAGCAAAACTGTCATAGTCTATTAGTAGTGATCTGGGAAGGATAACTGGTTACACTTGCCACTTGTGTAAAATTTTTCTGAGGCCGATATACTTTTCAGGTCTATTTAATGTGTTTCTTTTCTCTTTCTTTGTGCTCTTAGGACTAAATATGGATTCACTTGTCTGGGTTTATCTGATATAATGGTTCTTTGCAATCTGCCTTTTGCTAAGTGGAGCTAAATTTTGCTTTTGTGTTCCTAGAAATATCTGAATATAGTGCATATTACAATTAAAACCTCTCTCTGTGCTTTTTAAGATTTTTGAGACAATATTTAATTCAACTCGTTCTTTTTTTAATTTATGTAATTGGTAGATAACATCATGCTTCCATGTTCAGGCTGTTGGTGGAGTGCTTTACCAAGTATTGTGTTATACCAGAAGCTATTCGGCATTTTCGTGCCCTTAAAAACTTTGAAGGAGGAACAAAAGTTTTACATCTCGAAGGAAACTTTGGTGATCCACTGTCTTTGTATCTTAGGGCTTTATGTCGGGAAGGTATGCATATTTTTTTCTTTGGGATTTTCCAAGGCCTTTAATTTGTCCCTCTCATTCATTTCGTATCGCCTATAGACTTTGAATCATGAGTCTAAAATCTTGTTAAAAATTGGGCCTAAAATTTTTGCATTTGGGTGCAGCTAGAAAATAAATATCTGCAGTTACATGTGTAAGCCAGGCAGCATGGAACCAAACTGTCATATTCACACTTCTGCAAGGACCTTAGGCTATTATGCTATAGTGAGACCAAGAAGTTGATGGCGCAACTTGTTTGTGACAATATTTGAGAGAATTGACCGAATGCTTTGGCCGTGTGTATACTTCTCATTATATAGAGGTTTGAAATCAAGCTATACAAGGTACGTTATCAATATACAAGGAAAGAAATCAAGTATCAAACTAAACTAGGAAAGAAAAGAAGTAACCGTTGCTATACATAGCTGTAGAATAATAGAGAGATAACAGAAGATATGGTGAGTAAATGAAAGCCGTTAACAGCCCCCCTCAAATTGATGGGGGTTGGTCAACCAATATCAATTTGCTAGTCAAGAAACAATGGCGGTGGCGAGTAAGAGGCTTGGTGAAGATGTCAGCAACTTAGAATTATGTAGCAACATGGGGAAGAGTGATGACTCCATCTTCGAAGGCTTCACGAATAGAATGACAATCGACTTCAATATGCTTCGTACGCTCATGATAGGTAGGATTGGCCGTGATCTGAATGGCACTGGTATTGTCGGTAGAAAGAGGGGTAGGTACGGTTTGAGGAAAGTTCAATTCAGCAAGCAAACCGCGAAGCCAAATAATTTCTGAGCAAGCAAGAGACATGGCCCGGTACTCAGATTCGTAGAAGACTTAGATACTTGGTCTTGTTTTTTACTCTTCTAAGATATCAAGGCATTACCCAAGAACACATACCAACCAGTGATAGAACGACGGGTATCGACACAACCAGCCCAGTCAGCATCACTATAAGCAGCAAGAGACGAAGAAGTGTTGGCAGGGAAGAATAAGCCACGAGCAGAAGTGTCCTGAACATAACGAATGATGCTACGAACTGCAGCCAAGTGAAGATGGCGCGGTGTCTGGAGAAACTGGTTGACTTGCTGGATGGCAAAGGAGATGTCCGATCAAGTAATAGTTAGGTAGACAAGGCTACCTACCAGCTTGCGATATAAACTAGGCTTAGCAAGTAAGTCACCCTCCTCTTTGCGAAGTTTGACATTCAACTCCATGGGAGTATCAATTGTGGAAGTGGCGTCAAGACCAGCAAAAGCCACCACATCAGAAGCATACTTGTGTTGATTGAGAGAAATACCAGAAGAACTACGGCGCACCTCAAGACCAAGGAAATATGTGAGAGAACCAAGATCTTTCATGTGAAAGGACGCGGAGAGATGGAGCTTGAGCTGGCTAAGTAAAGTAGAATCTGAACCAGTGATAACAATATCATCAACATAAACAAGAAGAACAACAATACCCATTTCTGTCTTATGCAAAAATAAGGAGGAGTCACGCTTGCTCTGCTTGAAGGAAAATTGTAATAAAGTACTCTGAAACTTATCAAACCAGGCCCGCGGAGCTTGTTTAAGACCATAAAGAGATCGACGAAGCTTGCACACATGTGAAGTAGGAGAAGATAACAAGCCTGGGGGAGGCTTCATAAAAATGCATTCTTTGAGATCACCGTGAAGAAAAGCATTCTTCACATCCATCTGATGAAGAGACCAATCATTGGAGGCGGCAAGAGCTAGAATAGTGCGAACAGTGGTCATCTTAGCCACTGGAGCAAAGGTCTCTTCGTAATTGACACTATATTCTTGATTATTTCTAAGAGCAACTAACCGGGCTTTGTAACGATCAAGACTCCCATCTGAGCGGACCTTGATGGAGTAAACCCATTTGCATCCTAAAGGAGTAATCGTGGAAGGACAAGGCTCAAGATCCCATGTGTGATTTGCTTCGAGAGCCGCAATTTCTTCCTGCATAGCTTGCTGCCAACACTCATGCTTGGCAGCTTGGGAGTAGGATGTGGGAATAACATATTTGGACAATAAGAGCAGAAATAGCAGTAGAGAGAAAATGACAGACACTAGTAGAGTGACGTACCAAGGGTGCTGGATGTGCCGAGCCTGACTGGATAGGGTTGCAACAGGATCAGGGAGCGGGGCTGCCATCGGAGGAGGAGGGGCGGCGCGTATACACTATACCTAGTGTAAAACGAGAAGGGATAGAGACAAGAGGCAATGACAGCTCCTCGAAAGGAGGGTGGAAAGCCACCAGAGAAGAGGGCAGAGAGGAGCATTGAAAGAAATGTTGATTTTCAAAGAAAATCACATTTCGAGAGACACGAAGACGCTGTAACGTAGAGTCATAGCACACAAAACCTTTCTGACCACATTATACCCTAAGAACGCACAACGAACAGATTGAGCAGATAACTTATGGCGTTCATGAGGAGATAAATGAACAAAGCATACATAACCAAAAGTACGTAAATAGTCGTAACTAGGTTGCATAGAAAAAAGAAGAAAGTATGGAGATTCCATATTTAAGACAGAGGATGGTAACCGATTAATCAAAAGAGTAGCAGTTTTCATAGCCTCGACCCAGAACATGGAAGGAACAAAAGATTCAAGCAAAAGAGTACGTACCACATCTAAAAGATGACGATTTTTCCATTCGGCGACACCATTTTGTTGAGGAGTAGCCGGGCACAATAATGAATAATGCCTTTTGAATCCAAGAACTCACGGAATTCATTAGACAAATATTCACCACTGGAATCTGTACGTAAAATTTTTATAGAGGCAGCATATTGCAAGATGCGCCATGAATATGGTGAAGTACGAAAAACTTCAGATTTAGAGCGAAGAAAATAGACCCAAGTAAAGCGGCTATGATCAATCAATAATACTTATATTTTTCATGAGATATAATAGGAGATGGACCCCAAACATCACTATGAATAATATCAAAGCAGTGAGAAGCTCTACTCGCATGCAGAGGAAAGGGAAGAGTTTTGCTTTTACCAAGCTTGCAAAAGGCACAATCAATAGAAGTAGAAAATCGTTCTTTATTGCCTAATAAACCAGAGTTCAATACATGGGATAATATCTGAGGATTGGGGTGACCTAAACGACGGTGCCACACCATACTGGGATCATCAACTGTATTACAAGATAGAGACAAAGTTGGAGAAATTGAAGGGAGTGCTGAACAGGCAAATATAGTGGAAAGAAACGCCCCACCTTAGGCCTTTCGCAATCAGCGTCCCCGTTACTTGATCCTGTACAACACAACCATTACCAGAAAAGTTAACAGCACAGTTACTATCTACTAATTGGCCAACCGAAATGAGATTCGTAGAAAGCTTAGGAGCAAGAAATACATCGGTGATCTTAGTAGAAGCATCACCAACCGCAATGATTGGCAAAGAGCTGCCATTGGCCTTTTGAATAAAGGAAGTGCTAGTATAGGGCTGTACAGGACCAAGAGCCATAGAATTAGGAGTCATGTGATTAGAAGCTCCAGAGTCTATATACCAGAGGTTTGAAGAAGCAGAATGGTTACCTTGAAGACCCAATGTCAAGAGTGCAGACACGATCATCTGCTGCACCATTGCAGGTGTTAGCGGAGGAGAGTAATCACCTGGAGAGGAATCAAAGGCCGGAGAAGGAGCTACTGGAGGTGCAGTAACACAAGTCTGGAGAGCTTGTTGTTGACGATTTTGAGGACGGATGCGACACTCTTTGATAATGTGACCCTTTTTCTTGCAATAGGAACAAAACTTTTTGGAACAATTGGCTGCAATATGGCCATATTCCTTGCAAGAAAAACATTGCTTGGAATCATAGGATCCCCCGGCCTTGGGCAGCATAAGCGACAATAGCGGAACCTAAGCCTCCATGAGGAGAGTCCAAAATAGCTTGAGTGGTGAGACGTTGTTCCTCGCGAAAGAGTTCGCTGAAACAAACATCAAGAGATGGAACCGGAGATCGGTTCACCAAAGAAGATCGAACAGATTCATATTCGGGGCGCAACTTCATAAGAAACTAATCACGACGACTTGTCGCATGGATAGCCTGAATAGCCGAAAGAGCATCAGGCAGAACAGTCATCGTAACCAGGTCAGAATAGTCATTCCAAAGGGTGAGAAATGCCAAGTAGTAATTTGGAATGGACAGATTCCCATGATGAAATTGTGCAATGGCATGCTCCAAGTGAAAACGACAGGCGTCATTATCCTGATGGTAAACTTTCTTCAAATAAGTCCACATAGATTGGGCTGAACGATGAGGACGCAAATTAGGAACAAGGTGCACCTCAACGAAACTAAGAAGCCAGGGCATAATCCGAGCATCAAGAACAGCCCATGAAACTGGAGCAGTAGCATCCTTAGATTTATCCGAATCGGAAGAGGGTGCTGGAGTGGTGCCATCAATATGACCCCAGAGATCTTTTCCTTGGAGGAAAATTTCAAATTGAAAAGCCCAAGTAGAGTAATTTTTGCCAATAAATTTGACTCAGACAGGAGTTGAGTCCATTATATGATAACGTGGAATGGAGCTGTAAACAAACACTTGGAAAATAGTCGCCCAAACCCAATAACAGCAAGCAACGACGCCAAGATTCTGCCAAACCTAATAACAGCAACAGCCCAAACCCAATAACAGCAAGCAAGTAATGTAATAACAGCCCAATCAGCCGGCCTAACTAGTAGAAACAGCAGCCTAAACCCAATAAGCAAATAAACAGTTACAGCCCAAACAACCACAAGCAGGAACGTGAAGTAAAACACCACTGAACCAGCAAAATACCAAATCACCGAAGAGATCGAAAGGAAATCGAAAGAAGAGGGGATTGGTGCGGGTGGGAAAAAAATTGAAGCTGACAGCAACGACAAACTAAACCCACAAAGAAAACAAAAACGAGAGATAGGGATTAGAGTACTGGCTCTGATACCATGACAATATTTGAGGGAATTGACCGAATGCTTTGGCCGTGTGTATACTTCTCATTATATAGAGGTTTGAAATCAAGCTATACAAGGTACGTTATCAATATACAAGGAAAGAAATCAAGTATCAAACTAAACAAGGAAAGAAAAAAAGTAACCGTTGCTATACATAACTGTAGAATAATAGAGAGATAATGAAAGATATGGTGAGTAAATGACCATGTAACTTCGGAAGAAGGGCTGCTTTCCCATCTTTTGATTAGGAAAGCAGTAAATACCAGGGGGTAGCGAATCTTTATCAGAAACATAGGACTGCTTTTCCACATGGCTTTCTGATGGGGCCATGGAGATGGGTTTATTACTTTTAAGTGATGTATATTCAATTTTGAAAATAATGGAGTTCTATATGTGAACCCCACATGCAGCATGCAATAGAGACTGGGTTTATTTTTACTAAACTATGAAACTTGTATGTGTTTTACCCTGTTTTTAGCTAAGCATTTGTTAGGTCAAATGTAAGTGTTGTTAAGATCCTCTATTGAATTAGCATGTATTTAGGGGGGATCTTACTTGCCAAGCAAGTCTGTGGGGAATACAAACATTATCCGCTACAGTTTTGTGCTGTGTTTGATATACACTTTTGTTCTGCCTCCTGATAACTTCGGCTTTGAGGGTTTGTGTTATCATCGTATTAGGAGGTTCTACATATTGTTTTAATATCTAATGTTGCTTTTTAATTGCAAGATCCCATGTGTTGGCAGTGTTAGAAATTTTTGTCAATGATCAAATGTATTACACTTCTCATTAGTTTCAGCTTTTGCAAGAAGTGATTTCTACCAATGCTAAAGTACCATGTCAGAAACTATCTGGTTAGAAAGTATAGGCTTTTAGATTGAATGTTAGTGATTGCAATGTTACTGTTTGTGTGTGAGGCATGGTTGTTCAAGTTCTCTCCTTCCTCAACTCCTCAGTTTATTCTTGAAAAATATGCCAAATGGATGTTGATATTATAAAATAAATACTTAAAAAAAGGGACACTCTTAAACAAGGTATTCTGGAAAAGAAGACATACGTTGACAAAGCTGAAGTGTGTTTCTTCCTGGATGTCAGTGACAATATCTTAGTCTGTATGTCCACCTTGGAATCCCAAGTCCTAGCACTCAACCTTGTATTGCCTCCTTCTAGTTGGTGTGACTTTTATTCAAATTTTATCATTATGTTGAATCAGCATGCGTTAGTTCATGGTTAGTTTCTTGTGCTTTTATCAATAGTTCCTTGCTCTAGTTTGCAGGTTTATTAGAGTTGTTAACTTACTACCTCTTGTGTGATCTACTAGGTTCAAACTATTGTTTCACTGTGTTGTTTGATCAATGTTTTGGATTTTTTTCCTTGGACCAAAATCATAAATGCTTCTGAGGTAATAGTCGTGTTTAAATTCAGGCAGAATTCTTGACTTCCTAGAAGCTTTAAAAGCTATGGCGAAAGATAACCAACCAATTCCATCACGAGCCATGATCTTGAGCAGAAAGTACCGGACTTTAGTGAGCTCCTGGATTGAACCTCTACAAGAAGAAGCAGAACTTGGATATGAGATTGATTTCATTGCTAGGTTTGCCTTTATAATCAACACACTCCAGTTGCTGCCATTTTCTTTTCATTTTATATTGATTTCTTTAGCTTTCACCTAGGCAAGAAAACCTCTTGCAAATTCAGAGCATACCTTCTGTGAACTAGAGCTATGCCCTTGCCACCGACGTCCTCTGTACCTGGGTGGTATGCAGGTTGTGAAGCCCCCGTTTGGTCAGAGTTTCGATCATTGGTAGAGGGAGAAGAAGAGCTATGCCCTTGCCATCTTTTCGGATTAGATTTCTTCTGATTTATCAAAATGTTATTATGCATATCCTATGGGTTTCACATCTCAATATCTGATTTTATCTTCTTCTCCCCTGTTTTGTGTTGCAACGTTTTTTCTAATCTGTATCTGTACTCGGGTTAGACATTTTTGTTGTTTTAGGACTTATAATTTGCATATGCTTTCTATATTGTCACATTAAAAAATAAGGAAGCCTTCCTAACTACTATAGCTTCCATCCTGAAAGATAAGCTTGTTGGGGAAGAGGCCTGAGAAAAGTTCAGTAATGAGAAGAGGCCTGAGAGAGGGAGAACAGCTTTCAAGAAGAGAGGACCAGAATTATGGTTCCCCCTCTACTAACATAGTATTTTCTGTTGCAGTAGGAAAGGTACGATTACCTTAGTGCTCTCTAAGATAATAAATAAATATGTCAACTTACTCATGGTCCTCCAAAGTTGTACTAGAGATATCCTGCATGCCCAACTTCCTTGAGATTATACGAAAGACCACTACCTGGCACTCCTTTTGTTAAAATACCTGAAAGTAGCTCTCTTGCATTCACAAAAATAAATAGAGACATTTTTGGATGCAATTTCTTTTTGATGAAATATCTGTTTACTTCAACATCTTTGGTTAAATCAGACTGAACCTGATCTTGGGTATTGCCAATGCTGCTTTGCTGTCATGAACAATCTCATTGGATCTATAGTGTTACCCTAATTGTCTTAGCAATGTTTTCAGTAACCATCAAACTCTTTTTTCCATTGCTCAGAACTCTGCTTTTGCACTGGACTGAGCGATCATTGACTATTTTTTGTTGCTGACCCTGCTCTAGCCCTTTCCGCAATTTCTCCCTTTGTCAAAACATCTGCAAGTTGTCCTCTTGTCTTCACCCAAATATTCGAAATAGCACACCCACAATTATCTTCCAGTTGTCCTCTTGTCTGCCTAAGTTGATCAAGTACATAGTAATATATATAAGTATATTTTTTTTTTGTGCCAGAAACAAATACAAAGAGCAACACTTCTGTTTTGACAACAAAAAGGCTTCTAAAACAACTTGTCGCTTTTTCATGTCATAGACTCTAAACGACCTCTTGTTTTTTGGCAGCTCTGACTTGCTCAAAAGACATATAAAACCCAAGAAGTAAACCTTAAGTGACACTTGTTTTTTTCATCCCAACACTAGCCAACAAAACAGTATGCTGCTTTATACAGCAGAAATCTCACTAGTTGTTAAGCATATAGCCATCCCACTCACTCGGAGAGAGAAGGTAGCAAGAGATCCTGTCTTCGACTTTGGAGATAGGCCTTCCTTTCCCTTTCTATAACATACCGATCGGGGATGTAGTTGTAGAGACATTAGTCCGATGAAAGAAAGCTCATCTTTTGGGTTTTGCTTGTCTTTAGCAGTTTCCATCCCATTGAGGTATCGACCAGCAGAAGATGGGTACTCTTTCTGATGATTGCTTCATGGAGACTTAAACTTGTGCAGGGGTAGGGGTGGATGTAGCCAAGCGGATCAAGGCAGTGGATTGTGAATCCACTACGCGCAGGTTCAATCCCCGTCGTTCGCCCATCAAAAAATAGACCATTTCTTACAGAGACACGAGACAAACCTAGAAAGAATTTTTTCCGCAAGTTGTCTCGAGGCTCTCAAACACATCCAAGCAATTGGTTTCCGATTGAAAGATAGAAAGCATAGATTCACGTTGCCTACTAGTACGAGCCTGATACAGAGCAGCGCCCCTTTAATATGATGAGAAGAAGAGGGGCCGCCCTCTTTTCTTTTTCATATCCTTGGGCATTCAGCAATTGAAGTTAATGATTTGTTTTAAAAAATTTCGTCTGTATGAAAAGTATGTAGGATCCGATCCACCTTAAGCTCCTAGCTCTAAGACTAGGGTAGGGGAGGAAGACTTATCGAGCTACAAGACCACACACTTATTCAACAAATCCAAAAACAAACTCAAGAGGGAAGACATTCCGGTGATCCGGGCTGTTTCCCTCTCGACGATGAAGCTTATCCCCCATCGTCTCACTGGCCGACCTTGACTCCTGTTATTTTGAGGTCATATCTAGTATTCAGAGTTTGCCTCGATTTGGTATTGCTCTTGCGGTGGAAACACTAAAGACATTGGTATCGGAGCCTCGACAACCATTATTGATGCTGAATGGACATCATGCCGAAGAACAGATCACCAAAGAGATGTTATTCTAGGTCAGTTGCGTTGGCATATTGGCTACCACAACTGCAACTTGATACTTCCTACACAGCAGATATCAAAACAATGAAAAACCACCTAATCTCTTGCAGTGACCCAAATCACCTTGGTTGTGTTAGCCACATCTGTCTCGGCCAGATTTGTGTTTAAAAGAAAACTTATAAAATAACTGGAAAAAGAGGAAAGAAACAAAAAAATAACTCCTGCGGTTTGCAGGGCCAACCAGAAAAATGCCATCAACCAACCTTCAATCTCTATTGAAACTTTCTAAGTGAGAAGCCATTAGATTTTGCAATCATGCACTGCATTTGTCATGCTGGTGTCGACACCCATACCATTAACTTCACGAAAGAGTATTGGTACAGTGGAGAATATGCTCCAGCTTGAGGGGAGGGTTAATGAAAGGATATTGATGCTTATGACAATATCTATAGTTTTGGATAAGTGCGAGTAGAGATAGAAAAAATCATCTTTTCCTTTCTCTTTTGTGGAGAAACACTAGTTTCAACAGTTTACACGCTTCCATACATCAACTTATTTTTCCTTAATTGTGCGAGGGAGATTTTGCTTTCTTTGGTAATATGTTGGGAAGAGATATCAGCGTAACAAAAGATTTATGGGGTAGATCTGTGTCTTACAATTGAAAGGATCAAAGTCTGGAATTTTAAGATTCCCAAGTTCTTTGGAAGGAATGAGTAATTCCTTGTTGCAGAATATTAACTCAGACTTTAGACAGCTTGAAGTGTTAACTTTAAATAGGTTTGCAAAAGAACTGTGTGTAGTCTTCGTTGAGACTCTATTATATAGGATTACACCATGATACAGCTATAATTGCAATAAAAGCTGTACAATCAAAGAAAATAAACGATCAAGCTATACAAGAAAATAATCGTCAAAGAGAATAATAACGTTCGATTTTAAATTTGAATTTGAAATGGCCATTAAATGGCCAGCTATGCTGTCCGTTGACACCCCCCCTCAAATTGATGCAAGTAAGTCGACAAGCATTAATTTGCCAATAAGGAAGTGATGGCACTGACATATCATGGATTTGGTAAAGATATCTGCAATTTGTAAAGTGGTGGAAATGTGTGAGAGGGTGATAACTTTGCGATCAAATGCTTCTTGAATGGAATGACAATCAACTTCAATGCGCTTGGTCCGCTCATGAAAGACAGGATTTGCAGCAATTTGGATGGCACTCGTGTTGTCAGCATGAGAAGAGTAGGATGTGCCTGTGAGAAGCCAAGTTCAGTGAGGAGACCATGTAGCCAGATGATTTCGGAGCAGGCAGTAGACATGGCATGATACTCGGCCTCAGTGTAGGACTTAGAGACACAGTCCTGCTTCTTACATTTCCAAGAGATAAAGGAATCACCACGGAACATGCACCATCTGGTAGTGGATTTGCAGGTATCGGGGCAGTCAGCCCAGTCAGCCCAGTCAACATCGCAATATGCTTGCAATTGAAGTGACGCACTTGCAGGGAAAAACAAACCACGAGCAGGACAGCCAAGAAGATAATAAGTGATTTGACGGACAGCGGCGAGGTGAAGATGCCGAGGAGATTGCATAAACTTGCTGATAATATGAAGAGCATAAGATATATCAGGCCAAGTGACAGTAAGGTAGATAATAAGAATACCAACCAACCAGGCACAGAGGATGAATCAAAGATGAGCTGCAGAGCACGAGCCAAGAAGGAGAAACCAAGACCCAAGAGCAGCAAAAAGAGTCGACAAAAAGAGACAAGATTGACAGCACCCAACGAGAAAATCTGCGAGAACCGACAGCACCCGGAGTAGTACAACCAAACACAAGAGCTGCGACAATGACAGGACAAGCAAGCTGAGAGTCACCAGAAGCACCAGCAGAGTAGTGGCCCGAGATAGCACCCACAACGAAATAAAAATTCTCTTGGAAACGAATCGTACCGACAGAGAATCAAAGGTTGAGAATGAACTAGAATCCCGCGAAAAAAGACAAGAAGCTAAGATCGGGAATGAACTAGAATCCCGCGAGGTACAAACGAGTCTCAAACCAAGTAGGTCTAAGAGAGAAATGAGAAACCCAGTTTATAGTAAGGGCTCCGATACTATGTTAACTTTAAAGAGATTTGCAGAAAAACTGTGTAGTCTTTGTTGAGACTCTCTGTTATATAGAAGGATTACACCATGATACAGCTATAATTACAATAAAAGCTGTACAATCAAAGAAAATAAACGATCAAGCTATACAAAGAAATAATCGTCAAAGAGAATAATAACGTTCGATTTTGAATTTGAATTTGAAATGACCAGCTGTGCTGTTCGTCAACATGAAGGTTGTTGTAGACATTCTATATTTTCAGTAGTTCTATTGTGCTTTCTTTTCGTGGGGTCATGTCTTACCTTTTGTCTTAAGCCTATTGTGGTAACTGCTTTTTGAATGAACAGGTATATTGCAGAGGGCGGGCTCACTGGTGAGCGCAAAAGATGGGTACCTCGAAGGGGGAAAACTCCTCTAGATCCAGATGCTGCTGGATTTATATACTCAAATCCCATGGAAACCTCGTTCAAGCAAAGATGTCTCGAGGATTGGAAGGCACACCATCGAAAGCTTTTGAAAACCCTACAGAATGAGGGACTGGCAGCTTTAGGGGATGCAACAGAATCTGATTATATCAGAGTGGAGGAGCGGTTAAAAAAAGTTATAAAGGGTCCCGACCAAAACATTTTGAAGCCCAAGGCTGCAAGTAAGATGATAGTATCTGAACTGAAGGAAGAACTAGAAGCACAAAGTCTTCCAACTGATGGAACTAGAAATGTTCTTTACCAGCGTGTGCAAAAAGCAAGGAGAATAAACCGCTCTCGTGGTCGGCCCCTTTGGGTTCCTCCCATCGAAGAGGAAGAAGAAGAGGTTAATCTTCATTTCTTCTTTCTCCTTTAATGAAGATTCACTTCCCCTTCCGTGTGACTAGATTCGCGTTTCTTCGATATGAATGCGCAATTAAATTGCTTAAGCATAGTCTTTCTCCTCCAGGTTAGCACTGCTAGTCAAATTTGAATGTGAAACATCTGACAGGTTGATGAAGAGCTGGATGAACTTATTTCTCGGATCAAGCTTCAAGAAGGAAATACAGAGTTCTGGAAACGCCGGTTCCTTGGAGAAGGGATTAATGGTGACCATGGGAAGCCTCTGGATACGGGCAAATTAGAACCTCCACCTGTTTTGGAGGATGATGATGTAGAAGATGTTGCAAAAGAGGTTGAAGATGATGAGGCTGATGAGGAGGAGGTAGAGCAGACTGAGAGCCAAGATGGAGACCGGGTAAAGGACAAGGAAGTTGAAGCCAAGAAACCTCTTCAAATGATTGGAGTACAATTGTTGAAAGATTCTGACCAAACAACTTCCTCATCTAAAAAGTCAAGGAGAAGAGCTTCTCGAGTATCAATGGAGGTAAGAAAGTCCGTATTGGTGTCATTTCTATCTTTTCCCTTTCCTTTTTCTTTGGCAGGGGGAGGCTTTTATTGTCAAGGATCTGGTTAGTTATTACATAGTCTTTTAAATCAGTCATAGTTGTAATTTGATTACCTATTTTGATTAATTCATTGTCATCCAATGTGTAAAGCGTTCTGAATTTGGAAAGGATCAAAACTAAGGTACTTGATGATAAAAGGACTCCCTCAAGGATTAAAATACTTTAATGTCTTGCATGGTCTATAGTATGATCCTGGTCATGATATTTGGTAGTCGTAGGTTCTAGATGTATCTGTTTAAATTTTTGACAGTAAGCGGTGGTACAAAAATTGAAGGATAGAGATTGAGAATTAATGGTAACAGAAGTAAAGCTGTGGTACCAGTAATATACAGGGCATAGTAAGTACAAAAAGGTGTACCAGTTACTCTTTGTTAAGGTAAGAGCAGGATTTGTGTGGTTTTCCATGTCCATGTTACCTCTTAGTCGTACTTGTTCGCATTCTATAAGCACATCATCGGGATCAAACGACCCCTTCATACATAATTCGACAACGCTTCCCAGAAGTTCCTCATTCGCCCTACCAACCCAATTCTAACTAAATTCTACCCTGTTGAATTTATTGTATCGCACTCACCTTCGGTCTAACCCTCCAATACCCATTACTTCACTGCATACATCTATGCCCCGCCAGTACCAATAGACTTCTACCTACAGATACGCACAAATAACAACAACAATCGCTAAACAATTGACCTCACACTAAAACAACATTCAGATCAATACTCTCCACCGAACAATACGAGGAGCTTGCTTCACATATTCTAATAATTTATAACGAACGTTATACCACTGCTAAACATCACCAACACACCCAACTTACCTACCGATCTTACATCAACCTACTAAGAGCCTAATAACAAAATACTCCTCAATCATAAAATAACACCAAACATACCATACTACTAAAACGCCACCTGTCAAGCCTGTTCTATAATAATACATTTTCCCATAAAAAAGCAGGCCACTTAACGAAAATCTTTCTCTCTGTTTTTTTTTTCTTTTTGCTTATCCTTTCACTCAACTTACATCCGCCTTTCACCTCTCTCTTCTCCTCTCGTACATGCACGCGTCAAAGATGTATTACGACGACGACCGACGACATTTCGATTCTAATAGAAGAGCTTAGTTTCATTTGTTTTAATGGTTGAGTTTCTCTCAAATTAGTAGTCCATCTCCAGTTGTTATGTTCAGTTGGGGGCCGGCGGCCGGAAGTTAAACTATATATGAGTAATATTATTTTGATCCCTATTAATTATGTGGCAAACCCATGTCTCTTTCAAGGAATTTAGCCCATGATCTCCTGTTACTATACAATATTGCAAGCCCATAACAAAAGTTTTGGCATATGATCAGCTGAAGGAAATCATGCAAATCGGTTGAAGGAAAATATGCCTAACTAGCTAATCTGATCAACAAAGCAGCACACTGCATGCCTTCATTTTGATGCAGAAGAATATATAAGTGACAGGGTTCTTCTGGTCCAAGAGCATATTTGTAAATCTAACCTTTATGTTTAGCTATATATGATGCATCAGAATCATTCAGTTGAATGATGCATTATGTTCCGCATGCAAATCCCACTGCATCCGAAACTGCTGATCCCAAATGTCTTTCGAACAAAACATGCTGCACCATTTTGTTTGAGGTTCTCGCTTAGAAGGATCTCAAATATTGCTCTATGATTGACTCTTTATAACATTAAATGCAACAATCTACTTGAATATTTGAACGGATTTCAGACATTACTTCCAAGTTTTGACTCTTTACAACTCATCTTTTCAATGGACAATATCATATGTACTTTAAATGCAGCAATCTATCTGAATATTTATTTGGGTTCATCCTCGGAGTGCAAAAGAGACCCTTGATCAAAAGCCAACAAAGAGTTTGTTACATTATGCGAAAGCAATAATAATATGAGATCATTCTATTAACTTCGATCGAATATATTAAAAACTTAAATCTAAATTGGGCTTAACAATGTTAAATTTTGATGATTCGGAAGAGAGAGAATATATATATATTTATAAGAACTGGCTGTACACTATATGATTATTTCGGTTATATATAACACGATAAAAATGTAACCTCACGGCCAATTCCGATATCAACTCAAAAGCTTCCACTATTGAGAGGTCCTCGTGCACCATCTTTTTTTTTTCTTTTTATGGTTACAAGTGGAAGAAAAGACAGCTGATCATCAGACAAAAAAAAAAAAGTGGAAGAAGTAAAGACAGAAAGCAAAAGCTAACTATAGCTAGCAACAGGGTACAGGGAAAACGTTATCTGGGACGTAGTAATACTCTCCAGATGATCACGTCATCCAACGAAGCTGCTTGATGCCAAAAGGAGGAACCGAAAGCAAGGGATGATCTGCTGACCAGGATGGCAGATCCATTTAGAGGATGCATGGGATGAGGAGGAAATACGTACAGGTGGTCTACCTGGGCCGGGGACAAAGATTCGGCTATCTGTGCTGTTTTCTGTATTAGAATTTTAGGACTCTAGTGTTTGGTTAAAAAACCTCGATGCATGCTTGCGTGTCAGTTGAGTGGTCTGGATGGAAGCCCCGCAATGCCTGAAGCCAAAACTTTCTGACTCGTTCATTATGACTCTTCTGACTTTCAAAAGAAGAAATTTTTTTGCCCCAGTTAGATGGAAAGCGTCTAGGTTCATTGTATTTAGAGCTCCTAGGCTGACCTTATAGGTGCTTAATTGGTGGTTAGCTGTAGCCATTACCCCCACCCTAGATCATGCTTCTTCCACTTTGTTCGAATCCAAGTGTAGCTAATAATAACAGTTGTTAGTGACTCGTACATTTACATAGGTTTTATCCATTTTTGAACCATGCGCAAATATTATTCATCCCAAAGATCACGAAAACGACAAAAATATATATATGATCTAGAAAAGCTTTAATCATAATACCCATCCTTAAACTTCTTTGTATTTGGAGAATCATTCTCGACCGTACAATAAATTAAGATCCAAGGAGACTTTATCTTAATTTTTTTCTTGACATGGCAATTTCTTTCAGGGTGTTCTGCTGAAAAGCTTTTTGTTTTTGTTTTAAAGTTTTGGGGGTGTCTTTCTTCCTCTCTCTTCGTCTCGGAGTTGGTTTTATGTTGTCAGCACTGTAGTTGTGCGCTCAAACCAGATTGAAATTCTAGAAGAAATAAAAAAGTACAGATTGAAATTAATTAAATCCAAAAGAGTAGTGGATCGATAAGATCGATGAATCGATTTTCATGTTTGTGTGGCCCATATAAGTAGTTTGATCGAGGCCATGATGGGTATAATAATGTCTAAAGTGTTCTTTTAGGATCCTAATTATTACTCGAATACCTCAACAGGATCGTGTCATTCGATCTACAGGTAGACGCTACCATCCACATGCACCTTGCTAGGCATTCTAAGGTGTTCGAATGACATATCATAATATAAGGCATGGATGCCTAGCAAGACATCGGTGAACCCATGATCACTAGTCTAGAGCATAACAGTAATGTCTGTTCAGAGCCTTTATCCCCCTTCTTTGGTACCTTTGAAGGAGTTCATCGTTTGGTAGTGAACGCAATTTAAAGCAGGGAAGAAATATCTTACAGATCATAGATTACATGGCCTTAATTAAATATGCATGTACGGACCCCAAATCCAATGGCTCTTTAAAGAACCAACAGAAAGGAAAAGAAGAAAAGTTTCCTCTATAAAAATGTACGATCACGATGATGATAACTATCATAGATGACCAACCGGCTTAGTTAATTTACGAATGTTGCTCTACCTTTTAGCTGTTTCACCTTAACATATAGCCGACGATTGATGTCGACGATGATCTACTGTAAACATCATCAAGATCATCATCGCCCTCTCACCAATATTGAAGGAAATATATATTAATGGCGTTATTGGATATATGAATTCGTAGATCTTCTAAGTAGAGGTGTTCCATCAAATTCAACAAAGAACTATTTTTGGTAGTGACCGAAACAGGAACCTCATCGTCAGCAACACCAATTTTCTGCCAACCAATCAAGCACAAAGGCCTCCACGTGTGTGTGAGTGGACGCAAAAGAAACTTTTGGCAGCACTTTATGACTTTGTAGAAATGGCAAGCCGGGTCCCCTCATTTTATAAGGAATGTCTTTGCAAAAAGGCAAATGGAAACGACTCACTGCAGGCTGACAAGAGAGCTAGGAAATCTCCAAGAAGTTAGTGATCATATCCAAAAGTGGGGATACTACCAAAAGAAAGTTCTAGATTTGTGCAAAGAAAAAGAGAGCCCCCTCACCTGAAAAAGGAAAAAGACAAAAGACAAAATTGTCCACCGAGAAACTTGCAACTATTAGGACTAGCTAGCAACCACCATAAACTGCCGAAATCGAGGGTAATGTCCCATATATATAAATCCACCAGTAAGCTTTGATACGAAACATGTCCCACGACACTCTTGCGTAGAAAAAAAAATGTCTTCCCCACCCGATACTTCTCTTCGCCTAAACTATCTTCCTGCAAAAACAATCTAGGACTTCTCCAGTTAACTGCGGTGTTCGATCACATCACCACCATCAGTTACTAGACTACTAATAGTTGACCTTCTAAAGGATTAATATATATCTTCAAGGTGAGGGATGTTAATGTTAAGTGGAAGGTATATTGTTAGAATATAGTTTGAACCTAGTAGCAAGCAACCCAAATAATAGTAGATTACGACTTCAAAACCCTAAACTCACAAGAAATCGTGTGCATTTCATAACTTGATTGTTAGATAATATAATTTAAATAATAAAATTTACCATTTCTTAATAGCTTAAGTTTTTGGAATAGATAATAATTTCATATGGTATTAGAGCTAAAGTCTTAAGTTTGAAACCTAACTCCGCATTTTAGTCCACCTCAATTCAATATCACACGTGTTTGGATTTATAAATTAATGAGTATTACTTCGACGTCTCACTTGTGAGAGAGAATGTTAGAAAATACAATTCAAACAATAAAATTTATCTACTCCTAATAACTTAAACTTTTAAAATAAATAAGAATTTCACATGGATCAATCTCTTACTACTCTACTTATCCAGGAAAAAAAAAATCTATTACTATATACGCTTAGAACCTAATTCACAGGAATTCTTTCCCTTCCTAGTTGGACACAAGCCAATATTGGCTAAAAACCGTCTATAATTTTAGAGTCAAACGATAATTTTGCATATTAGTCATATGAAAGCAGTATAACATTAGACCCGAAGTATAATAAATTTGTAGAGTCATTATTCAATACCTGTGGTAATAGGCAAGGATTAGCATTAGGGATGCCATGTTCATGAGCTAGAAGCTTGATGGGCCAACCAGGACAAGCGTCAAAGGGATAGGGCCACGATGGGCCAGCCCGACACACGAGCTCCGATGCTCGCCCGGTACGGGTTATATCCTGCTGCATTTCTATTTTCACCTGCCTTCTTGGAACAATCGTAATTAAATTAGTTACGCTCTGGCGCATACCTTAGATTTAGGTTTGAGGACATTGACTACGATGAGAGTAATGATTTTCTTGACAGTGGACTTTCAGGTTTTCCACTTTGCACATCCAAGAGTTGGGCAATCTGCCTAGGAAATCTATTTAAATCGTTTTTTTTTTTTTTAAGCAAATGAAGTGTCATTCATATATAACTAGGAATTACAGAATCACGGGGCTGTAACGGATTGTCACAAAAGGAATACCATCCGCAGGAATATTTCCAACAATGTTCTCCTTAGCTGCCCACTTATAGCCAAGCTATAGGCAAAACTAGTTTTATTTTATTTTTTTTATTTATAAAAAAAGAAGGTACTTCCGAATTTATTGATTAATCCTCATTTGTGAGTATGTGACAAAAGCTATAGGCCAAAGTATTTTTTTTTTCTTTATAAAAGAAGACTGTACATCCGACTTTATTAATTAACCCTCACTTGTGACGGTAGTTATAGACCAAAGTATTCATGTCGAGGCAAGTATCCAATTGGTTTGAACTTGAAATAACACTGAGAATATCCATGACACAATATGGATAATACTTGTCCAAGAGTTTGGCAATCTAAACCAACTAAATTAAGGAAAAATTATACGTAGCTCACTAGATTTTAGTCTAATATCAAAAATCACATTGGATTTTTTTTTTAAATATTAAATACACTTTTTGCTCCCAACTATTGGAGTCCTAACACTTCGTATTCCAAACTATTAATCTCGTTATATTTTGCCCCTCAATTACCAACCGTTTACATTTGCATCCCCAATCGTTAATTTGGACAAAAACTGCTATTTTTGTTTAACGAAATGACGATTTTACCCTTATTATTTTTTTAATTATATTTTGTATGGGGTAAATTCATTATTTCATCGAATAAAAATAACATTTTCTTTCCAAATTAACGGTTGGTGCAAAATGTGTATCCTTTTACTCCACTTAGATGATAGACAACCAGGATCGGATAACCATTAACTCCTGATAGCTAGAGAGAGAAGCTCTCTGCTTCTCACTCTAGCCATTTCCATCCCCTTCGCCTGACCCCCTTCCCCCTTAGCAGATCTGACTGGCAGGAGGAGCTCTTGCTCCTCCCGTTGGTTTCTCTTCCCTTGGCCAAGCTTTCTATGGCTGGTTCCTGTGCATTTTCCTTTGTTTTCGGCCTCTTTTTGGATCTTGCTCTGGCGAGAAGGGAGGCTTGATCTAGGCGTTTTGGGCCTCCGAAGAAGGACACGCACACCACAGATGGACAGATCAGGCGTCGGGCTCTCCTTCTAGACCAGTTCGGTGCTGACCAGCGGCCGCGTGTACCTCCACGTGCCGCCCTCTCGGAGGCGCATGCGCCTCAGGTCCTTGGTTTCCAGCCCATTTCTTTGCCGTTTTCTACCTTTCGCTTGGAGCTCTTCTCTGCCCCTTTATCCTGGACTGTTTCGAATATTTTTCTCCGGTTGCAGCTCTGCCTCTGGCCTTGGCCATCGCTATTTTGTGCTATTCGGATTTTCCATTATCTTTCTCCCTTTTGCAGCTGGTATATGCATGAAAAGTTCTTCGTGGGAGTCGGATGGCCGCTGCCTTGCGTGGTTGTGTTGGTTGTCCGACCTTTGTGGTCTTTATGTGTTTGGGTTCTGACCCTTGTGGTTTGTTTGGGTCTTCAACACTTGTTGTTGGTTTGGTTCTCAGATTCTTGAATCCGACTTGTTCCGGGGCTTCTGTTCCCTTTCTTTGAGGGCTTTTGTCCCTTTGCTAAGCTTATAGGGCCTTCGGATATGATTAGGTGTTTCACTGGCCCTCTGAGCCTTTCTCTGTTTTCTACCGGTTGTAATGTTCTTAGTTTTTAATATATGTTTTAAGGTTTGGTTAGAAAAAAAAATGGTTAGTGTAAAGTGTAAACAGTTAGTAGTTGATGGCTGAAATGTAACAAAATTGATAGTCTAAGGTGCAAAGTGTCAGAACCTCAATAATCGGGGGAAAAATGTATTTTTCCTAAAAAAAATCTCAAACCCCATTGAGTTTCTCATTTTGGTACAAAAACTAATTCAAGCCAACTATGTTACTGGATATAACGAAGCCCAATCCACTTAAGCTAAATGACAGGGTTAAAACTAATCGTTGCCTGCCACGTGGTTAAAATTCCTCATCTGTTCCATTTGGTCTCCCGTTTATCACACCGTATGCCATGTCGTATAATAGCTCCCCACACTAGCCATGTCATGTTCCTTTATACTAACATGATCGTAGAAACAAAAACTCATCGATCTCAAAATCTCCAAAATTTTTTGCCCTTCTGCGAAGCTCTAAAATCTCATAGTTCAGAGACCATTTAGTTTCGTTTTTCCTTGGAGGTTCTTTTAAGGTGTTATTGTAAGGCACAGATAACACCTGCTCCCCATTCAGTAGATGTGGGTCTTCCTAGATGATATTAGGCACGGATAACACTTGCTCACCATTCAGCAGATGTGGGTCATCCTTGAGCTTATCATTCGTTGTTACAAATGCTTGAAATCAGGACACAAAGGTGTGTAGATGTGGGTTGAAGACAATTTTAAGGACTTTGTAGACTGATTTGAATCCTGGTAAGAGGTCCACAACTGTGCTCTGTATGGGAGATAGGTAAGTGTTGAAGTTGTTCGATGAAATTTTTAAACCATTTAGTTTTCTGTATGAATTCATTTAATAACTTCATTTGGTTTTCTCTTGTAGAGGCAACACCAGTGTGGATTTTTCGAATGAGTGGATGTGAGACCTTGCTAGTGTAGGAGAGAGATTCTACCTAGGGTTTTGAAAAGGTTAAGGATTACGGAGAACGAACTTAGCTCGCACAAAGCAAGCAGGAGGCGACTCATGTATTCTGCTTGTTGTTTCCTGGGTGATCATCATCTTGTTGGTGATATTCTGCTTGAAGCTTCTGACCTACTCAAATATGTAGCTGCATTGAGACCTTAGTTTTGTGAGATGTGTTGTGATTGTAGGAGTCAATAAGGTATTATTGTATGTTTCAATGTCCTGTTTTGTAAGAGTTAGTGTCCTGTACAATGTGACTTGAATTATTATGTGTTATGCTTTTAATAAAAGTTCTAAAACACAAGTTGTAAACTCACCAATTATGTTCCTTCATGCTAGTTAAACAAAAGTTAAGAAATGTAAACTCACAAAAGCTTGTTCCAATTATAATAAAATAAAGTGCTCATATGACAATATCTTCTTATAAGTGACATGTGATCACAACAAACCACTACTAAAAAATTTGGGCAAATCACAAAATTGACAGTATCAACCAAGGGTGAAATAAAACTGTTTACAAGCACTACAAAAATACGTGCTTTTTAGATGAACAAAATCACAAAAATTTGTTCATAAGCACTACAAAAAAGCTATTTCCATAATGACTACAACATCTACATATGACTATGTCAACTTTCAAGGGCTCCACGCAATGTTGATGCCCCTTTGCCTTTCCCCTTGCGTCTGCAACCGTCATGAGTATTGGCCTCTGTAGTTGGTTGAGAAGGTGGCTGAGAAGGTATAGGTTGGGACCCGATATCAAAATCAACCAAAGCATGATGTGTTAGTATAAGCACTCCTAAAATAGAAAATATTTAAAATGAGTCAAGTTTTTTTATGTTGTACCTATTATGCGGCTGGAGGTTCTTGATTAGCTGTGTTTCCTCTCCCCTTCCTCTTCCCCTTAGCTGGCAGCTTTGTATTTGGCTTGAAAATTTCTAAAATGAAATTTGTAGCATGTTGTACAGATTGTGTGGTTGGAGGTTCTTGATTAGCTTGCTTTCTTTTGCCCCTCCTCTTCCCCTTAGTTGGAGGCTGGGACCAAATCATACATGTTCAAAGGTTTTGCAAAAGCCGATGCTTCTTAGGCCTCTTTTAGCAAGAAAATGTGCAACGATGAAGCAGACAAAGCTCGAAGATATTGGGGATTTAGGTTTTCTGAGACGGCAACAATTTAGGAATTTTAGGAATATTAAGGATTTTTGGTTTCAAATGGGATCGAATAAGTTGGTAATCCTGGCTCCAATAGCTAATTCCATTAAATGACGTTGCTGGTGTGGGGAGCTGTCATACGATGTGGCATGCGACGTTCCAGACAGGAGATCAAATGGAGCAGACAAAGAATTTTAACTACGTGGCAGATAGCGATTGGTTTTAGTCATGACATTTAAAGGCTCCGTTATATCTAATAATGGAGTTTGTTTGAGTTAGTTTTTGTACTACAATGAGAAACTCAGTGAGCTTTAAGATTTTTTTTTTAAAGGCTAGTGAATCTTTTGATATTGGACTAAAAACGTGAGCTCTGTGTAATTTTCTCCGAAATTAATGTACCTCGAGAGTGGAGAGCTTTCAGAGTTGGATGTCACTAGTGTTAAAAAAATACGCATGACAACAAAATGGCAAATCACCTTGATGGAAACAATTACGGCCTTGGGCACCTACTGTGCACCTGATATGTTCCTTGAAAGGAGTTTGGATTGAAAGTTATTTTGTGTACCTAATAATTTTGCTAATCAGGGCCCGTAACAGTTTCTGGCTTTAGAAGAATTCTCCACCAACTCATTATAAATTCCTCTGCAATGCTTCTTGTCCTGTCGTCCCAACTCGAGTAGGTGGGGTAATATTGATTCTCGCTTTGCTCTGAGAGTACGACAGCTCTTTTCCCGTTCTCCCAAACACTTCAACTATGGCTGCTCCAGCCATGGGAACCTCCACAACGGAGGAAATCCCAGACCTTGAGAAGAATGGCCATGCTGAACGCGCTCAGTGGGTGCTGACTGCACCAGAGCCGCCAGGTCTATGGCGTGAGATCACCGATTCTGTGAGGGATGCCATTATACCATGTGGAAACAAGTTCTTGGCCCTCAAGAAACAGCCTAGACCCGAAAACGTTGTTTCGCTCTTGCAAGGGATATTTCCCATCCTTGTTTGGTCTCGAAGCTACACGAGAACAAAATTTAAGAACGATTTACTGGCGGGTCTAACTATTGCTAGCCTCTGTATTCCCCAGGTAATCAAAAGTCGACATGGAGATGACAATTAATACAAGAAGATTTGATAGTTTTTCGCATGTTGTCTTAATGTGAGTTCCAATGCAGAGTATTGGATATGCGACTTTAGCAAAGCTTGATCCTCAGTATGGCCTCTGTAAGTTGCTTAATTTAGCACGTATTAGTCTTTGAGGTAAATTTTGCTGAAGTGATTGTATATCTTTGGGGTTATGTCTAACGTATCATTTGGTTGCATGCTCCTCCTAGACACAAGTGTGGTACCGCCGCTTATTTATGCTGTAATGGGGACTTCAAGAGAGATTGCTATTGGACCCGTTGCTGTGGTTTCACTGCTTTTGCCCTCAATGATTCAGAAATTGGAAGATCCTGTGGCTGATCCAGTTTCATACACAAAGCTTGTTTTGACCGCAACTTTCTTTGCAGGTATCTTTCAAGCTGCATTTGGACTGTTAAGGTGAGTGTTCTGCTCCTTCCTGATGTTGACCTAGGGTCCTAGCGTTCATCTGGCTGACTAGTACTTTCTAATCATTGGTGCTCTTTTCAATTTTCTCTTCTCAAATTTACAGGTTAGGATTCCTTGTTGATTTCCTATCCCATGCTGCTGTCGTGGGGTTTGTGGCTGGAGCAGCAATAGTAATCGGTCTTCAGCAACTGAAGGGACTACTCGGGATCAGACACTTCACAACCAAGACTGATATAATATCCGTCATGGAAGCAGTTTGGAGATCAGTTGATCAACATGTACAGTTGTTTTCCTTCCTTTCTTTTTTGGTTGGGGGCTGCGGGGGGCTAGAATTTTGAAAAGTACATATTCACAAAAAGCACAATGAGGGGTAAGAAATTTGAGTATATATTCTCCATTGAACAATTCATTTATGCTTCGTGCTTCTTTGATTACAGTGGAGTCCTTACAACTTAATTATTGGGTGCTCATTCCTGAGTTTCATCCTAATTAGTCGATTTCTGGTGAGTGATAATCATAGCATCTGTGCTCTAGTTGGAGTCAGCATCAATCGGAGGGGCCACTCAGAAGTTCTAATATGCCCACTGATTTTCCCAGGGTAAAAAGAAAAAGAGCCTCTTCTGGTTGCCAGCCATTGCTCCTCTCCTATCAGTCATATTGTCGACTCTTATTGTTTTTCTGACAAGAGCGGACAAACACGGCGTAAATATTGTGAAACACATCAAAGGAGGCTTCAATCCAAGTTCAGTTCATCAGTTACAGCTCGATGGCCTGCATGTTGGAGAAGTGGCAAAAGTTGGACTGATTGTTGCCATTGTCGCACTCACGGTTGGTGACCAAAAATTCAATCTTCGTAAGTGAAAAATGAATACTTTTTCGCTCATTCCTAATGTTAATGTTCCACTTCCAACCTCAGGAAGCGATGGCAGTTGGCCGATCTTTCTCATCAATAAGAGGATACCACCTGGATGGAAACAAAGAAATGGTTGCGATGGGTTTCATGAACATCATTGGTTCTTTCACTTCTTGCTATGTTGCAACCGGTAATTAAGCTTCTTTCTGCTGTTCTTTTTCCAAAGTTACTGTTCTATTCCTGAGCGAAACGTACGATCTGATCCACTTCCACTCTGCCAGACCCATCGAGTTTACTAATTAAATGGACAAAAACCATGAAACTGTGCAGGTTCGTTCTCACGCACTGCTGTAAATTTCAGTGCTGGCTGTGAAACTTTGGTCTCCAACATTGTGATGTCAATTACAGTGATCATATCATTGCAAGTGCTCACAAGGCTCTTATATATTCACTCCAGTAGCGATCCTCGCTTCAATAATTCTTTTGCTGCTCATTCCTCAATGGGAAGCTTCATTGACCTATAATTGCTTACAATATTTGGAAGATTGATAAGGTGGATTTCCTAACTTGCATCGCGGCATTCTTCGGTGGTGTTGTTTGCGTCCGTGGAGATTGGCCTTCTAGTTTGCGGTAAGACAGTTTTTTCTCTTACTTTGGACACCCTTTCACAATAGAACCAAAGGATTAAATATAAGTTGCACTTGCACCTTCTAATTATGTCAATCTCGACCCTTTACACAATATTTATTATTTTATTATATTGCACTCACAAATTATTGATTAATTCAGGTACTTTAAAAAATAATTTTTGGCTTGGCAAAATGATAATTTCATTTCTATAATTTTTTAGTAGTGATTATTTTTATAAGGGCAAAATCGTAATTTTAAGCTAGAAATCAAATTCCGAGAAATTTAAACAAATGATGCAAATTAAGTGTCTGAAATTAATAATTAGTAGGTGCAATGTTTAATAAAAAAAATAGATGAGATGCAAAGTATCAAGAGCCAGTACAAAATATATTTATCTCAAAACAAGAAGATCCGTAATTTATCTTATAGAAAGTGAACAAGTGCGGAATCATTCGATTCACAAATTAAAAGGAGTGAAGTTTGGGTGTCTACAGCTAAGCAATTTTAGAATTAGCAGACCCCACCATTATTCCAATGGCCTGTCTTACTACCACAAGATTTTTCTCCAGAGGCAGAGCTTCCTGTTCTAGTCTTCAAGAGATCACACCAAGAGTGCATGTACGACAAAACGTGTGATGTAATTGGTGAATAGCCAGCACTGCGAGGCAACCAATAATTTGTGCTGGTGGGTTGGCCCTCGTTCCTTTGGCACCGAGCACCATGGAATGGGATTTGACACCTAAATAGCGGTCTCTGTTCATGGTGGTCCAATTAAATCCATTAAGCTTCCCCGGCGTATTGAAATTAACTCTGGTTAGTTTGTCTCATTTGCTTAGCTAAATCCCAAGTCCTGAACAATAGCGATTTGTGCTTGGACTAAAAAATTTATATTAGTTATTTTTGGGATAGCATTCTAGAAATTTAGCAGCACATTTCTTCTCTGTTTGGCCACTGAAGTATCTATATAAGCAATAAGATCTTTGTTTTGCTGGAATTCTTCTGTTGAAAAAAATTAAAAGTAGCTATTAAGGAAATCTGAGCAAATCAATTGTCTAAAACTCTCTGGTGTTTTAATTAGATTGGCTAACTCTGTGGTGTACTAAGTGAAATATAAGGGTGCTGCAGGTAGCAATATCGTTTGCAAGGATCATTATCATGTCAATTCGACCAGGCACAGAAACTTTAGGACAAATTCCTGGGACTGATGTATTCTGCGATACCAATCAGTATCCCATGGCTTCAAAGACTCCTGGGGTTGTAATAATCCGTGTCAAGTCCGCATTGCTATGCTTTGCAAATGCTAATATCATTAAAGAAAGGTAATTGGCAAATACATACATATATGGGTGCACGGGGCATACCTGCAAGATTCATAACTATTTGGCTGTTGTTTGTTCAAGGATTATGGCTTGGATTAATGAAGAAGCAGCAGCGGACACGAAGGGGAATGCCGAAATGACCGTTCAACTCGTAATTCTTGATACATCTAGTAAGTACTGTTACTTTGGAAGAGCTAGCTAGCTAGCTAGCACAAGACGGACGTTACTATATTTGCCATTGAGGTTTGCAATAAGTGACAAACTAGGAGTACTTGAGGAAAGAAGTCAAATCAAGAAAAGATATTCCTTTATTTTGATATAAAGGAATCTGTCACCCTTTAATCATTGCAAATTGCACAATCTGAGCATCGTCTGGAAAGCTTCTATTTTATGTATACATAGTACTGCATATATTATACCATTCAACGTCCGATACTGCTTTCAAGGGGTTGGTGATTTCAATTCCTTTTGTATTCTATTCTCGTAGGTCTAATGGACATAGACACCTCGGGAATTGCTAGTCTGCTGGAATTGCATAAGAATCTCAGTTCACATGGAATTCAGGTAATATTGCGCTAATTATTTTTCTTTGTTCTTCCTTCTTTCAATTGTTTAATGGGGAGCGGGTGTCGATGCTTTCACTTTAACCAATATACTCTCTCTCTCTCTCTCTCTCTCTCACAGTTATCCATTGTCAACCCTCGGTGGCAAGTTATTCACAAGCTAAGGTTAGTGAACTTTGTGAGTGAAATTGGAGGAAGGGTCTTCTTGACTGTTGGAGAAGCTGTGGATGCAGCTGATCTTGATGCAAAAAAGGCTACCATAATTAGATCGTAAAAGGCTGAAGGAAAAATAAAAGATCGTATCGCTTGTATGAGTGCTTCTCTCTTTGTGTGGCCGTCCCACAGTACTACGTATGTGAATACAGATGGGACGTGTAATAACAATGGAATTAGTATGGGTCTTGATCTCCTCATTCCCGAGTAGACAAACAGCTAGGGTGATGAGGGGGAAGTAATATGTTCATATAGTTGTGATTTCAGTGTGGCGAGTGTTCTGTGATCTGCCTGAGAAGATCTATGTCATGCATGTTAAACTTGTGTTAAGAGATTATGTGAAATAAGTAAAAGTTCACCTTGTGTTATATGAATAGTTTTAAAGTGTCCCATGTTCATTAATTTGATACAAATTGTGGGTCGTGAAATTGACAATTCGAGACTTTATAAGTCCACCAATACAATATGTCGACTCTAAGTTGACCCGACAAAAGCTGCCACTTTCACATGATTTCTTACGGGTGCTTGGAAGTGCACACAATGTCAAAAGTGCTCCTTGGAAGCATATGCAAGGTCAAAAGTACACCTTACCAATTATCTGTCCCACGTAAAGCTAAAATCTAGTGGGACGGCTGCAAATTGGACTCAAAAGGAAAAAGGAGGAATATTGAGTTTTGGTGGAAGAAAGAGATTGAAATGAATGGAAACATAAAAGGAATCGGGTGCATGTCATGTCTTAAAGTTTCTCTATGTGTGTCTTTAATTATCTACATATATATGGCCTCTGCTCCAATTTCTAGAGATTAATTTATAATCCCCTAAATCAGTTTGATGACTTGACTGATCATATGATGACTGAGGTTGATCCGGCCTATTATCCTTTTGTTTTGTTTTTGTTTGTTTTTTTTAAAATTTTTTAATTTCCTGGCTTTGTTTATAAGAAAGGAAATGTGTGATCTATCTAACCTTAACAAAAAGGGCCGGTACATAAATATATGTGTATAGCTATGTGATTATAGGAGATTAATTAAGGAATAAAGGCTTAACTGCGAAGACTATATGAGGAACCTAGTACCACTACCACCTTATTGCCCCCAACAAGCGGTTAATTATTAGTCGCTGGGAGAATTAGCTTACAAGTCCTGCTGTCAATAGTGAATAGCTTTGCTGTTTTGAAGCCCCTGATTACCAATCACTTATCTCTACTTTAAAGTGTAACTAGGTTGACCATACGTACTTTAATTTTTTTTATTATCATTAATATTGACGCTTTTTTGGCAACCCATGACAGCTATTATTATTATTATTATTATTATTATATATAAGGACTGATGAAGCTATGTAATTTTTTATCTAATTGCACAATGTAATTTAGAGAGAGATTGACACAATAAGTAAACCTTATTGTAGAGTCTATAAACAGTATTTAATAGTGTGTAATTCATCTATTGTGTTTATTTCTTTCTAAATAATTTGGGTAGAAAATTGTACAAATTCTAATCCATGGCCGATTATGAGTGTGAAAACCACTTGATGGTGATTTTGTGGTCCATGAAAACAAGCTTCTTCTTCGTATTACATCCAACAGATCAGAACTAATTAATGCTGCTTTACAAAAAGTAATTAATAGAGAATTCTCTTCCTATATATGCTCGATCGGAATGCGTCTAAATTCAATGTATCTGAGCTTTGTTTGGCTTTAATGCTTAGTGGGTTAGCTCGTCCAGCTATAGGGGGTTGCTGATTAAAGGGAAAAGGCCTTTCCCACTTCGTAACCCCTTTTTGTATTCCTCTTCCACTTAATATCCGTTTCAAATAGTCCATCAACTTTTTACATACCGAATGCGACTTTTTGGGGCTGCTTTAATGGGAAAAGAAGTGGATGGGAGTTGAATACGCCTCATTGTTCCAAATTCGTCAAACGTTAATTCGGGCGCTTTGCGACGCAAACTCAATGCATGTTGTTGCCCGTAATTGCCAAACCATTGTAAATGCACCATTAATGCAGGTTCTCTTCTCTCACTCGTCTGTCGGCCTCTCGGGTCTCCCAATCTCCACGTACGTTCACATTTATATGATATTTATGTATGTGTTTCTTTCTGTAGGTTTATGTTTCCCAAATCTGATTTTGTGATTATGATTTTGATTTAGAAATTCGGTGGAGGGGTATATGATCTCTTATGTAGTCCACCAGATCTAATCGATCGAAGTAGTCGTGGTTTGGGTTGGTCTAGGTCAGTGCTAATGGCTTGGACAGATCGATCGAGAGGGGCAGAGGGCTATCCTTGAGCCTAAATGGGCTCGCTATCGCGACTGAGGCCCGAACCACCAAACCCTTGGTGCGTAACCCTAATGAGAATGTCTGTTTAGTATATACAATGAAAGTGGACCTAAATTTTCATATAAGTCATCCGAGCTAGTATTTCAACAAAAAGGATCCAACATTAATTAGAAATAATAAGATTTATTCTTTATATTCTCTAATTATTGTCATTTTGGTAAGTTGCATCTTAAATTATCAACCCCACCCTAAATTACTAATAGTTTTACACTTTGCACCTCATTATGTTATAATTTTACTGTTAAGATACGGTTGTGCCATATTGCATATACTTAATTCGAATTCAATGGTAAGATCTTAATATAAGATGCAAGGTATAACCCTATTGGTAGGTTGAGGTATAAATTACAAAAAATAAAAATAAAAAAATGCACTAATTAGAAGGTACAAAATATATTTGTCCATAAAAATATTATGCTTACATTAATTTATCATATCGTAATATTACTATGAGAATAATTATGGCATATATATGATCAGATGGTAATATTACCACTAGAATAATTATAAATGCCATGTGCATAGGTGCACCAATCCAATTGATATTATTGCTAAAGACCAACAATATTTACAAGTTTACAACCAATGTACAGCTAATTAATTACAGAAAAAAAATATGGTAACCCTATCTATAAACAGGAATTAGAATGGCTAAACGATCTGATTTAAGAATAAACAAATCAATGGGTGTTTTTTTTTTTGGTTATAACAAAGTACAACTTTTTGATGGATCCAGGCATCCCCAAGTGCATGCCTGAAGGGAAGATCGCCCTCATCTTCTTCTTTTTTTCCTTCTTGGCGAGGAGCCGGCCTCTTCTGTCTTCAATATGCATGTCATTCTCAATTGCATGAAATGTGTGTCGAGTCTCCGTTTGAAATATTGAAGGACATGGCCATGCACCTTCAGCATGAGCTTTTCTCCTCCAACGCTGGCAGCTTGCATGAACTCTGTTGAGTAGCAGCAGGCGTGCGATTGGCAACCGCCTTCATATATGACTCAACGTAGCAGCGCACGAGAATGTTTGAGTAGGTTGTTAAGATGTTGCTTTCCTTGGGCTTTACACAGTATGTTTCTCACTCCTGTCATCTGTTTTTGCGACATTCATTGACATTGTTAGTTTAACTCATATTTGAAGCATTAACCATGCAAATTACGTACAAATAATAAGTGAAGCAGAAACCTTGCCCAAACTTCCCCTTGTATGGGGAACTGTTCTCTGGTATCCAATAGAAGTCGGAGGAGATTTCCGGCTGGTATCTTCTGATCTGCATGTCAATTTTCCATTTGTTCTACTTCGCGTCATAATTGTGGGTGATCCCTCCCATTTGCGATATTGCAATACGCTTGGGAGACTTGATTCCTGACATATTCACATAAAGCATCAAATTAGGAAATAATTTTATCTAATGATCATATCCTAGTACTGCATGAGCTAGAAAGAGTTTGAGATATACAAGATAGAGTATGAAAACAATAAATACCAAGAATAGCACTGTTGCGCAATGCTTGAGGACCTCCAAGTTCATTCGGACATCGTCGAGACTCCTGTTTAATTAACGCAATTGTTAAAAACCATGGGTATGATTCCGTCTAATTTTAATCCAAGGATCAACAAGGCGAATGACATACCTGTGCTTTTGCTGCCCAAGCCCAAAGTAAGTACCCAATGTTGCCATCTATAGCAACAATAGACGAGGTCATGCATGAAGATGGTATGAAAAATCACATGAACAAACATGAAACTCCCCAAATAGATTTAAGAAAAGAAAAACATTAATGTTGAACAAATTAAGACATAGTGCACCATGGGTTATAAGATTGGCCATTACAGATATTTGTTGCAAACGGCCTCAAGTTTAAATTAGTACAAGCCATTTCGTACATACCTTCATGTTACCAGCTCTTCTGCCAAACTTCTCTGTTAGGACCCCTAAAGAATCTATCATCCCAACCGGTACTGGTGCAGGCCTACCAATCTCAGCAAAGGCCTCCTTGATGCGGACGCAGTCGAATCTTCGTATGTTATGGCCTGCCCACACTTTACCATTCATAATGCTGAATATCTTGTCAGCAACTTCTTCAAAAAACGGTGCATCTGTGACACCGCCCCTTGTTATCCCATCCACGCGTCCGGACCTCAATGACACCACGGACAAATCCTTGGGCCTTATGAGCGTGCTATAGCTCTCTAATTCCACAAGTTTCCGCGGGCAGACCACTATCGCTCCAAACTCCAATACACAGAACCGCTTCCCAACTTCGTTGGGTACGGTGGTTTCAATGTCGAAGAACACAATCTCTGCATATCCTTCTTTGCCTGAAGTAGACGCCTCCATTTCTTCTTTCTCGATACTACTATCCGTTTTCTCCGTTCTTGGTTTTTTTATCATGTTCGACATCATGAACACCATCCTGTTTTAAATAGGTAGTGTAAGAAGAGATCAGGAGGAAGAGAATTCTTGTTGAGTTTGATTTTCTTGTTGTTCAAGTCATTAGTTTGGGCTTTGGATCAAGGGGTCCTTAGCGTCTTGAGGATGTTCTTTGCAAAGCTATTCCAGCTAGACAGGAATATTATCATAACAAACGAGCTGGATTATCTTCCCTCCTTCTCCGTCTTTCTCTTCATTTGTTTTTGAGTTGGAAGGAGAAACTTTTGGACGAAACCTCCTTTCAGAAAAGTTCCGAGTTTCTTCATTCTATTACGTTAGTAACGAAGCTATTGAAAGATTTGAAGCAATGTCTCTCCTCCTAGGAAGGAATATTCCCTACCAGTTTACGTAACCCGAACCTGTTTACCATCAAAAGAAGGCAGGGCCACGGAATATTTGGGCTTACTACCACGGATCTGCAGAAGGTATACCGTATACCGTACCTGGAAACTTCCCATAAAACTGAAACAAAACTTTCCTGCGCAGGAAAAAGGGATTACTGTCGTAAATAATAAACGTTAAGGACTTTAGCAACGATTTTAACGTGCTAGTGAATCAGACCGAGAGAGGAAAAGAGAGAAAGAAAGAGGGAGACTTTGTCAATGATCCCCTACAAGAAGAAATTGTCGTTTTGACCATAAAACACGTGGCTATGTTATTTTTAGTTTATATAATTTTAAATTCAGCGTTTGGGTGTCCTTGAGAAACAACAAAAGAGTTGGTGCAGAAACCGTCCAACCTGGACCAGTCTAGTCAGCATCGCTATCTTCAACATTTATGCAATCGTAAGTGACGTAGGACAATGATCAAGGAGTATGTTAGCTTTTTGATCCGATTATCTGGTCTGGATAAAAGAGATAATTACCCTTTTGGGACATGACCCTCTCTAATTTCTAAATAGTTCTAAGGTTGTCTGTCGGTCTTAACACTAAAATATTTCTTGTTGGAAACCAACATTACACGTCTGGGCTTTAACTTGCTCGATATGGTAAGAGCTACGAGAACGCAAACAAAGGAAATACCAATTACTGCATTCCCCTAACACAACCTGATCTCTTCGATTGCCCTTCAGTTGCACATCTAATCATTTGATACATAATTGACAACCAGCTGATACAAAGTCAAGGTTCAGTTCATCCTCGTCTGCAACAACCATCAATAGGAAGGCAGCAGAACGCCAAACCAACTGGAATGTTTTCTTTCGTTTACAAGATAATTATTGCAAGAAATATTTTGGAAGTAAAAACAAATCACATATATCTTTATCGCCTGGCAATTATACAAGTCAAACAGGGACAAAACGCCTGAGCGAGATGAGGGCTTGCTTAATTCTCTCCACAGCAGCCTTGAGGGTTGTGAGCGATGCAGCATAAGAGATGCGGACGCAGCTGTCATCCCCAAATGCACTCCCGGGGACTAGCGCAACCTGTAAAAAGTAAGTCATTGCCCAATTAGCAAAAATGAACAGCTCCAAACCCTTTTCACTCCCTCAAAACTCAAGTCATTGCAAGCCCAATTAAGAAAACATCCGGAGCTTTCGTATTTGGGGATCATCCGTTCATAACCACCTACTTCTAAGCGGAGTACCAAAACTAAAGGGGAAAAATCGTGAAACAGTATTCCATCTAACATACCTGACCCTCGTCCAGCAGAAATCGGCACAGGGACTCTGAGTCATCAATTTTACCAAATCCTTCAGCTTCAGCACCATAATAGTAGCTGAAATCAATGAAGAGATAGAAAGCTCCCTGCAAGTGGAAAATGCATGATCAGGGGGATTGGATTAAAACAAGTGTATAAAAAAGGTGGCAGTGCAATATCACAGAAAATCAAATTATTCGTTCACAGGAAAAAGAGAGAAAGCAAGTCAGTAATTGAAGTCAATGCCTTGGGTTCTGATATCTTGACACCCTCCAGTTCGCCAAAGCTTTTAACCAAAAAATCCCGCCGCTCCCTGAATGCTTTTACCATGGTAGCAACAGCTTCCCCACCGGCATAACCCAGTCCTAGTGCTGCAACTCCCGCTTTCTGTGATATACTACTGGCACCTGACGTGAACTGGGATAAGATACACTAAAATCAGCAGGGGTCTGCAATGTATTTATAAGTAACATGGATTGGAAATGTCTGAAATACCTACCTCCATTATAGTCAAAATAAATTAGGATTCAAAAATTGCTTTCACAAACTTTTAATAGAAGTTAACCGAAAAGATTCATTATTTCAAATACACGAAAGCAACTCTGATCCTTATTTCAGCTTGTATACACCTTAGCTGGTTCAACTACAAATTGAAAACCATTAAAGGTATCAATATCCTTTCTTTTTAACAAGTTTAATAAGGCCATGTTTGAAAACACAGAATTTTTAGAAAATTTGCAGGTCTTAAGAATTTTTAGATGCAAATATAAATTTCATGTGTAGAAATTTTTAATTCTTTCAGTTTTCACGCCAAATAAAGGGCTCACAACAATTTTCTTTCTCTTTTTACTTCGATTCTGAAATTTTAAGAAAATAATAAAAAAAATTTAAAATCATTTCTCTTCCATCAAAATAAACATAAAAAATTTAATCAAATCATCTCTCTATTCACTTTTTCACCAAATCCATAAAACTCCAAAATTTTCCAACATTTCCCAAACGAACTTCAAAATTTTTACTATTTCACAAAATCCAATAAAAATCCAATCTACCTCAATTTTCACACCACCAAATTAAAAAAAAAAAAAAAAAAATTCTAACTACAAACATGACCCAAACGTTCCTAACTTTCTTATGAGTTGTTTTTTTTTTTCTTGTCTCCAACAGGCATAGCATATTATACCTGCCAAAATTATTTTCAATCCAGCTTGTTCACTCTATTGTTGTAATGACCCCAAGGAAGCACTAGTCATATATACACTTTGACTTCAAAAGAACTAGTCACAGTTGTTTTTGAAACTTCTTAGAATCATTATAAGGCTCAATTTTACCGAGTAAATAACTAATGTGGGACTTAACCTTATACCATTCCTTTCTTATTTCTTATCCTACGAGGAGGGACTCGGGGTGTCATGAGTGTATTCCTAGAGTTCCTCTCATTTTCACACTACTTGCAATGGCATGTAAGCTTGCACTTTCTTTCTCTGCAACAACAGCAAATCATATCACACTGCCAAAATAACTTTCAAACCAGCCTGTGCCCTAAAATTTAATTCCTAGAGTTCCCCTAATTTTCACCATACTTGTAGTGGCATGTAAGAAGTGAAGATACAACACAAGTCACAATTATCAATCCCTGGTCAAAGATGCCTAAAATTTCTTGTTGTAGATGAGACTTTAATCTGTATGAATAATATAACTTATTGTGGTACTCAATAGCTTTGCTTTTACTTTCCCAACAACATGGGATCTCAGATTTTGTTGTATTTTCATATAAGATTGAATATGTGTGGATTTAGGAATAACTAAAGACGTCTACAAGCATGCCAAATCATGTCTACCATTCACAGAATGTTTGTTTGCCAATGACCTTGTGGCCCAGGGAAAGTAATACAAAAAATATTTTTCTAGAATTTTACATTAAAAATCTGTTATCAAATTTTCAACCCCGTAGCCCGAATTGGGATCCATATATTGCCAGATTTCTTCATGGCCTACAATTCCATCAACACTTCAACATCTAACAGTGTTACCTAGGAATGAATTTTACGATAAGCCCCAATATAAAATTAAGAATTAGTCTTCTCCCCTCCCACCCCCTCCACTATAATAAATCTGAAAGGAATTTTCAATTCCGAAGGATTACCCTTTTCTTTGAGCAGGGGGCTCCGAGTCATGCTTCCTTTCAAAATCCGTCCAGACAAACACAAGCCAAACTTAAAATAATAGTTCCATCAGCTAATTGCCCAACATGATCTACTTGTTCATGCTTCAGATCATTAAAACTTGTGTGTCGCATATACTGCAAGTATTCTTACACCTTTGCACAAGATTCAATTGCTGAAACAAGCAGTCCAAAGTAAAAAGTCTGAAACTTTTTGCTGTAATTTTTGAAATTTGAATGGGAGCCGATCTAGCCCAGAATATTCTATGGGAGGTTGAGACAATAGTGGAGAACAGAAACAAAGAGCTCAGAATACCCAGTTAATTTATAGGTAAAGCTAAAATGAGGGTCCTTTGCTAGAAGCATCACAAGGGATTCTGTAAAGTGAATACTGAGAGGGAAGTGGAAAAGAAACTAACATCATGCATGAGGCATACACCTCAATCAGCAGATAGATGCTGATTATTAAAAACACGACAGTACCTGACTTTGGATCTTTCCGCATGCTGCAACAAAGTGTTTTGGACCAGCAAGATATCCCAGTCGCCAACCAGTCATTGCAAAAGCCTATGAAGTCCACGATCTAAATGTCAATTCTCAGAGTAAGGACTACCACATCACGTGCTAAACTAGAAATCATCAGAAGGTTAAATATGGAGAGCCATTAAATACAGATAAAGAAGGCATTGAAAATTAATGAACAGAGACCAATAGCAACAGTATTGACTTGCCTTAGAAAATCCATTGACTGTCAGAGTCCTCTCATACATGCCAGGCAAAGAAGCAAAGCTGGTATGAGTTGCAGGAGCATAGATTATATGTTCATATATTTCATCAGACAGCACCTGAACAGAGAAGACAAAAAGAATTTAAAGATTACAATGTTAAAAACATTTCCGGACATATACAAGTGCAGGTATTCAGGTCCAGGTTGAGTATTGTACTAGAAGCCGGGGATGCTTTGCTACAATTTGAGCGATCTCTTCCAGCAATATCTTTGGGATAACAGATCCTGTTGGGTTGGATGGAGAACACAGAATCAAGAGTCTTGACTTTTCGGTGAGTTTGGATTCAAGCAGCTTTGGATCCAAAAGAAAATTTTCAGAGATGCTTGTCGGAAGAATCACAGGTGTTGCATCAGCCAACCTTGCCATTTCAGGGTAACTCACCCAAAATGGAGCTGGAATTAGAACCTGAAAAACTAGTTCTGTTTGGTGAATGCATGCCTTTACATGTAAAAAGCATTTCAACGTTACAATAAGAGAGCAGCCCTTTACATCAACTCATTTCATTTTTAACACGTATAGACGATGCCAACGAATAGCAGAAACCTCCTAGCTTCTAGAGGAAGCAGAAGAAGAAAAAAAAAATTCCATGCGGCAACAAATGGACAGAAATCCTTACATAATATTCTAAAATGCTAAGCATGAGGAAAAAAGAGAGTCCATTCAGCACTCAATCTCCCTGATCGATAAACAAACAGCAAAAAAAAAGCAATTTCCTCATTTAACACACTGCACAGTTATTAGAGCTCTCTACATTAAGAAGAGTTAATAGCCTGACAGAGTTGTTTATGATGCAAGAAACAAAAAGTTCCTAAACGCCCTTCCAAGTCGCTTTTCAATGAAGTGACAGCTAAATAAACATAAAAATCTAAACATTTCGGAAGGTAATCTTGTGCCAATTACCATAAACCATTAATATATTACTTTCAAGATTGTATCAAATAGACAACTGAAACTGGTAAGTCAGTACTTCACCTGATCTCCGGGAGAGCAAACTGCCATTACGGCTTGAATAATGCTCTGCTTAGCCCCGTTGCTGACCAAAATCTGATCAGGAGTGTAAGAGATCCCATTCTCCTCTGCAAAAAATGCATAAATAAATTATAAGCAAACAAAAACAAAATAAGAAACGAATTGCCCGTCAGATTCCCGCCTCAAAAAATAGGCCCAAGAGCAGCAAGTCTAGTCCAATTAAAAAGTCGTACAAGTATTGCAAGCGCTCACCCTTCAGCTTATGGCAAATTGCTTGGCGGAGATCCATGCTCCCCGCATTTGGAGTGTACCTGGTGTAACCCTCTCGAATCGCATTTATCCCGGCCTAGCGTCCAAGACAAAACAGAGAGCAATTTGATGACTCAAACATTGGCTTGTATAACAGAACGGGTTAGATGACGAAATTCACCTCTGCTATCGGAGCTGGGGTATCGAAATCGGGTTCTCCGGCTGCTAACCGAATAACAGGGATGCCAGCTTGTACGAGAGCCGTGGCCTGGTCGGTTATGGCGACAGTTTTCGAAGGTTTTACGGAGTTTACTCTGGGGCTAAGTGAGACATCAACTTCCATTGGATCAAGTGCACTCCGTGACATCACTACCGACCTAATTGTATGGGATTTTACCTGTCTTGTGCTCTCCAGAGACCTATCAAAACCAACTGGGTAGAATCAGAGAGTGAAAGGAAACAGTTCTGTAAAATGGACAGGAAAACACGTGCAACATACTTCAGAGAGAGAGTGCGGAGCTGGGAGATGAAAGATATGGATCTGACAGTGGGCTCCGAACCCGAAGTGAGTCCGGCGAATTGGCCTCGGAGACCGAAATTTGGAGTGGTGGACGAACTTTGCAGCGACTGGGCCATGGGATACAGAGGTGAGGATTGTGTTCGAGTTCTTGTAATCGATTCCAAGACCGAAAAACTGCTCCCCAAGTTTTGAAAAAGAGAGGGAGTAAATTCGGGTTCGGACTGTGGTTGTGTGTCGGGGGTGGCGGGGTTTGTTTGTTTGTTTTTTTAATAGACGGGGGTGGCGGGGTTGGTGGAAGAAAAAGTGAGGTTTGGTGGGCTTGCATGTCAGCCGTCAATTCAGCAAAGGCCCGCCAAGAGATGGCCACGGGCTGATTATTTGGATTCGAGACGGATCTGAAATCGACGGTCGTGATTGTCTCAGAATTTCAAATGGCGAAGAGTGGACTGTGGAACGGCAGGAAGAGCAAGCGAAGACGCTAATCTCACCAGAGGGCAGAGAGGGAAAAGCCGGGTGAAAGGCACGTTCACCTACTTGATTTGGTGGGGGAAAATTTCCAACTATTTCTCTTTTTCTTTTTGGTCGCATTTTTGGTACTAGGTTAGTTGGTGAACTTGCAGTTGCCTAGCTACCAACCTTTCCAGTTGTCGTGTATAATGCAAGACGACAGCGCTTTTGGGGTTTTCTACATATAGACATTTTGAATCTACCTAAATTGCTCAGTAGTTTCCTTTGAATCTTCCCACACTCCCTGGAAAAGTTGGTCGTCTTTTCCGCTTCATACAAAAGTTTCTACCCTTTTGTGTTTTCTCTTATTCTGCCAATTTGGGCTCGATGAGCTGCTATTCAGTCCGAACCTTATTTGAATGGCCAGTGTCTCGAGAAACCAGACTTACACAGTCAGGCAATGATTTAAAAGAAAAAAATGTTTTAAGAGTCTAGGAAGACCTCCCTCTTATGTATATGAAAGCACTCAAAAGCAAGTATGTATGATCTATCATCCAACCCTCTACTTCCAAAATCAATTGTTCTATTGTAGGACTGCATTGACGAATCCATGAGTGGTAGCTATAACTCAATCCTGACATTCTACAACAAATAAAAGTTTTCTGTAATCATGTCCAGGGAGAGTAGGCTATACAGGTGATCCCCTCTACATTTTTACTTAAAAAAAAAAAAGATTAAGCACCGAGAAGACCTCTCTCGTGACCTAACTCATTGAAAGAGGTATTCCCTTCAGTAGTGTTGCACGCACTAGTCCTAAACGTATCCATTCGAGTACCTTCATAACAGAAGAGTCCCTCCATTGTCTCTAAAGCATCATGCAATTGCTGATTGATGTCAAATTCAAGAAGACATCAGGTTGTACTACTTTTAATCATTCTATGGACGTTTCATCTCCAGAAAAGGCCTCTAGAGGGGTTTAACTTACAAGGATTGCAATTTAATATGACATGCATCTCTTCCTTCTCTATCATATAGTTAGCCCAAGCGTAACCCACCAGGCAGCTAGATCCTTTGACATACATGCGGGATCACAGGTGGATTTCAGTGGACAACAAAGCAAGGGACAGCTAATATCGCATGTTATAGCAATTCTGAATCTTTTGCTATATGGAACAGAACTGTTGGAAACAATGCATTATGCAATATGTAGAAAACTATTGCAACCAAAACATCTGCAATTGAGAAATAGGTTGAAGTGGTTTGATCAACGAGGTAATCACTCGTCTTATGAACTGGATGCCCCCAGTGGACATAATTTTGCAGGATCGGGCAATACCATAAGCTTCTTAGTACAATGCATTATGCAATATGTAGAAAACTATTGCAACCAAAACATCTGCAATTGAGAAATAGGTTGAAGTGGTTTGATCAACGAGGTAATCACTCGTCTTATGAACTGGATGCCCCCAGTGGACATAATTTTGCAGGATCGGGCAATACCATAAGCTTCTTAGTTATCGCATGTATGTGGAGCCCACTTTTGATATGCAACTCTCCTCTAGACAAAAGATAAAAGAATGAAGTGAATGTAATTGCTACGATATGGCTTCCCTTATTATTAATGATTTCTGCATATGGTATCCATCGCATCCCAAATCACTAGATACACACATGCAAACGCGTATGTATATGGAAATATGTATGTTTCCTCATTCCTGTATGAATGATTGTCTGGATGTGTATTTATGTATAAACAAAAAGAGAAAGGAAACAATAAATTCAATACAAAGCATTGGTATATATCAGGGACATTGTGCTAGTAAATGAACATCCATTAAGTCCCCTCATGGCCAGCAGGATCATTGTCATTTTGTCAACTGTATTTGATGTCAAATACACCAACAGAGAAATATGGAAGACTTGCGAGTAATTCATTTTTTTTTTTTTTTTATAAGTAAGACTTGGGAGTAATTTGACGGATGGTTTGTTCCAAAGAAGGCATTTAAAATCCAATATCCAGTGCAAGTTCTTGGAAACTTCTCACCTCTTTATGTATAGGGAATCACACCTAAGCCTAAATCAACAGATGACTTGATCCTTTAACTTAACAAAGCACTATGAAGTCACCACAAATGTTTTTTTTGGCCAAACAAAAGATTTTAATGACGAGTGTACTCAACTGTCTTGTTTGTTAATAAATTTTCAACTGACTTGTATCAGAGGAAAAGAGGATCTTCAAAATGCTCTCAGGATCAGGGAAACGCTTTTTGCAATAGATCCAATGAGAAGTGCAATCAATATACTCGATCT
>CM025854.1:10265795-10389461 GCA_003952965.2 Morella rubra
TAATATAATTTAAATAATAAAATTTACCATTTCTTAATAGCTTAAGTTTTTGGAATAGATAATAATTTCATATGGTATTAGAGCTAAAGTCTTAAGTTTGAAACCTAACTCCGCATTTTAGTCCACCTCAATTCAATATCACACGTGTTTGGATTTATAAATTAATGAGTATTACTTCGACGTCTCACTTGTGAGAGAGAATGTTAGAAAATACAATTCAAACAATAAAATTTATCTACTCCTAATAACTTAAACTTTTAAAATAAATAAGAATTTCACATGGATCAATCTCTTACTACTCTACTTATCCAGGAAAAAAAAAATCTATTACTATATACGCTTAGAACCTAATTCACAGGAATTCTTTCCCTTCCTAGTTGGACACAAGCCAATATTGGCTAAAAACCGTCTATAATTTTAGAGTCAAACGATAATTTTGCATATTAGTCATATGAAAGCAGTATAACATTAGACCCGAAGTATAATAAATTTGTAGAGTCATTATTCAATACCTGTGGTAATAGGCAAGGATTAGCATTAGGGATGCCATGTTCATGAGCTAGAAGCTTGATGGGCCAACCAGGACAAGCGTCAAAGGGATAGGGCCACGATGGGCCAGCCCGACACACGAGCTCCGATGCTCGCCCGGTACGGGTTATATCCTGCTGCATTTCTATTTTCACCTGCCTTCTTGGAACAATCGTAATTAAATTAGTTACGCTCTGGCGCATACCTTAGATTTAGGTTTGAGGACATTGACTACGATGAGAGTAATGATTTTCTTGACAGTGGACTTTCAGGTTTTCCACTTTGCACATCCAAGAGTTGGGCAATCTGCCTAGGAAATCTATTTAAATCGTTTTTTTTTTTTTTAAGCAAATGAAGTGTCATTCATATATAACTAGGAATTACAGAATCACGGGGCTGTAACGGATTGTCACAAAAGGAATACCATCCGCAGGAATATTTCCAACAATGTTCTCCTTAGCTGCCCACTTATAGCCAAGCTATAGGCAAAACTAGTTTTATTTTATTTTTTTTATTTATAAAAAAAGAAGGTACTTCCGAATTTATTGATTAATCCTCATTTGTGAGTATGTGACAAAAGCTATAGGCCAAAGTATTTTTTTTTTCTTTATAAAAGAAGACTGTACATCCGACTTTATTAATTAACCCTCACTTGTGACGGTAGTTATAGACCAAAGTATTCATGTCGAGGCAAGTATCCAATTGGTTTGAACTTGAAATAACACTGAGAATATCCATGACACAATATGGATAATACTTGTCCAAGAGTTTGGCAATCTAAACCAACTAAATTAAGGAAAAATTATACGTAGCTCACTAGATTTTAGTCTAATATCAAAAATCACATTGGATTTTTTTTTTAAATATTAAATACACTTTTTGCTCCCAACTATTGGAGTCCTAACACTTCGTATTCCAAACTATTAATCTCGTTATATTTTGCCCCTCAATTACCAACCGTTTACATTTGCATCCCCAATCGTTAATTTGGACAAAAACTGCTATTTTTGTTTAACGAAATGACGATTTTACCCTTATTATTTTTTTAATTATATTTTGTATGGGGTAAATTCATTATTTCATCGAATAAAAATAACATTTTCTTTCCAAATTAACGGTTGGTGCAAAATGTGTATCCTTTTACTCCACTTAGATGATAGACAACCAGGATCGGATAACCATTAACTCCTGATAGCTAGAGAGAGAAGCTCTCTGCTTCTCACTCTAGCCATTTCCATCCCCTTCGCCTGACCCCCTTCCCCCTTAGCAGATCTGACTGGCAGGAGGAGCTCTTGCTCCTCCCGTTGGTTTCTCTTCCCTTGGCCAAGCTTTCTATGGCTGGTTCCTGTGCATTTTCCTTTGTTTTCGGCCTCTTTTTGGATCTTGCTCTGGCGAGAAGGGAGGCTTGATCTAGGCGTTTTGGGCCTCCGAAGAAGGACACGCACACCACAGATGGACAGATCAGGCGTCGGGCTCTCCTTCTAGACCAGTTCGGTGCTGACCAGCGGCCGCGTGTACCTCCACGTGCCGCCCTCTCGGAGGCGCATGCGCCTCAGGTCCTTGGTTTCCAGCCCATTTCTTTGCCGTTTTCTACCTTTCGCTTGGAGCTCTTCTCTGCCCCTTTATCCTGGACTGTTTCGAATATTTTTCTCCGGTTGCAGCTCTGCCTCTGGCCTTGGCCATCGCTATTTTGTGCTATTCGGATTTTCCATTATCTTTCTCCCTTTTGCAGCTGGTATATGCATGAAAAGTTCTTCGTGGGAGTCGGATGGCCGCTGCCTTGCGTGGTTGTGTTGGTTGTCCGACCTTTGTGGTCTTTATGTGTTTGGGTTCTGACCCTTGTGGTTTGTTTGGGTCTTCAACACTTGTTGTTGGTTTGGTTCTCAGATTCTTGAATCCGACTTGTTCCGGGGCTTCTGTTCCCTTTCTTTGAGGGCTTTTGTCCCTTTGCTAAGCTTATAGGGCCTTCGGATATGATTAGGTGTTTCACTGGCCCTCTGAGCCTTTCTCTGTTTTCTACCGGTTGTAATGTTCTTAGTTTTTAATATATGTTTTAAGGTTTGGTTAGAAAAAAAAATGGTTAGTGTAAAGTGTAAACAGTTAGTAGTTGATGGCTGAAATGTAACAAAATTGATAGTCTAAGGTGCAAAGTGTCAGAACCTCAATAATCGGGGGAAAAATGTATTTTTCCTAAAAAAAATCTCAAACCCCATTGAGTTTCTCATTTTGGTACAAAAACTAATTCAAGCCAACTATGTTACTGGATATAACGAAGCCCAATCCACTTAAGCTAAATGACAGGGTTAAAACTAATCGTTGCCTGCCACGTGGTTAAAATTCCTCATCTGTTCCATTTGGTCTCCCGTTTATCACACCGTATGCCATGTCGTATAATAGCTCCCCACACTAGCCATGTCATGTTCCTTTATACTAACATGATCGTAGAAACAAAAACTCATCGATCTCAAAATCTCCAAAATTTTTTGCCCTTCTGCGAAGCTCTAAAATCTCATAGTTCAGAGACCATTTAGTTTCGTTTTTCCTTGGAGGTTCTTTTAAGGTGTTATTGTAAGGCACAGATAACACCTGCTCCCCATTCAGTAGATGTGGGTCTTCCTAGATGATATTAGGCACGGATAACACTTGCTCACCATTCAGCAGATGTGGGTCATCCTTGAGCTTATCATTCGTTGTTACAAATGCTTGAAATCAGGACACAAAGGTGTGTAGATGTGGGTTGAAGACAATTTTAAGGACTTTGTAGACTGATTTGAATCCTGGTAAGAGGTCCACAACTGTGCTCTGTATGGGAGATAGGTAAGTGTTGAAGTTGTTCGATGAAATTTTTAAACCATTTAGTTTTCTGTATGAATTCATTTAATAACTTCATTTGGTTTTCTCTTGTAGAGGCAACACCAGTGTGGATTTTTCGAATGAGTGGATGTGAGACCTTGCTAGTGTAGGAGAGAGATTCTACCTAGGGTTTTGAAAAGGTTAAGGATTACGGAGAACGAACTTAGCTCGCACAAAGCAAGCAGGAGGCGACTCATGTATTCTGCTTGTTGTTTCCTGGGTGATCATCATCTTGTTGGTGATATTCTGCTTGAAGCTTCTGACCTACTCAAATATGTAGCTGCATTGAGACCTTAGTTTTGTGAGATGTGTTGTGATTGTAGGAGTCAATAAGGTATTATTGTATGTTTCAATGTCCTGTTTTGTAAGAGTTAGTGTCCTGTACAATGTGACTTGAATTATTATGTGTTATGCTTTTAATAAAAGTTCTAAAACACAAGTTGTAAACTCACCAATTATGTTCCTTCATGCTAGTTAAACAAAAGTTAAGAAATGTAAACTCACAAAAGCTTGTTCCAATTATAATAAAATAAAGTGCTCATATGACAATATCTTCTTATAAGTGACATGTGATCACAACAAACCACTACTAAAAAATTTGGGCAAATCACAAAATTGACAGTATCAACCAAGGGTGAAATAAAACTGTTTACAAGCACTACAAAAATACGTGCTTTTTAGATGAACAAAATCACAAAAATTTGTTCATAAGCACTACAAAAAAGCTATTTCCATAATGACTACAACATCTACATATGACTATGTCAACTTTCAAGGGCTCCACGCAATGTTGATGCCCCTTTGCCTTTCCCCTTGCGTCTGCAACCGTCATGAGTATTGGCCTCTGTAGTTGGTTGAGAAGGTGGCTGAGAAGGTATAGGTTGGGACCCGATATCAAAATCAACCAAAGCATGATGTGTTAGTATAAGCACTCCTAAAATAGAAAATATTTAAAATGAGTCAAGTTTTTTTATGTTGTACCTATTATGCGGCTGGAGGTTCTTGATTAGCTGTGTTTCCTCTCCCCTTCCTCTTCCCCTTAGCTGGCAGCTTTGTATTTGGCTTGAAAATTTCTAAAATGAAATTTGTAGCATGTTGTACAGATTGTGTGGTTGGAGGTTCTTGATTAGCTTGCTTTCTTTTGCCCCTCCTCTTCCCCTTAGTTGGAGGCTGGGACCAAATCATACATGTTCAAAGGTTTTGCAAAAGCCGATGCTTCTTAGGCCTCTTTTAGCAAGAAAATGTGCAACGATGAAGCAGACAAAGCTCGAAGATATTGGGGATTTAGGTTTTCTGAGACGGCAACAATTTAGGAATTTTAGGAATATTAAGGATTTTTGGTTTCAAATGGGATCGAATAAGTTGGTAATCCTGGCTCCAATAGCTAATTCCATTAAATGACGTTGCTGGTGTGGGGAGCTGTCATACGATGTGGCATGCGACGTTCCAGACAGGAGATCAAATGGAGCAGACAAAGAATTTTAACTACGTGGCAGATAGCGATTGGTTTTAGTCATGACATTTAAAGGCTCCGTTATATCTAATAATGGAGTTTGTTTGAGTTAGTTTTTGTACTACAATGAGAAACTCAGTGAGCTTTAAGATTTTTTTTTTAAAGGCTAGTGAATCTTTTGATATTGGACTAAAAACGTGAGCTCTGTGTAATTTTCTCCGAAATTAATGTACCTCGAGAGTGGAGAGCTTTCAGAGTTGGATGTCACTAGTGTTAAAAAAATACGCATGACAACAAAATGGCAAATCACCTTGATGGAAACAATTACGGCCTTGGGCACCTACTGTGCACCTGATATGTTCCTTGAAAGGAGTTTGGATTGAAAGTTATTTTGTGTACCTAATAATTTTGCTAATCAGGGCCCGTAACAGTTTCTGGCTTTAGAAGAATTCTCCACCAACTCATTATAAATTCCTCTGCAATGCTTCTTGTCCTGTCGTCCCAACTCGAGTAGGTGGGGTAATATTGATTCTCGCTTTGCTCTGAGAGTACGACAGCTCTTTTCCCGTTCTCCCAAACACTTCAACTATGGCTGCTCCAGCCATGGGAACCTCCACAACGGAGGAAATCCCAGACCTTGAGAAGAATGGCCATGCTGAACGCGCTCAGTGGGTGCTGACTGCACCAGAGCCGCCAGGTCTATGGCGTGAGATCACCGATTCTGTGAGGGATGCCATTATACCATGTGGAAACAAGTTCTTGGCCCTCAAGAAACAGCCTAGACCCGAAAACGTTGTTTCGCTCTTGCAAGGGATATTTCCCATCCTTGTTTGGTCTCGAAGCTACACGAGAACAAAATTTAAGAACGATTTACTGGCGGGTCTAACTATTGCTAGCCTCTGTATTCCCCAGGTAATCAAAAGTCGACATGGAGATGACAATTAATACAAGAAGATTTGATAGTTTTTCGCATGTTGTCTTAATGTGAGTTCCAATGCAGAGTATTGGATATGCGACTTTAGCAAAGCTTGATCCTCAGTATGGCCTCTGTAAGTTGCTTAATTTAGCACGTATTAGTCTTTGAGGTAAATTTTGCTGAAGTGATTGTATATCTTTGGGGTTATGTCTAACGTATCATTTGGTTGCATGCTCCTCCTAGACACAAGTGTGGTACCGCCGCTTATTTATGCTGTAATGGGGACTTCAAGAGAGATTGCTATTGGACCCGTTGCTGTGGTTTCACTGCTTTTGCCCTCAATGATTCAGAAATTGGAAGATCCTGTGGCTGATCCAGTTTCATACACAAAGCTTGTTTTGACCGCAACTTTCTTTGCAGGTATCTTTCAAGCTGCATTTGGACTGTTAAGGTGAGTGTTCTGCTCCTTCCTGATGTTGACCTAGGGTCCTAGCGTTCATCTGGCTGACTAGTACTTTCTAATCATTGGTGCTCTTTTCAATTTTCTCTTCTCAAATTTACAGGTTAGGATTCCTTGTTGATTTCCTATCCCATGCTGCTGTCGTGGGGTTTGTGGCTGGAGCAGCAATAGTAATCGGTCTTCAGCAACTGAAGGGACTACTCGGGATCAGACACTTCACAACCAAGACTGATATAATATCCGTCATGGAAGCAGTTTGGAGATCAGTTGATCAACATGTACAGTTGTTTTCCTTCCTTTCTTTTTTGGTTGGGGGCTGCGGGGGGCTAGAATTTTGAAAAGTACATATTCACAAAAAGCACAATGAGGGGTAAGAAATTTGAGTATATATTCTCCATTGAACAATTCATTTATGCTTCGTGCTTCTTTGATTACAGTGGAGTCCTTACAACTTAATTATTGGGTGCTCATTCCTGAGTTTCATCCTAATTAGTCGATTTCTGGTGAGTGATAATCATAGCATCTGTGCTCTAGTTGGAGTCAGCATCAATCGGAGGGGCCACTCAGAAGTTCTAATATGCCCACTGATTTTCCCAGGGTAAAAAGAAAAAGAGCCTCTTCTGGTTGCCAGCCATTGCTCCTCTCCTATCAGTCATATTGTCGACTCTTATTGTTTTTCTGACAAGAGCGGACAAACACGGCGTAAATATTGTGAAACACATCAAAGGAGGCTTCAATCCAAGTTCAGTTCATCAGTTACAGCTCGATGGCCTGCATGTTGGAGAAGTGGCAAAAGTTGGACTGATTGTTGCCATTGTCGCACTCACGGTTGGTGACCAAAAATTCAATCTTCGTAAGTGAAAAATGAATACTTTTTCGCTCATTCCTAATGTTAATGTTCCACTTCCAACCTCAGGAAGCGATGGCAGTTGGCCGATCTTTCTCATCAATAAGAGGATACCACCTGGATGGAAACAAAGAAATGGTTGCGATGGGTTTCATGAACATCATTGGTTCTTTCACTTCTTGCTATGTTGCAACCGGTAATTAAGCTTCTTTCTGCTGTTCTTTTTCCAAAGTTACTGTTCTATTCCTGAGCGAAACGTACGATCTGATCCACTTCCACTCTGCCAGACCCATCGAGTTTACTAATTAAATGGACAAAAACCATGAAACTGTGCAGGTTCGTTCTCACGCACTGCTGTAAATTTCAGTGCTGGCTGTGAAACTTTGGTCTCCAACATTGTGATGTCAATTACAGTGATCATATCATTGCAAGTGCTCACAAGGCTCTTATATATTCACTCCAGTAGCGATCCTCGCTTCAATAATTCTTTTGCTGCTCATTCCTCAATGGGAAGCTTCATTGACCTATAATTGCTTACAATATTTGGAAGATTGATAAGGTGGATTTCCTAACTTGCATCGCGGCATTCTTCGGTGGTGTTGTTTGCGTCCGTGGAGATTGGCCTTCTAGTTTGCGGTAAGACAGTTTTTTCTCTTACTTTGGACACCCTTTCACAATAGAACCAAAGGATTAAATATAAGTTGCACTTGCACCTTCTAATTATGTCAATCTCGACCCTTTACACAATATTTATTATTTTATTATATTGCACTCACAAATTATTGATTAATTCAGGTACTTTAAAAAATAATTTTTGGCTTGGCAAAATGATAATTTCATTTCTATAATTTTTTAGTAGTGATTATTTTTATAAGGGCAAAATCGTAATTTTAAGCTAGAAATCAAATTCCGAGAAATTTAAACAAATGATGCAAATTAAGTGTCTGAAATTAATAATTAGTAGGTGCAATGTTTAATAAAAAAAATAGATGAGATGCAAAGTATCAAGAGCCAGTACAAAATATATTTATCTCAAAACAAGAAGATCCGTAATTTATCTTATAGAAAGTGAACAAGTGCGGAATCATTCGATTCACAAATTAAAAGGAGTGAAGTTTGGGTGTCTACAGCTAAGCAATTTTAGAATTAGCAGACCCCACCATTATTCCAATGGCCTGTCTTACTACCACAAGATTTTTCTCCAGAGGCAGAGCTTCCTGTTCTAGTCTTCAAGAGATCACACCAAGAGTGCATGTACGACAAAACGTGTGATGTAATTGGTGAATAGCCAGCACTGCGAGGCAACCAATAATTTGTGCTGGTGGGTTGGCCCTCGTTCCTTTGGCACCGAGCACCATGGAATGGGATTTGACACCTAAATAGCGGTCTCTGTTCATGGTGGTCCAATTAAATCCATTAAGCTTCCCCGGCGTATTGAAATTAACTCTGGTTAGTTTGTCTCATTTGCTTAGCTAAATCCCAAGTCCTGAACAATAGCGATTTGTGCTTGGACTAAAAAATTTATATTAGTTATTTTTGGGATAGCATTCTAGAAATTTAGCAGCACATTTCTTCTCTGTTTGGCCACTGAAGTATCTATATAAGCAATAAGATCTTTGTTTTGCTGGAATTCTTCTGTTGAAAAAAATTAAAAGTAGCTATTAAGGAAATCTGAGCAAATCAATTGTCTAAAACTCTCTGGTGTTTTAATTAGATTGGCTAACTCTGTGGTGTACTAAGTGAAATATAAGGGTGCTGCAGGTAGCAATATCGTTTGCAAGGATCATTATCATGTCAATTCGACCAGGCACAGAAACTTTAGGACAAATTCCTGGGACTGATGTATTCTGCGATACCAATCAGTATCCCATGGCTTCAAAGACTCCTGGGGTTGTAATAATCCGTGTCAAGTCCGCATTGCTATGCTTTGCAAATGCTAATATCATTAAAGAAAGGTAATTGGCAAATACATACATATATGGGTGCACGGGGCATACCTGCAAGATTCATAACTATTTGGCTGTTGTTTGTTCAAGGATTATGGCTTGGATTAATGAAGAAGCAGCAGCGGACACGAAGGGGAATGCCGAAATGACCGTTCAACTCGTAATTCTTGATACATCTAGTAAGTACTGTTACTTTGGAAGAGCTAGCTAGCTAGCTAGCACAAGACGGACGTTACTATATTTGCCATTGAGGTTTGCAATAAGTGACAAACTAGGAGTACTTGAGGAAAGAAGTCAAATCAAGAAAAGATATTCCTTTATTTTGATATAAAGGAATCTGTCACCCTTTAATCATTGCAAATTGCACAATCTGAGCATCGTCTGGAAAGCTTCTATTTTATGTATACATAGTACTGCATATATTATACCATTCAACGTCCGATACTGCTTTCAAGGGGTTGGTGATTTCAATTCCTTTTGTATTCTATTCTCGTAGGTCTAATGGACATAGACACCTCGGGAATTGCTAGTCTGCTGGAATTGCATAAGAATCTCAGTTCACATGGAATTCAGGTAATATTGCGCTAATTATTTTTCTTTGTTCTTCCTTCTTTCAATTGTTTAATGGGGAGCGGGTGTCGATGCTTTCACTTTAACCAATATACTCTCTCTCTCTCTCTCTCTCTCTCACAGTTATCCATTGTCAACCCTCGGTGGCAAGTTATTCACAAGCTAAGGTTAGTGAACTTTGTGAGTGAAATTGGAGGAAGGGTCTTCTTGACTGTTGGAGAAGCTGTGGATGCAGCTGATCTTGATGCAAAAAAGGCTACCATAATTAGATCGTAAAAGGCTGAAGGAAAAATAAAAGATCGTATCGCTTGTATGAGTGCTTCTCTCTTTGTGTGGCCGTCCCACAGTACTACGTATGTGAATACAGATGGGACGTGTAATAACAATGGAATTAGTATGGGTCTTGATCTCCTCATTCCCGAGTAGACAAACAGCTAGGGTGATGAGGGGGAAGTAATATGTTCATATAGTTGTGATTTCAGTGTGGCGAGTGTTCTGTGATCTGCCTGAGAAGATCTATGTCATGCATGTTAAACTTGTGTTAAGAGATTATGTGAAATAAGTAAAAGTTCACCTTGTGTTATATGAATAGTTTTAAAGTGTCCCATGTTCATTAATTTGATACAAATTGTGGGTCGTGAAATTGACAATTCGAGACTTTATAAGTCCACCAATACAATATGTCGACTCTAAGTTGACCCGACAAAAGCTGCCACTTTCACATGATTTCTTACGGGTGCTTGGAAGTGCACACAATGTCAAAAGTGCTCCTTGGAAGCATATGCAAGGTCAAAAGTACACCTTACCAATTATCTGTCCCACGTAAAGCTAAAATCTAGTGGGACGGCTGCAAATTGGACTCAAAAGGAAAAAGGAGGAATATTGAGTTTTGGTGGAAGAAAGAGATTGAAATGAATGGAAACATAAAAGGAATCGGGTGCATGTCATGTCTTAAAGTTTCTCTATGTGTGTCTTTAATTATCTACATATATATGGCCTCTGCTCCAATTTCTAGAGATTAATTTATAATCCCCTAAATCAGTTTGATGACTTGACTGATCATATGATGACTGAGGTTGATCCGGCCTATTATCCTTTTGTTTTGTTTTTGTTTGTTTTTTTTAAAATTTTTTAATTTCCTGGCTTTGTTTATAAGAAAGGAAATGTGTGATCTATCTAACCTTAACAAAAAGGGCCGGTACATAAATATATGTGTATAGCTATGTGATTATAGGAGATTAATTAAGGAATAAAGGCTTAACTGCGAAGACTATATGAGGAACCTAGTACCACTACCACCTTATTGCCCCCAACAAGCGGTTAATTATTAGTCGCTGGGAGAATTAGCTTACAAGTCCTGCTGTCAATAGTGAATAGCTTTGCTGTTTTGAAGCCCCTGATTACCAATCACTTATCTCTACTTTAAAGTGTAACTAGGTTGACCATACGTACTTTAATTTTTTTTATTATCATTAATATTGACGCTTTTTTGGCAACCCATGACAGCTATTATTATTATTATTATTATTATTATATATAAGGACTGATGAAGCTATGTAATTTTTTATCTAATTGCACAATGTAATTTAGAGAGAGATTGACACAATAAGTAAACCTTATTGTAGAGTCTATAAACAGTATTTAATAGTGTGTAATTCATCTATTGTGTTTATTTCTTTCTAAATAATTTGGGTAGAAAATTGTACAAATTCTAATCCATGGCCGATTATGAGTGTGAAAACCACTTGATGGTGATTTTGTGGTCCATGAAAACAAGCTTCTTCTTCGTATTACATCCAACAGATCAGAACTAATTAATGCTGCTTTACAAAAAGTAATTAATAGAGAATTCTCTTCCTATATATGCTCGATCGGAATGCGTCTAAATTCAATGTATCTGAGCTTTGTTTGGCTTTAATGCTTAGTGGGTTAGCTCGTCCAGCTATAGGGGGTTGCTGATTAAAGGGAAAAGGCCTTTCCCACTTCGTAACCCCTTTTTGTATTCCTCTTCCACTTAATATCCGTTTCAAATAGTCCATCAACTTTTTACATACCGAATGCGACTTTTTGGGGCTGCTTTAATGGGAAAAGAAGTGGATGGGAGTTGAATACGCCTCATTGTTCCAAATTCGTCAAACGTTAATTCGGGCGCTTTGCGACGCAAACTCAATGCATGTTGTTGCCCGTAATTGCCAAACCATTGTAAATGCACCATTAATGCAGGTTCTCTTCTCTCACTCGTCTGTCGGCCTCTCGGGTCTCCCAATCTCCACGTACGTTCACATTTATATGATATTTATGTATGTGTTTCTTTCTGTAGGTTTATGTTTCCCAAATCTGATTTTGTGATTATGATTTTGATTTAGAAATTCGGTGGAGGGGTATATGATCTCTTATGTAGTCCACCAGATCTAATCGATCGAAGTAGTCGTGGTTTGGGTTGGTCTAGGTCAGTGCTAATGGCTTGGACAGATCGATCGAGAGGGGCAGAGGGCTATCCTTGAGCCTAAATGGGCTCGCTATCGCGACTGAGGCCCGAACCACCAAACCCTTGGTGCGTAACCCTAATGAGAATGTCTGTTTAGTATATACAATGAAAGTGGACCTAAATTTTCATATAAGTCATCCGAGCTAGTATTTCAACAAAAAGGATCCAACATTAATTAGAAATAATAAGATTTATTCTTTATATTCTCTAATTATTGTCATTTTGGTAAGTTGCATCTTAAATTATCAACCCCACCCTAAATTACTAATAGTTTTACACTTTGCACCTCATTATGTTATAATTTTACTGTTAAGATACGGTTGTGCCATATTGCATATACTTAATTCGAATTCAATGGTAAGATCTTAATATAAGATGCAAGGTATAACCCTATTGGTAGGTTGAGGTATAAATTACAAAAAATAAAAATAAAAAAATGCACTAATTAGAAGGTACAAAATATATTTGTCCATAAAAATATTATGCTTACATTAATTTATCATATCGTAATATTACTATGAGAATAATTATGGCATATATATGATCAGATGGTAATATTACCACTAGAATAATTATAAATGCCATGTGCATAGGTGCACCAATCCAATTGATATTATTGCTAAAGACCAACAATATTTACAAGTTTACAACCAATGTACAGCTAATTAATTACAGAAAAAAAATATGGTAACCCTATCTATAAACAGGAATTAGAATGGCTAAACGATCTGATTTAAGAATAAACAAATCAATGGGTGTTTTTTTTTTTGGTTATAACAAAGTACAACTTTTTGATGGATCCAGGCATCCCCAAGTGCATGCCTGAAGGGAAGATCGCCCTCATCTTCTTCTTTTTTTCCTTCTTGGCGAGGAGCCGGCCTCTTCTGTCTTCAATATGCATGTCATTCTCAATTGCATGAAATGTGTGTCGAGTCTCCGTTTGAAATATTGAAGGACATGGCCATGCACCTTCAGCATGAGCTTTTCTCCTCCAACGCTGGCAGCTTGCATGAACTCTGTTGAGTAGCAGCAGGCGTGCGATTGGCAACCGCCTTCATATATGACTCAACGTAGCAGCGCACGAGAATGTTTGAGTAGGTTGTTAAGATGTTGCTTTCCTTGGGCTTTACACAGTATGTTTCTCACTCCTGTCATCTGTTTTTGCGACATTCATTGACATTGTTAGTTTAACTCATATTTGAAGCATTAACCATGCAAATTACGTACAAATAATAAGTGAAGCAGAAACCTTGCCCAAACTTCCCCTTGTATGGGGAACTGTTCTCTGGTATCCAATAGAAGTCGGAGGAGATTTCCGGCTGGTATCTTCTGATCTGCATGTCAATTTTCCATTTGTTCTACTTCGCGTCATAATTGTGGGTGATCCCTCCCATTTGCGATATTGCAATACGCTTGGGAGACTTGATTCCTGACATATTCACATAAAGCATCAAATTAGGAAATAATTTTATCTAATGATCATATCCTAGTACTGCATGAGCTAGAAAGAGTTTGAGATATACAAGATAGAGTATGAAAACAATAAATACCAAGAATAGCACTGTTGCGCAATGCTTGAGGACCTCCAAGTTCATTCGGACATCGTCGAGACTCCTGTTTAATTAACGCAATTGTTAAAAACCATGGGTATGATTCCGTCTAATTTTAATCCAAGGATCAACAAGGCGAATGACATACCTGTGCTTTTGCTGCCCAAGCCCAAAGTAAGTACCCAATGTTGCCATCTATAGCAACAATAGACGAGGTCATGCATGAAGATGGTATGAAAAATCACATGAACAAACATGAAACTCCCCAAATAGATTTAAGAAAAGAAAAACATTAATGTTGAACAAATTAAGACATAGTGCACCATGGGTTATAAGATTGGCCATTACAGATATTTGTTGCAAACGGCCTCAAGTTTAAATTAGTACAAGCCATTTCGTACATACCTTCATGTTACCAGCTCTTCTGCCAAACTTCTCTGTTAGGACCCCTAAAGAATCTATCATCCCAACCGGTACTGGTGCAGGCCTACCAATCTCAGCAAAGGCCTCCTTGATGCGGACGCAGTCGAATCTTCGTATGTTATGGCCTGCCCACACTTTACCATTCATAATGCTGAATATCTTGTCAGCAACTTCTTCAAAAAACGGTGCATCTGTGACACCGCCCCTTGTTATCCCATCCACGCGTCCGGACCTCAATGACACCACGGACAAATCCTTGGGCCTTATGAGCGTGCTATAGCTCTCTAATTCCACAAGTTTCCGCGGGCAGACCACTATCGCTCCAAACTCCAATACACAGAACCGCTTCCCAACTTCGTTGGGTACGGTGGTTTCAATGTCGAAGAACACAATCTCTGCATATCCTTCTTTGCCTGAAGTAGACGCCTCCATTTCTTCTTTCTCGATACTACTATCCGTTTTCTCCGTTCTTGGTTTTTTTATCATGTTCGACATCATGAACACCATCCTGTTTTAAATAGGTAGTGTAAGAAGAGATCAGGAGGAAGAGAATTCTTGTTGAGTTTGATTTTCTTGTTGTTCAAGTCATTAGTTTGGGCTTTGGATCAAGGGGTCCTTAGCGTCTTGAGGATGTTCTTTGCAAAGCTATTCCAGCTAGACAGGAATATTATCATAACAAACGAGCTGGATTATCTTCCCTCCTTCTCCGTCTTTCTCTTCATTTGTTTTTGAGTTGGAAGGAGAAACTTTTGGACGAAACCTCCTTTCAGAAAAGTTCCGAGTTTCTTCATTCTATTACGTTAGTAACGAAGCTATTGAAAGATTTGAAGCAATGTCTCTCCTCCTAGGAAGGAATATTCCCTACCAGTTTACGTAACCCGAACCTGTTTACCATCAAAAGAAGGCAGGGCCACGGAATATTTGGGCTTACTACCACGGATCTGCAGAAGGTATACCGTATACCGTACCTGGAAACTTCCCATAAAACTGAAACAAAACTTTCCTGCGCAGGAAAAAGGGATTACTGTCGTAAATAATAAACGTTAAGGACTTTAGCAACGATTTTAACGTGCTAGTGAATCAGACCGAGAGAGGAAAAGAGAGAAAGAAAGAGGGAGACTTTGTCAATGATCCCCTACAAGAAGAAATTGTCGTTTTGACCATAAAACACGTGGCTATGTTATTTTTAGTTTATATAATTTTAAATTCAGCGTTTGGGTGTCCTTGAGAAACAACAAAAGAGTTGGTGCAGAAACCGTCCAACCTGGACCAGTCTAGTCAGCATCGCTATCTTCAACATTTATGCAATCGTAAGTGACGTAGGACAATGATCAAGGAGTATGTTAGCTTTTTGATCCGATTATCTGGTCTGGATAAAAGAGATAATTACCCTTTTGGGACATGACCCTCTCTAATTTCTAAATAGTTCTAAGGTTGTCTGTCGGTCTTAACACTAAAATATTTCTTGTTGGAAACCAACATTACACGTCTGGGCTTTAACTTGCTCGATATGGTAAGAGCTACGAGAACGCAAACAAAGGAAATACCAATTACTGCATTCCCCTAACACAACCTGATCTCTTCGATTGCCCTTCAGTTGCACATCTAATCATTTGATACATAATTGACAACCAGCTGATACAAAGTCAAGGTTCAGTTCATCCTCGTCTGCAACAACCATCAATAGGAAGGCAGCAGAACGCCAAACCAACTGGAATGTTTTCTTTCGTTTACAAGATAATTATTGCAAGAAATATTTTGGAAGTAAAAACAAATCACATATATCTTTATCGCCTGGCAATTATACAAGTCAAACAGGGACAAAACGCCTGAGCGAGATGAGGGCTTGCTTAATTCTCTCCACAGCAGCCTTGAGGGTTGTGAGCGATGCAGCATAAGAGATGCGGACGCAGCTGTCATCCCCAAATGCACTCCCGGGGACTAGCGCAACCTGTAAAAAGTAAGTCATTGCCCAATTAGCAAAAATGAACAGCTCCAAACCCTTTTCACTCCCTCAAAACTCAAGTCATTGCAAGCCCAATTAAGAAAACATCCGGAGCTTTCGTATTTGGGGATCATCCGTTCATAACCACCTACTTCTAAGCGGAGTACCAAAACTAAAGGGGAAAAATCGTGAAACAGTATTCCATCTAACATACCTGACCCTCGTCCAGCAGAAATCGGCACAGGGACTCTGAGTCATCAATTTTACCAAATCCTTCAGCTTCAGCACCATAATAGTAGCTGAAATCAATGAAGAGATAGAAAGCTCCCTGCAAGTGGAAAATGCATGATCAGGGGGATTGGATTAAAACAAGTGTATAAAAAAGGTGGCAGTGCAATATCACAGAAAATCAAATTATTCGTTCACAGGAAAAAGAGAGAAAGCAAGTCAGTAATTGAAGTCAATGCCTTGGGTTCTGATATCTTGACACCCTCCAGTTCGCCAAAGCTTTTAACCAAAAAATCCCGCCGCTCCCTGAATGCTTTTACCATGGTAGCAACAGCTTCCCCACCGGCATAACCCAGTCCTAGTGCTGCAACTCCCGCTTTCTGTGATATACTACTGGCACCTGACGTGAACTGGGATAAGATACACTAAAATCAGCAGGGGTCTGCAATGTATTTATAAGTAACATGGATTGGAAATGTCTGAAATACCTACCTCCATTATAGTCAAAATAAATTAGGATTCAAAAATTGCTTTCACAAACTTTTAATAGAAGTTAACCGAAAAGATTCATTATTTCAAATACACGAAAGCAACTCTGATCCTTATTTCAGCTTGTATACACCTTAGCTGGTTCAACTACAAATTGAAAACCATTAAAGGTATCAATATCCTTTCTTTTTAACAAGTTTAATAAGGCCATGTTTGAAAACACAGAATTTTTAGAAAATTTGCAGGTCTTAAGAATTTTTAGATGCAAATATAAATTTCATGTGTAGAAATTTTTAATTCTTTCAGTTTTCACGCCAAATAAAGGGCTCACAACAATTTTCTTTCTCTTTTTACTTCGATTCTGAAATTTTAAGAAAATAATAAAAAAAATTTAAAATCATTCTCTCCATCAAAATAAACATAAAAAATTTAATCAAATCATCTCTCTCTTCACTTTTTCACCAAATCCCATAAAACTCCAAAATTTTCCAACATTTCCCAAACGAACTTCAAAATTTTTACTATTTCACAAAATCCAATAAAAATCCAATCTACCTCAATTTTCACACCACCAAATTTAAAAAAAAAAAAAAAAAAATTCTAACTACAAACATGACCCAAACGTTCCTAACTTTCTTATGAGGTGTTTGCATTTTCTTTGTCTCCAACAGGCATAGCATATTATACCTGCCAAAATTATTTTCAATCCAGCTTGTTCACTCTATTGTTGTAATGACCCCAAGGAAGCACTAGTCATATATACACTTTGACTTCAAAAGAACTAGTCACAGTTGTTTTTGAAACTTCTTAGAATCATTATAAGGCTCAATTTTACCGAGTAAATAACTAATGTGGGACTTAACCTTATACCATTCCTTTCTTATTTCTTATCCTACGAGGAGGGACTCGGGGTGTCATGAGTGTATTCCTAGAGTTCCTCTCATTTTCACACTACTTGCAATGGCATGTAAGCTTGCACTTTCTTTCTCTGCAACAACAGCAAATCATATCACACTGCCAAAATAACTTTCAAACCAGCCTGTGCCCTAAAATTTAATTCCTAGAGTTCCCCTAATTTTCACCATACTTGTAGTGGCATGTAAGAAGTGAAGATACAACACAAGTCACAATTATCAATCCCTGGTCAAAGATGCCTAAAATTTCTTGTTGTAGATGAGACTTTAATCTGTATGAATAATATAACTTATTGTGGTACTCAATAGCTTTGCTTTTACTTTCCCAACAACATGGGATCTCAGATTTTGTTGTATTTTCATATAAGATTGAATATGTGTGGATTTAGGAATAACTAAAGACGTCTACAAGCATGCCAAATCATGTCTACCATTCACAGAATGTTTGTTTGCCAATGACCTTGTGGCCCAGGGAAAGTAATACAAAAAATATTTTTCTAGAATTTTACATTAAAAATCTGTTATCAAATTTTCAACCCCGTAGCCCGAATTGGGATCCATATATTGCCAGATTTCTTCATGGCCTACAATTCCATCAACACTTCAACATCTAACAGTGTTACCTAGGAATGAATTTTACGATAAGCCCCAATATAAAATTAAGAATTAGTCTTCTCCCCTCCCACCCCCTCCACTATAATAAATCTGAAAGGAATTTTCAATTCCGAAGGATTACCCTTTTCTTTGAGCAGGGGGCTCCGAGTCATGCTTCCTTTCAAAATCCGTCCAGACAAACACAAGCCAAACTTAAAATAATAGTTCCATCAGCTAATTGCCCAACATGATCTACTTGTTCATGCTTCAGATCATTAAAACTTGTGTGTCGCATATACTGCAAGTATTCTTACACCTTTGCACAAGATTCAATTGCTGAAACAAGCAGTCCAAAGTAAAAAGTCTGAAACTTTTTGCTGTAATTTTTGAAATTTGAATGGGAGCCGATCTAGCCCAGAATATTCTATGGGAGGTTGAGACAATAGTGGAGAACAGAAACAAAGAGCTCAGAATACCCAGTTAATTTATAGGTAAAGCTAAAATGAGGGTCCTTTGCTAGAAGCATCACAAGGGATTCTGTAAAGTGAATACTGAGAGGGAAGTGGAAAAGAAACTAACATCATGCATGAGGCATACACCTCAATCAGCAGATAGATGCTGATTATTAAAAACACGACAGTACCTGACTTTGGATCTTTCCGCATGCTGCAACAAAGTGTTTTGGACCAGCAAGATATCCCAGTCGCCAACCAGTCATTGCAAAAGCCTATGAAGTCCACGATCTAAATGTCAATTCTCAGAGTAAGGACTACCACATCACGTGCTAAACTAGAAATCATCAGAAGGTTAAATATGGAGAGCCATTAAATACAGATAAAGAAGGCATTGAAAATTAATGAACAGAGACCAATAGCAACAGTATTGACTTGCCTTAGAAAATCCATTGACTGTCAGAGTCCTCTCATACATGCCAGGCAAAGAAGCAAAGCTGGTATGAGTTGCAGGAGCATAGATTATATGTTCATATATTTCATCAGACAGCACCTGAACAGAGAAGACAAAAAGAATTTAAAGATTACAATGTTAAAAACATTTCCGGACATATACAAGTGCAGGTATTCAGGTCCAGGTTGAGTATTGTACTAGAAGCCGGGGATGCTTTGCTACAATTTGAGCGATCTCTTCCAGCAATATCTTTGGGATAACAGATCCTGTTGGGTTGGATGGAGAACACAGAATCAAGAGTCTTGACTTTTCGGTGAGTTTGGATTCAAGCAGCTTTGGATCCAAAAGAAAATTTTCAGAGATGCTTGTCGGAAGAATCACAGGTGTTGCATCAGCCAACCTTGCCATTTCAGGGTAACTCACCCAAAATGGAGCTGGAATTAGAACCTGAAAAACTAGTTCTGTTTGGTGAATGCATGCCTTTACATGTAAAAAGCATTTCAACGTTACAATAAGAGAGCAGCCCTTTACATCAACTCATTTCATTTTTAACACGTATAGACGATGCCAACGAATAGCAGAAACCTCCTAGCTTCTAGAGGAAGCAGAAGAAGAAAAAAAAAATTCCATGCGGCAACAAATGGACAGAAATCCTTACATAATATTCTAAAATGCTAAGCATGAGGAAAAAAGAGAGTCCATTCAGCACTCAATCTCCCTGATCGATAAACAAACAGCAAAAAAAAAGCAATTTCCTCATTTAACACACTGCACAGTTATTAGAGCTCTCTACATTAAGAAGAGTTAATAGCCTGACAGAGTTGTTTATGATGCAAGAAACAAAAAGTTCCTAAACGCCCTTCCAAGTCGCTTTTCAATGAAGTGACAGCTAAATAAACATAAAAATCTAAACATTTCGGAAGGTAATCTTGTGCCAATTACCATAAACCATTAATATATTACTTTCAAGATTGTATCAAATAGACAACTGAAACTGGTAAGTCAGTACTTCACCTGATCTCCGGGAGAGCAAACTGCCATTACGGCTTGAATAATGCTCTGCTTAGCCCCGTTGCTGACCAAAATCTGATCAGGAGTGTAAGAGATCCCATTCTCCTCTGCAAAAAATGCATAAATAAATTATAAGCAAACAAAAACAAAATAAGAAACGAATTGCCCGTCAGATTCCCGCCTCAAAAAATAGGCCCAAGAGCAGCAAGTCTAGTCCAATTAAAAAGTCGTACAAGTATTGCAAGCGCTCACCCTTCAGCTTATGGCAAATTGCTTGGCGGAGATCCATGCTCCCCGCATTTGGAGTGTACCTGGTGTAACCCTCTCGAATCGCATTTATCCCGGCCTAGCGTCCAAGACAAAACAGAGAGCAATTTGATGACTCAAACATTGGCTTGTATAACAGAACGGGTTAGATGACGAAATTCACCTCTGCTATCGGAGCTGGGGTATCGAAATCGGGTTCTCCGGCTGCTAACCGAATAACAGGGATGCCAGCTTGTACGAGAGCCGTGGCCTGGTCGGTTATGGCGACAGTTTTCGAAGGTTTTACGGAGTTTACTCTGGGGCTAAGTGAGACATCAACTTCCATTGGATCAAGTGCACTCCGTGACATCACTACCGACCTAATTGTATGGGATTTTACCTGTCTTGTGCTCTCCAGAGACCTATCAAAACCAACTGGGTAGAATCAGAGAGTGAAAGGAAACAGTTCTGTAAAATGGACAGGAAAACACGTGCAACATACTTCAGAGAGAGAGTGCGGAGCTGGGAGATGAAAGATATGGATCTGACAGTGGGCTCCGAACCCGAAGTGAGTCCGGCGAATTGGCCTCGGAGACCGAAATTTGGAGTGGTGGACGAACTTTGCAGCGACTGGGCCATGGGATACAGAGGTGAGGATTGTGTTCGAGTTCTTGTAATCGATTCCAAGACCGAAAAACTGCTCCCCAAGTTTTGAAAAAGAGAGGGAGTAAATTCGGGTTCGGACTGTGGTTGTGTGTCGGGGGTGGCGGGGTTTGTTTGTTTGTTTTTTTAATAGACGGGGGTGGCGGGGTTGGTGGAAGAAAAAGTGAGGTTTGGTGGGCTTGCATGTCAGCCGTCAATTCAGCAAAGGCCCGCCAAGAGATGGCCACGGGCTGATTATTTGGATTCGAGACGGATCTGAAATCGACGGTCGTGATTGTCTCAGAATTTCAAATGGCGAAGAGTGGACTGTGGAACGGCAGGAAGAGCAAGCGAAGACGCTAATCTCACCAGAGGGCAGAGAGGGAAAAGCCGGGTGAAAGGCACGTTCACCTACTTGATTTGGTGGGGGAAAATTTCCAACTATTTCTCTTTTTCTTTTTGGTCGCATTTTTGGTACTAGGTTAGTTGGTGAACTTGCAGTTGCCTAGCTACCAACCTTTCCAGTTGTCGTGTATAATGCAAGACGACAGCGCTTTTGGGGTTTTCTACATATAGACATTTTGAATCTACCTAAATTGCTCAGTAGTTTCCTTTGAATCTTCCCACACTCCCTGGAAAAGTTGGTCGTCTTTTCCGCTTCATACAAAAGTTTCTACCCTTTTGTGTTTTCTCTTATTCTGCCAATTTGGGCTCGATGAGCTGCTATTCAGTCCGAACCTTATTTGAATGGCCAGTGTCTCGAGAAACCAGACTTACACAGTCAGGCAATGATTTAAAAGAAAAAAATGTTTTAAGAGTCTAGGAAGACCTCCCTCTTATGTATATGAAAGCACTCAAAAGCAAGTATGTATGATCTATCATCCAACCCTCTACTTCCAAAATCAATTGTTCTATTGTAGGACTGCATTGACGAATCCATGAGTGGTAGCTATAACTCAATCCTGACATTCTACAACAAATAAAAGTTTTCTGTAATCATGTCCAGGGAGAGTAGGCTATACAGGTGATCCCCTCTACATTTTTACTTAAAAAAAAAAAAGATTAAGCACCGAGAAGACCTCTCTCGTGACCTAACTCATTGAAAGAGGTATTCCCTTCAGTAGTGTTGCACGCACTAGTCCTAAACGTATCCATTCGAGTACCTTCATAACAGAAGAGTCCCTCCATTGTCTCTAAAGCATCATGCAATTGCTGATTGATGTCAAATTCAAGAAGACATCAGGTTGTACTACTTTTAATCATTCTATGGACGTTTCATCTCCAGAAAAGGCCTCTAGAGGGGTTTAACTTACAAGGATTGCAATTTAATATGACATGCATCTCTTCCTTCTCTATCATATAGTTAGCCCAAGCGTAACCCACCAGGCAGCTAGATCCTTTGACATACATGCGGGATCACAGGTGGATTTCAGTGGACAACAAAGCAAGGGACAGCTAATATCGCATGTTATAGCAATTCTGAATCTTTTGCTATATGGAACAGAACTGTTGGAAACAATGCATTATGCAATATGTAGAAAACTATTGCAACCAAAACATCTGCAATTGAGAAATAGGTTGAAGTGGTTTGATCAACGAGGTAATCACTCGTCTTATGAACTGGATGCCCCCAGTGGACATAATTTTGCAGGATCGGGCAATACCATAAGCTTCTTAGTACAATGCATTATGCAATATGTAGAAAACTATTGCAACCAAAACATCTGCAATTGAGAAATAGGTTGAAGTGGTTTGATCAACGAGGTAATCACTCGTCTTATGAACTGGATGCCCCCAGTGGACATAATTTTGCAGGATCGGGCAATACCATAAGCTTCTTAGTTATCGCATGTATGTGGAGCCCACTTTTGATATGCAACTCTCCTCTAGACAAAAGATAAAAGAATGAAGTGAATGTAATTGCTACGATATGGCTTCCCTTATTATTAATGATTTCTGCATATGGTATCCATCGCATCCCAAATCACTAGATACACACATGCAAACGCGTATGTATATGGAAATATGTATGTTTCCTCATTCCTGTATGAATGATTGTCTGGATGTGTATTTATGTATAAACAAAAAGAGAAAGGAAACAATAAATTCAATACAAAGCATTGGTATATATCAGGGACATTGTGCTAGTAAATGAACATCCATTAAGTCCCCTCATGGCCAGCAGGATCATTGTCATTTTGTCAACTGTATTTGATGTCAAATACACCAACAGAGAAATATGGAAGACTTGCGAGTAATTCATTTTTTTTTTTTTTTTATAAGTAAGACTTGGGAGTAATTTGACGGATGGTTTGTTCCAAAGAAGGCATTTAAAATCCAATATCCAGTGCAAGTTCTTGGAAACTTCTCACCTCTTTATGTATAGGGAATCACACCTAAGCCTAAATCAACAGATGACTTGATCCTTTAACTTAACAAAGCACTATGAAGTCACCACAAATGTTTTTTTTGGCCAAACAAAAGATTTTAATGACGAGTGTACTCAACTGTCTTGTTTGTTAATAAATTTTCAACTGACTTGTATCAGAGGAAAAGAGGATCTTCAAAATGCTCTCAGGATCAGGGAAACGCTTTTTGCAATAGATCCAATGAGAAGTGCAATCAATATACTCGATCTGAAAGCACATCCATAGTTCACGAGGGAACTATACAGTCTGAAATGTATACTACTACTAAAACTGCAATAATGGCAAAGAACAAAAACAAAAGTTAGGTACTTCGTAGTAAACAAGCCCCATCGGAGCCTTGGTTCTACATGTGCCCTAACTCTAGGGGAGATTTACATACCATTGACTCTGGCGCAAATCAAGGTTTCATGACTATAAGGAGCCTTGTAGATTACAAAGTTCCACTTATCTTATCGAGGTTCATGCTTTTCCTAGGGAAGAAAGAGCCTTCCGGCAAATGACCAGGAATAAATTTCTTAGATAAGTTCCACAGAGTTAGGCGGTTATTGGGGTATCACTAGTATGGACCACCAAGATTCAAATAACAGTTCAACGATTTATCAAACCAACAAACATAAAAAGTTATAGTTTATCCACACATCCCTACACGATCAAAACACCACAATCACACTGAAACGCCACAGTACAAATTGACAATAGCCAATAGGCCAAGCAAGTTGCTATAAGAATAATTCTAGAGTACAAACTTAGCTGGTTGGAACAAGTCTATTACTTCACGTCCAAAACTCCGACATTATCCTCTATTCAAGAATGTAGGCACTTTAGCTCTCGGCGCCACATGAGATATTGCATAAGAATGACTCAAATGAAAGATTGAACCGCAAAAAACACTTGTCTATTTCAGATGTAGCATAAGAAAATCAAATTACGTTAACAGCGGCTACATATATCGAAACAATGAGTGTACAGAATGCTATAAACTACCTGAATCGGCAAAGGCATACAAATGAGAAAGGTACCTCAAATACGAGTACAAGACGAATCAAAATCATCGGGAGCAACCCGAGCAATCCAATTACTGAGCGTCCTCTTAATATCGGAGTGGTTGACATAAGCCAACTCATACATACTACACAAATTGACGACGACCGTCTCATTAAGCGCCACGGTGGGCACCCTCTCGAGCGCATTCTCCAGCACCTTTATCGAATCAGGCAAGTCCCTCAAGTACATCAAGCAAAGTGCCTTATTGTTGATCGCCACTACGTCCATTGGATCTCTCTCAATGCATTCCTCGAACTCCCTCACCGCTGAGACGTAGTCCTTCCCCACCAAATACAACATCGCCTTGTTCCTATTCACTAGGTTCTTGAACTCGATCTCGCTCAGTAAGTCATTATTATTCCCATCTTTCATCAACTCCTCGACGCGATTGAACGAGCTCTTCGCGCTTTCCATATCCCCAATTTGCATTTGGATGTATCCGAGCTTCGACCACAAAATAGGGTTTGAGAAATCGGAGCTGAGCAAATGCTGGATCAGATTCAAGCACACGGAAAACTCTTTGTTGCCCAAGTGGTGCCCAATTACCGCGTTAATTACGAAAACCTCCCTCTTCTTCCAGATGTTCACAGAAACGCCCTCATTTCCTTTCGTCATCAGTTTAGAGCGAACGAAGTCGAGAAGGGTATAGAAGCGATCGAGGCCGGCCTGGCGCTGACCGAGTTTGACGGGGATGAGGGCATGAAGCCAGCGGAGAGAGAACGGCACCATGGAACCAGACCGGTTCGGGTAGGCGGTAGGGTACGATTGGTACTGGTAATGGGACCCGTCGAGGTCCTCCAGGGAGTCGAGCTCGACCGAGGCGTCGTTGAAACGGCGTAGTTTGGTGAGGGCGAGGACGTGGAAAGAGAGGTAAATTAGGTGCTCGTGGGGTTTGCGGAGGAGAGAGAGGGCGCGCGCGCGAGCGACCTTGTCGAGGATGGCACGCCATGAGCCGCGGGCCGCCAGGTCTTGGAGGGAGCTCAAATCGTGGGCAAGGTCGTCGAGGGTGCCGAACTCGTTCGTTAGCGGATCGGAGGGTGGGTCCGGGTCCGAGTCCATCTCGAAGGTGGACGAGGCAAAAAATGCGACGGGGCACGGTAGGAAGACGGGATCGGAGATTGGTTAACTCTGAGCTGGAATACTTCTCTATCTTTTCTGTACAGACTCTACAGAGAGTAGACAAGTGTAGTAGTCATGGGTTAAGCGGGACAGCAAGCCCCCATCCATGCCACGAATTCGTAACAGGGAACAAGCTTTGGGCCAGGGTTAAGCTAACTAGAAGCCCAGCTCAGACCTGGGTCACCGTGCAAATCAGCCTCCAAATTCTATTTCAATTTTCCATTGCCTTAATTTTGGGCCATGGAGATGTTTTCTCTGTTTTTTCCCTATTGACGAAGCGACCAGGCTGCGGCTGAGGCTCAGGCCCAGTCCATTTTTCTTCAGGGTCAGGCAAGTGGCAAAAACGACACCTGCTGTTTCTGGTGGGGTAGGAATTTTGTGTGTTGCTAGGAGAGAAAAGAAAAAGGGAGGGGGAAAGAGTTATGTTATCATGAGACGTGTTTCATATTTATATGATAAACGAAAAAGATATATTCTTTTTCAGCTTGGAGTCAACCTGTCCCGTCTACCACTCTTGTCTGCCAGGGGAAAATGGAACGGCTTAATGGTGAGTAACGGAACCCTTATTTTCATTTGGGAAAATTTTGGAATGGAATTAGAATTTTTAGATTTGGAATCCGAAAATTCCGACTAAAGAGAAAGCAAGAAATATCAAAAATACAATGCTCATAGGTTTGCAAACACTCAAAAAAATACAACATCAACTATTGAACTTCGTTGAACCTCTGAAACAACAACAACGAGTGAATGAAAAACAAAGCACTATATTTTGCAAACAAAGCCTTAAATCCCAAATCTGTCAATCAAATTCCCAAAGTATCAAACCCTAAAACTCTAGTTCAAAGAGAGATAAACCATCATGCTTAGGTTTAGACAAAAATAACTATACCTTGGTGAGAGAGAGAGAGAAATTTGGCGCCCAAAGAGAAATTCCGGCCAAGAGACAGAGAGAGAGTTGAGAGGACCACTTATGGTCTGCAATGGAGGCTAGACAATGAGAGAGAGAGAGAGATGAGAGAGTGAGAGAGAGAGAGACGAGAGAGAGAGAACGAGGGAGGCATGGTCGCAAGAAGGAAAGAGGAATAGAGAAAGGAAAAGGGTGGAGAAAGGGGGTTCATCAAGTGACCTGGGTCATTTTGACCCAGTTCAAAGTACACATGTTTTTTAAAATCAGGGCTCAAAACGTTGTGTTTTGAGCAAAACTGGTATCCGATTCCGATACCCAAACCGAAATTTCCTGTGGAATCCAGATAAAATTATCACCCTTAGAACGGCTTTGAGTGGAGGAGTTGTAGAACGTACGTGCTTCAGAAAAGCTTGTAAAATATCCCGGCAAATTGCACCCATTCGGCATTCCCCAAAGAAAAGGGTGTTGCGAGATAGCTTTGACTCAAATGCAACTAATGCTTCCAAAGAAGTAGAAGAAAAAGAGTCCCCATCAAAGTTTGTCCTTGTGGACGGTACTGGGCGTAGCCTGTTAGTGTAGGATTGTGACTGCTCCAACTCGTGCTGGAGTTCTAACTCAACTAATGGTGAAGGGAAACTTCATAGAGAAATAGATACAAAAAAGTGGTATTCATATCATTTAATGATGTTCATATAAAATTTCAGACAATATTAGTCTTATAATAAAAATTACCTCTTAGTGTCTATTTTTCTTTAAATTGTATCGTACAATTCGAGTAGAGAATAAATTGATCACCATCTTAAATTAGATCTAAATAGGCCTAATGGTCAAGCACCATGACAAAATTTTGGGATACAAAAATTAGTAAAAAAACGAAGATGATTTATGAAAATTTGTGAAAAAATAAAGAGAGATATAATTTAAATGAAATTTTTTTATAGTAAAAATAAATGATTTTATGAGAAAAGGAATTATTTTGTAATTATTTTAGAGTTAGTCAAAATTTTAACAATACTATTCCAACCGGTTTATCAGAAGGCTCTTTATATGCGTCTTTTATGCCTAATTTAAAATTTATTGGTATCTTATCTCTCTTAATTTTATATAAGACGGTACACAGATCAAAAGATAATAAAAAAATACATAGATTTGCAGCGTTTGCTCGTTTTGATCACTAGTAGCATGAAAAATTGTAATCTACCCTACGTGGTGGAGTACTTTATTGCGTTACTTACGCAGAATCAACACGTTTACGAAGCAATCTGCGTAGAGAACAACGGGAACAAAAGTCGAGGCATCAGCACATGTGGGGCCCTTGCTGCTGAAGTGCACTACGTGTGGGGCCCTCGGTAAATATGCAGAACGCGACAGCTAATGAGTTGACTGGAAAATTGTAAATGGTTAGCGTACCATAGCACGTCGTATATATGTCGCTAATGAGTTGGCAAATTGTACAAGGTCAACTCACTACATATATATCTATATATATATATATATATATATATATATATATACAGAGAGAGGGGGAAATACACTTTGGGTTGTTTGTTTGTTAAAATTTTGAAAAATATTCTTGAAATTTTGAGAATCTTTATTTATTGAGATTTATTAGAGTTTGTGAAAGGTGGAGTGTGTATGTGTAAAAATTAAAAATTTTGGAATGTATTTATTTTGCTGGAAATTTTCATGTCCCAAAATAGTGGGAAAACAAACATCACCTTTATATATATATATATATATATAGGGATAAATATACTTTTTACTTTTAAATAATTATAACTTTTGTACTTTACATCCTAAATTATTATTTTTGTTATATTTTTTCTTTTAACTATCAGTACTTTTAAACACTTTGTACCTTTTATCAAATTTTAAGATATTTTACATCATTTAATGATTAATATTAGACAACTTGCATTTTCTGTTCAACAATAATATTCTTAAAAATTTAATGAACTGATAATAATATTTTTAATATAAACAAAGTGTGTTCAGAATATTATTATTATTTTAGTCTAAAAATTTGATAAAAAGTGTAAAGTGTCTATAATTTATAATTAGAAGGTGAAATATAACAAAAATGTTAGTATAGACTGTAAATTGCTAAACCTATAATAATCTTAGATGAAAAATTATATGTACCAGTATATATATATGTTGCATCGTATATTTCGGAAAAAAAGAATCGCAAAAATTAATTTGATCCCGCTCAAAACGCTTACCAGCCGCAATCCTGTGAAGTAGAATGGATCCAACGAAAACGACTGGCATGTATCTTTTGAACTACAAGCCGCCGCCATACAAATTATAATATATAATAAGAAATAAGATCCAAGAAGCTCCTACGGACCAATTGATTTCGAGAGTGTTCGGTTAGGGAGTTTTTTTTTGAAAATTTTTTGTATTTTAAGAATTTTTAAATGATGTTAATTTTATTGATATGCGTATTTTAATTATTTATATGTAGTGTTAAAAATGATGTTTAGTTGTAGAATATTTTGTATTCGGAGAATTCAAAAAAATCTGAAGAATTTTTGTATACCGAACGTTTCTGTCTTTTCCACGCACTTGTAATCCCATATGTTCGGCTGGTTCAGAAAAAATAATGAGGCTCAAACTTCATATTTTTGTAATATTATCATGCAGGTCGAATCGAGTACGTACTGCTTCTTTCTGCAGGAAATATCACATTGACTTCGTCAGGGAATCCTTGTGAACTTTCCTTAAACTTGCAGTTATTCGAGCTCAACTTCTCGCGGGTCTACGGGCCACGGGGTCGGGTGCGTTTGAATTTTACCTTTTTTTTTTTGTAATTTTAACATAATAAAAAATTATAATATATTTTTTTTATTAAATTATTATTATTATTTATTATAATAAATATTAAAAATTATCTAATTTTTTTACTTTTTCACTAAATTTAATATCTTAAAATTTTAAGACTCAACCACAACCGAATTCGACTCTTATGCTGCAGAAAAATGAAGGGCAGTTAACCAGCAACTTGGGGTGTGTTTGATTGTTAAAATTTTAGAGAAATTAAAATTTTAAGATATTGGGTGATGTTCGTTTTGTGAAAAAATGTAGGATTCTGGAAAAGTTGTGAATATTTAGGTGATGTTGGAGTTGTATTGGTGTTTGTGTAGAAGTTGTTGACTTTTATTAATGAGAAAAAAGATTATTTTTAAGGTTGTTATTTGTAGATTAACTTTATTGGGATGTGTGTAGAAGATAAAATATAAAATAATATTTATAATGATATTTGTTTATAATATTTATTATAAATTCGAAAATTATATTTTTGACTCAATCGTAATAAAAATATTGATTTATTTATAATATTGATTATTTTAATTTTAAATTTATTTTTTTATTTTGATACAAATGTTGATGTTTATTTATAATATTGGTTTTTTTTTTATTTTGTTGATATTTATTTATAATATTTATTATAATTCCAAAATTTTTATTTTCTATTTTTATTGTGATACAAATGTTGATGTTTATTTATAATATTTATTATAATTCTAAATTTCTTTTTTTTTTTTATTGTGATACAAATGTTGATGTTTATTTATAATATCTATTATATTCTTGAAAATCCCTTTTATTTCATTTTTTTATTGTGATACAAATGTTGATATTTATTTATAATATTTATGATAATTCTGAAAATCTCTTTTATTTCTTATTTTCTGTGACAAGTGTTGATATTTATTTATAATATATTTTATAATTTCGAAAATCACTTTATTTTCTATTTCCTATTTCTTATTGTAATACAGATGTTGATTTCATTTATAGAAGGGGTATAATGCCAAAAATCCCTTTTGTTTTCTATTTTTTTATGATAAGAATATCTGAAATCATGGAGATGTTATAAAAAAAAGATTAAAAATATGAGAAATGAGCTAAAACAATTGCCAGAGGCCTGCTCGCTTCACGTCAACAGAGGAGCGCTTCGTGTCAACAGGGGAGGAGGGGAAGATCGAGGGAGAGACAAAAGTCTCCGTTGGTCAGATCAGGCGGGGGGGAAATGGCCATATTAACCTTCAACTATCTTTCAACTACACATAACATTCGGGCTATTTCATCATTTCTTCTTCTTTTGATTTTAATGCACTGAATGCTGGGGGCCACATATTTTTCATAACCCCATTTTACCCTTTTATGTTTTCTACTCTTCACGTTTTACTGGAGGATATCTTGGTCATTTAACATCATTTTGTCCAGGGCAAAATTGGAAATTTTTAGGCTGAATCCTTAGATCCAGCTTTGTTTGCCGAACATGACCAAAGTGAGGATTCAAATTCACACGTTTCCAAAGAAACGAACATGACTTTGAATTTGGTGAAAAAGTGAAGAGAGATATAATTTTTAATATTTATTATAATAAAAAGTAATGATGTGATAGAAGAGAGATATTATATTATAATTTTTTATTGTGTTAAAATTTTAAAAAGTGTAAAATTTTACACGCACCTTATATTAAAAGTATCGTTATTTCGATCTGACACAGTGAATGATCTTATTAATAGTTTTCTTTCCTTTTTTTGACAAATAAATTCTTTTGCTTTTTCTTACGAGAACTCCCAGGCATATATTCCGCCCCATGTTTCTTTATACTAAAGATAACGTCGACGCGGTTGAGAGAACAATTCTTTACGACTTGTTCTCGCTCTTGGTCAAGTCCTACGTAGATCACGTGAGCTTTCGCGCAAATTTTTAATGTACAGGAAAACTAGGAAATTGAAACTTATTAAAAAGAGCAGTCTCTGTTTGGATGCTAATTGAGAAAGTTTGACCAAGAAATATTCCCAGATGACGTATATTATTTATAGGTATATTACATAATAGCAGGATTCTGGGCTTGATCTACACGTCGTTCCCCGTTTCTCTCGGGACAAGGAACCTTCTATCTAATTGTTGGTTTTGTTGAATGAATGACTTGCACTTGCTTAGAAGAAGAAAAAAACAAGCACGGCAACGAAATGTACTTGCCCAGAAAAGTAATTCCCCTGGAGGAAAGTCCCAAGTAATTCTCGGAGTGTCATTATTTCAACTTCCTCTTGTCTGTCACTGTCAGGCTGCGAAATTTGACCCAGATTTAGACACTCTGTCATGCATATATATACGTGTGTGTGTGTATGGATCCGGGTAATCAGAATCATACAGCAATCCTCCATCAAAAAGTTACCCTCCATTAGGAGTATTTCAGCTTACAGGTCTTACTCTTTAGCCTTTTTCTTTCTGCGTGCTCGCTAAGTTTAACATTTAGGACATGGCTGGCCTGCTGCAGCACAGCGGCATTATGATGAAGTTGGCAGCGTTGTGTTTCGTCACCTATTTGCAAGTTGCTCAAATTGCTGAGGCCAGAATTCGGTATCACAAATGGGACGTGAAGTATGAGTTCCGCTCTCCTGATTGCTATAAGAAGCTGGTTATCACTATCAATGGAATGAGTCCAGGACCCACAATCTTGGCCCAGCAAGGCGATACGATCATTGTGGAGGTTACGAACAGCCTCATAACAGAAAACCTCGCAATCCATTGGCATGGAATCCGACAGGTAGAAACCCATAATTTACATCTTCTGTATTTATCTTCGTAGTATTTATTTTTGGAGCATATTTATCTGTTTAATTTGATTATTGCAGAAAGGAACACCTTGGAGTGATGGAACAGAGGCGGTGACTCAATGTCCACTAGTGCCTGGAGACACCTTCAAATACCAGTTTACAGTTGATAGGGTAAGTGTTGGCTTGCTGGCTTCAGGTTCCTGTAGACGGTTTGTTCTTCAATTGTTTTCTCATAATGTGGGGTCTATGCAGGCTGGGACTTATCTGTACCACGGGCACTATGGAATGCAAAGGGAATCAGGGTTGTATGGTTCAATCCGTGTATCACCTCCTGATGGAGTTTCAGAGCCCTTTGCCTATGATTATGATCGGAGCATCATCCTTACCGATTGGTACCACAAAAGCACTTACGAACAAGCAGTGGAATTGTCCTCCATTCCATTTGTCTGGGTTGGGGAGCCTCAGGTAAAAAGGCAACTCTGCCTTGTCTCTATGAAATATTATAGACTTACTACTACTGTTATGTTCATCTAATTGCTTCGTCTAATGGTTACTGCTTTTATCAACTCTCAGTCACTTCTGATTCAAGGAAAAGGAAAATTCGACTGCTCGAGTGCACCTGCTCCATCCGGGGTCTGTAATGCATCAAATCCCGAATGCTCTCCCTATGTACTAACCGTAGTCCCAGGAAAGACATATCGGCTGAGGGTCGCTAGCTTGACTGCTCTATCAGCTCTTAGTTTTCAAGTAGAGGTAACTTTCATGACTCATGACCACCGTCACCTCCGAATAGTACTCTAGTGTGAGCCTGAGCCATTAATGATATGCGTGTCTTTTTCTTCTCGAGCAGGGCCATAATATGACTGTGGTGGAGGCAGATGGGCACTATGTTGAGCCATTTGTAGTGAACAACTTGTTCATATACTCGGGAGAGACATACTCTGTCCTTATCAAAGCCGATCAAGACCCATCAAGAAACTATTGGATGAGCACGAATGTGGTCAGTAGGAAACCTGAGACCGCGGATGGCTTAGCCATTCTCAATTACTATCCGAACCATCCGCGGCGATCCCCTCCGACACTTCCACCTGCAGGCCCTATTTGGAATAACACTGCACCCCGATTGGCTCAAAGTCAAGCTATTAAAGCTCGCCAAGGTTTCATCCACACCCCTCCCCCGACCTCAGATAGAGTCATCGTTTTTCTCAATACTCAAAATACCATAAACGGTTACGTCCGCTGGTCCGTGAATAATGTCTCTTTCTCCCTCCCCAGCACCCCTTACCTCGTTGCACTCAGACAAAACTTACACCGTGTGTTCAACCAGAACCCACCACCGGAAGGGTATGACTTCGCGAATTACGAAATTTATACAAAGCCCAACAATACGAATGGTACTTCTAGCAATGCCATTTACAGACTACAGTTCAACACGACTGTGGATATTATACTGCAAAATGCAAACACCATGATTGAGAATAACAGTGAGACTCATCCGTGGCATCTCCATGGGCACGATTTCTGGGTCCTAGGCTATGGAAAGGGCAAGTTTGACATCCACAACGATACGAAGAAATACAATTTGGTGAATCCAATCATGAAGAACACAGTGCCCCTTCATCCCTACGGCTGGACTGCTTTAAGGTTCAGGGCGGATAACCCTGGCGCTTGGCTTTTCCATTGTCATGTAGAAGCTCATTTTTACATGGGTATGGGAGTGGTCTTCGCAGAAGGGATAGAGAAGGTGGGAAAATTGCCTTCAGCCATTATGGGTTGCGGTGAGACCAAAGGATTTGACAAGCCATAGAAAGTTGAAACAACAGTTTTTTGAAGAATCCTTTTGTATTGCTTTTACCAAAAACTAGTAATAGGGCTTTTTGTTTGAAGATTCATTTCAGACCCCACCTCCACTGCGATCTCAATTAAAAGGCATGCAGCGGTCTTTGTTTATTTCCAGATTCTCGATTTGGAAAGCTAGCTTCTACAATTTTCATCATTTATTTATAAAATTGTTCAGGTTTGTTTCCATAGTTTCTTTTCTGCAAATTCCTACGATGCTTTACTGCTGTTTAAAAGAAATGAGACATAAGTGTCAGGGAAAAAACAATGACTTGACAAAGTCATATGCCCATCTGCGTTATTTTGGTCACCATAATACTAACGCGCGAGAATGTATGCATATCTTTGTTATGTAATTTTTCCTACCACGGTGTTTGGCCTCCACGAAAGAAAAAATATATATGATAATCCATGCAAGAAAGAGAGGATTTCAAGTATTTGTCAACTAATAGAAAGAGACCATATGTATATACATGATCTAAGGAGTGAAATTGATACCATACAGAATATCGAGTGGAATATATATTAGGAGGCCCGCTGTACTAAATCCATTATTGCAAGAGAGCACTTTGCTTCTAGCCTTCTCTAGTCCCATCCCAACAGAGTCTACAAAAATAAAAAAATAAAAACGACTGGAGACTTCAAGTTTATTTGTAATTTTGAGGAACGAGCAAATTTTCTTCTCCATTCACACTCAAACTTCAAAGTCGCTCACAAATAAATTTTTCAAGTTTGAGTCTCATTAATTCAGAAACTATTAAACTAATAACAAACACAATACGAGCAGTATGACGAAAAAGACTATTATATATTGGCAGAGTCACAGAGAAGAGGTGAAAACAGGAAAAGGCATTCCAAGCCCAGGGCCACTGAGCAAAGTTATGGCCTTCTATATTTGCAGGCCTATCTAATCAATGAATTAGTAGATAACCCACAAAAGAGAGGTTTTTACTATTCTTTATTTTTTCTTTTTTACCACTAGTAGAGAAGGCTTTTTATTCAAAATACGAACTTTTTTTTTCTTCTTTTTATACTAGCAGAATTCCTTAGTAACTTACTAAGTCCATGGGAGTGAATCTATCAAACATACAAATAAATAGATGCTAGCACGGTAATCCACAGTCCACGATCTTTTACCTAAATCACCGTATTTAATTATATGAGAATTAAACATTTGACTGTGCGGCTTATAGGGACGATCCCAAGTGATAGTGAAAAAGCCAAAAATTAATATGGGAGCCCATTTCGTATAATAATAAAAATTTAATATATTTCTTATTTCTTATTTAATGAAACAAAAAATATATATAGTATAAAAGCATGTATTATAAGGTTATGTTTTTAATTTAAGACATAAACATATTATCGATAAGTTAATGATTTGGAGATATGTGCATTATACTTTCGTGTAGTTATCAATTGAGGATTATAAATTATAAATTATAGTATTCTCCCTAAAACTAAAACTTTATAATTTTATCAAGTTATATTTGTAGAGAAAATGGAAAAAAAACTCCAAGGGGTTGGCTTGAGTGGTCAAGACTTGGGGTTAATGGGTGCTCCTCCTGTGGTCTCAAGTTCGAATCCCTTCAAGTGCAAACAATTCCTTAGAGCTACTCCTACAGTAAAAACTGAACTTAGCTAGCATGTACAACTTGGGAAGACAATCAACTTGAAATTTGTCGTGATGTTAAATTCAACTCATATGTATATTGAACCAAATTCGTCCAAATCTGATACACGTAAATAGATACCGAATCACCCAAGTCCGAATGGATGCCGAAATTTTCCTCGTAACCTTCAAAAAAAATGGAAACAAACGAGTGCGTGTTTGAAGCATAATGAAAGCTCAGTGCATTTATGATCAGTTTGTAAAAAAGGTGAGGAAGCAGGGCATTGTTGTCCACGAGATTATATAATAACAAGATTCCTTACCTTTTTAATAAACTGATCATAAATGCGGTGAACTTTCATCTTGGCTTCGAGCCTTCAACGAGTACAAAAGGAAGGCAATTACGCGCGAAACCTCTACGTCCCCCTAAAATGCGCAATTAATCACGTTCCGTTCTTTTACGAATCGATTCTAAATAGCGTACAAATATTTAACGCAATTCCGCGCACACTCTCTACTTCTCAAAAAAGACAGTTGTCATCTCACTGGAAATTACCCCACGCGCTATCCCCTAACCCCGTGGCCAAGATGATCCTCAAGAAATCACAAACTCCACTGTTTTCAATAAAATAAGATCATTAAAGAAATATTATTAACAAGATTCTGGGCTTTCAAGATCCTCTACATCTTCCCCATTTCTCTTGAAGCCATATGCAATCTGCGCTATCTTATCTTTGGTCACCTTAATGCTAACTAGTGGAAAAGGCCCAAATAGGTAAAGACCATCATTTGAGACCCGCCAGTACTTTTCCAATATTTTAGACCCTCGAGACCCGCCACTATTACGATACTCACAGCCTTTGTATGAATCAACTTATAAAGGCCGAGTAGCGGCTAATGGTATTCAGAGAACAAAAAAACAAAAAGTAAAGCGCGCAAGAGATCCGAATATAAAGATCTGCGGGAGTTCCGAAGGTTTTTGGTTTGTCCACCCTGACTCATGTTGTTATCCGTTAGCCAACCTGCTGCTTCTCTCTGATGTTGCTATTAAGATCGCTAAAGATGAAGAAAAATCTAAGCAACAAAGGAGGAGGAGAAGCTACGGGAGCATTCAAGGAGATTCCAGTTTCATGATTCCCAAGAAGTCCAAAAAGAATAAAAGAAAGGTTGGCATGGGATCGAGAAAGGGCCCGAAGGTAGATGTGCCTAACGTTAATCCAAACCCACTACCGGAGTTGTGCGAGGAATTCAAACATATGATCGAGCAAATGGCTGGAACCGAAATGACTATGGTGATCCAAAAAACCCTAACCATGACCGACCTTAACACAGATCACTCTCGGTTATCCATGCCTTTTGGGCAGATCCAGGTCAATTTCTTGAGAGAAGAAGAGAAACAAAATCTAAGCCAAAGACGCAAAATGGAAGTGCCATTCATGGCAGCCTCGCAAATGGTTGGTAAGATGATCTTGGGGCAGTGGGACATGCGCAAAGACTCAGGGAACATGTCCTCAGTGTATGTGCTGACGACTTACTGGAATGAGGTTGCCAAAAACAATGAACTCAAGCATGGGATGTGGTCCAAATTTGGTCTTTCCGTGTTGGTAATGCTGATCAACTTTGCCTAGCTCTTATGGTGGTTGCTAGAGGAGGAAGTGGTACTCTTGACAGTACTGGGAGCAAAAGCAATGACAACGATCCAGCTGTGTGCAAGTAGAACCAATCAGGTAGAGAGGGAGTTGGCAGGTCGGGGCAGTCAGTGGTTGCAAACCGGGCGTGGAAGACGTACGCATGTATATTCCAATGGGCGTTGGTACGTTTTCGGGGATGATGACACGCAGTTTTCTTTCCGGAGAATTTAGTAAAGACTCTTTCGAAGTATGATTGATCATGGGCCTTGGTACTACGTTGGGGCTCGCAGAACAAGCTTTTCATCAGCCTCTTGGCACTTGCGGTGTTGGAGGTGCTGGCCAGAAGTGCTGACCTGAGTGCATGCAGAGGACTAATGAATTCCTGGGTCTGAAGTCCACTAATATTTACTCATGTCATTTGACACTTATTTTTTCCTGGTTGATGACCAACGTCATGCTTGTCATTAATTTTTATTATTTAATGTAAATTTTGCAGTTTTAATTATCAATCAGACTTCGATTTTATAACGGTGTACCTGTCTTTCGACAAAAACTTAGAAAAAAGAGTATATCCAAATCAAAGACTACAATGAAGATCTGATTCGTCAGTCTTGGCTTCCAAGCTAAAGCAATTAAGCCAGGAAACACGGCAGTGAAGAGCTTTAGTGCCCAGTGTATATAAAAGGAAAAAAACATGGAAGGAAAAGATAAATAAGTGTTAAAGTGACGTAAAAGAGGTTATTATATGAAATCATACACGTTCTTAGCAGTACGTAGCACTAAGCAATCCCAACAATTCAATGGAAACGGATTACATACAGAGAGTAGCGCTGGAGTAGACTGAAATGATCTGAACGAACAAAACACACAAAATACTCCAAGTAAAAAGAAAGATACTTCAGAAGAAGCAACGAGAACTGATTCTGTCCATTCAGAGGCCATTGTGATCTTCGATCTCCGCTCTCCGCCTGTCTTGAGGCATGGGGACTTCGCCGCAACGTGTACTCCCATCCAGAGCATCACAATGTCCATTTGCCGTCCGATCTGTGGCCACACGTTCCGCACCGTTTGATAGTCCTCCTCCACCGAGTATATGATCGTTTTCGGCAAGGGAGGGATGAATGTGTGGGAACGGCAAGAACACACTGTGCACCACGATCTTCAAGTTGCGCGTTACGTTGGAAACCTTGATCCTGACGTAGTTTATCCGCATCGGCATCCCCGAAAACCCTCCACCGGAGGTTGTGACCACCAAAGACTAGCTTCGCTGGAGCGTCTGCAGAACCGTCTCCGCGGGGAGCTTCTCAAGGTCTGACGAAGTCAAGTAATGGTTCGGCACGATGTGGAAGCGGACGTTGTTAATGTACGAGTGCGAACCCGAGAAGATCGAAACGTCGTCGATCGCGAACACCGTCATGTTGGTGAGGCCGACGAGCTCATCGTACTTGGCCTTCATGGCGAGCGCTAAGATGCTAAAGCCGTTGCTGCGGAGCCTGAGGATGGCTTCCCGAAGCATCAGGCGCATGAAAGGGGGCTGCATCTTGTGTATAGCCGTGTGATCAGGATGGAATGGGAATGAGAGCAAGGTCATCTATCGAAGTCGCAAGAAAACGACGAGAGAGGAGAGACAAAGCTTTGGAGGCCGTGAACGACGACGAGGCCATTGTTGAAGAGATCAGGATGCGTGAACTCCACTCCCTCGACAAAGACCTTCGCAGCAGAGGCTAAGCCGTTGCCGTTCTTGGACCTCTCGAAGGTGACTGTAATGCAACAGCCCGGAATTAGCGTCTCGATCTTGGTACCGAAAGGAAGCTTCCGGAGATAGTCTGTAACAGTGTGCTGGGGCAATTGTAACTTGTAGACAAATAGAACAGATAATGGAATTTGTATTTGGATTCAACGAAAACTTCAGAATAGAAATGACCAAATTCGAGCTTTGGCCAACCTCCTTACAGACTGAGAAAGAAGATGAAATAACAGAGCGTAAATTCTTCGATGCTCACCCCGTCTAACTAACGCCTCATATAGCTGAAGCAGATATAATCTAATCTGTAACAAACCCCTATATTCAGGGAATAAGGCTTCCGCACTCTTTAACAATAACGCCTAGCCCAATACAAGCCCAACTCTACAAACATACTCTACTATCATAATACCTCTTCATAGCCATTAAAAACCCAATAAGCCATTTTAACTGCAGCCCATCCCATCACCTCAACACATCCGTGTATCTCCCATTAAGTCGTCCGTGTATCTCCTTTTAGTCTCCCGAACCTTCCTTTGTCTCTTGTCTTCTGTCTTCTAGTCGAACATACCCATACTCCATGCGAGCCATAACACATCCTTCCTTGTAGCCTTGTGACATAGTCTATGGTGAAGAGGCCGGGAATGGAGTGTTCTTGAAGGAGGTTGGGGATGGTCCTGGATGGAGAAAGAGATGCAGCTGCGAATGGAGGAGTCGGAAGGCGTAAAGAGAGTGGAGGGACTCGTCCAGGCAGTGGAGACTGCGGCGGTGACAAACTCGTTAAAATCGAGATGGGAGAGGATCGAAAGGAGGAGAGATGCGTGGGAGAAGAACGCGAGGTCTTGCGGTTCTTTAGATGGTGCTGGAGTTGGTGTTGGTGAATTTGAAGGTGTGAAGATCTGCTCGAGTGCCTCAATGTTGTTTGCGCTTGAGAAGCACAGTCTTGCGAAGGTCAAGATCAGCGCCAGGGCCAATGTCAATCGCAGAGAGGTTTCATAGAGAGAGAGAAGAAAATAGCAAGAGCGACGGAACTAATAATACTAACGAGAAGGTATGCATATCATTATCATGTAATTTTTCCTACCATGGTGTTTGGCCTCCAGGAAAGAAAAAAAAATGATAATCCATGCAAGGAAGAAAGGATTTCAAGTATTTATCAACTAATAGAAAGAGACCATATATATGATCTAAGGATAAAATTGATACCATACAGAATATTGAGTGGAATATATATTAGGAGGCCATGGCTGTACTAAATCCAATATTGCAAGTGAGCACTTTGGTTCTAGCCTTCTCTAGCACTATCCAACAACTACAAAAATAAAAAATAAAAAATAAAATGACGGAGACTTCAAGTTTATTAGTAATTTTGAGGAACTATCAAATTTTCTTCTCCGTTCACACTCAAACTTCAAATTAGTCGCTAACAAATAAACGTTTCAAATTGGAGTCTCATTAATCCAGAAACTATTAAATTAATAGTAAATACAATACCAGCAATATGACAAAAAACACTATTATATATTCGCAAAAAAGAGATGAAAACAAGAAATGGCATTCCAAGCCCAGGGCCACTGAGCAAAGTTATGGGCTTCTATATTGGCAGGTCTACGTAATCAATGAATTAGTAGATAACCACAAAAGAGAGAAGTTTTTTCTAATCTTTATTTTTATTTTTATTTTTTTACCGCTAGTAGAGAAGGCTTTTTATTTAAAATACGAACTTTTTTTTTCTTTTTATACTAGCAAAATTCCTATATAGTAACTTAGTAAGCCCACCGGAGTGAATCTGTCAAATGTACAAATAAATTTCGACTACGCAAGTCGTAGCACAGTAGCCCACATTAATCCACATCTTCCACCCAAGTCGTAGCAAAATAGATCATCGCATTCTTCACAATTTCTCAGTATTCAGAAAAGAAAAGAAAAAGTAAGGCAAGAGAAAGATGCATGGGAATATGAATCTTCCGAGTTTTGAAGACATTACAGCAAATTTGCTCTTTAACGTCGAATTTATCAACGGCAAAATCAATTTCATCTCTAAAAATTCATATTGGTTTGTCTCCAAAGAGTAAAACATCTCTTTCGAACAAGTAAAATGTGTGATATTGTCGATATTGTACTGCAAAATGCAAACCCCGTGACTGCGAGTAACATTGGGACTCATCTGTAGCATCTCCAAGGGCACGATATCTGGTTCCTAGGCTGCGAATAACAGTGAAACTCATCTAGATAGTCCCAAGTGTTATTGAAAAAGCCAAAAATTGATAATTGTGGGGAGCGGATTTCGTATAATTACAATTTAATATATATAATAATATAATATAATATAAAAGCATGTATTATATGGTTATATTTTTAATTTAAGACATAAAAATATTGCCGGCAAGTTAGCAACTTGGAGATATGTGCATTATACTTTCGTGGTAGTTATTATAAATAATAGTATTTTTTCTAAAAATTTAAAATTTATAACATTCAATATTTTTATTAAGTATACTTGTAGAGAAAATGGAAACAAAGTGGCAGAAGGGTTGATGACTTGGAAATGTAGGGTAAGCTGGCAAAAAGGGCCCACAGGGCTAGAGCTCCTGTTAGGGGACTTAACCGTCTTAACGGTGAAGCAATCGAAGGACTTGTTAATAATTAGGTAAAAGATTAAGTGATTGAAAAGTAAAAGATTGAATTTTAGTGACTAATTTATAAAAATAAACAAAATCTAATGATCAAATATTAAATTTTTATTTATTTTTCTTCAAATCTCGGAATGGATTGAAGATGTAAGATAATATAGACATTTATTTTAAATAGGGTTAATTGCTGTAAGTCTCTATAATATTACTTTTTGACAAATTAGTTCTCGAAGGATCACTTTCTATAAATAAGTCTTTGTATTACATTTTTAAATAAAAATTGATCCTTCCATCTATGACGTGCGCATCCTATTCAGTTTAAAAAAAAAAAAAAAAAAATACTTAATCTAACGACGTCGCAGCAGGCCGCTTATCTCGTCCCACTTACTTCACTCTGTCTCACGAACACATTTGCGTTTCACCCTACCTCACGAACCCAGCGAACCCCAAGTCCTTTCTTCAGAACAGCCCTCATCGAAATTGCAGATTCCCTTGAAAATTGCTGGATTTGTCACCTGATTCTTAGTTCTTTGCAAGGAAAAATTACTAGAACCCTTGATTCGGTCGGAGGTCCTTTTGCGCACAGCAAGTATGCTTGCCATTTCACTATCCAACAAAAACCCAGAAACCTCTGTAACGTCCCAGTGACTGAGATTATCTCAAATCTCTGCAACTACTCCTCAAATTGATCATGCCCAGTCTGGAAAAGAAAACCCAGAAACCTCGCATGAACAAATCCAAAACTCTTATCCCAGAACACCAAAAAATCCCCCACAAGCTCATCTTTTCTAATCCTTGATGTCCATTCTGCTACCATACGGCAACCTGAAGACAAGTGGTTACAAGAATAACTAGAAGAAGGGTACAGAAGAAAAAGGAGGCTTGAGTGCTTGGTCGGTTGAAGAAGATGGAGTTATTCCTACAACAACCAAATTTGTCCCTGCAAATCAGCCCCCCAAACAGCAAACCCACTACAAGTTGGAGGAGAAGTACACAAGACGAACTGGATTTTGGGTTTTGCAACAGAGCTTTGGACTCCAGGAACTCCATGGCCTTAATGGCTAAACCGGACACCTATTTCGTCCCATTGATTATCATTTTAGGAGTAGTTGCAACGCCCCTCACCATTACAGAAGCTTTCGCATTCATTGCACTGGGGACTTCGTGAACTTCGATCCCCCCGATCGGGATGGCTAGGTTAGAAACAATTTAGGGATTTTTTCTCGTGCACGAGGAGACGTCGTTAGATTAAGTGTCTTCTTTTAATTTTTTTTTAAAGCTGAGTAGATGCACGCCTGGAAATTAGAATTAATTTATTTTTAAGCTGGCATCCTACGTAGATTTGGATACACGTGGTATCATCTTATTTGTTGTTGATATAGTATTTTTTGACATATCAGTTAAGTTCATCAGTGAGTTAGGTCTGATAAACGAGATTAAGAAGATTTCAATGAGTTAACGAAAACAAGATTGCCAAAAACGAAGCTTCTATACTTAATTAGGACTTACGGCTATTTGCAACAACTGTCGATGTGTTGAGCTTAAGAAGTCAACCTGTCCGGCTGTCACGTCTACCCCTCTTGTCTGCTAGGGGAAATGGAAAGGCTTTGAGATGGAGGAGCAACATACGCGCTTCGTTTTGGGCCCGAAAAGCTTGTAAAATATCCTGGCAAATTGCACCCATTCCCCCAAAGAAGAGAAGGAGGGTGTTCCAAGATAGCGTTGACTCAAAGCAAACAAATGCTTCCAAAGAAGTAGAAGAAAAAGCGTGAAACTCCCCCATCAAAGTTCCTCATTGTGGACGGTATTGGGACTTGCTTTAACTCGTGCTGGATGTCTTATCGCATGCCAGAATATAGCGTTCATAGGTCTAATGGTTTAATTAATGGAAAGACAACACTATCACGACGGGTATATCAAAGGGCTCTTTGAAGACTCTTTCGTTCCTAATTTAAAAATCCTTGGCATCTGATCTCTCTTCATTTCATACATACGTGTCTATATAGAACAAAAGATTAATTAAAAATACAAAGGTTGGCTCGTTTTGAGACAAGTAGCCCGATAAATTGATAATCTACACCAAGTGGTGGGAGTACTTTATTGCCTTAATTGCGTTGACTCAACCGGTTTTCTAAGCAATCTGCATAGATTAGAGATCCACGGGACTAAGTCGAGGCAATTACTATATGGCGGTCCAACACTTTTTTGCTGCTGAAGTTAAGGGTGAGTATTGGAACGGATATAACTGGTCATTCCGGTTCCAATACTCACTGGAACTCAATTTCATTTTGGAATGGAAACGAAACCCGGAAATTCTAGTTCCATTTTGGGCAAAAAAATAGGTTGTAGAAGGAGCTGATATAGAAAAGAGAAAACGAAGAAAAACTTGCAATGCAATTTCTGTATCACAAGAAAAAGAGACTGATAAACTGACTCTTTCCATTTTCTACAATTAATATAATAGTCATTTTTGCTTAAGATGAAAATGAGCTTATAGAATAACACGAAGATATGGCGTAAAACGAAGATATGGCGTAAAACTAAAATCTGGCGGTAACCTCATAAGTCCATTCCTAAAACATGGAAAGGTAACAAATTCCTTTTAAATTAAATAATGAGAAACAGCGAAGATCTGAAAAACAAAATGAAAATAAAGGAAACAAGACATGGGAGCCCGTTGTTTGATCGTTGAGAAATATAAGACCAAGAATCCCATTTCCATTTCCTCTGCCTTCCCACATTTTCTCAGCAACCAAATAACACCTAAAACAACAACAGAAACACAAGAAATAAAAGTACCAATTAGGGTGGGCTTGTCAGGGTGAGAGACGTTGGCAAGCAAGCAAGTGTAGGTAGAGGACTCCTTCTCGAAGAGCTAGCGAAACAAAAGCTTGTTGGAGCTGGGCTGAGACGAGGATGAGGACAAGGTCGCGTAAGAGGCGGCCATAATTCACGGCCTGAGGTTGGCATCAAGGGGGGCTGGGCGCTTTGATGTCTAATGAAGAAGAAGACTCTAGAGACTGAAGTCTCTCTTCGTGTGACCTAGGTTGTTTTGACCCAGGTAACCCTTTTATTTTTAATTTTTTTTTAAAACAGCCCATGTGTGACGGTGTGAGAAAGCCAGGTTATCTGAATTAATTTTTTTTAAAAAATAAATAATAATTAAATCATCAGCGTGGTATAAATTAGTGACCATATTGCCAATTTCTTTAAAATTTATGATAAAAAATAAGATCCAAAGAGTGCTACTAGGGACCAATTGCTTAGTAGTTATTGTGGCCGTCCTGATCCAATGACGTTATTTGTTTATCTCTATACGATGACGTCATTTGTCATATGAATGAGTCTTTAATTTCCAGCAAATTTTTGAGAAATTGGCATTTTAGTCCTTGAGTTTATACCTATTTTGTAAAATAATCCCTCATCAAATTCAAACTTCAAATCTAAGGCTCTTTTACTTAATGCCTTTGACATATAAGCCCTTCCATCAGGCTTCCATCCATCAGCTTAACGGAAGGGCAATTCACGTCAGCAGAGACTCCACATGGCAAGCACTTACACCAGCTCAGTTGTTTCACTCAATCCTGCATGGCATATAACTCAAAACGGCGTCGCCTGGCCTATATTTATTTTTCCTTTCACTTCATTCAACTGAACGGCGTCGTGTATCCTTCAAATCTGTGAATGTGATTTTACCCAAGGCATGATATATAAACGACATCGTGACAAAAGATGTTGAAGCAATGCGAAAAACAAAAATCGTGAAGCTTATGTTGAAGCAATTGCAGAAACGACCGTTGGCGAAGTCATTAGGCATATTTTGCAGTACAGAGAGATGCACCCAAGGCTGCAAAAATATAGCATAGATATTCTCACCAGTCTCGCACGGGAACCAGAAGCAACAGATAGGATTGGGAACATAGGAGGGGTTTTGAAGTACTTGTTCGACATTTTCTTCACAGGGGGAACAGGGGAGGATCCAAATAAAGTGAGAACTGCAGCTAGAGATGGGCTAGCATACCTGGCTTTAGAAAGCAAAAATAATTGACATTGTATTTTGAATCTGCATGTACTAGAAAGGCTTGTTGGAGCACTGGAAGATCCGTTGCTTTCGTATAAGCGCAACCAAAATTTTAAGACATTTGTGCAGCTACAGTGATCCAGGTTTTTCTAACCTCCTAAATGGAGTAACAGCTACAACGCCTACAGTAAATGCTTCCTATACTAACTACGAATCGAGTGTTATCTTTTCCTCCCAGATGTTCCCATTTTCAAGGATCTGGAGATGAAGCGGGTGCTAGAGAATGTGTTGGAGACCACTGCGGAGTTTGAAAACTTCAATATCGTCTCCGGTATTGTTGGACTTAAGCGACACTAGAATACGATCCGCGCACTGGTTGAAACTGCTTTGAAGTTGCTGGATGAATGTCGGAAAGGTAAAAACCCGGTACTTGGATAAGGATACAATTAATCCGTAAGCTGTGTCAACTCAAAATGTGCAGATACATTGACTTCCCCAAATTTATACATAAAAGTTGCAAGAGTTGTTCTGTTCTTTTATATGCAAGCAATAAAGAAGTGAATACAAATTGGGTTTCTTTCACCCCCAAATCTCCCTTTTTTTCTCAATTTTTGAATGGCAAGCCACCATATTTATGAATAAGGTAGTGTTAAGGAATGAGTGAGATTTTAGTTTAAAATTATGTTTATGTATCTGGAGTTATCTTCTTGATTCTTGTATTGGATGCCAGGGACCCAAATTATAATCTGGAGAAATTTCTAGGATTGTTGGATCCTAGTTTCACAGATTCTGCAGATGAATAAATATACACCTTTTACTCTCTCTATCTCTCCTTGACATCTGTTATGTTGTTCTTAAAGTGATACATGTATTTCTAGTTGCAATGAATCGCTCTTTATACAAGAATGTCTAACAAAATTGCTCATTATTTTTTTTTTCGGGCATTCTAACAAATACAACATGTGCAATAATATTCTAGAAAATGCTATGAGCAACTAATGACAACTGAACGACCTAAATACAACAGATTCACAAAATTAGATGATTCTTGAATAGAGTGTTGAGTCTACAGGTGGAGAAATTCTCAATAAAAACAAAATCATCAAAGGATCAATACAGGACTTGTGAGCTGAAATTTTTTCTTTTCTCAACCAGTGGAAATATACAGCAAAATTTCAAATGGAAACAAAAATCATATCTCCTTCCGACTTCTGTGGGATTTATGGAGATTCAAAACACTAGCAGTTGGCGAAGTCACATGCAGCTACAATTGCTTCAACAGAAGCTTCACGATTTTTGTTTTTCTCATTGCTTTGACATCCTTTGTCACGACGCCGTTTATATGTAATGCCTTGGGTAAAATCGCGTTCTCAGATTCGAAGGATACACGACGCTGTTCAGTTGAGTGAAGTGATAGGAAAAATAAACATAGGTTTTGAATTATGTGACATGCATAATTGAGTAAAGCAACTTGCCATGTGGAGTCTCTACTGAGGTGGATTTTACTTCCGTTAAGTTGATGAATGGAAGCCTGACGGGAGAACTTCTATGTCAAAGACATTAAGTAAAAGAGCCTTAGATTTGAAGTTTGAATTTGAAACACCATTTTTCAAAAGAGGTATAAAGACAGAGACAAAAATGTCAATTTACCCCCATTTTAATAGTATTAGGCTGGTTCAGAAAAATAATTAGGCTCAAACTTCATATTTTTGTAATAGTATCGTGCAGGTCGAATCGAGTACTACTTCTTTCCTAGGAAATATCTTATTGACTTAGTCAGGGAATCCATCCAGAACTTTTATTTTTAAGCAATCTATGAAAAGTTCTGTACGTGCAATTATTCGATTTCAACTTATCGCGAGGCTGATAAAAAAAAAAACCTTGTCGCGGGGCTGCGGCATCAATTTCGTGCACCCCACCCAACTGGAGTTAAGCTGCGGACTTCGTGGTATTAAAAGTATTATTATTTGATTGATAAATTATTTATAATTTCGATCTAACAGTTAATTATCTTACTAATAGTTTTTTTTTTTTTTAACGTAAATAAATTTTTTTTTTTTTTTTTTTTTTTTTTTTCTTTGGCATATTTCTTTAGACTTGGTAAAGATTACGTCTACGCGGTTTAGAGAACAATTTCTTGTATACGACTTACTCGTTCTTGATCAAGGCCTACGTAGATCGCGTGAGCTTGCCGGCAAGTTTTGAACGTATACAGAAAAACTAGCTAGGAAATTGTTAACTTATTAAAAAGAGCAGTCTCTGTTTGGATGCTAATTGAGAAAGTTTGACCAAGAAATATTCCCAGATGACGTATATTATTTATAGGTATATTACATAATTATCAGGATCAACGTCGTTCCCCGTTTCTCTCGGGATATATCTAATTGTTGGTTTTGTTGAATGAATGAATTGCACTTGCTTAGAAGAAAAAAAAGAAGCACGTCAACGAAATGTACTTGCCCAGAAAAGTAATTCCCCTGCGAACTTCGTCTGAACCGAAATAGTCAACGTGATTAAGGGCTGATGCTACCCTCCCCAGGAGGAAAGTCCCAAGTTTTCGGAGTTTCATTATTTCAACTTCCTCTTGTCTGTCACTGTCAGGCTGCGAAATTTGACCCAGATTTAGACACTCTGTCATGTATATATATACGTGTGTGTGTGTATGGATCCGGGTAATCAGAATCATACAGCAATCCTCCATCAAAAAGTTACCCTCCATTAGGAGTATTTCAACTTACAGGTCCTTACTCTTTAGCCTTTTTCTTTCTGAGTGCTCGCTAAGTTTAACATTTAGGACATGGCTGGCCTGCTGCAGCACAGCGGCATTATTATGAAGTTGGCAGCGCTGTGTTTCATCACCTATTTGCGAGTTGCTCAAATTGCTGAGGCCAGAATTCGGTATCACAAATGGGACGTGAAGTATGAGTTCCGGTCTCCTGATTGTTATAAGAAGCTGGTTATCACTATCAATGGAATGAGTCCAGGACCCACAATCTTGGCCCAGCAAGGCGATACGATCATTGTGGAGGTTACGAACAGCCTCATAACAGAAAACCTCGCAATCCATTGGCATGGAATCCGACAGGTAGAAACCCATAATTTACATCTTCTGTATTTATCTTCGTAGTATTTATTTTTGGAGCATATTTATCTGTTTAATTTGATTATTGCAGAAAGGAACACCTTGGAGTGATGGAACAGAGGCGGTGACTCAATGTCCACTAGTGCCTGGAGACACCTTCAAATACCAGTTTACAGTTGATAGGGTAAGTGTTGGCTTGCTGGCTTCAGGTTCCTGTAGACGGTTTGTTCTTCAATTGTTTTCTCATAATGTGGGGTCTATGCAGGCTGGGACTTATCTGTACCACGGGCACTATGGAATGCAAAGGGAATCAGGGTTGTATGGTTCAATCCGTGTATCACCTCCTGATGGAGTTTCAGAGCCCTTTGCCTATGATTATGATCGGAGCATCATCCTTACCGATTGGTACCACAAAAGCACTTACGAACAAGCTGTGGGATTGTCCTCCATTCCATTTGTCTGGGTTGGGGAGCCTCAGGTGAAAAGGCAACTCTGCCTTGTCTCTATGAAATATTATAGACTTACTACTACTGTTATGTTCATCTAATTGCTTCGTCTAATGGTTACTGCTTTTATCAACTCTCAGTCACTTCTGATTCAAGGAAAAGGAAAATTCGACTGCTCGAGTGCACCTGCTCCATCCGGGGTCTGTAATGCATCAAATCCCGAATGCTCTCCCTATGTACTAACCGTAGTCCCAGGAAAGACATATCGGCTGAGGGTCGCTAGCTTGACTGCTCTATCAGCTCTTAGTTTTCAAGTAGAGGTAACTTTCTTGACTCATGACCACCGTCAGTCCGTCACCTCCGAATAGTACTCTAGTGTGAGCCATTAATGACATGCGTGTCGTTTTCCTCGAGCAGGGCCATAATATGACTGTGGTGGAGGCAGACGGGCACTATGTTGAGCCATTTGTAGTGAACAACTTGTTCATATACTCGGGAGAGACATACTCTGTCCTTATTAAAGCCGATCAAGACCCATCAAGAAACTATTGGATGAGCACGAATGTGGTCAGTAGGAAACCTGAGACCGCGGATGGCTTAGCCATTCTCAATTACTATCCGAACCATCCGCAGCGATCCCCTCCGACACTTCCACCTGCAGGCCCTATTTGGAATAACACTGCACCCCGATTGGCTCAAAGTCAAGCTATTAAAGCTCGCCAAGGTTTTATCCACCCCCCTCCCCCGTCCTCAGATAGAGTCATCGTTTTTCTTAATACTCAAAATACCATAAACGGTTACTTCCGCTGGTCCGTGAATAATGTCTCTTTCTCCCTCCCCAACACCCCTTATCTCGTTGCACTCAGACAAAACTTACACCGTGTGTTCAACCAGAACCCACCACCGGAAGGGTATGACTTCGCGAATTACGACATTTACAGCAAGGCCAACAATACGAATGGTACTTCTAGCAATGCCATTTACAGACTACAGTTCAACACGACTGTGGATATTATACTGCAAAATGCAAACACCATGACTGTGAGTAACAGTGAGACTCATCCGTGGCATCTCCATGGGCACGATTTCTGGGTCCTAGGCTATGGAAAGGGCAAGTTTGACATCCACAACGATACGAAGAAATACAATTTGGTGAATCCAATCATGAAGAACACAGTGCCCCTTCATCCCTACGGCTGGACTGCTTTAAGGTTCAGGGCGGATAACCCTGGCGCTTGGCTTTTCCATTGTCATGTAGAAGCTCATTTTTACATGGGTATGAGAGTGGTCTTCGCAGAAGGGATAGAGAAGGTGGGAAAATTGCCTTCATCCATTATGGGTTGCGGTGAGACCAAAGGATTTGACAAGCCATAGAAAATTGAAACAACATTTTTTTGAAGAATCCTTTTGTATTGCTTTTACCACAAACTACTAATAGGGCACTGATCGATTGATTGTCTCGATAATTATTATATTGTTTTTGTTTGAAGATTCATTTCAAACGCCACTTCCACTGTGATCTCATGAATTGTAAGGCAGTGGTCTTTGTTTATTTCCAGATTCTCGATTTGGAAAGTCAGCTTCTTATAAAAAAATTGAGGTTTGTTTCCATAGTTTCTTTTCTGCAAATTCCTACGATGCTTTACAGCTATTTAAAAGAAATGGTACATAAATCATGTCAGGGAAATTGATAATTTAATCATTAGGTTTATACCCAACTAACGAAATAGTTATTATGTTTACGTTTTTTATGTTTTGATCACTGAGTCCATACCCGTGTGATGATATATCCTTCCGTCCATATTCTATTACTATATTTAACGGAATCTATGGCCACGTCAGTGTCCCTAATGTGAATCAGTAGCCCAGTCATTGATTTAGAGACAAAACACAGCATTTTACATCCTGCCTCATTCCATAAACTACACACAGTATTTGGAATTAATGATGCACATCGTTTTGTCACAACAATCATTTCTTCTTGGAAGCTCAAAACCAAGAGACCTTCGTCTTCCCCATTTCATGAACCCTAGGGCATAGAAGCCAGATTCGTTCGTCGAAGATCTTTTCTAGGGTTTCACAAAGGTTTAATCGCCAGTCCCCAAATTCTATTTGGAACTGCCAAATTGTGTATCCAACACAAAATCTTCTCCAACACTCTTCGGATCCCCAGGCATCGTAAATGGACTCTTCCGATTCGTGGACCACTCGTCTCGCAAAGGGCTACCAGTCTCGATCGGGTTGGATTCAGTTCCCTCATTCTCCCATCATATCGGTCTGTCTGTCTGTTTCCCCAAAAAAAAATGGTGCAAAGTGACTGAGGCTTTTGGTTGAATTTTGTGGGCTTTTACTTTTTTCTTCTTCTCTAGCACTCTTCTGTGCTTTCACTACAAGAAAAAAGACTTTGGGTGACAAAAAAATTTGTCACCCAAAACAAAATTCGTCACCTAATGTTTTGGGTGACAAAATGAGTTGTCACTCTGTTTGTCACCTAAAGCCCGTCAGCCAAAGTTTTAGGTGACGATTTTGTGTTCTGTCACTCGAAACCGTTCGGACGTTTTCCACACCGTCCGAACGGTGTTTTTTCCATAGCGACGAAATTGAAAATCGTCATGCGCAGTACAATTCAACCGTTCGCATGAGCTGTGCAAACATACTCTAAATATGTTCGAACGATTAATGAGAACGGTTCTTCCGGGTGACGAAATGAATTTTGTCATCTACAATCCGTGCACACGGATATACAACATCGTCCGCACATACAGACATTCCGTCCGGACGCCTCGTAAAGACGTCCGCACTGTTGTTTCATTTATGACGAAATTTTTATTTGTCATCCTCAAATCCGTTCGAACTATGACGCATAATGTTCGAACGCTAGTTCTGTTGAACATATTCGAACGTTTAGTTGTAGCGTGCGCACGTTTGCTAGATAAAAGATCGTTTGCACACGAAAACAACCATTCGGATAAACTAATTTGACGTGATGTGTCGGACGGATTTTTAAGCGTGCGCACGTTATCAACGCCAATTAACCGTTCGGACTTCCACTCATACCGTTCGAACGGTTTTCTTGTTATGAATTAATTTAATTAAAATTTTAAAAATAATTTACAAATAATATAAATAAAAAGATATTCAATGCTCATTAAATAATAAAATATCTACAAATATGCAATCGTTATTAAAAGTAAATAAATAGGTAATCGATAAGTGCTAAGAAAGTAGTAAAAATATATAAATCTACCCACACGAATGCACATATGAAACATAAACGCACATGAATGCATCATTAAATCTAATGTTACAACTTACAAAATTTTCTCGTGTATCTTTTGATGTCCACATGCCATCCTTATTAGTATGCGTCTTTTTTATAAAGCAACGCAACACTAATCTCATCAGATTCTGGATTTTTCTGTACACCAAAAGAAATATAAAACGTGCATATTAAAATACCTAAGTCATTTATTTAAATAATAAATAATAAAAATTTAAATTTATTACTTACTAACAACGCTCTCGCGTTGGAAAGACCTCGCTCCCGATGTGTGTACAATCTTCAGCTTAGCTCTATTCTCCTTGTTGATTGCACTCCTCCTCTGCATTGTACATTTACAGTTGTTACCACAATTAATAATAAAATAAAATAAACGTTCAGGACGAATAAAAATGTTTAACCTAAAATTCCTCGCTCGCGAATAAATCACAAACACGAGTCATTCTTCCTTGTTCATCTCGGGATACGGTGTTCTAACGCCTCTTCTTTGGAATTGAACACCGAGTAATGCTGGAACATTCTATTTTTGTGCGTCCTGTACGCTGTGTTCATCGTAGACGTCACAGTGAATGATCCTCAGCTCGGTCGTAATCTAGTTGGAAGTCATCCTTAACATATATAACAGTTAGAAACGTAAAAAAGTTTCAACAATTAAAATTTAAAAAATTATACTTACCAACACTCGGTTCATCACATACGATTTAACCCTTCGGGGACCTCCTTCCACTTACTCGTCTCAAATGGGACATGTTGTCGAACGAGCGCACCAATATGACTCGAGAGCATTGAGGACGCCTTGTCATCACCGCCCGTACGTCCATCAGGGATATGGACAGTCAGCTTTCCTCCGGTGCGAGCCTTGAGTAAGGCAATCCCACGCGTACTACCTCGAACGTGTCTGATTCCAGACGTCGCTACAAATGAAGAACAAAAAATTTAAAATTCAGTTAAGCATATAAATTTAAAAGTCATAATATTTAATCAATTGACGGGGTAAGATACTTACACGCACAACTACTTTGGGTGCCTACTGGACTGGCTGTGGTAGGGGACGACTGCTAGTGTACCGGGACTACTCTCAGCTCGAACTGATGAATCGCACCGAAGACGTTTCCCTCCCGCTGGCATGACGTCGTCCTGTGACTAAATAAATCAATATTAGAGAAAAATTAACACAATGACACATGTTACTCAAAATGAATATAAAATAGAACGCAAAGTAAATTGAAATGATAAAGTTACTTTAGTCCTCGGAGTCATATTCTTCAGAATCACTACAATCTTCACTGAACAATTCCAAGAATCATCGCTTCCTTCTACTTCACGTTGTTGTGAACACCTCATCGGTTACCGGCACATAAGCTCGATGTCATTTCTAGTCAATGGGATCATGTCAAAGGAGCTAAAGTCCACAAAAAGCTCAATAGACTCATTCTCCTGGTATGCTTCACGGTTCGACGGTCCTTCTCCATCTTCACTAGCTTCCTCCTCAATATGTGGAATATCATACGTGTTTCTAGGGGTAATCTTTTGAACAATCTTCCAGTGACCGCCCAACTTCATATCATCGATATAAAATACTTGATTCCCTGAGAAGCTAGCACAACGGGTCGTCTTTGTACCACTTTCAGGATGTGTTAATACTAACAAACCGACCACTTTTATCAAGACCTAAGTTTTGAGTACTCAAGTCAAACCAGTCACATTTTAGTAAATAAACTAAATTCCCCGCAAATAACGCAACGCATAAATATCCACGACCTGACCGTAAAAATCAACATCTTCCCCATCATGGTCCCCCGAACAACCACACCACTATTCTGAGTGTTACGAAACTGTTCACGAAAGACCGTGTGAAACCTAACTCCATTCACTATACACCCAGAATAACAAAGTGCCCGCTGATCCGGACCGGATGCTAATGCATACAAATCATCCGACACCGAACCCGGATTTTCATTGCGCATAGTTTGAACCTAAAATAGTAAACACGTGTTAACTTTGACTAAAAAAAATAATCAATTAAAATTAAACATATAATAGGATAAAATTAAATAAATACCCGATTTCTAAACCATAACGGAAATCCTTCTTCGTGCCTCCTATCAACATTTATTGGTGATTCCCTCTCATCTCTTCCAAGTGCTCGCTATAAATAAATAAGATATTTTATAATAAATTAAAATATAATGAACTGATAAGTGTTTAAATGAGCAAATATTCTTATTTGTGCTTACTCTATATGTTGGCTGATTTCTGAACAGTTGTTGAGTACGTACCACTATGCTTTTAAAAATTCCTTTCTATTCAAATCTTGACCCCTACCAGCTCCCAGCGGTCGAACAGTTTGAGTAAACACAGAAAAACGACAACTTCGATCATCCATGTCGGCATAATTCCGGTCTTTTCTATTAAATCTCGTCTCAACCGTACTAAGATACATTGAGCAAAAAGTTAAACATTCATTTAACACATAATTCTCTGCTATGGAGCCCTCACACCGTGCCCTGTTCTTAACGAAACGCTTCATCTTCCCCATATACCTCTCCATTGGATACATCCACCGAAATTGAACTGGACCCCAAGTTTCACCTCCCGAGGTAAATGAACAGCTAAATGAACCATAATAGTAAAAAATGATGGAGGGAATATACGTTCCAACTTGCAAAGAATCATTCCGATGTCCTTCTCTAACTGATCCACAACGTCTAAACGTATTGTTCTTGAGCACAAGTCTCTGAAGAATAAACTCAACTCAGTCAACGCTGTACATACTTCGTTTCCTAACAACCCGTGTATCATTGCCGGTAACAGTCGCTGCAACAAGACGTGTGAGTCGTGACTCTTCATACCCATTATTTTCCCTTCATTTTATATTCACGCATCGGGATATGTTAGAGGCGTATCCATCCGGAAACTTAACACCCTTCAGCCATTCACAACACTTCTTACGTTCATCCTTTGTTAAAGTAAATAATGCTTGAGGCATCACCTCCTGCTGACCCCGAACCTGCAAATGCAAATCTTTTTTAATGCCCATTAATGCCAAGTCCCTCTGAGCACTAGAATTGTCCTTCGTCTTACCATCGACGTTCATCAAAGTTCCCAACACATTGTCACAAATATTCTTCTCTATGTGCATGATGTCCAAATTATGTCGAAGTTTCAAATCTGACCAGTACGGCAACTCAAAGAATATGCTGCGCTTCGTCCAACTTAACTCAATGTCAGCCCTTTTCTCTTCTTCTGAGTCTTCCCAAACGAACATAATGGTACCGATTCAAGTTGTTGAAGTATCTCCTCTCCAGTGACTTCTTCAGGCGCTGCTCTAAACTCTTTTTTCCCGTCAAATATGTCGACATCATGCCTCCACCCATGCGTCGCGGGCAAATACCGGCGATGTCCCAAAAAATAATGTTTGCCCCCATGTTTCAACCAAAATGACATTGTGTTCGCATTGCAATTAGGGCATGCTAACCGTCCTTTCGTACTCCAACCCGAGAGATTACCATAAGCGAAAGTCATTTATTGTCCAAAGCAAAGCAGCATGTAACTTAAATGAACTTGACACGGCCGCGTCGTACGTTTGCACTCCATTTTCCCACAAGTCCTTCAACTCATCTATCAATGGCTGCAAGTAGACGTCGATATCATTCCCAGGACTTCTTGGACCAGGAATAAGCAACGACAGCATAAAACTTGAATCCTTCATACATTTCCATGGCGGCAAATTGTATGGAATTAGTACCACTGGCCATATACTATATGATAAGCTCATGTTGCCAAACGGATTGAACCCATCAGATGCCAAACCCAACCGGACGTTACGAGATTCCTCCCACCAACCATTCATTCTTAGGTCCTTCCTTCATACCCCTGCAGGATGCCTCATCACCCATCTCAACCCACACGGCCCACCGCCGCCCGTTGCCGTTTGCCTTGATAGAAACACTCTCTGTGCGAAGGGAAAATGCGCAACTTTTTGAGGAAGATTTGATTTGCTATTGACTTCCACTCGATTCCCCACACACCGGACATTCTTCTAACTCGCTGTGCTCTTCCAAAACAGTACACAGTTTAAGCATGCACGCATGTATGTATCGTAAATCTTTCTTAACTTAATTCTATAATAAGATTTGTCTCCCCCTCCGCATCGGCAAAACCTAACACATCTTCAAACGCTTTACAGTCAAATTATTTACTGACTTCAAATGAAGTAACCTGAAAGACAAATTAACCTTCTTACACCCAGGATACAACTCTCGCTCAGCATCCCATAACTTGTATACGCGGAAAACCTGTCTCCAGACCCAGACTCAGTAGCCCGAATATATAGAAACTCTCTGCAACCTGGTTTCAAGGGAAAATGCTTTTTGAGGAACCTTTGATTTGCTATTCTGACTGTACTTCCACCTCGATTCTTCTTCTAACTCGCCTCCTTCCAAAATACACAGTCATTTAAGCACGCATGTATGTTATCGTAGCTAAATCCTAAATTCTTTCTTAACTTTTTCGCCTCATAATAAGATTTAGGAAGTGTCTCCCCCTCCATCTTTTATCAAACCTAACACATCTTCAAACGCCTTTACAGTCAAATTATTCTCTGACTTCACATGAAGTAACCTAACAACGAAAGACAACTTCGAGTACTTCTTACACCCGGGATACAACTCTCGCTCAGCATCCGCCCATAACTTAGTATACTCTCCAGACCCAGACTCGACTGTTTCAGGACTATTTTCACCAGCGTTCTCATCAACCTAAAATCTTCTAACATGTCTCTCATATCATCATTTATGTTTCGTCCTAGGAGGTTCTAAAGTCACTTTAGGAACTTCTGAGACTCTCCGTGAAATACCCAATGAGTGTAACTCTGGTCAAACCCAATTATGTATAAATGATCCTCCATCTCGTCTACATGTTTGAACAACACATTCTTACATCTCTTACATGGACATCTTATCATTCCACTATCTGCATAACTACGGGCAACGCTCATAAAATCCCGAACACCATCACTATACTTTACACTTTCGGGTGTTCCATGATTCCTATAATATAAAAATAATGGACAATAATGCCACACATCAACTCGGGGTGAAGGTATCAATTCGTCCACGCACGTGATAGATCCCATTTTTACAATATCACGTAGTGACCCCATCCAGAAATTTCCCCTCCCAGATACACGCCTACAATTTGAGCATAAACACCCACCATTGAAGGCAAGTGTACAAGCTCAATGCTGAATGTGTATCCGAAAGACAAAAGGAGATTTGCATCGAAATTTCTAAACACATCTGTCACAATAGCAGATACAATTACGCACATTACGCATATTGTAAACTCAAACTGTCCATAACGTGGACAATTCAAGAATTACATCCAGTTCGTTATCCGAACTTCGTGTAATTCTTAAACGGGGTCTAAGGCTAATAAATGAATGCATGACATAACACCAACTACGTTCGGACGTAACATAACCGTTCAACCATACATAAAACGTTCGGACGCCTTTTGCAAAAGGTCCGAATGAAAAATAGAGTCCGGACGGTACATCAACCGTCCAGACTGCGATTGTCGAACAAGACAGTTCTTCGACGCACAGACTCTATTTTCAGCCCAAAATCTTGTCAAAATCAACCCAAATCACAAACACTTCAATATAAACACATCACAACCAACCCCAAACTCCATTACTATCATTTTAGACCCTAAAATTTCGAAAAACACATGCTTTCATATATTAAAATACATGCTTTTCATCCCAAAGCAATTCAATTTAAAAACCACTAACCTCAAATGCAATCCAATTTCAAATTCTAAAAGAGATGCTCCTTTCACACCCTTTCAATGAGATTGGACGCCCAAAATCAGCTCTCCGCTTCTCCTCGTGCTCAAATCTCTCGTTTACTTTGTTTTTCGTTTTTTCTCCACTGTCTGCGATTCTGTCACTTTCATACGCTTGAATACCGTTCGGACACATCAAAGCAAGTTCGGACGCATACGTGTATTAGTTTTCGAGGGAATTCATGCCGCCAAAATTTCATAAGCGTCCGCACCTCGATTTTCCCGTCCGAACTCCGTCTTACAGTTCAACACACCGTTTTAGTAATTCTCAAACGACAGCGTACGCTCATTAACATAGACGTTCGGACGGTATAAATACCGTCCGAACACTCCCTTACATCACACCAGACTGTTTAGGAAATACCAAGACGATAGCATGTGATAATAAACAACCACGTCCGGACGTTATAACAAAGAGTCCGAACGGTGTTCAATTTTTAAGCGTCCCGACCGTATAAAAAAGTGTTCGGACGGTTTGTTTTGTATAATACGACACCGTTCGAGCTTACATTAAACAGCCCGGACGGAGACATTAACGTCCGAACGGTTTTGGACGATTTTGATATTTTTTTTCATTTTTTAATTAACTTTATTAGCAAGTTTTGAAATAACCAAAGTTAGTTAATAATGTAAATAATCTTAAGTGGATTAAGTTCTAATATCAATATTTTTTTGAATGAGTGTACCGAAATTAGAAACGTAACATTAATTAACATATTGTATTAAGTTCTAATAAATACAGATAACATAACTGAGATGACATAAATATATCAAGTATCGTCAAAACATAATATGAACAAAAACATCAAATAAAATCAATACATGTCCACAAAACATAATATAAAAGTAAATGTCCTCAAAACATAATAAAAAAATAAACGTGACAATAAAAGTAAATAAATGTTGACTACTTCATCATCATCATCATCCGTGAGTTTTAGAACGTGACGGACGTGACGAAGGTGCTCCTCTATCAGCACGACCCGCTCAGTCAAGGGAAAGAGCTCTGCACCGGTTGCCACGCCTTTCAGAACCTCTTTAAGCGCAGCGACCTCCTTCTTCCACCCAACGTCCATGTCGGCGACCTTCTGCTCCAAAGTGTCAGACGACGACTGATATCACTGACCATGCAATGGGTGGGCTGCAAGACCGATTCCATCCGCTGAGACAGCTCCGTCATCATACTGTCCATCCAACTCGGCCGCTGTGCCCCAAGTCCCTGAGTCGAGCTCTGCCCAGGATCCTCCCCTTCCATTGCCTCCTCAGGCTGCTCCTGTCGTCTTACTCTAGCAACCCGAGCGGCTTGCAGCGCTCGGCGTGTCTGGGCAATCGATTTGGAGAGCGTGGTCTTGTTGATCGACCCAAGTGGAAGCGCCCTCGGCTCGTCACCACTCTCGGGTACCATCATGGCGTGCAGGAACTGGGTCAGAAGAATCCCATGCGGCAATGAAATCGTAGCATCAGTCTTCAAGGCCTCTGCACGAATGGACAGGTAGATGTATGATGCTATATCAACAGGTAGCCCCCGTACAACTGCCAGGTACAGGAACTCGGCCCGACTATAAGACAGCTCTGTGGTGTGCTTCTTCGGGTCGATGGAGGAGCATAGGATCAGATGCATGATCCCCAAAAAGGAAGCAGCTGCCCGTGTACCATAAAGGATCCCTCCAAAATTGTTGTATCATCGCCCAGCATGGTCCGGAATACCTCGGCCTTAGTAGGCCGGCCCTCCTCGCTCATTGGCAGGTTTGGGAACGCCGTCAAATCTCTCTCGTACCCAAGAAATTCGCCAGCTCGTCGGCGAGAATATGATCGGAACGTTACGGACAGTGAGCTCCATACTAGGCTCCTCGAGGTCCCTCGCCCGTAATATAGAGCAATAAAACTCCCGCACCATATTCTTTGATGCATAGCCGGTCCTGTGGATTAACGGAAGCCAACCTAACCCCTCCACCACCTCCGGAAGCGTCTGACCCTCAAATGTGAGATCGTTAAAGTCTGCCAACTTGATATCCCGCTCGACAACAATCGAGCGAGACATAATGATCGTTGTATGCTGCTCCACCGTTAAAGTTCGAGCGGAAGATTGCTCGTCATCAGCCTGGCTACTGGTACGTGCACGCTTACTCATTTTTTCAGAATCTGCACAAAAATCGTTCGCACGGTTAGATATACGTCCGAACCAAAATAACAGAGTCCGAACAGCTTTGGATAAACATAACAAGTTTCCGTTAACCCGTCCGAACAACGTTCTTGGATAACCGTCCGAACATCTTTGGATATCCGTCCGAACTTCAAGCAGATAAAAAAACTATTTAAATTTAACATTAAATCGTCCGGACTGCATTGAAAAAGTGTCCGGACACAATCAAAACGACAAGAGTTAACACAATCAAAACGACAACGTATACCACCGAGTCCGAACGGCTAAATAACGTGTCCGGACAACTAAAGAACGCGTCCGGACGACTAAATAAAGTGTCCGGACGCTTTCTGGTGGACGACCGAGTTAACTCAGCCATGGCAGCGTCCCTCCCCTCCCACACGCCCAAAAATACAACCAAAACACAAACTAATACACTTAAAACAAACCTAACACTTAACACAATCACTTTCTACGTAAAAATCAATTAAAAAACACAATGTACTATGCAAAAAATGGAATTGAAATTCTATACGTAAAAGTATAAAAAAAAAATGAAATTTTTACCATTAAAATCTTGTTAAAAGTAAGCAAAATATACCTGGATGTGATTAGATCCACGAAAGAGTGATATTTCGTCAAGATTTGTGAAGAAAAAACTTGAGTTTTGAGAGATTTTTTAAGGAGAAACGGTTCGGTATTTGTGAAAATGACGAACTGTCGACTTATGAAAATACGTCGCTAGCGTCCGGACACCAAACATGCCGTCCGGACTCTTTTCTGCACACGTGGCCCAATCAACGTACTTCGTATTAAATGCCAAAATTTAAACCGTTTAAAACCGTTCGGCACAAAAAACACGTCCGGACGTTTTATCACGGCGTGCGAACGTCATTCCACTGAATTTACGCGACGTGGAAGCGCACGTTTGGCTGAATAAACGGCGAATATCGTCCGGACGTCTATAACTCGTGCGGACGGTGACAGCCGTTTTCAACTTTCATATAACGTAAACACGTGTACGCCATGCGACGGTTTCGGGAAAGTCCGGACGGTTCCTAAACCGTTCCAACGCCTACCTCATTTACTCTCAATTGCGATATGGGAGTCCGGACTCTCTTAGACACCGTCCGAACGTCTAGCAGATTTATTTTGCATGTTAAATTCACTAAATTTACTTTACTTCACAAAACCTATTTATTTAAATGATTTAATTTACGTAAATAATTTAATTTATTTCATTCAATTTAACGCAATGTATTTTGGCACAAATATTTAACTTAATTTATTTATTTTGAATACATAAAAAAATATATATATAGTTAGCATACTTTTATATTAAATATCCGTTATAACTAATCACCAATTTAATTGTAATTGCAAGCTAATTACTCTAACCGTTACAATCTAATTACACTAACCGTTCCGTTAGTGTAATCACCCATTTAATTTTACTAATTATCCGTTTAAATTGTAATAAATTTAATCTAGTGAAAAAACATAATTAATATAAAATATCAAAAATAATCCAAATACCGAACGAAAAACACAATCATAATGTCTAGTACAAGCCGGAAACGGTCCTTCAAACGATAAATAAATAATAGTGATAAAGCATAAACAGAAGACTAGTCCAAATCACGAGCTGCCTCTGGCTCGTCCAATCTTGTCCGAGGGCATCACGAACATGCGCCAAATGCTCCTCCATATTATCCACCCGTCTGACGAGTGTCTGCAGTTGTACCGGAACGGTATGGACAGACTGGGACAACTGAGACAATTGTTCTCTAATTTTCCATCCGCATAATATTCAGCTCTTCCGTTATAGCCCTATCCGTTAGAGCAAGTTTGGTCTCCAGACCGGTCAAGCGACATTGGAGCTCCATGCACAACGAATGCGTCGGCTGCACTATCGCCCGAATACTCTCGTTTAACTCCGCTAAATAGGCGTCTGCCCAAGCTGGTCGCTCTGTTTGTCCCTCGACATTGGTGATACTTCTCCCAGAGCGTTCCATGGTGAACCTAGCAAAAACCGTCCGAATCACATAAACCGTTCGCACGAACATCAAACTGCGTCGTTTAAATTTTATAGCGTCTGAACGTACAATGACATAACGTCCGGACGTTTAAGAAAACTTTCGGACGGTGTAAAAAGACGTCCGAACGTGTTTCGATGAACACCAGCAAAACAGCCTAATTTGATAGACACAAACAACACAACAAACTAAACAAAGGACGGTATTTAATCGAAATGCATGAAATTGAGAAGCAAATTCATAAAGGAAGTTTTACCTGAAGTTCCTTGAGAGATCTCAAATGGATAGTGAAAACGTTTGAGAGAAGAGTTTGAGAGAAGTGAGTGAGTTTGTGATTTTGACAAAGTCTGGCGGTTTTAATGTGCCCAGTACCCGTCCGAACTCTGTAGATTCGAGTTCGGATGCTTCTCAGTGGTTATATTCACACGTGGCCCTATCAAATTTAACGTCATTAAAATGCCCGATTCGAAAAGGTTCTAGAACTTATACAGTCCGGACGCTATTTATGGGTCCGGACGGTATCGATGTCACGGGTCTGAAGTTTTGCAACGTGGAACCACACAATTCGCGGAAGAAGCATTTATAATTGTGCGGACCTTTTTTTTCCCGTCCGGACGTAATTATTTTTTTGTTAGAACGCTGTTGACAACGTCCGGACTGAATAGAGTGTTCATGACATTTTTTAATTTGTCACTCTATCCTGACGATTATTATTCGTTAGGTGATGTACGTTCGGACGTTATATAAAACAAGTCCGACAGTGTAAAAATTGTGACGATTCTAATTGTCACTCAGTTACGACGATTTGGAATTTGTCACCCTGCAAAGAGTCCGAACGGTTTCTTGTTAGTCCGGACGGTCCTTTGTTTTTGTGACATTTTTATCGTCACTCATTCGCGACGCGTGTATGTCGTCACACCAGAAATACGTCCGAACGTGTTTTTGGCCGGTCCGGACGGTTTTGGCGTTCCTGGATGGTTTTGGGTGACGAAATTAATATTTTGTCATAGAAAGTTCACTTTAGGTGACAAAATTTGGTTTGACACCCAAAATTTTGTCACCTAAAACTAAATTTCTTGTAGTGGAAGCAGCCATTGACAATCCTGAGGATGTAGCTTATAATGAGGTAATGGAGGAACATATTCCAAATATATAATAACCATTCAATTGTTTACCTTACGACCAATTACTTCATGCAGGTTATTAAAACAAATCAAAATTACACGATGCATAGCAAATGGACTGTTCAGGTATACTCTTATACTCATCCTGTTAATCTGCCACTTCTATTTTTTCCGACCAATATGTTGCTAATTAAGGATTATTAGAGAAGGCCGTCAAAAATAAGAGATCGATGAACAATCTCCTGCTAAAATTTTGTGATACAGCAAATGTATGCTTACTTATATATATGGTTTATAGTGCTGCCCGTCTGCCTCCATATTTTGGTACTACAAGGGTCTTCACAAAATTGCAAAAGCTAGATCATGAAGATCTGGCCTCTAGAAATTCTTCCAGTGGGTGGATTATGCTGAAGCATAAGCCTGATTTTTTCAAGATCACGTTCACAGTAGTTAGTCATGTCCAGTGACTAGAATTGCGTTTTTTTGTTAATTTTTTCTCGGCTTTAGGTTTTGGGGAAACATTGACGACTCCTATATATACCATGGAATTTGCAAACTTACAACATCATTACATAGCATGACTTGCTTTCTAATCGTTTCTCCTTGCGTCTAAATTGTCTTGCAGGAAGTTTTTCAATCCGTGAAGCACGACTGGGGCAGCATCGACATAATTGTTCACTCAATTGAAGAATGTCCAGAGGTAAAGTTGTTCGAATTGTGATCTCTGTCTAGTTTAACTTGGGGTTAAACGAGCAATCACCTCTTTAACAGGCTAGTAAACCTCTGCTGGACACATCCAGGGAAGGTTATTTTCAAGCTCTGTCTGCATCAAGTTACTCCTATGTTTCTTTATTGAGGCAATTCCTCCCAATAATGAATCCAGGCACATTCCTATGCTCAATCATCAAAATATTACTTTCTTTTCTTCTCTTTCTTGGCTCTGGAGTTCTTCAACTGTACAAAAGATACTGGATGGGGAAAAATATGTGGAATTAATGCTAGGTTGTTGCTTTAATAGGTGGTTCTGCGAGTTCTCTTACATATACTGCTTCCCAGAGCATCATTCCCGGGTACGTACGTGTTGCCTTCAGAGTCGTATGCCAATATACGTTTACAGGTTTGTCAGTTCTAATAGCGTGATAGTATTCTGACTTGTTATGCACAGATATGGCGGAGGCATGACTTCTACAAGAGTAAGTGCGAATTTTGTTTCCTACCTACGCATTCTACTTCTAAGTTTGCTGTAACATGTATTTTTCATATGCTGATTCTTCGGCCTTCAGGTGCTTGCTTTTGAGGCGGGTAGAAGACAAGGGATCAGAGTCAACACAATATCTGCTGGTGCCTTGGCCCTTTCTTTTCCTCTTTTAGTTGCAATTGAGTTTTTCCTTTCTGAGTTTTACCAATCTACCTCATATTCGCCTTGATCATTTAACCATTTCATAGCAAATACTTCAGCATCCACATTATATATGCTTTCTCTATCCGGATTTTCAATTGACCACGTTCCCCTGTGTTAAACTCATCTACCCATCTTGATCCGTCATATATATATGGACTGGTTTAACTTGTTAATTGTCTTGTTTGGATCATCATTTTAAGCTCCCCCAACTTTCATGAATTAGCTTTGTTGTTGAGGGGTCACTACTGTTTTTGGGCTTGGAACCAGCATCTGCACGGCATCTTTAAGTAATTGCCGGTGTCACCATTACCTCAGACTGTCCAGGTTAGTTAATTAATTAAATGTGCTCTGGTTTTGATTCTCAGGTCCACAAAGAATCCTTGGTGGAAAATTGAGTGTATTTATTGACAGGATGATCGAGTATTCAGCAACCAATGCACCTCTGAAGAAAGAACTAAGTGATAGTTTATGCGGAATTAAACTAAATAAATAACATGTTTTCAACAAAACATCTATCAGGATTATAATTGCAATTGCGGATTCGATTACTTACCTTGATATAGGAATTCAAGAATCCACAAACTTCAAGCCACTTTACGATCCAATCCAAAGCTCCAGCAATTCAGAATAGCAACTCAATGCGTTGCCTCCTAAGGGATTTATGTCACTCTCTCTTTTAGGGATTTCTCTAATAGGTTCTATGGCCAACCCCTTGAATATAACAGTTATATTTATAGGCCTTGGGAAACCCTAGAGAGAGCATGAGACATAGGATCCTTAGGGATCTCAAATTCCAGCCGTAGGATTAAACTGAAGAACTCTTCTTCTAATAAAATTAGGGCTTCTACTAATTACAATCAAGTCCATCAACATATTGTAATTGACCCTGAAATTTGAGATTATTGCAAATATGCCCCTTTACATACAATTAATTCCTTCCACCAAACTATATTCCATATAAGATATTAGGACTGGATTAATTATTTGGTTATCGAGGGCACATAATTCTAACACTAAGCGCAGGTGATTCGAAAGTTTTCTTGTTCTTCAAATTTACTGGCCAATAATCACCCAGAAACAATTACTGGGCTAACATATCGCTCTCTTTACTGCTCTATTACATTTTCTGAGTTCATAAGCTGATTTAACAGAGGAAGTGGGGAATACCGCCGCCTTTCTTTCTTCACCTTTGGCTTCTGCCATCACCGGTGCTGTTATACATGTTGACAATGGCCTGAACGCAATGGGCGCGGGTAATTGCTGTTGTATGTTTGACGATCTTCACTTTTGAAAAAATAAAGCTGCCGGAACTTATGATTTGGCCTTACTGATTCCGCTAGCTTCAGCTGCTTGACTTTGTTTGTCAGCTTTGCCTTTGTCCTTCTTCCCGGGGGACCCAGTATTTTCGAATTATGCTGTATGAATATGACTTCAAGTCGGATTATATATTTGTGCTCGATTCCTTTACAGTACCGTTGATTTATGGCGCTTTACTTTTATTTCACACCCTCTATCCAGCTAACTATTGATATTAATGAAGAGTCACCATCTCAGTCATGTATTGTTTGAGCACTACAACAAATTTTTTTTTTTGGACGGGGACGGATTTTGCCGTCCCAAAAAACCTGAATTTCTTTCGTCATGACAATTGTCCTAACAAACTCATTACAAAAGGTTTTTTGGGATGTAAATTTTGTTCCGTGCCAAAAAGTACCCTTCCAAGATGAGAAGAATTCCGTTCTAATGTAACTTAATCGTTCAAACCCTTTCAAACAATGAAGCCCAACACCTCTCATTTAAATTTCTTGTGCAGAATACAAAACTTTTAATTTTCCTAAAAACCTTAAAAAAATGTTCAAACGAGTTCAAATGAAAACAATTTGTCCGAACGTTGTAAAATTCTTCATTCACACGTAAATGTCATCTCTGCAAATTTGGCGATGTTTGAGTACCAAAATTTTGGGCTGGTTAAAATTTTAGAGTATGAAATTACTGAAAAAGTGAACAGAGAGAGTGGAAAAAAATGATTTGATGGAGAAATATGTATCCTTTAAAAAGCGAAGAGAGAGAAGACCAAATTCTACATACATTAATGGTTCAAATTTCTTCTATTTTCTCACGGTTTCCAACATCAAGTTTTATTTTTCATACATTATTTTCAGTTTTTATATTAGTTTCTTTTATCTTTTATTATTCCAATGTCTTGTATTCAATTCCTATGATTTAGAATTAAGTTTCTTGCCTGTTAATTTCCTGTAATTTCTATTTCACTTTTGGATTATGTTCTTTTTTTTTTTTTTTTCCTTTTAGCTTGAATATTAGGTTGTAATAAGACGATATTATTGAATTCAAGAATCTTGTTTCTTTTTTTTTATTCCTTGTCATTTATTTTCTGTCATTTACTTTCCATTATTTACTTAACGTTATTTATTTTTTCTTCATTTACTTTAGTGCATATTATATTCCTAGTTTATGTTTTGTGTTGCTTTGATTTCGTTTCGAACTCTCCAAAATCTCAAAATATGAATATGAACTATCCTCAGCAAACTCTTTTATATTCTCTTTGATAATGGTGGATTATAACCATTCATTATTTGAAGTTCAAAGCACATGGTCGTTCATAATTATCTTCGCATTGAAAGTCCTCAATTATGTTCAGTAATGTGAATTACGTCTTGTCATTGACATTCCAGTTCTTAGAAGCAAAAATGGCATTTTCAGGTCGTCTTTTTGGCTTGAAGTTTAGTCAGAATAAATGAGGGTATTGTGTTTAAAAGATTTTGTGAATGTCTTCCTAGTCCAATCATTTATAGAAGACTTCACTTTGGTTGTAAGACCTTTGTAGCTCTTTGATGCTTTTCTTTTGAGGTTCGGGGCTCCCACCATTTGTACATTGTTGGAGATTTGTGATGGTTCTTTGGAACTGATGCAAAGTTGATTAAATTTAAGATCAATTTTTTTCAATAAAATGTACATCTTCTATTTTATGAATTAGACATGGAACTGCTGGTATTGTACTTGCACATGTTGTGTAGATAGAGCAAGTAATTAGAAAACGCTTTTGGTTTTGTTTTGTCAAAAGCAAGGTGTAATCCATTTAAGTGTGATTGGAAAGTAAAACAGCAGAGAAGGGAGGAGGGTGGGGGGTTGGCAGGATCTTTTAAAAGTCAAATATTTTTTTCTTTGGAACATTCGTTGAGCGAAGCTCCTGTTTTTCCTTGATATCAGTTTTGCATAAATGCACGAACATATGTACTTGATTTTACATTTCTTCAAAGAACTTGATTCTAGATTTGCTTATCCTTCACAAGGGAATATATTTAGGGTGGGTAGTAATGATGGATGTCTTTGGTGTAGGTTTGGCAACCTTTCTCAACAAAGAATCTACATGTGCATGTATGTGTGTCTGTTTGCATGTATGTATGAGAAGGCTATTGATACTCATCCATGCATGTAATCATTATGGACTGGTATTTGACGAGCATGTTCCAATGATGTCGTACATCTATCGTAGCAAGCCACAATTTGTCAGAAGTGTGGTGACAGAGGCTTTGCTGTTGCATTGATCTATTGTGACACTTGTCAAGCTTCTGCTGAGCATCGGTATGATGTATTGAAATCTGTGTATGTGCATTGGTGTGCATTGTTAGCAACGTGGGTGTGTACCATGTGAGTTCAGAAGGTGCCTACATACCAGTATAATATGTACTCTGTTAAGACAGAATTGCTGATTCTGTTCCTTCCGATGTCTTTTGGGACACACAGATAATGCTCATACTACACACAAAGTGTGACATTGGTCCATTCTTGAATTCATACTTCTAATCACATGACTTTCAAAATGCTGTGAAAGAACTTAGTTGCATAAGGTGCTATATTGAAAGGAACAACTTCTCAGTATCTTTGTATTGCTGTTGTTTTTTGAGTAATTTCTATGCTTGCATGTCTAGATTTACGTTGAAGTAGAGAAAGGCAAATAATTTGGATGGTGAAGATGAGGTGGAAGTGACTGTTTATGATTATTTTGTTAATCATCGTCATATAAAATTGCGTTATTTTGGGGATCTACCATGTATCAATGTCGGGAAGCCAAAGCGTCCAACTTATTTTCCTCGAGGATGAAGATTTTGTCTGATGTAGGTGTCTTTGCTCAATGTAAAATGATGATGTTCTTAGTGTCAAAATTTTCTATTTTCTAAGTTTGTAGTTCTCTGCTGCAAGCTTTGAAAAGCACCATTACCAATGGCTTTGCTAGTTCTGTATAGCATACTTGTCTGTACAAACAAATTGTAAAATTCTTGCTACGTGCCAATACCAATCTTATTGCTAGGATTGTAAAATGCCTCTATGTTTATGAATTTTGGAATGCCCTTCTATGTTTATGAATTTTGGAGTGCCTCTTAAAATGCCTCTATGTATTCTATATCTCTCTCTGTTGCATCTGTTCAAGCTATTGGCATATTGTTCATTTTTTCTTATCCCGTTTCTCCTTTTCAATGACAGAGTTACCACTTGGTGAAGATGGTGTTGGTGCTGATGGTGTACTAAAGCTGCTTTTACTAATGCTAGGATTAAAGTTATTTTTATTTTATGTTAGAAACTTGTATAGACTCTTGTGTTGTAAAACTTGTAAGACTTGGTTATTTAATCAATGATGAATTATATTTGCTTTATTATCCTTGTTCTTAGGTTTTACATCAATGAATTATGGTTATTAAAATAAATTTGTATTACAAATTAAAAATGCAGGTGTTTTTATAAATATAGCTGTTGCAAAGTTTTTCTTCAAAAAAAAAATTGCTGGGTCTATAGCAGAGCGGCATTTTCTAAAACGCTGCTAAAGACCTATAGTAGCATTTTAGGAAAACGCTAGAAAAGCCCTATTTTTTTGTAGTGTTAGAGTGAGTTAGAACGAGAGTAAAAAAATAAAAATAAAAAAACTGATGATGGGATGTGCATTTAATATGGTAGGTGGGATTAGCATTTGAATGCTCTAGACAGGAACCAAGCATCCCAAAAAGACTACTGGTTCAAACCATAATACCCATTAATAATATAAACGTGGCTCTTAAATAAATATTATCAATAATTGATTTTGAAGGCATATAACTTACACTGCCCCAGTTCGTTCTTCAAGGATACCGTTTGAACGCAGTAGGTCTTTTTGGGATGCTTGGTTCCTGTCTAGAGCATTCAAATGCTAATCCCACCTACCATTATTAAATGCACATCGTCCATCATCAAGTTTTTTTATTTTTATTTTTTTATCTCGTTCTAACTCACTCTAACACTACAAAAAAATAGGGCTTTTCTAGCGTTTTCCTAAAATGCTACTATAGGTCTTTAGCAGCGTTTTAGAAAATGCCGCTCTGCTATAGACCCAGCAATTTTTTTTTTGAAGAAAAACTTTGCAACAGCTATATTTATAAAAACACCTGCATTTTTAATTTGTAATACAAATTTATTTTAATAACCATAATTCATTGATGTAAAAACCTAAGAACAAGGATAATAAAGCAAATATAATTCATCATTGATTAAATAACCAAGTCTTACAAGTTTTACAACACAAGAGTCTACAAGTTTCTAACATAAAATAAAAATAACTTTAATCCTAGCATTAGTAAAAGCAACTTTAGTACACCATCAGCACCAACACCATCTTCACCAATTGGTAACTCTGCCATTGAAAAGGAGAAATGGGATAAAAAAAAAAAAAAAGAACAATATGCCAATAGCTTGAACAGAAGCAACAGAGAGAGATATAGAATACATAGAGGCATTTTAACAGCACTCCAAAATTCATAAACATAGAAGGGCATTCCAAAATTCATAAACATAGAGGCATTTTACAATCCTAGTAATAGGATTGGTATTGGCACGTAGCAAGAATTTTACAATTTGTTTGTACAGACAAGTATGCTATACAGAACTAGCAAAGCCATTGGTAATGGTGCTTTTCAAAGCTTGCAGCAGAGAACTACAAACTTAGAAAATAGAAAATTTTGACACTAAGAACATCATCATTTTACATTGAGCAAAGACACCTACATCAGACAAAATCTTCATCCTCGAGGAAAATAAGTTGGACGCTTTGGCTTCCCGACATTGATACATGGTAGATCCCCAAAATAACGCAATTTTATATGACGATGATTAACAAAATAATCATAAACAGTCACTTCCACCTCATCTTCACCATCCAAATTATTTGCCTTTCTCTACTTCAACGTAAATCTAGACATGCAAGCATAGAAATTACTCAAAAAACAACAGCAATACAAAGATACTGAGAAGTTGTTCCTTTCAATATAGCACCTTATGCAACTAAGTTCTTTCACAGCATTTTGAAAGTCATGTGATTAGAAGTATGAATTCAAGAATGGACCAATGTCACACTTTGTGTGTAGTATGAGCATTATCTGTGTGTCCCAAAAGACATCGGAAGGAACAGAATCAGCAATTCTGTCTTAACAGAGTACATATTATACTGGTATGTAGGCACCTTCTGAACTCACATGGTACACACCCACGTTGCTAACAATGCACACCAATGCACATACACAGATTTCAATACATCATACCGATGCTCAGCAGAAGCTTGACAAGTGTCACAATAGATCAATGCAACAGCAAAGCCTCTGTCACCACACTTCTGACAAATTGTGGCTTGCTACGATAGATGTACGACATCATTGGAACATGCTCGTCAAATACCAGTCCATAATGATTACATGCATGGATGAGTATCAATAGCCTTCTCATACATACATGCAAACAGACACACATACATGCACATGTAGATTCTTTGTTGAGAAAGGTTGCCAAACCTACACCAAAGACATCCATCATTACTACCCACCCTAAATATATTCCCTTGTGAAGGATAAGCAAATCTAGAATCAAGTTCTTTGAAGAAATGTAAAATCAAGTACATATGTTCGTGCATTTATGCAAAACTGATATCAAGGAAAAACAGGAGCTTCGCTCAACGAATGTTCCAAAGAAAAAAATATTTGACTTTTAAAAGATCCTGCCAACCCCCCACCCTCCTCCCTTCTCTGCTGTTTTACTTTCCAATCACACTTAAATGGATTACACCTTGCTTTTGACAAAACAAAACCAAAAGCGTTTTCTAATTACTTGCTCTATCTACACAACATGTGCAAGTACAATACCAGCAGTTCCATGTCTAATTCATAAAATAGAAGATGTACATTTTATTGAAAAAATTGATCTTAAATTTAATCAACTTTGCATCAGTTCCAAAGAACCATCACAAATCTCCAACAATGTACAAATGGTGGGAGCCCCGAACCTCAAAAGAAAAGCATCAAAGAGCTACAAAGGTCTTACAACCAAAGTGAGTCTTCTATAAATGATTGGACTAGGAAGACATTCACAAAATCTTTTAAACACAATACCCTCATTTATTCTGACTAAACTTCAAGCCAAAAAGACGACCTGAAAATGCCATTTTTGCTTCTAAGAACTGGAATGTCAATGACAAGACGTAATTCACATTACTGAACATAATTGAGGACTTTCAATGCGAAGATAATTATGAACGACCATGTGCTTTGAACTTCAAATAATGAATGGTTATAATCCACCATTATCAAAGAGAATATAAAAGAGTTTGCTGAGGATAGTTCATATTCATATTTTGAGATTTTGGAGAGTTCGAAACGAAATCAAAGCAACACAAAACATAAACTAGGAATATAATATGCACTAAAGTAAATGAAGAAAAAATAATAACGTTAAGTAAATAATGGAAAGTAAATGACAGAAAGAAAATAAATGACAAGGAATAAAAAAAAGAACAAGATTCTTGAATTCAATAATATCGTCTTATTACAACCTAATATTCAAGCTAAAAGGAAAAAAAAAAAAAAAGAACATAATCCAAAAGTGAAATAGAAATTACAGGAAATTAACAGGCAAGAAACTTAATTCTAAATCATAGGAATTGAATACAAGACATTGGAATAATAAAGATAAAAGAAACTAATATAAAAACTGAAAATAATGTATGAAAAATAAAACTTGATGTTGGAAACCGTGAGAAAATAGAAGAAATTTGAACCATTAATGTATGTAGAATTTGGTCTTCTCTCTCTTCGCTTTTTAAAGGATACATATTTCTCCATCAAATCATTTTTTTCCACTCTCTCTGTTCACTTTTTCAGTAATTTCCATACTCTAAAATTTTAACCAGCCCAAAATTTTGGTACTCAAACATCGCCAAATTTGCAGAGATGACATTTACGTGTGAATGAAGAATTTTACAACGTTCGGACAAATTGTTTTCATTTGAACTCGTTTGAACATTTTTTTAAGGTTTTTAGGAAAATTAAAAGTTTTGTATTCTGCACAAGAAATTTAAATGAGAGGTGTTGGGCTTCATTGTTTGAAAGGGTTTGAACGATTAAGTTACATTAGAACGGAATTCTTCTCATCTTGGAAGGGTACTTTTTGGCACGGAACAAAATTTACATCCCAAAAAACCTTTTGTAATGAGTTTGTTAGGACAATTGTCATGACGAAAGAAATTCAGGTTTTTTGGGACGGCAAAATCCGTCCCCGTCCAAAAAAAAAAATTTGTTGTAGTGCTCAAACAATACATGACTGAGATGGTGACTCTTCATTAATATCAATAGTTAGCTGGATAGAGGGTGTGAAATAAAAGTAAAGCGCCATAAATCAACGGTACTGTAAAGGAATCGAGCACAAATATATAATCCGACTTGAAGTCATATTCATACAGCATAATTCGAAAATACTGGGTCCCCCGGGAAGAAGGACAAAGGCAAAGCTGACAAACAAAGTCAAGCAGCTGAAGCTAGCGGAATCAGTAAGGCCAAATCATAAGTTCCGGCAGCTTTATTTTTTCAAAAGTGAAGATCGTCAAACATACAACAGCAATTACCCGCGCCCATTGCGTTCAGGCCATTGTCAACATGTATAACAGCACCGGTGATGGCAGAAGCCAAAGGTGAAGAAAGAAAGGCGGCGGTATTCCCCACTTCCTCTGTTAAATCAGCTTATGAACTCAGAAAATGTAATAGAGCAGTAAAGAGAGCGATATGTTAGCCCAGTAATTGTTTCTGGGTGATTATTGGCCAGTAAATTTGAAGAACAAGAAAACTTTCGAATCACCTGCGCTTAGTGTTAGAATTATGTGCCTCGATAACCAAATAATTAATCCAGTCCTAATATCTCATATGGAATATAGTTTGGTGGAAGGAATTAATTGTATGTAAAGGGGCATATTTGCAATAATCTCAAATTTCAGGGTCAATTACAATATGTTGATGGACTTGATTGTAATTAGTAGAAGCCCTAATTTTATTAGAAGAAGAGTTCTTCAAGTTTAATCCTACGGCTGGAATTTGAGATCCCTAAGGATCCTATGTCTCATGCTCTCTCTAGGGTTTCCCAAGGCCTATAAATATAACTGTTATATTCAGGGGTTGGCCATCAGAACCTATTAGAGAAATCCCTAAAATGAGAGAGTGACATAAATCCCTTAGGAGGCAAGACATTTGTGTTGCTATTGTTGTTCTATTCTGAATTGCTGGAGCTTTGGATTGGATCGTAAGCGGGTTGAAACTTGTGGATTCCCGAATTACTATATCAAGGTAAGTAATCGAATCCGCAATTGCAATTATAATCCTGATAGATGTTTTGTTGAAAACATGTTATTTATTTTAGTTTAATTCCGCATAAACTATCACTTAGTTCTTTCTTCAGAGGTGCATTGGTTGCTGAATACTCGATCATCCTGTCAATAAATACACTCAATTTTCCACCAAGGATTCTTTGTGGACCTGAGAATCAAAACCAGAGCACATTTAATTAATTAACTAACCTGGACAGTCTGAGGTAATGGTGACACCGGCAATTACTTAAAGATGCCGTGCAGATGCTGGTTCCAAGCCCAAAAACAGTAGTGACCCCTCAACAACAAAGCTAATTCATGAAAGTTGGGGGGAGCTTAAAATGATGATCCAAACAAGACAATTAACAAGTTAAACCAGTCCATATATATATGACGGATCAAGATGGGTAGATGAGTTTAACACAGGGGAACGTGGTCAATTGAAAATCCGGATAGAGAAAGCATATATAATGTGGATGCTGAAGTATTTGCTATGAAATGGTTAAATGATCAAGGCGAATATGAGGTAGATTGGTAAAACTCAGAAAGGAAAAACTCAATTGCAACTAAAAGAGGAAAAGAAAGGGCCAAGGCACCAGCAGATATTGTGTTGACTCTGATCCCTTGTCTTCTACCCGCCTCAAAAGCAAGCACCTGAAGGCCGAAGAATCAGCATATGAAAAATACATGTTACAGCAAACTTAGAAGTAGAATGCGTAGGTAGGAAACAAAATTCGCACTTACTCTTGTAGAAGTCATGCCTCCGCCATATCTGTGCATAACAAGTCAGAATACTATCACGCTATTAGAACTGACAAACCTGTAAACGTATATTGGCATACGACTCTGAAGGCAACACGTACGTACCCGGGAATGATGCTCTGGGAAGCAGTATATGTAAGAGAACTCGCAGAACCACCTATTAAAGCAACAACCTAGCATTAATTCCACATATTTTTCCCCATCCAGTATCTTTTGTACAGTTGAAGAACTCCAGAGCCAAGAAAGAGAAGAAAAGAAAGTAATATTTTGATGATTGAGCATAGGAATGTGCCTGGATTCATTATTGGGAGGAATTGCCTCAATAAAGAAACATAGGAGTAACTTGATGCAGACAGAGCTTGAAAATAACCTTCCCTGGATGTGTCCAGCAGAGGTTTACTAGCCTGTTAAAGAGGTGATTGCTCGTTTAACCCCAAGTTAAACTAGACAGAGATCACAATTCGAACAACTTTACCTCTGGACATTCTTCAATTGAGTGAACAATTATGTCGATGCTGCCCCAGTCGTGCTTCACGGATTGAAAAACTTCCTGCAAGACAATTTAGACGCAAGGAGAAACGATTAGAAAGCAAGTCATGCTATGTAATGATGTTGTAAGTTTGCAAATTCCATGGTATATATAGGAGTCGTCAATGTTTCCCCAAAACCTAAAGCCGAGAAAAAATTAACAAAAAAACGCAATTCTAGTCACTGGACATGACTAACTACTGTGAACGTGATCTTGAAAAAATCAGGCTTATGCTTCAGCATAATCCACCCACTGGAAGAATTTCTAGAGGCCAGATCTTCATGATCTAGCTTTTGCAATTTTGTGAAGACCCTTGTAGTACCAAAATATGGAGGCAGACGGGCAGCACTATAAACCATATATATAAGTAAGCATACATTTGCTGTATCACAAAATTTTAGCAGGAGATTGTTCATCGATCTCTTATTTTTGACGGCCTTCTCTAATAATCCTTAATTAGCAACATATTGGTCGGAAAAAATAGAAGTGGCAGATTAACAGGATGAGTATAAGAGTATACCTGAACAGTCCATTTGCTATGCATCGTGTAATTTTGATTTGTTTTAATAACCTGCATGAAGTAATTGGTCGTAAGGTAAACAATTGAATGGTTATTATATATTTGGAATATGTTCCTCCATTACCTCATTATAAGCTACATCCTCAGGATTGTCAATGGCTGCTTCCACTACAAGAAATTTAGTTTTAGGTGACAAAATTTTGGGTGTCAAACCAAATTTTGTCACCTAAAGTGAACTTTCTATGACAAAATATTAATTTCGTCACCCAAAACCATCCAGGAACGCCAAAACCGTCCGGACCGGCCAAAAACCGTTCGGACGTATTTTTGGTGTGACAACATACACGCGTCGCGAATGAGTGACGATAAAAATTGTCACAAAAACAAAGGACCGTCCGGACTAACAAGAAACACGTTCGGACTCGTTGCAGGGTGACAAATTCCAAATCGTCGTAACTGAGTGACAATTAGAATCGTCACAATTTTTACACTCCGTCCGGACTTGTTTTATATAACGTCCGAACGTACATCACCTAACGAATAATAATCGTCAGGATAGAGTGACAAATTAAAAAATGTCATGAACACTCTATTCAGTCCGGACGTTGTCAACAGCGTTCTAACAAAAAAATAATTACGTCCGGACGGGACAAAAAAGGTCCGCACAATTATAAATGCTTCTTCCGCGAATTGTGTTGGTTCCACGTTGCAAAACTTCAGACCCGTGACATCGATACCGTCCGGACCCATAAATAGCGTCCGGACTGTATAAGTTCTAGAACCTTTTCGAATCGGGCATTTTAATGACGTTAAATTTGATAGGGCCACGTGTGAATATAACCACTGAGAAGCATCCGAACTCGAATCTACAGAGTTCGGACGGGTACTGGGCACATTAAAACCGCCAGACTTTGTCAAAATCACAAACTCACTCACTTCTCTCAAACTCTTCTCTCAAACGTTTTCACTATCCATTTGAGATCTCTCAAGGAACTTCAGGTAAAACTTCCTTTATGAATTTGCTTCTCAATTTCATGCATTTCGATTAAATACCGTCCCTTGTTTAGTTTGTTGTGTTGTTTGTGTCTATCAAATTAGGCTGTTTTGCTGGTGTTCATCGAAACACGTTCGGACGTCTTTTTACACCGTCCGAAAGTTTTCTTAAACGTCCGGACGTTATGTCATTGTACGTTCGACGAACGGTTTATGCTGATGTTCGGACGGTTTTTGCTAGGTTCACCATGGAACGCTCTGGGAGAAGTATCACCAATGTCGAGGGACAAACAGAGCGACCAGCTTGGGCAGACGCCTATTTAGCGGAGTTAAACGAGAGTATTCGGGCGATAGTGCAGCCGACGCATTCATTGTGCATGGAGCTCCAATGTCGCTTGACCGGTCTGGAGACCAAACTTGCTCTAACGGATAGGGCTATAACGGAAGAGTGAATATTATGCGGATGGAAATAATAAGGATTAGAGAACAATTGTCTCAGTTGTCCCAGTCTGTCCATACCGTTCCGGTACAACTGCAGACACTCGTCAGACGGGTGGATAATATGGAGGAGCATTTGGCGCATGTTCGTGATGCCCTCGGACAAGATTTGGACGAGCCAGAGGCAGCTCGTGATTTGGACTAGTCTTCTGTTTATGCTTTATCACTATTATTTATTTATCGTTTGAAGGACCGTTTCCGGCTTGTACTAGACATTATGATTGTGTTTTTGTTCGGTATTTGGATTATTTTTGATATTTTATATTAATTATGTTTTTTCACTAGATTAAATTTATTACAATTTAAACGGATAATTAGTAAAATTAAATGGGTGATTACACTAACGGAACGGTTAGTGTAATTAGATTGTAACGGTTAGAGTAATTAGCTTGCAATTACAATTAAATTGGTGATTAGTTATAACGGATATTTAATATAAAAGTATGCCTAACTATATATATTTTTTTTTATGTATTCAAAATAAATAAATTAAGTTAAATATTTGTGCCAAAATACATTGCGTTAAATTGAATGAAAAATTAAATTATTTACGTAAATTAAATCATTTAAATAAATTAGGTTTTGTGAAGTAAAGTAAATTTAGTGAATTTAACATGCAAAATAAATGCTAGACGGACGTGTCTAAGAGAGTCCGGACTCCCATATCGCAATTGAGAGTAAATGAGGTAGGCGTTGGAACGGTTTAGGAACCGTCCGGACTTTCCCGAAACCGTCGCATGGCGTACACGTGTTTACGTTATATGAAAGTTGAAAACGGCTGTCACCGTCCGCACGAGTTATAGACGTCCGGACGATATTCGCCGTTTATTCAGCCAAACGTGCGCTTCCACGTCGCGTAAATTCAGTGGAATGACGTTCGCACGCCGTGATAAAACGTCCGGACGTGTTTATTGTGCCGAACGGTTTTAAACGGTTTAAATTTTGGCATTTAATACGAAGTACGTTGATTGGGCCACGTGTGCAGAAAAGAGTCCGGACGGCATGTTTGGTGTCCGGACGCTAGCGACGTATTTTCATAAGTCGACAGTTCGTCATTTTCACAAATACCGAACCGTTTCTCCTTAAAAAATCTCTCAAAACTCAAGTTTTTTCTTCACAAATCTTGACGAAATATCACTCTTTCGTGGATCTAATCACATCCAGGTATATTTTGCTTACTTTTAACAAGATTTTAATGGTAAAAATTTTTTTTTTATACTTTTACGTATAGAATTTCAATTCCATTTTTTGCATAGTACATTGTGTTTTTTAATTGATTTTTACGTAGAAAGTGATTGTGTTAAGTGTTAGGTTTGTTTTAAGTGTATTAGTTTGTGTTTTGGTTGTATTTTTGGGGTGTGGGGAGGGGGAGGGACGCTGCCATGGCTGAGTTAACTCGGTCGTCCTCCAGAAAGCGTCCGGACACTTTATTTAGTCGTCCGGACGCGTTCTTTAGTTGTCCGGACACGTTATTTAGCCGTTCGGACTCGGTGGTATACGTTGTCGTTTTGATTGTGTTAACTCTTGTCGTTTTGATTGTGTCCGGACACTTTTTCAATGCAGTCCGGACGATTTAATGTTAAATTTAAATAGTTTTTTATCTGCTTGAAGTTCAGACGGATATCCAAAGATGTTCGGACGGTTATCCAACCGTGCGAACGTTGTTCGGACGGATATTCAACCGTGCGAAATATGTCCGGACGGTTATCCAAAGCTGTTCGGACTCTGTTATTTTGGTTCGGACGTATCTCTAACCGTGCGAACGTTTTTTGTGCAGATTCTGAAAAAATGAGTAAGCGTGCACGTACCAGTAGCCAGGCTGATGACGAGCAATCTTCCGCTCGAACTTTAACGGTGGAGCAGCATACAGCGATCATTATGTCTCGCTCGATTGTTGTCGAGCGGGATATCAAGTTGGCAGACTTTAACGATCTCACATTTGAGGGTCGGACACTTCCGGAGGTGGTGGAGGGGTTAGGTTGGCTTCCGTTAATCCACAGGACCGGCTATGCGTCAAAGAATATGGTGCGGGAGTTTTATTGCTCTATATTACGGGCGAGGGACCTCGAGGAGCCTAGTATGGAGCTCACTGTCCGTAACGTTCCGATCATATTCTCGCCTGACGAGCTGCGAATTTCTTGGGTACGAGAGAGATTTGACGGCGTTCCCAAACCTGCCAATGAGCAGGAGGGCCGGCCTACTAAGGCCGAGGTATTCCGGACCATGCTGGGCGATGATACAACATTTTGGAGGGATCCTTTATGGTACACGGGCAGCTGCTTCCTTTTTGGCGATCATGCATTGATCCTATGCTCCTCCATCGACCCGAAGAAGCACACCACAGAGCTGTCTTATAGTCGGGCCGAGTTCCTGTACCTGGCAGTTGTACGGGGGCTACCTGTTGATATAGCATCATACATCTACCTGTCCATTCGTGCAGAGGCCTTGAAGACTGATGCTACGATTTCATTGCCGCATGGGATTCTTCTGACCCAGTTCCTGCACGCCATGATGGTACCCGAGAGTGGTGACGAGCCGAGGGCGCTTCCACTTGGGTCGATCAACAAGACCACGCTCTCCAAATCGATTGCCCAGACACGCGAGCGCTGCAAGCCTCGGGTTGCTAGAGTAAGACGACAGGAGCAGCCTGAGGAGGCAATGGAGGGGAGGATCCTGGGCAGAGCTCGACTCAGGGACTTGGGGCACAGCGGCCGAGTTGGATGGACATATGATGACGGAGCTGTCTCAGCGGATGGAATCGGTCTTGCAGCCCACCCATTGCATGGTCAGTGATATCAGTCATCGTCTGACGGCTTTGGAGCAGAAGGTCGCCGACATGGACGTTGGGTGGAAGAAGGAGGTCACTGCGCTTAAAGAGGTTCTGAAAGGCGTGGCAACCGGTGCGGAGCTCTTTCCCTTGACTGAGCGGATCGTGCTGATAGAGGAGCACCTTCGTCACGTCCGTCACGTTCTAAAACTCACGGACGGTTGTGATTTGGCTTGATTTTGACAAGATTTTGGGCTGAAAATAGAGTCTGTGCGTTGAAGAACTGTCTTGTTCGACAATCGCAGTCCAGACGGTTGATGTACCGTCCGGACTCTATTTTTCGTTCTGACCTTTTGCAAAAGGCGTATGTGTTTATGTGGTTCGAATGGTTATGTTACGTCTAACGGTTAGTTGGTGTTATGTCATGCATTCATTTATTAGCCTTAGACCCCGTTTAAGAATTACACGAAGTTCGGATAACGAACTGATGTAATTCTTGAATTGTCCACGTTATGGACAATTTGAGCTTTCAATATGCGTAATGTGCGTAATTGTATCTGTTGTTGTGACATATGTGTTTAGAAAATTCGATGCAAATTTCCTTTTGTCTTTTGGATACACATTCAGCATTGAGCTTGTACATTGCCTTTAATGGTGGGTGTTTATGCTCAATGTTGTAGGAGTGTATCTGGAGACTGAGGGAAAATACTGTCAAAATTTCTAAAGCATCAGTCACGATAGTCGGGTCAATTACATGCAGTACGTGATATTGTAAACTTGAATGGGATAGGACCTATCACCCGAAGAAATTGGAGTTGAGTGTGAATGTCATTATTGTTTGTATTATTGTTTGCATTATTGTTTATATTTTCATCTTTGAAGGAACAATATGGATAAAAGCTGGAGTTATGAAGCTGATAGACTCATAAATATTTGCTCACTTACACACTTATCAGTTCATTTTATTTTAATTTATTATAAAATATCTTATTTATTTATAGCGAGCACTTGGAAGAGATGAGAATGGAATCACTAATAAATGTTGAGAGGAGGCACGAAGAAGAATTTCTGTTATGGTTTAGAAATTGGGTATTTATTTAATTTTTTCCTATTATATGTTTAATTTTAAGTGATTATTTTTTTTTCAGTCAAAGTTAACATGTGTTTACTATTTTAGGTTCAAACTATGCGTATTGAAAATCCGGGTTCGGTGTCGGATGATTTGTATGCATTAGCATCCGATCCGGATCAACGGGCACTTTCTTACTCTGGGTGTGATGGAGTTAGATTTCACACGGTCTTTCGTGAATAGTTTCGTAACACTCAAAATAGTGGTGTGGTTGTTCGGGGGACCACGATGGGGAAGATGTTGATTTTTACGGTCAGGTCGTGGATATTTATGCGTTGCGTTATCTGCGGGAGAATTTAGTATATTTACTAAAATGTGACTGGTTTGACTTAAGTACTCAAAACTTAGGTCTTGAGAAAAGTGGTCGGTTTGTTAGTATTAACACATCCCGGAAGTGGTACAAAGACGACCCATTCGTGTTAGCTTCTTAGGGTAATTAAGTTTTTTATATTGATGATATTCAAGTTGGGCGGTCACTGGAAGATTGTTCAAAAGATTACCCGAGAAACACGTATGATATTCCATATATTGAGGAGGAAGCTAGTGAAGATGGAGAAGGACCGTCGAACCGTGAAGCATACCGGAGAATGAGTCTATTGAGCTTTTTGTGGACTTTAACTCCTTTGACATGATCCCGTTGACTAGAAATGAAGTCGAGATTTATGTGCCTGTAACCGATAAGAGCGATCAACAACAACGTGAAGTAGAAGGAACCGATAATTCTTCGGTTCGACACCTAAATGAGCAGCTGGTGGAGCAGATCAAACAGCTGTAATCTCGTTCGACACCCAAATGAAAATTTGGGTAGATTTATATATTTTTACTACTTTCTTAGCATTTATCGATTACCTATTGTATTTACCTTTTAATAACGATTGCATATTTATAGATATTTTATTATTTAATGAGCATTGAATATCTTTTTATTTGTATTATTTGTAAAATATTTTAAAATTTTAATAAAATTATTTGATATAACAAGAAAAACGTTCGAACGGTATGAGTGGAAGTCCAAACGATCGTGCGCACGCTTAAAATTCCATCCGCACACATCACGTCAAATTAGTCCGTCCGAATGGTTGTTTTCGCGTGCAAACGATCTTTTATCTAGCAAACGTGCGCACGCTAAAACTACACGTTCGAACGTGTTCAACAGAACAAGCATCCGAACGTAATGCGTCATAGTTCGAACGGATTTGGAGGATGACAAATAAAAATTTCGTCACAAATGAAACAACGGTGCAGACATCTTTACGAGGGCGTCCGGAGGGAAAGTCTATACGTGCGGACGGTGTTGTATATCAATGCGCACGGTTGTAGATGACGAAATTCATTTCGTCACCCGTGAAGAACTGTTCTCATTAATCGTCCGAACATATTTAGATTACGTTCGCACAGCTCATGCGAACGGTTGAATTGTACTGCGCATGACGATTTTCAATTTCGTTGCTATGGAAAAAGACCGTTCGGACGGTGTGGAAAATATCCGAACAATTTCGAGCGACAGAACATCAAAATCGTCCCCCAAAACTTTGGCTGAAGGGCTTTAGGTGACAAACCGAGTGACAACTCAGTTTTGTCACCCAAAACATTAGGTGACAAATTTTGTACTTTGGGTGACAAATTTTTTTGCCTCCCAAAGTCTTTTTTCTTGTAGTGAGAGATAAAGATAAGATAAAGTCATTAAGTAGTGTATCATTTTATGAAATTATTTGTGAGAATTTTGTGTCTAATATTGTAATTTTTACTTTTCAAAAACATGAAAAAAAATATAAAATGATTTATATTGTCATTTAGTTGTGATTTAGAATGACTAGAGATCTTCAACACAATCTTTTAGTTTTAAATTTAAACAGAAAGATAAAAATCTTATTTATTATCTTAATTAGTTGTAAAAGTATTTGTTATAAATTAAGATAATTTCTTAAAGGTTGCGTAACATAAGATTTTCTGGGATTTTTTTTGAAGTTTTATGAGAGGCAAAAATGTAATTTTAATGAAAAAAGTTTCAATTTTAGGATGGGTGTTTGGATTTTTTGAAGTTTAGGGGGGTAAAAATGTAATTTTGATGAAATTTTTTCTATCATGGGGTTTATGCTGGGATTTTTTGAAACTTTGGGGGGTGGACAAGCCCCTGCCCGCCCTCGTATCCGCCTATGTCTTGTGAGTAGTCTATATATACACTCTTGAACGGTATTCAAATCTTTCTCCTTCAATGCAGAGGATTTTCCAGTGACACAGCAGATTTTCAACAAGAGTAAATATGCATGGTATTTTTTTGTTCTCTAATTAAGCTAATTAATAAGCATAGTTACCATTTGAGAAGAAGAGCACATATATATTTACTTATACCTACATGGATACGATATATCAGGAGTTTGATTCCCAATTAATAGAAGGGCATGCCATTGATATGAGCAAAATTAAAGAGCCAACCAAAAAATTTAGATCCGCCTAAAACAAGACTCCCATGTGTGAACTTAGGATAGAGATTCTCTACAATATACTGTAGAAATAAAATAGTTCAATTTGGAGAAAGATACATAGACACATCATATGAATCTCAAATCCATACTCTCCTAATTAGACTACCTAATTTGAGCAATGTATTGGAGAGGAATAGTGATGTGTGAAGTTATCCAGTGCCACAGTGGTATCTACAAAAGAAAGGTAAATGAAACTTGTGTAAGTCCAAGAATTAAGGCAACCCAAGAGAAGGGGTGAATTGGGTCCAAACTTTTTTGCTTTTAACCCCCAAAGTTGTATTTGCAAAGTAAAGATTAATTTAGCACAAGTATATATTGATGTAACAAGTAAATAAGTGTTAAATGTAAAGAGTAGGGTTTAGAGAAGCAAACACAAGATTTTTAGGTGGTTCGCAAACCCACCAACATCCACCCCTTAAACTTCTTTTCCGAGCCTTGAAGTTTTCCCATTATCTTCAAATAGTGTACACACTAGCTTCCGGTGCTAGAGAACCGTACAAGTGTTTTCCCGGGCTCAACACTCACAACCAACCAAGCTTGAGATATACCCTCTCTAAGCTTCTTCTTTAGTGAACAACCTCACTAAAAAAATCACCTTTTGGATAGGAAGATTACAAGAATAAACTCTCTCAAAGAGTGGATATGAAAATGGAAAGTTTTATCTCTTTGATTCACACAATGACAAGGATAAGAAAGTGTAATTTGTGTGAATGATATGAGAAATATGGAATAGGAAGGTTTAAGATATTTCTCAAGCTATGTAAAATGATATGTGGTCGTTCTCTTATTTTAGAGACAATAGGAAAGGTCTTTATATAGCCACATGAGAAAACTAACAGTTTAGCCGTTGAATTTTACCATTGTACCGGTCGACCGCTTCATATACCGGTCGTCCGCTTCAGGTTACCGTTACCCAACGGTCATATTGTCAGAACTTCAATGGATCTATTTCAAATAACCGGTCGACCGTTATACCAAGTGGTCGAAGGTCGGTCGACCGCTTCACCAACCAATCGACCTCTTCAACTTAAGCACATGATCCATTCATTTAAAACCACATTTTGACCATTTTGAAACACCCAATTTTAAGGACTAACTTCCCATAAGTATATAAAAGATTTGGGAGTTGATTGCGGTGTTTTGAAACCATTTAAAAACATTTGATCTTTCAAATAAGAGGTAAAAAGGTTTATGCACGTTTTGAAAGATATGCAAGTGTGATTCAAATCCTTGTCAAAAGTAAAACTAAGAGTTACAAGGTTATACCCTATGGTCTTGAATCTTCACTTTTGAGCTCCTTGCATCTTCTGTCTTTGGCTCTTTGATAAAAATGTCTTTGTCTTTGAAGATGTCCATTTTGTAAACTTAATTCATTTATTGAAATCATCAAAATATCGATTGTGAACAAAAGCCAACAATTGATGCTCAAAAATTAAAGAATAGTTATTTTTTAAGGCACCTAAGAAGGATAGAGATCCTCTCCTATTTACTACTTGAATTGGATAGTCCAATTTGAAGAGAGATAGACAAAACATATTTGAGTTAAGTCTACATTCACAGGTAATTAATATAGGCAATATTGAATGATGTAGAATTCATATATTGGATCTATCTCTTCCCAAATCTAATTCAAAAAATAAATTAAAGAGAATCCTGATTCTCTAAGAAAAAGCTCTCCTCGTAGAAATCTCTTCCTAGAAATGGGCAAAAAGAAACAAATAAAGGAAGTGGTAATTTGATAGGATAAGGGAAAACAGAAAAGGGAAAAATAAAAATAAACAAGCTGTATACAGCCACATCTCTGACACGTGACCGAACCTAGGCCATCACAATCTAAGACTTTTAGATGCTGATTAATCGTTATACGTAATTAGACATGGATAACTGTCGAATGAGAATTGAAGGGAGGAAATAAGGGAGATGCCACTCACCAGCTCTTGCCTAATAATCACCTAGATGTACAGAAACCCTATAAATACCGCAATCATTTGTAGCATTTTCACTACCTCAGCATATGTATGCCCCTTTTTCACGAGAAACCAGAAATCTAACAACAGCAGGTGCTTGAAAATGGGGTTTTACAAGTTTTTGCTAGCCGTGTGCTTCTTGGGGTTAACCACTTATGTCTCTTTAGCCCAAAACTCCCACCGGGACTTTCTCGCTGCACACAATGCAGCTCGCGCCAAAGTTGGTGTTGGTCCAATGACTTGGAACCACACCCTTCAAGTATACACTAGAAACTATGCGAGGCAGAGGATCGAAGACTGCAACATGGAGCATTCAATGGGGCCCTATGGAGAAAATCTTGCCGAAGGTCATGAGACTCTAACCGCAGTCGATTCCGTGACTATGTGGGTAGGTGAGAAGCCAAACTATGACTATAACTCCAACAAATGCGTTGGTGGCGAGTGCCTGCACTACACTCAGGTGGTTTGGCGCGATAGCGTGCATCTTGGGTGTGCCAGGGCTAAGTGTAGGGTGGATATTTGTGATTTGTAACTATAGCCCTCCAGGAAACTATGAGGGCCAACGCCCTTACTAGATGGTTTTACGTGCTGATTTCCTATGGGTTTGGTTGCCATCAGAAGCTGGGGTAGTATGTGCCTTTCGAGTTTCGATGGCTTTCCAGATTGCATATAAGTACAGATGTCGTGGGATGTTGGAATTTGACGGTAAATGCAGGACAACAGATGAAAGGAAAAGTGTGTGGAGTAAAACGTTTTATCAAATAGACTCAAAAAAAGGCTAACAATAGCTTTTCTTTATTGAAATGATGGAAATTATGGGAACCCGTGTCTCCCACTATAGAATACAAGAGCGTTTCTTAGTAGTTTTTTTTTTTTTCTATACAATTTATGAGACATGATGGCCTATTTATAGGCAATGAAACCGACTTACAATAGATGCTAGATACTTCTAGCATTTGGTTTGAAACTCTTTACTAATCTGGACAATTCTACGTCAGTAAAACCGATGTTAAACTAGACTTTTCTAGAAAAGTGCATTAATTTAACACTCCTCCTTAATGCACTTTTCTGATACTCCGATCATATTGCGTAGAATTTCAAACTTGAATTTGGGCAGCACCTTAGTAAAAGTGTCTGCCAATTGTTCTTCAGTCTTGCAATACTTGAACTCGATCTCTTTGTCTTTGGTGGCTTCTCTTAGAAAGTGATATTTGATCGCTATGTGTTTAGTCCTGTTATGAAACACAGGATTTTTTGTCATAGCGATTGCTGATTTACTGTCGCAGAAAATATCCGTAGGCTCCTTTTGAGTTTGGCCCATGTCATCAAAAATTCTACGAAGCCAAATTGCTTGACTTGCACATATTGCTCCTGCTACATATTCTGCTTCTGCTGAAGATTGTGCAACTGTGTCTTGTTTCTTTGATGCCCATGAAAATATTCCAGATCCTAGTGTGAATGCATAGCCTGAAGTACTTTTCATGTCATCCAATGATCCTGCCCAATCACTGTCGGTATATCCAAAAAGTCTTGAGTCAAAATTTGGCCTACCTATTCCATATTTCCTTGTACCTTGCAGATACCTTAGTATTCTTTTAGCAGCTCCATAATGATTCTGACTTGGATTTTGCATAAATCTTGATAATAAACTTGTTGCGAACATAATATCTGGTCTTGTAGCTGTCAGATATAGCAAGCTGCCGATTAGACTTCGATATATTGAAGCATCTGCCTTTTCTGCTCCATATTCTTTTCTTAGCTTCTCGTTTGGCACAAGTGGTGTTGTCACAGATTTGCATCTATGCATATTAAATCTCTTTAGAAGATTTTCTGTATATTTTTTCTGGCAGATAAATATTCCTTCTTCTTCCTGACTTATCTCGATGCCAAGAAAGTAGTGCATTAAGCCCAAGTCACTCATCTCAAATGTCTTCATCATGTCTTCCTTTAATTCTTGGAGCATTTTCTCATTATTTCCTGTATATATTAGATCATCAACATATAAGGAAATAATAAGAGTATCAGTATTACCTTGGGTTTTGATATAGAGAGTAGGCTCACTCTTGCTTCTTCTAAATCCTTGATTTATGAAGTAGCTATCAATTTTACTGTACCATGCGCGTGGAGCTTGCTTGAGCCCATATAACGCTTTCTTTAGTTTTAAAACTTTATCTTTTGAGTCTTCTATGACAAATCCCGGTGGTTGCTCTACATAAATTTCTTCTTCTAGAAATCCATTTAGAAATGCTGACTTCACATCAAGCTGATATACCTTCCACTACTTTTGAGCTGCTAGTGCCACAAGAGCTCAAATGGTGTCGAGGCGAGCGACCAGCACAAATGTTTCGTTATAGTCAATTCCAGGTAGCTGAGAGTACCCTTTAGCAACTAGCCTTGCTTTGTGTTTTTGGATGGAGCCATTGGGGTTTAGCTTGGTTTTGTAAACCCATTTAACTCCAATGATCTCCTTTTCATTTGGTTTCTCTACTAGCTCCCAAGTGTTATTTTTCTCTATCATTCTTATCTCCTCCTCCATTGCTTTAATCCATACATCTTTCTTTGCTGCTTCTTCAAAGCTTTCTGGTTCTAGAGCAGCATAGTTGCAAGTCTCATATATTTCTCGAAGAGATTTTACTTTCCGTGGAGTTGTTTCTGGAGAAGATTCTAGTAGATTTGAGAGAGGTGGAGAAGCTGTACCTGGTGATATCGATGATGTCGATGGAAGTGTTGCCTTCTGAATTGGTGATTGTACATCACTTCCTTTCCCCTGGTCTTCAGTGATTTCTTGAATTTGAGTGGTTGGTTTTTGATATGGCACTTGATGTTCTGGACAATCACCAATTACACGAAGGCACACACTTCCCTCGACATCAGTTCGATATCACCAGGTACAGCTTCTCCACCTCTCTCAAATCTACTAGAATCTTCTCCAGAAACAACTCCACGGAAAGTAAAATCTCTTCGAGAAATATATGAGACTTGCAACTATGCTGCTCTAGAACCAGAAAGCTTTGAAGAAGCAGCAAAGAAAGATGTATGGATTAAAGCAATGGAGGAGGAGATAAGAATGATAGAGAAAAATAACACTTGGGAGCTAGTAGAGAAACCAAATGAAAAGGAGATCATTGGAGTTAAATGGGTTTACAAAACCAAGCTAAACCCCAATGGCTCCATCCAAAAACACAAAGCAAGGCTAGTTGCTAAAGGGTACTCTCAGCTACCTGGAATTGACTATAACGAAACATTTGTGCTGGTCGCTCGCCTCGACACCATTTGAGCTCTTGTGGCACTAGCAGCTCAAAAGTAGTGGAAGGTATATCAGCTTGATGTGAAGTCAGCATTTCTAAATGGATTTCTAGAAGAAGAAATTTATGTAGAGCAACCACCGGGATTTGTCATAGAAGACTCAAAAGATAAAGTTTTAAAACTAAAGAAAGCGTTATATGGGCTCAAGCAAGCTCCACGCGCATGGTACAGTAAAATTGATAGCTACTTCATAAATCAAGGATTTAGAAGAAGCAAGAGTGAGCCTACTCTCTATATCAAAACCCAAGGTAATACTGATACTCTTATTATTTCCTTATATGTTGATGATCTAATATATACAGGAAATAATGAGAAAATGCTCCAAGAATTAAAGGAAGACATGATGAAGACATTTGAGATGAGTGACTTGGGCTTAATGCACTACTTTCTTGGCATCGAGATAAGTCAGGAAGAAGAAGGAATATTTATCTGCCAGAAAAAATATACAGAAAATCTTCTAAAGAGATTTAATATGCATAGATGCAAATCTGTGACAACACCACTTGTGCCAAACGAGAAGCTAAGAAAAGAATATGGAGCAGAAAAGGCAGATGCTTCAATATATCGAAGTCTAATCGGCAGCTTGCTATATCTGACAGCTACAAGACCAGATATTATGTTCGCAACAAGTTTATTATCAAGATTTATGCAAAATCCAAGTCAGAATCATTATGGAGCTGCTAAAAGAATACTAAGGTATCTGCAAGGTACAAGGAAATATGGAATAAGGTAGGCAAAATTTTGACTCAAGACTTTTTGGATATACCGACAGTGATTGGGCAGGATCATTGGATGACATGAAAAGTACTTCAGGCTATGCATTCACACTAGGATCTGGAATATTTTCATGGGCATCAAAGAAACAAGACACAGTTGCACAATCTTCAGCAGAAGCAGAATATGTAGCAGGAGCAATATGTGCAAGTCAAGCAATTTGGCTTCGTAGAATTTTTGATGACATGGGCCAAACTCAAAAGGAGCCTACGGATATTTTCTGCGACAGTAAATCAGCAATCGCTATGACAAAAAATCCTGTGTTTCATAACAGGACTAAACACATAGCGATCAAATATCACTTTCTAAGAGAAGCCACCAAAGACAAAGAGATCGAGTTCAAGTATTGCAAGACTGAAGAACAATTGGCAGACACTTTTACTAAGGTGCTGCCCAAATTCAAGTTTGAAATTCTACGCAATATGATCGGAGTATCAGAAAAGTGCATTAAGGAGGAGTGTTAAATTAATGCACTTTTCTAGAAAAGTCTAGTTTAACATCGGTTTTACTGACGTAGAATTGTCCAGATTAGTAAAGAGTTTCAAACCAAATGCTAGAAGTATCTAGTATCTATTGTAAGTCGGTTTCATTGCCTATAAATAGGCCATCATGTCTCATAAATTGTATAGAAAAAAAACTACTAAGAAACGCTCTTGTATTCTATAGTGGGAGACACGGGTTCCCATAATTTCCATCATTTCAATAAAGAAAAGCTATTGTTAGCCTTTTTTTGAGTCTATTTGATAAAACGTTTTACTCCACACACTTTTCCTTTCATCTGTTGTCCTGCATTTACCGTCAAATTCCAACATCCCACGACATCTGTACTTATATGCAATCTGGAAAGCCATCGAAACTCGAAAGGCACATACTACCCCAGCTTCTGATGGCAACCAAACCCATAGGAAATCAGCACGTAAAACCATCTAGTAAGGGCGTTGGCCCTCGTAGTTTCCTGGAGGGCTATAGTTACAAATCACAAATATCCACCCTACACTTAGCCCTGGCACACCCAAGATGCACGCTATCGCGCCAAACCACCTGAGTGTAGTGCAGGCACTCGCCACCAACGCATTTGTTGGAGTTATAGTCATAGTTTGGCTTCTCACCTACCCACATAGTCACGGAATCGACTGCGGTTAGAGTCTCATGACCTTCGGCAAGATTTTCTCCATAGGGCCCCATTGAATGCTCCATGTTGCAGTCTTCGATCCTCTGCCTCGCATAGTTTCTAGTGTATACTTGAAGGGTGTGGTTCCAAGTCATTGGACCAACACCAACTTTGGCGCGAGCTGCATTGTGTGCAGCGAGAAAGTCCCGGTGGGAGTTTTGGGCTAAAGAGACATAAGTGGTTAACCCCAAGAAGCACACGGCTAGCAAAAACTTGTAAAACCCCATTTTCAAGCACCTGCTGTTGTTAGATTTCTGGTTTCTAGTGAAAAAGGGGCATACATATGCTAAGGTAGTGAAAATGCTACAAATGATTGCGGTATTTATAGGGTTTCTGTACATCTAGGTGATTATTAGGCAAGAGCTGGTGAGTGGCATCTCCCTTATTTCCTCCCTTCAATTCTCATTCGACAGTTATCCATGTCTAATTACATATAATGATTAATCAGCATCTAAAAGTCTTAGATTGTGATGGCCTAGGTTCGGTCACGTGTCAGAGATGTGGCTGTATACAGCTTGTTTATTTTTATTTTTCCCTTTTCTGTTTTCCCTTATCCTATCAAATTACCACTTCCTTTTATTTGTTTCTTTTTGCCCATTTCTAGGAAGAGATTTCTACGAGGAGAGCTTTTTCTTAGAGAATCAGGATTCTCTTTAATTTATTTTTTGAATTAGATTTGGGAAGAGATAGATCCAATATATGAATTCTACATCATTCAATATTGCCTATATTAATTACCTGTGAATGTAGACTTAACTCAAATATGTTTTGTCTATCTCTCTTCAAATTGTACTATCCAATTCAAGTAGTAAATAGGAGAGGATCTCTATCCTTCTTAGGTGCCTTAAAAAATAACTATTCTTTAATTTTTGAGCATCAATTGTTGGCTTTTGTTCACAATCGATATTTTGATGATTTCAATAAATGAATTAAGTTTACAAAATGTACATCTTCAAAGACAAAGACATTTTTATCAAAGAGCCAAAGACAAGAAGATGCAAGGAGCTCAAAAGTGAAGATTCAAGACCATAGGGTATAACCTTGTAACTCTTAGTTTTACTTTTGACAAGGATTTGAATCACACTTGCATATCTTTCAAAACGTGCATAAACTTTTTACCTCTTATTTGAAAGATCAAATGTTTCTTAAATGGCTTCAAACACCGCAATCAACTCCCAAATCTTTTATATACTTATGGAAGTTAGTCCTTAAAATTGAGTGTTTCAAAATGGTCAAAACGTGGTTTTAAATGAACCGGATCATGTGCTTAAGTTGAAGAGGTCGATTGGTTGGTGAAGCGGTCGACCGACCTTCGACCACTTGGTATAACGGTCGACCGTTTATATTAAATAGATCCATTGAAGTTCTGACAATTGACCGTTGGGTAACGGTAACCCTGAAGCGGACGACCGGTATATGAAGCGGTCGACCTACAATGGTAAAATTCATAACAGCTAAAAACTGTTAGTTTTCTCATGTGGCTATATAAAGACCTTTCCTATTGTCTCTAAACAAGAAGAGAACGACCACATATCATTTTACATAGCTTGAGTAATATCTTAAACCTTCCTATTCCATATTTCTCATATCATTCACACAAATTACACTTTTTTATCCTTGTCATTGTGTGAATCAAAGAGATAAAACTTTCCATTTTCATATCCACTCTTTGAAAGAGTTTATTCTTGTAATCTTCCTATCCAAAAGAGGTGATTTTTTTAGTGAGGTTGTTCACTAAAGAAAAAGCTTAGAGAGGGGTATATCTCAAGCTTGGTTGAGTTGTGAGTGTTGAGCCCGGGAAAACACTTGTACAGTTCTCTAGCACCCAGAAGCTAGTGTATACACTATTTGAAGATAATGGGAAAACTTCAAGGCTCGGAAAAGAAGCTTAAGGGGTGGATGTAGGTGGGTTTGCCGAACCACCTAAAAATCTTGTGTTTGCTTCTCTAAACCCTACTCTTTACATTTAACACTTATTTACTTGTTACGTCAATATACTTGTGCTAAATTAATCTTTACTTTGCAAATACGACTTTGGGGGTTAAAAGCAAAAAAGTTTGGGACCCCAATTCACCCTTCTCTTGGTTGCCTTAATTCTTGGACTTACACAAGTTTCATTTACCTTTCTTTTGTAGATACCACTGTGGCACTGGATAACTTCACACATCACTATTCCTCTCCAATACATTGCTCAAATTAGGTAGTCTAATTAGGAGAGTATGGATTTGAGATTCATATGATGTGTCTATGTATCTTTCTCCAAATTGAACTATTTTATTTCTACAGTATATTGTAGAGAATCTCTATCCTAAGTTCACACATGGGAGTCTTGTTTCAGGCGGATCTAAATTTTTTGGTTGGCTCTTTAATTTTGCTCATATCAATGGCATGCCCTTCTATTAATTGGGAATCAAACTCCTGATATATCGTATCCATGTAGGTATAAGTAAATATATATGTGCTCTTCTTCTCAAATGGTAACTATGCTTATTAATTAGCTTAATTAGAGAACAAAAAAATACCATGCATATTTACTCTTGTTGAAAATCTGCTGTGTCACTGGAAAATCCTCTGCATTGAAGGAGAAAGATTTGAATACCGTTCAAGAGTGTATATATAGACTACTCACAAGACATAGGCGGATACGAGGGCGGGCAAGGGGCTTGTCCACCCCCCAAAAGTTTCAAAAAATCCCAGCATAAACCCCATGATAGAAAAAATTTCATCAAAATTACATTTTTACCCCCTAAACTTCAAAAAATCCCAACACCCATCCTAAAATTGAAATTTTTTTCATTAAAATACATTTTTGCCAAACTTCAAAAAAATCCCTTTTTCATTAAAATTACAAATATTCAAAAATTCCCAGAAATGTTACGCAACCTTTAAGAAATTATCTTAATTTATAACAAATACTTTTACAACTAATTAAGATAATAAATAAGATTTTTATCTCTCTTTAAATTTAAAACTAAAAGATTGTGTTGAAGATCTCTAGTCATTCTAAATCACAACTAAATGACAATATAAATCATTTTATATTTTTTTTCATGTTTTTGAAAGTTAAAAATTATATTAGACACAAAATTCTCACAAATAATTTCATAAAATGATACACTGCTTAATGACTTTATCTTATCTTTATCTCTCACTACAAGAAAAAAGACTTTGGGAGGCAAAAAAATTTGTCACCCAAAGTACAAAATTTGTCACCTAATGTTTTGGGTGACAAAACTAAGTTGTCACTCGGTTTGTCACCTAAAGCCCTTCAGCCAAAGTTTTGGGGATTTTGATTTTGATGTTCTGTCGCTCGAAATTTTCGGATATTTTCCACACCGTCCGAACGGTCTTTTTCCATAGCAACGAAATTGAAAATCGTCATGCGCAGTACAATTCAACCGTTCGCATGAGCTGTGCGAACGTAATCTAAATATGTTCGGACGATTAATGAGAACGGTTCTTCACGGGTGACGAAATGATTTCGTCATCTACAACCGTGCGCATTGATATACAACACCGTCCGCACGTATAGACTTTCCCTCCGGACGCCCTCGTAAAGATGTCTGCACCGTTGTTTCATTTGTGACGAAATTTTTATTTGTCATCCTCCAAATCCGTTCGAACTATGACGCATTACGTTCGGATGCTTGTTCTGTTGAACACGTTCGAACGTGTAGTTTTAGCGTGCGCACGTTTGCTAGATAAAAGATCGTTTGGACGCGAAAACAACCATTCGGACGGACTAATTTGACGTGATGTGTGCGGATGGAATTTTAAGCGTGCGCACGATCGTTTGGACTTCCACTCATACCGTTCGAACGTTTTTCTTGTTATATCAAATAATTTTATTAAAATTTTAAAAATATTTTACAAATAATAAAAAAAAATATTTCAACGCTCATTAAATAATAAAATATCTATAAATATGCAATCGTTATTAAAGGTAAATACAATAGGTAATCGATAAATGCTAAGAAAGTAGTAAAAATATATAAATCTACCCAAATTTTCATTTGGGTGTCGAACGAGATTACAGCTGTTTGATCTGCTCCACCAGCTGCTCATTTAGGTGTCGAACCGAAGAATTATCGGTTCCTTCTACTTCACGTTGTTGTTGATCGCTCTTATCGGTTACAGGCACATAAATCTCGACTTCATTTCTAGTCAACGGGATCATGTCAAAGGAGTTAAAGTCCACAAAAAGCTCAATAGACTCATTCTCCAGGTATGCTTCACGGTTCGACGGTCCTTCTCCATCTTCACTAGCTTCCTCCTCAATATGGAATATCATACGTGTTTCTCGGGTAATCTTTTGAACAATCTTCCAGTGACCGCCCAACTTGATATCATCAATATAAAAAACTTATTACCCTAAGAAGCTAACACGAATGGTCGTCTTTGTACCACTTCCGGATGTGTTAATACTAACAAACCGACCATTTTTCTCAAGACCTAAGTTTTGAGTACTTAAGTCAAACCAGTCACATTTTAGTAAATATACTAAATTCTCCCGCAGATAACGCAACGCATAAATATCCACGACCTGACCGTAAAAATCAACATCTTCCCCATCGTGGTCCCCCGAACAACCACACCACTATTTTGAGTGTTACGAAACTATTCACGAAAGACCGTGTGAAATCTAACTCCATTCACTATACACCCAGAGTAAGAAAGTGCCCGTTGATCCGGATCGGATGCTAATGCATACAAATCATCCGACACCGAACCCGGATTTTCAATACGCATAGTTTGAACCTAAAATAGTAAACACATGTTAACTTTGACTGAAAAAAAAAATCACTTAAAATTAAACATATAATAGGAAAAATTAAATAAATACCCAATTTCTAAACCATAACAGAAATTCTTCTTCGTGCCTCCTCTCAACATTTATTAGTGATTCCATTCTCATCTCTTCCAAGTGCTCGCTATAAATAAATAAGATATTTTATAATAAATTAAAATAAAATGAACTGATAAGTGTGTAAGTGAGCAAATATTTATGAGTCTATCAGCTTCATAACTCCAGCTTTTATCCATATTGTTCCTTCAAAGATGAAAATATAAACAATAATGCAAAAACAATACAAACAATATGATGACATTCACACTCAACTCCATTTCTTCGGGTGATAGGTCCTATCCCATTCAAGTTTACAATATCACGTACTGCATGTAATTGACCCGACTATCGTGACTGATGCTTTAGAAATTTTGACAGTATTTTCCCTCAGTCTCCAGATACACTCCTACAACATTGAGCATAAACACCCACCATTGAAGGCAAATGTACAAGCTCAATGCTGAATGTGTATCCAAAAGACAAAAGGAAATTTGCATCGAATTTTCTAAACACATATGTCACAACAACAGATACAATTACGCACATTACGCATATTGAAAGCTCAAATTGTCCATAACGTGGACAATTCAAGAATTACATCAGTTCGTTATCCGAACTTCGTGTAATTCTTAAACGGGGTCTAAGGCTAATAAATGAATGCATGACATAACACCAACTAACCGTTTAGACGTAACATAACCATTCGAACCATACATAAACACGTTCGAACCTTTTGCAAAAGGTCTGAACGAAAAATAGAGTCCGGACGGTATATCAACCGTCCGGACTGCGATTGTCGAACAAGACAGTTCTTCAACGCACAAACTTTTTTCAGCCCAAAATCTTGTCAAAATCAAGCCCAATCACAACCGTCCGTGAGTTTTAGAACGTGACGGACGTGACGAAGGTGCTCCTTTATCAGCACGATCCGCTCAGTCAAGGGAAAGAGCTCCACACCGGTTGCCACGCCCTTCAGAACCTCTTTAAGCGCAGTGATCTCCTTCTTCCACCCAACGTCCATGTCGGCGACCTTCTGCTCCAATGCCGTCAGATGATGACTGAGATCACTGACCATGCAATGGGTGGGCTGCAAGACCAATTCCATCCGCTGAGATAGCTCCGTCATCGTATCGTCCATCCAACTCGGCCGTTGTGCCCCAAGTCCCTGAGTCGAGCTCTGCCCAGGATCCTGCCCCTCCATTGCCTCCTCAGGCTACTCCTATCGTCTTACTCTAGCAAACCCAAGCAGCTTGCAGCGCTCAGCGTGTCTGGGCAATCAAATTTGGAGAGCGTGGTTTGTTGATCGACCCAAGTGGAAGTGCCCTCGGCTCGTCACCACTCTCGGGTACCATCATGGCGTGCAGGAACAGGGTCAGAAGAATCTCATGCGGCAATGAAATCGTAGCATCAGTCTTCAAGGCCTCTGCACGAATGGACAGGTAGATGTATGATGCTATATCAACAGGTAGCCCCCGTACAACTACCAGGTACAGGAACTCAGCCCGACTATAAGACAGTTTAGGTGTGCTTCTTCGGAGTCGATGGAGAAGCATAGGATCAAATGCATGATCCGCCAAAAAGGAAGCAGCTGCCCTGTACCATAAGGATCCCTCCAAAATCGTTGTATCATCGCCCAGCATGGTCCGGAATACCTTGGCCTTAGTAGGCCGGCCCTCCTCGCTCATTGGCAGGTTTGGGAACGCTGTCAAATCTCTCTCGTACTCCAAGAAATTCGCCAGCTCGTCGGGCGAGAATATGATCGGAACGTTACGGATAGTGAGCTCCATATAGGCTCCTCGCCCGTAATATAGAGCAATAAAACTCCCGCACCATATTCTTTGACGCATAGCTGGTCCTGTGGATTAACGGAAGCCAACCTAACCCCTCCACCACCTCCGAAGTGTCCGACCCTCAAATGTGAGATCGTTAAAGTCTGCCAACTTGATATCCCGCTCGACAACAATCGAGCGAGACATAATGATCGCTGTATGCTGCTCCATAGTTAAAGTTCGAGTGAAAGATTGCTCGTCATCAGCCTGGCTACTGGTACGTGCACGCTTACTCATTTTTTCAGAATCTGCACAAAAAATCGTTCACACGGTAAGAGATACGTCCGAACCAAAACAATAGCTTTGGATAACCGTCCGGACATATTTCGCACGGTTGAATATCCGTCCGAACAACGTTCGTACGGTTGGATAACCTTCCAAACAGCTTTGGATATCCGTCTGAACTTCAAGCAGATAAAAAACTATTTAAATTTAACATTAAATCATCCGGACTGCATTGAAAAAGTGTCCGGACACAATCAAAACGACAAGAGTTAACACAATCAAAACGACAACGTATTACCAGTCCGAACGTAAAAACGATGTTGGGACAACTAAATACTAAATAAAGTGTCCGGGACGCTTTCTGGAGACGACCGAGTTAACTCAGCCATGGCAGCGTCCCTCCCCTCCCACACACCCAAAAATACAACCAAAAACAAACTAATACACTTAAAACAAACCTAATACTTAACACAATCACTTTCTAAAAAAATCAATTAAAAAACACAATGTACTATGCAAAAAATGGAATTGAAATTCTATATGTAAAAGTATAAAAAAAAATGAAATTTTTACCATTAAAATCTTGTTAAAAGTAAGCAAAATATACTTGGATGTGATTAGATCCACGAAAGAGTGATATTTCGTCAAGATTTGTGAAGAAAAAACTTGAGTTTTGAGAGATTTTTTAAGGAGAAACGTTTGGTATTTGTGAAAATGACAAACTGTCGACTTATGAAAATACGTCGCTAGCGTCCGGACAACAAAAATGCCGTCCGGACTCTTTTCTGCACACGTGGCCCAATCAACGTACTTCGTATTAAATGCCAAAATTTAAACCGTTTAAAACCGTTTGGCACAATAAACACGTCCGGACGTTTTATCACGGCATGCGAACGTTGTTCCACTAAATTTACGCTTAACAAGCGGTTTGATTGAATAACGGCGAATATCTATAATCTATAAGTAGACGGTTTTTTCAACTTTCATATAACGTAAACACGTGTACGCCACCGACGGTTTCGGGAAAGTCCGGACAGTGCCTAAACCGTTCCAACGCCTACCTCATTTACTCTCAATTGCGATATGGGAGTCCGACTCTCTTAGACACCGTCTATGTATTAGCGAACGTTAGCAATTTTTTTGCATGTAAATTCACTAAATTTACTTCACAAAACCTAATTTATTTAAATGATTTAATTTACGTAAATAATTTAATTTATTTCATTCAATTTACACAATGTATTTTGGCACAAATATTTAACTTCATTTATTTATTTTGATACATAAAAAAAATATATATTACATTTTTATAGTAAATATCGTTATAACTAATCATCAATTTTAATTGTAATTGCAAGCTAATTACTCTAACCGTTATAATCTAATTGCACTAACTGTTCCGTTAGTGTAATCAACTATTTAATAATTAGTTTAAATTAATGATTTAAATTAGTGAAAAAAACATAAAAAAATATAAAATATAAAAATAATCAAAAAATCGAACGAAAAAACACAATCATAATGTCTAGTACAAGCCGGAGAACGGTCCTTCAAAATAAATAAATAATAGTGATAAAGCATAAACAAAACTAGTCCAAATCACGAGCTGCCTCTGGCTCGTCCAAATCTTGTCCGAGGGCATCACGAACATGCGCCAAATGTTCCTCTATATTATCCACCCGTCTGACGAGTTTCTGCAGTTGTACGGAAACAGTATGGACAGACTGGGACAACTGAGACAATTGTTCTCTAATCCTTATTATTTCCATCCGCATAATATTCAACTCTTCCGTTATAGCCCCTATCCGTTAGAGCAAGTTTGGTCTCCAGACCGGTCAAGCACATTGGAGCTCCATGCACAACGAATGCATCGGCTGCACTATCGCCCGAATACTCTCGTTTAACTCCGCTAAATAGGCGTCTTCCCAAGCTGGTCGCTCTGTTTGTCCCTCGACATTGGTGATACTTCTCCAGAGCGTTTCCATGGTGAACCTAGCAAAATCGTCATAAACGTTCAACATAACCGTCGAACAAAACATCAAACTATGTCGTTTACATTTTAACGTCCGAACGTACAATGACATAACGTGTGGACGTTTAAGAAAACTTTCGGACGGTGTAAAAAGACGTCCGAACGTGTTTCGATGAACACCAGCAAAACAGCCTAATTTGATATACACAAACAACACAACAAACTAAACAAGGGACGGTATTTAATCGAAATGCATGAAATTGAGAAGCAAATTCATGAAGGAAGTTTTACCTGAAGTTCCTTGAGAGATCTCAAATGGATAGTGAAAACGTTTGAGAGAAGAGTTTGAGAGAAGTGAGTGAGTTTGTGATTTTGACAAAGTCTGGCGGTTTTAATGTGCCCAGTACCCGTCCGAACTCTGTAGATTCGAGTTCGCTTCTCAGTGGTTATATTTGCACATGGCCCTATCAAATTTAACGTCATTAAAATGCCCGATTCGAAAAGGTTCTAGAACTTATACAGTCCGGACGCTATTTATGGGTTCGGACGGTGTCGATGTCACGGGTCTGAAGTTTTGCAACGTGGAACCACACAATTCGCGGAAGAAGCATTTATAATTGTGCGGACCTTTTTTGTCCCGTCCGGACGTGGTTATTTTTTTGTTAGAACGCTGTTGACAACGTCCAGACTGAATAGAGTGTTCATGATGATTTTTAATTTGTCACTCTATCCTGACGATTATTATTCGTTAGGTGTTGTACGTTCAGACGTTATATAAAACATGTCCGGACGGGAGTGTAAAAATTGTGACAATTCTAATTGTCACTCAGTTACGATGATTTGGAATTTGTCACCCTGCAGCGAGTCTGAACGGGTTTCTTTTTCGTCCGACGGTCATTTGTTTTTGTGACAATTTTTATCGTCACTCATTCGCGACGCGTGTATGTCGTCACACCAGAAATACGTCCGAATGTGTTTTTGGCCGTCCGGACGGTTTTGGCATTCCTGGATGATTTTGGGTGACGAAGTTAATATTTTGTCAAGAAAGTTCACTTTAGGTGACAAAATTTTGGTTGACACCCAAAATTTTGTCACCTAAAACTAAATTTCTTGTAGTGTCTTCAACCTCTCATATTTACTATAATTTCTTTTATCCTTAAAATCACATTAAACCATTTCAACTATAATTAAAAATAAAAAATATTATACATTATTATACGATTTATGGTTATGGTTTTTTGATCACTAAAGACATTCCCTAAGTCAATAAATATGTTCAAAATTTTTAATACTTATTTTATCTTAAAAATTATATTTATAGAATTATTATTACTATATATATATATATATATATATCAAAATATTCCGCCCTCCTCAGACAAATTCCTAGCACCGCCACTGGTGTCATGGATAGTATAATAACAAAAAATCATGTACACCTACATCATTATAAAGACTGCAGTATACCAAAGGAATTTAATATATTTCAGGAGGATTGGGTTACAAATTAATCAAGGAATATTAAAAACCAATATTCCTTTTTCTCCCTTATATGCTCTCAAGCGACTATCTCACACATAAAATATAGAAAAAATAGCATTTTAGTTCTTGGGTTTTCACCTCTTTTATTTTTTAGTCCTTAGATTTAATTTTTTCAAATTTTGATTTTTAAATTTTATTTTTTTGACAAAAGAACCCTTCCTTCACGGCTCTGTCTCTTACCCTAACGGAAAGGCCTGCCACATCAGCCAGAGACTAATAAGGTTTCTCAACTTCAGGATGCTGACAAAGATGTTCACGAAGTTTCCAATAACCATGCGGTGGTTGAAGGGATTATGATGAAGGAATAAAATGCTGGGCAACAAAGAGCTCAAGTTAATGGAAAACAGGAGATACAGCCAGTACCAGAGCTTGCTTCTTCATCTGGAAAATCTTCAAATCGTGCTCCTCCTGCACGTCCTGCTGGCCTTGGACGTGCTGCCCCTCCTCCCACCGTTCCTATGTTGTCCAGCAAGCCATTCGTCAGGCAGCTGGAGATATGCGGCTTATGAATCCAGTTTCATTACTGGAGAACCACTCTGCATGCAGAACAAGTAGGGCTGGGCAGAGAGTGCTGCCAAACGGTCAGGTTTGGAAGCCTCATTTGTTGCTGCTCTCTTTTGCATCGAAGATCCTGGCTGAAGCAAACGCACTTTTAAAGTTGCAAGATAGTCCGCCTGGAAGGAAATTCGGTGATTTTTGTGAGGGAGAGAGAGAGAGTGCGCGAAGGAGAGAGACGAAGGAAAAGGGGAATGAGCAAGGGAGGTTGGAATTTGGGTTTCGTCTTCAAAGAACCTGGGGAAAGTTGATGGCTGGCAAAGCTGCAAAATCTGTTTCAAAGGCATTTGGGGACTACCAGGACCCATGGCGGGAGAAGTTGCCAAAATACAAGGATGAGCTATCCAAGGGAGCTTGGGGGTACTGGGAATTTGGGGCCTGGAAGCCCCTTGGCATTAGTTCCCGTCGCAGAGCTAGACACTACAAAAGATTTGATTTTCAGCGATGAACCATCAACTTTTCTTCGCTGATAAAGTAAATGAAATGTTTTCAGCGGCGATTGCAAAAACTTGTCACAAAACACTCCGTTCGAACCGAAAAAAAACCAGTTTGAACGGTGCCATGTGGTTGAACGAGGTTTTTGGCAACGACATGTGCTTATCGTCGCTCAAAAGAAACCGTCAGGACGACACGCCGTCATCGCAGAATATCTGTACACGTCCATTCGAACCGTCAATTGCGTTCGAATGGATGTGGCGATGATCATGGTCGAACGAAATGTTTCGTTCGAACGGAGGTGACAAATGTCCGATTTTAATTACTTGCTGAGTGAGGCGTTGTAGGCAACATCTCTTCGTTGCCTTCAACGCCTGAAGTTGGTCGAACGAAATCCTCTGTTCGAACGAATTTTGACAAATGTCTTATTTTCATTGCTTGGTGAGTGAGGCATTGCAGACAATGTCTCGTCATACACTGCAATGCCTGAACACGCTCAAATGTATAGTATCGTTCAGCACAAATTGACAATGGCGTTTTTTAATTGCTTGGTTTGTGAGGCGTTGCATGCAACGTCTCTTCGTTGGCTGCAACACCTGAACTAGTTCGAACGTATAATTCGCGTTCGAACGAGTGTGGCAGGATTGTGCCACATGTTAATTGTAGACACTTCAATTTGTGGCATGTGTCAAAGTTTGTTCGAACTAGGATATGTTGTTAAACAAAACCAATCATCGTCTACCTCCCGAAACGATCTGGTTTTAAAAGCTTTGCTCGAACCAAATATCCACACTACGTTTGGTGCTACATTTCACTCAAAAAAACCCAGGTTCTTCATTTTCAGTTTTCAGATTGCTCAGCCTCGCTTCCTCAGGTATGTGGATCATCTCCGTTCTCTTTCATTATTTTCCTTCATAGTTTTCTTTAACATTTAGATTACATAGTATCATTTTACGTTCATCTAGTTTGTTGCTTACAATACCATAGTTTTATGCTTACAATATTACAATATGTTTTCTACGTTTTCGTTTTTTCCTTATTGAGAAGATATGTTTTCGTCTATGTTTTTATTAGTTGGAGTCAGAATTTTCATAGGGTTGTTATACGATTTATCCGATCTAAGTTTTCACAGTTTTCACTATGTGATGTTTTTGTTATACGAATTTTCACAAATGCTTGCAATATATTACGTTTTATGCTTACAATACATTGTGCTTTATCAAATCTAAGTTATACGATCCTTTTTTTCCTTAGTGCAAAGATGTTTTCATTGCAGTATATGCGGTTTAATGAAAAAACAAATTGCTAAAAAAGTGACTATGCTATGACTATTTATTGAGGTGCAAAGTTTGTGTATTTTTTTTATCACAGATCAATATTCTTACTAACTTAGCCAACTTGACTTGTAAACAGTAGAGTAGATTAGGACTAGTGATCATTTTCTTTTTTGTTTTCCTATTTTAATAACATATTGTAGGATAGAAGATATTCCTTATGATTTTATTAAGATAATCACTTTATTTTCAATATATAAGAATTAATTTTAGCTTGAATTATTTTGCAGCTTGAAAAATGGCACCAAGAAGACGTGCTTCATCATCTTCACAAGCGGCTCAACAGTCATTGTCTCTAGCTCAGCATCAAGTGTTGATTTACAAAAGACCGGTTGTTATTGAGCGAGTTGTTCGCTTGAGGGATTTCAACGACTTGAAGTATGAAGGTCAGAGCATACAATCTAACTTTGAGGAGAGGGGATGGGCTCAGTTTCTCGAATCTACCGGTGATGTATACGTCGATCTTGTGCGTGACTTCTATACACAAGTTCTCACTGTTGATGCTAATATCGAGGTGCTGACTATCCAAGTGAGGGGAGTCTTTTTCACATTATCTGCTAATATTATTGCTCAATTTATTAGATTACTGAGACCCTAGGTGCCAGCATACCCGACCGTTGGCCCTTCGTTTGACATGACACCGGAAGAAGTGTGGAAGGAAGTGACAGGTGAAGATATGACTGTGTCATCTACATTGATATTCCATCGAGATCTGACGCATTCTTCCGAATGCTTCATCTTATTATCGTTTGGGATGTGGCGCCGAAACATCACCGGTCCGAGCTTAGTTTCGACAGGATTCCTTCTCGTTATGGTTGCGCGTCGGACTCCTGATTGATCTCCCAGCTCTTATTGTTCAGTAGATACTTCGAGATGCACGGTATACATCTGAAAGAGATGGTCTCCCACATGGCTTGCTGATCTCGCGCATGTTGGTAGCTGCTGTGTTCCTATTTTGCCTGATGAGAAGATACGATCTCAATTGGGCCATTATGTCGTAGTACTTTCAGTCGCAGTGCAACTCATCTTCCTCGTGCTGGAGCATATGTTGCTGGGGATGTCGATCCAAATGAGGTTGCCATGGACGCGGACTACCTCCTCGTAGCCATCCCACACAACGAGGAGGAATCCACTTATGAGGTTGGTCAGAGCTCCTCGAGCAGGTCGAGCGTCCTCCATGGATAGACATGCTATTGGATGAGTTTACGATGCGGATGGATGAGAGATTTGAAAAGATTGAAGCGGAGATCCGTGAACTAAGGAAGGAGCGAGACACTTGATCATCTACTATCTTAGTATTTTGTGTGACACGTGATCAGTTAGTGTTTTGAGTATGTTATGTCTTTTACCGTATGTTTTTATTATGACTATCTAGACATTTTAGTATTTCTGTATCGCACATTTTGGGATATTATGTATTGACATGCCTTTTTATGTTATTATGACTATTAAGACGTTTTAGTATTTCGGTATCAGACATTGTGAGATATTATGTATTCACATGCTTTTATGTTACTATGATCACCCACTAGTGTTGGATTCATATTATAAGAAACTTTTTATGATCAATTAGATTATAAAGATATTATACATTGATTCTGTAATTGCAATATTTAAATCCAATACATTAGTCTATGAAAAAATTTGAAAACAAAAATATATATATACATTATATATAGTAAACTTCTTGGGAGCATAAATGTATACATTTACTATATTTATATATATAGAGAGAGACATCTAACCATATGACTAAAGAACAATGCCACTATATTAATATTTTTTTAATTTTTCATATTTAAATCCACTATATTTTTTAACTTTAATATTTAAATCTACAATATTTGTTAAACAAAAAATAACTTCTATATTAATACATGAACGTAGTTTAATATAAGTAAATTAAACATGATTTTATCATTACAAAAATTTAACTTAGATTTAACTTAGTACTATACGGATTAATATGTTCACATGTATGCGTTCGAACGGATACATGTCGGTCGAACGAACGTACGACACACCTTTTAACTTAATTTAGTTGCTCAAATGCAGCGTATAAAGTAATTAATATTCACGTTCGAACAAACTTACTCGTTCGAACAGGAGTCTCACGCACCGTTTCACTTAATTGCTTAAACGCACTGTGTAACTTAATAGCATTCCCGTTCGAACGGATGTGTATGGTGCGAACGAAAGTATCACGTACCGTTTCATTTGATTGCTTAAGCGCACCGTTTAACTTAATTGCATCAGCGTTCGAACGAAATGTTCCATTCGAATGAGGTTGTTCTTTAACATGTTTCTAAATGCACCGTTTAACTTAATTTCGTTGTTCGAACGGATGTTAGAGGTGGTTCGAACGAAAGTGCCGGGAAGACAAAAAAAATGAGATGGGTTCTTCGGATTTCTGAAACACGCAACCCATCTCACCTGAAGGAGAAAGTGCACCAGAGCTCTCTCCGTCGTCTGTAAACTCCAGCTTGAGTCTTCCATCTCCATTGAAGAGCATATTTTTGGAGTGAAAACCTTGGTAAGTGAACTGCTATTGACTTCCATTCTATATAGTTTTTGAATATTTCTTCTCGTTGATTTAAAAATGCAAACTTTTGAACGATTATACCCATTTCGGTTTGTAGTCGGCGGTAAGCTTTTGATTGCTGTAACTCTGGGCAAACAAAGGGGAAAGAACTATCAAGTGAGCTGAAGCATTTTATTTGCCTGTTATTTTGTTTTTTGTTCTGTACAATGGGTCACCCGTTTGAGTTCCTTTGCTCCTCGTATTCCTTTTATTTATTTTTTCCAGATCGTTTCCTTGTTGTTTTGTTCAATTCTTTTTTCTTTATCTTGGTTTTTTTCATCTGATTTGGAAAAATTGACTTTAATGACACAAGTGTAAGAGTTGTGATAATTGTTTATAAATAGAAAAAATAAAATTAATTAGTTTATTTAATGGTTTTTGTAATATAAGTATATAAGAAAAGAAATTTGATAATTTGCTGGGCACTACTTCAAATATTATGAAGCAGATGCAGAATGCATCATAGATAAGCCCTACATTTAAAAAGGAAGCTTCACTCATTCTCTCTGCCCCCGCTCCTAAGCGCTACGCTCTCTCCTTCTCTTCCTTAACATCTATTGTTCTGGCCTTCCTCGTTTTGCTTCCATCATTTTTTTCTCATCTATATAGAAATATTTTAGTTACTTCTGAGTACGTGTGTCACGCTATGGAGGAGGTTATTGAGAAGACTAAGCAGCTGTCCTGGGGTGATATTTTTGGTTTGTTCAAGCCCAACTGAAGCAGAGGGAATATTATTTGTCGTGCATCGTTGGTGGGCACATTGGTGTCGAAGAAGGTACATCCGTTTAACATCATTCAACCGATTATTAAATCGGGTTGGAGGTTTGTGTCAGATCTGAAGATAAAGGATGCGGAGCCGAACAGGTTTATTTTCACTTTTGCTACCATGGACGAAAAGGACAGGATACTTTCCCAGGGTCCTTGGAATTTCAAAAGTTCCTATATGATCATGCAAGAGTGGGATCCCTCTCAGACCCTAGATTGAGTGGAGTTATCAGAAGTGGTTTTTTGGGTTCAGATTCATAAGCTTCCGTTGGAAATTATGGATGAGGATAACGCTCGGCTTATTGGGAGAATGCTGGGGACTATATTGGAGTTGGATGATATTGATGCTCATCAATCGTTCATTTGCCTCAAGATCAGATTTAATACTTCAAAGCCTCTTGAACCAGGGTTCTATTATGCTCGTGAGGATGGTGTTTCAGTTTGGATTGGATTCAAGTATGAAAGGTTGTCATCTTTTTGTTTCCATTGTGGTCTCCTTGGTCACACAATTGGCACCTGCTACCAAAATTCTCCGCATCCCCAGAATTTTGCTTTGAATGATAAAATGAAAGGAACTTCGAATTTGGGAATGGTAGGAGAACTGCGTTCGGGGGGGGGGGGGGGAGTCAAAATATTAACAACACGGAGGAGAAATGGCAGTCTATGCAGATAGTCTCTAAAATGGGAGCATTTCCGGTAGGGGAGACGGTGATGGCGGGTCTATCACCCTTTCCACAGTTTGGTACGGCTAGGGCAACGGCCGTGAAGCATACTTTGGACAGCAGTGTTCGACATGGAAAGACCGCGCAATTACGGCGATAGGAGGATTTACTGAGCGATATGCGTAACCTTCATGATATCCAAGGAAATTCCGAGATTTTGGGGAGGGGTAGTGCAACGTGAATAAAAAAATTTCAAATGATTTCCTGGCGCCAATTCAGCATCCGACTCTAGGTGATAGTCAACAGTTAGAGGCTACCTGAGTCTCTTTGAATATTTTGCATTTAGGCCGTGGTTCATTGGATGGGCTGAGAAAGGAGGTTGGATCTGAAAGTAGTTGGGTGACTACACTGACCCATAGCCTGGTACTTAGGTGCAGCAGTGGGCTTCAGCAGGGTAGTGGATCTGGCTGAATTGGTTAGATGGATTTATCAGTCAAGCCTGCAAGTGGTGATTGCACCAATCTGGAAGTCCGAAGTGTAGCTGATGAGGTGCTGTTAAGCCTGGAACCTAAGCGTGGCAAGGAACATCAGTTGTTGGTGGATGGTAGGCTGGAAAATTCTTTGGCTGACCTGTTTCATGTGGGGTTGGCAGGCACGGAGACATCGTCGATTTAAAAAGAGTGGTAGATCTGGGCAGAAGGTCTTGGCTACTAGGAGGGAGTTGAATTCTGTTGGTTCTTTATCTACTTCTACGGCTGAGGAGGCGGGCCAAATCTTGCCCCCCACCTCTCCATGAAGCTCTTATCTTCGAAATGTCAGGGGTTGGGGCAACTTTGGGCAGCTAGAGCCCTTCGGGACATTGTGAAGACAATGGACCCGGCGGGAATTTTTCCTATTGAGACTTTGATTGATTGTGATGTTGTTACTCGTGTTATGAAGAAGATTGGTTTCTCTTATTTTCTTTATGTGCCTCCGATTGGTAGAAGAGGAGGTCTTGGTTTTTGTTGGCATTCGGATTTTCGTTTTAAGTTTCTTTGGAAATCTGAGCATATTATCCACTTGGAAGTGGAACCTGGAGGTGATGATCCGGCCTTTCTTTGTTCTCTGGTTTATGGGCCTGCAGTTTGGAAGGATAAAGCTGGATTTTCGGATGATATGCAGCAACTGTATCAGGATGATCAGAAGCTGTGGATATGCATGAGAGATTTTAATGATATCATCAGTTCTATGGATAAGCAAGGAGGGCGAGTTAGTTCTTCTTCTTCCTCTCGAGGTTTAGTTCATTTTATGTAGTCCAAGGGTTTTGTTGATTTAGGGTTTATTGACTCCAAATTCACTTGGTACAATAAACGTTCGGGTTTGCTAATATTCGGAAGAGTTTGGATAGAGGTATCCCTAATTTGCCTTGGCGGGTGGCGTACCCAAATGCTGCTATATATTATTCATTATCCAGTGACTAACTCTGATCTGCATAGTCCGCTGGTAATGTCTCTATTTGGATCAGCTGAAAGTGCACCAAAATCTTTTAAGTTCGAGGGTTTTTGGACCAAGGAAGAGTCCTGCGTGGGCGTTGGGGCAGCAACCTAGTCTTCTGTAGGTGGGATTTCTCATGCTCATGCGTTGTTCATGAAAATTAGAGCCACACGTTATGCCCTGCGGAAATGCAATAAAACATGTTTCGGTCTGATTCACCTTGCCCTTCAGTGCGCTAAGGAGCAACTTGCCCACTACTAACTTGCTTCTCCTTCGGCTTCTAATTTTCAGTTGGCGCAGTAGTTGAATGTGGGGCTGGACAAGCAGTTACGGCGTGAGGAAATACTATGGAGACAAAAGTCTCGGGAGACATGGTTGGTTTCAAGTGATCTAAACACTAAGTTTTACCATGCTTTGACTATTATTCGTAGATGCCATAATCAAATTTTGAAGCTAAAATATGAACGAAGTGGGTGGATATTTGGGAAGGCTGCGATTGGGAAGGAAATAGTGGATTTCTATTAGCAACTTTTTACTACTAGTCATCCCGATGTTCCAGATGACCTGGAGATGTTACTTGAACCTTTGATAACTGATGCGGAGAATGAAATGTTGATTAAAGTTCCTGATGCTGATGAGATTTTTGATATTCTCAAGAAGATGAGTTCGGAGAAAGCACGAGACCTGATTATACGACAGTTTTATTTTTTAAGCATTGTTGGGATGTTGTTGGCGTGGATGTTGTTAATGCGGTGCAAGAGTTTTTTTTATAAAGGCTAGTTGCTGCATAATCTAAATGCTACAAACATTGCTTTGATTCCAAAGGTGGACAACCCTTCTAAGGTCAGCTAGTTTACACCCATTAGCCTTTGCAATGTTATTTAAAAGCTCATCACCAAACTTATGACAGAACGTTTGAAAATAGTCCTCCCAAAACTTATTTCACCTTTTCAACTTGTTTTTTACCCGGGGCAAGCTATTCAAGATAATTGTATTGTGGGGGCAAAGATTTTTCATCGTATGAACCATAAAAAAGGCAGAGAGGGTTGGATGGCTATCGAGGCGGATATGGAAAAAGCTTATGATAGAGTTGAATAGAATTTTCTTCTGAAAATTTTGGAGCGGTTTGGATTTAGTCCTGTTTGGGTGAACTAGGTGGGTGAAACAATGCATTTCTACATCGTCATTCTCCATTCTTATCAATGGTAGCCCGTTTGGTAGATTTCAACCTTCAAGGGGTCTTCAACAAGGTGACCCCTCTCTCCATATTTATTTATCTTGTGTTCTGAATTGTTATACCATCTCTTACTACGTGAGGAAAGCCGTAGTTGTCTTAATGGTATTCATATGCGACTGAATGCCCCTAGCATTACTCAGTTACTTTTTGCGGATGATCTCCTTATTTTTGCTAAAGCTTACCTCTGCGAAGCTGTTACTTTGAATGATTGTCTGGATAAGTATATGGCTTGGTCGGGTCAAAAGGTAAATAAAGAAAAAATTTTGATGCATTTCAGTAAGAATTTTCGAGGACAGGTTATATTGCCTATTTTAGACCTTTTGCAACTGAAAAAATGACCTCCTAAGGCAAAACACATTGGTCTCTCATTGATTATCCCTCGTTGTACAGTAAGGGTGGTGGATGAGAATAAAGAAAAATTCTTGCAGAAAATCTCTAGTTAGAAGGCTATGGTTCTCTCTCAAGCCGGTCGTACGATGATGATTAAATCCGTTGCAAGTGCTACTCTATCATATCTCATGAGCTTTTATCTCATGCCGCAATTATGGTGTAAAGACCTTGATCGGGCACTGAAAAATTTCTGGTGGGGGTTATCAGGGAGAGCAACAGCTTCATCTCACTCTGCATGCTTGGAAGTCCATTTGCCTTCCCAATGGAAGTCAATAAATCTCTCGTGTCCAAGCTGGCTTGACAAATGATTACAGCTAGAGATAATTGTGGGTTCGTGTTTTGCATGGGAAGTATGTTAAAGGAAGGGATTTTTTGCATGTGGGGGCTGGAAGGCAGGTTTCGTGGGTTTGGAAAAGTATCGTGCAAACCCGTCATGTGTTGAGAGAAGGGATGTGCTTCCGTGTGGGAACTGGGCAGGATATCTCTATTTAGAGAGACCTGTGGCTTCCCTCGTTGGTTGGGTTCACAACTATAGCTCGGGAGGGAGCTGATGTTTCAAACTTGGTGACTATCCGCTATTGCTGCTGAATGAGGGTCGTAGTTGGAACTCGGTTCTTATTCGCAAGGTGTTCTCTTAAGAAACAGCAGATGCCATTCTCCAACTGAGGTTAACTGATGCTGGGGTAGGTGATTCTTTGTTTTGGCCGCTGGAAGCTTCGGAGGAGTTCATTGTGAAGTCGGCCCATAGAGCATTAGTGAAGTACAGAAGTCTTGCGGTTTCTCCTCTTCAGTCTTCTTGCTGGAGTGACCTGTGGCATCTCAAATTGCATTATCGGTTAAAATTGCTCTTGTGGAATGTGGTATGGGATGTGTTGCTGACAAAACTAAAGGTGGCTATTCAACTAGGAGGCCGTTGCAGTTGGAAAAGGAGTTTTTGTGTGAGCTTTGTGGAGAACACCCTAAATCTATGCACCACCTCTTGTTCGTTTGTCCTTTCAGTAGATCGGTGTGGAGTGAGTCTCCGTGGCAGCTGAATATTGTGGTGTTTGGGCAGGGTTAGTTGAGTATTGGGTTCAGATTATACTCCGCCCTCATCAATAGATTGGCATCCCGTTGGAGGACTAGCATTTGTTTCAAATTTTTGCAGCAAATGCAATTGATATGGTTTGGGCTGCTATAAACCAGATTGTGCATGGAGGAAAGAGAAGTGCTATGTGGGAGATTTCTTGTCGAGTTTGTCATTTGAGTTAGGAGCATAGGGATGCATGGCGAAAGAAGCTTCAACCGACTAGATTACATGTTTGGCAGCCTCCTCCAGATAACAAAGTCAAGGTTAACGTGGACGTTGCAATTCGCGATAGCTTTGCTGTCATTGTAGCCATTGCTCGTGATTTTCAGGGAACTTTCCTCGGCACATTGGTCAAAAATTAGAAGTTGTGGAACTGTTAGTCGATGAAGCCGATGTAGCAAAATTGGGAATGGATCTCACTGCTGACAAAGGATTTCGTGAGATTCTATTAGAAGGTGACTCTAAGCTGGTTATCAAAGCCATTCAGGTTTGGCCACGATCATTTGAGTAGTGTATTCATTTTACTGTGAATGAGATTCATGAAGTTGGCCAACGGTTCCTGAGTTGGCAGGTTAGTCATGTCTATAGAGGTGCTAATGAGTTGGTGCACCACCTTGCTCGCTAGGCCTCCGCTAAGTACAACTTTGTGGGCAATCCCTTTGTTCTGAGCTTTCTTTGGATTTATCTTGGTTGTATGCTGGTACTGGAATCTACTACGTCCATTCGGACGGATTCCAATCCCTAACCTTAAGAAGGAATCGATTCCTTGCATTTCGAGTCTCATTAGGTCAAAAGCATAAGGAAAGCAACAGTGCAATAAATTAAGGGAAAAGTACCCAAACAGTCCTTGTGATTTCTGTGACAAAATGGTCCCTGTGGTTTCAATTTAAACAAGTTAGTCCCTGTGGTCAGCAAACTGTTACACTGTGGCCCCTCCATCAATCCCGCCGTGAAACCATTAACGGAGAAGGTAATGTGATTTAGGGGTAAGTTTAGGGCATTCGAATCTTTTTTTTTGTTTTACGTTCTGTAAATTTATTTGTTTTTTTAAATATTATGTGAGGTGGCATTCAACATGTGAAAATTGCCAACTCATTAGTGTCCACATGATAAATTATTGACACGACAACGTTCTCTGTTAATGGTTTAACGGGGCGATTGATAGAAGGACCACAAGGCAACAGTTTGCTGACCACATGGACTAATTTATTCAAAAAGAAACCACAGAGACCAATTTTTGTCACAACTTGAAACCACAAGGACTGTTTGGGTACTTTTTGTAAATTTATTTATTTTTTAAATATTATGTGAGGTGGCCACGTGTGAAAATTGCCAGCTCATTAGTGTCACGTGGTAAATTATTGACATGTCAGCATTCTCCGTTAATGGTTTCACGGGGGATTGACGGAGGGACCACGGTGCAACAGTTTGCTGACCACATGGACTAATTTGTTCGAGTTGAAACCACAAGGACCATTTGGGTACTTTTTCCATAAATTAAAAGCTAATTCAGAACTAAAGTAAATTTGGTTTTTATCGATAATGATCTATCTTTTTTTTTTTTTTCCTTTTAAATTTCATTCCTCAACACTGGGTCAAGTTTATTGTATATGCTTAGACAAAAACAAGTCTTGGTGCAGAAGCCAAAGAAACAGAACAATCAAATGCTCTTGATCATGACTTTCAGCAGTTACACGAAAGCACCAGGACAATAAATTTCCTATGATCTTTTGTCATACATTTTGTGTTTTTCTTCTTAATAAGTAGGAAATTTGTTACAAATCAAATAATAAAACTTGACAAGATAGCAGATTCTAAAATTGAGCATTCTCTTGAGATATTGGTGAGAACCAAAAGAAAAATAAATGTTAATCCCTTGGAAAAAAACTAACAAGATGCATATTCCTAGATTTCTATTTGAGAGTCGTAATCAAGTTGAGTCGAGCAAACTAAGTTCACCGAAAATCCCATCAAACTATGCCATTCTTTCAAAAATTATATCCACAAAACTTAGCCATTCAACCAAACTCACAGCCACATATTTTATCCAAAAACTCCCCACAGTCATAGAGAAGAGTGGTTGTAATGGTGGTCGTGGTGGTGTGAAGATGACAGGAGTTGGAATATGTATCCAAAACTCCCCGCAGTAACCAGAGAAGAGTGGTTGTAATCACTACATGAAAGTTGGCCTATGTCGACAAAGGCTTCCGTAGGCAAAGACAAGGAAAGCCATCCTAGAATGTCTTCAACCGCGACATTCGGTAGTCGAGGGGTCGTGGTGGTTGCTGTGTCACTGTTGCCTTCTCTTGACAACTTTTCTTCTTCGTCAAGGATGCTTTGATGCTAACGGCCTACCAACTTGTTAAGACTGACATCCTCTTCTCTTCTTTGACGACCTTTAGGTTCTTGAACCATTGCACCTATTCGGTACATAGGGTGATCAAGACATTAGATCACCCTAAACAGAGGCAATGCTTTGTAAAGACATCTCTATGGAAGTTGTAACTTCCATGGCGGTTACCTGTTAATACGGAAGAGTTGCAATGTTTAGAAAAGTTGCAACTCTTCCCAGACGTTTATATTGCTATATAAATATTTAATTTGCAGATCTGAAAATAACAGCCTAGCAGTGACTTCCTTTCGATAATTCATTTTCATTTTCTAACAGTAGTATCAAAGGGCCACGGTTGATAAGGAAGAAGGAGAGTGATATCGGGTTTAACCAAGGAATGTGTGGGATACCTCGGAACGAGAGACCTCAGAGTTAATAATGGAGACCTCGGGATGTTTGTAGGAATGTCGGGAAAGGGTATAGATATCTCGGAATAGTAATGAGGACCTCGAGAAGTAATAACCCAGGATAGGTAGACACCTCGGGATAGTAATGAGACATTGGGATAATGTATGGGTATCTCGGGATGTTTGTGGGAACGTCGGAAAGCACTCAAAAATGCACTCTAACTCACACACTCGGATAGATAAGCTCACCACCCAAGTAGAACACAAAGGGATACAGAAATCACCACCCAATGTAATCCAACACGGATACAGAGCAAGAACTCGCCACCTATCGGAATCCACCGAAGGATAAGAGTTTGTAGAAGAAATCCTTCTTCAAAGTAGCCTAAGGCTCAAGTTGTATAAACACTCAAAAAATCTCTGTTCTCTTTTCCACTACAAGAGAGGGGTTTAAATAGCAAAGCTTGGAACAACCCTCCAAGCATGAGTAAATGAAAATTACATCTTCTATTAATTGAACATAAAAGACTCTTAGGGAAATGAAAAGACATTTGAAAATCCAAAAGAACAAGCTAAAAATAGCAAAATCGTCCAAAATTCGCTAGACCTCGGAATAAGCTGCCAGCCTGACCTCCTTGGAGTAATTTAACCATAACTTCGTCTAGAAAACTCCAAATTGTACGCCGTTTGATGCGTTGGAAACTAGACTCGTAGAGCTTTCCAACAAGCCATAGCTTGAACAGAAACCCTTCGTGAATCATTCCAGACTTTAATTTCAATTTCGACCTTCTGTGCTGACCACACCTGTGTCATGCTCCCTTGGTTGGAAAAGACTCGACCTCGAGGCTAACTCTTCATCTTCTTCTTCATGATATGGGGACAGGTCAGAAACATTAAAGGTTGCTGAAACTCCATATTCCCCTGGAAGTTCAATTTTATACGCATTATCACCAATGCATTGAAGCACTTTGAATGGACCATCGGCTCTAGGTCTAAGCTTAGCATGTCTTCCTCCCGGAAAACGTTCTTTCCTTAGATGAATCCACACCAAATCACCCTTTTTGAAAATTGCTTGCTTTCGGTGCTTGTTGGCTTGCTTGCTTCTTGTACTTCTCAGTTTGCTTGAGAATCCGATCTCGAACTTGTTCATGCAACTTCTTAATGTTCTTCACTCTCTCCTCGGCATCACCACTAAATTGATGAGTAGTAGGAAGTGGAGCCAAGTCCAAAGGACTAATAGGATTCTGACCATAGACAATCTCAAATGGACTACAACCCGTAGTTTGACTAGTGGACCGATTATAAGCAAACTCGGCTTGTGCCAAGAATTAAATCCCATTGACGAATATTCTTACCAACAAAGCTCCGCAATAAATTTCCCAAGCTTCGATTGACAACTTCAGTTTGTCCATCGGTTTGAGGATGACAAGTTGAACTAAATTGCAGGTTAGTTCCAAGCTTCCTCCACAGAGTACGCCAAAAATGACTCATGAACTTCGTATCTCGATCCGATGTGATAGTCTTTGGAATTCCATGCAGCTTAACAACTTCTCAAAAATAGAGATCCGCCACATGAGAAGCATCAAGAGTCTTGCTACAAGGAACAAAATGCGCCATCTTTGAATAGCGATCAACAACCACCATAACTGAATCTTTGTTCCTTTGAGTCTTTGGCAAACCCACAACAAAATCCATACTTACATCTTCCCAAGGTGAATTAGGAATTGGAAGTGGAGTGTATAACCCAGTATTTTGGCCATGACTCTTGGCAATGTGACAAATTCTACATCGCTCCACATGTCTCATAACATCTCGCTCCATTTTTGGCCAATAGAAATTTTCTTTGATAAGAGAAAGAGTTTTATCTCTACCAAAGTGACCAGCAAGTCCACCACCATGAGCTTCAATGATAATGACATTCCTCAAAGAGCATTGTGGAATACACAACTGATTGCCTTTGAAAAGATAACCATTTTGTAATAAAAATGAGTGATAAGGACCCTTAGAACATTCTTCCCATACCTTGGTAAAGTAGGGATCCTCCTTGTAAAGCTCTTTCACCACTTCAAAGCCCAAGACATTAACTTGCATAGTAGAAAGCAAGGAATGTCGACGACTCAAAGCATCAGCCACTTGATTTTGAACACCCGCCTTATGCTTGAGAACAAAGAAAATGATTGTAAAAACTCACTCCATTTGGCATGTCGGGAATTGAGTTTTTGTTGGCTATTCAAATACTTCAAGGCCTCGTGATCCGAGAACAAGATGAACTCCTTAGGAAGGAGATAATGACTCCAATGATGCAAGGCTCGAACAATAGCATAAAATTCTTTGTCATAAGTCGAGTATTTCTTGCGAGACTCACTCAACTTTTCACTAAAGAAGGCAATAGGCTTTCCTTCTTGGCTAAGTACTGCACCAATGCCAACATTAGAAGCGTCACAATCAACTTCGAACAAAATGTCAAAATTTGGCAAGGACAGGATTGGAGCTTCCGTCATCTTTCTCTTGATAACTTCAAAACTCTTCTCGGCTTCACTAGTCCACTTGAAAATACCTCCCTTCAAGCACTCGGTGATGGGTGCAATGATAGAGCTGAATCCTTTGATGAATCTTTGATAAAATGATGCAAGACCATGAAAGCTTCGAATATCATGAATCGACCTTGGTATAGGCCAAGTCGTGATTGCTTCAATCTTGCTAGGATCCACTTTTATCCCTTCGCTAGACACCACATAGCCTAAAAAGATAAGGCTCTCAGTAAAGAAATGACATTTCTTCAAATTTGCAAACAACTTTTGCTCCCGTAGAGTTGTGAACACTTGCCGAAGATGTTCCAAGTGTTGCTCCTTATGCTTGTTGTACACCAAGATATCATCAAAGTAGACAACAATAAAATGCCCAATAAAAGATTTAAAGACATGATTCATAAGGCGCATGAAGTGCTAGGAGCATTAGAAAGCCCAAAAGGCATAACCATCCACTCATAAAGACCATCTCGAGTTTTGAAAGCGGTCTTCCATTCATCCCCGGCCTCATTCGAATTTGATGATAACCACTTCGAAGATCTATCTTCGAAAAGATAGAAGCACCGTGAAGTTGGTCAAGAAGATCATCAAGGCGAGGAATAGGAAAACGATATTTGATGGTAATCTTGTTCACCGCTCTACTATCAACACACATCGCCATGTTCCATCCTTCTTTGGTACAAGAAGTGCGGGGACAGCACAAGGACTCATGCTTTCTTTCACCAAGCCTTTAGCCAAAAGCTCCCCAACTTGCCTTTGCAATTCTTCATTCTCCTTAGGACTCATCCTATAGGCTGCTTTGTTTGGAATGATGGAACCCGGTACAAGATCAATGCAATGTTGAATGTCTCTCATAGGAGGGAGACCATATGGAATTTCTTCGGGAATGACATCAAGGAATTCTTCAAGAAGAGATTGCATAATAAGAGGTGGTTCATTCACTTCTTCATTTTCTTCCATCACCACAAGAGCACAAACTTCGTTAGAACACATAATTCCTTCTCAACATCACATATAGAGAGTAAATTATTTCCCTCTCCTTTATAAGGTTTGGGAATCTTTCCAAACGCAAAGGACCCAAAATGATCCTTACTCCATCTTTGACAAACTCATAAGTATTCTTGAAACTGTCATGAATAGATTTCCTATCATATTGCCATGGTCTACCAGAAGTAAATGGCAAGCATCCATAGGCACAACATCACATAATACTTCATCTTTGTAATTCTTGCCAATAGAAAATTGAACAAGAGTGCGTTGGTTTACCTTCACCTCGTTTCCTTTTCGAAACCACGTAAGCTTGTAAGGTTGAGGATGAGGTTGTGTCTTAAGTTTCAGCTTCTTCACAATGTCTTCAGCCACCACATTCTCACAAACTTTGCCATGGGAAGTGCATCTTGTTTGAAAGATGTTTGTCCGTAGCCATTCATCACAATCTTCATAGACTGAACTCAAACTTCTTCGAACAACAAGTGATTCTCCAATGTCGGCATAAGTGACATCTTCGTCTTCCTTGTTTTCTACATCTTCCTCCATTGGTTCTTCTTCATTGCCTTCGTCCATCCATTCTTCTTCAATAAGAGTCACCACTTTGCGGTTTGGACAATCAGAGGCAATATGACCAAATCCTTGGCATTTGAAGCACTTGCGAGAATTAGGATTTTGGCGAATTGAACTCGGTCCTCCTTCATTCTTCGGGAGTTGAGGAGTCGCTTTGTTTGCTGCAAACTTTGGTGTTGAAACTTTAGGAACTAAAGAGCTCCCTCGGTTGGAATGACCTTCCTTTGCTCCAAATCGTGGTCTACTTCCATGAGCCTCCTTTTGTTGCTTTTCCACCTTTATTGCTAGCTTCACAACATCATTGTAAGTCCAATACGGTTGTAATTGGACAATATTGCCAATCTCCCCCCTTAGCCCACCAAGATAGCGAGCGATAGTTTGTTCTTCCGGCTCCGCCACATCACACTTCATTATGAGATGATCGAACTCAGCAGTATATTCTTCCACCGAAAGATCCTTTTGCTTGAAATTATGGAACTTAAGAAAAATATCTTGTCGGTAATTATCCGGCAAAAATTTTTGCTTAAGAACTTTTCTCATCTTTTCCCATGTAGCAATACGACTTCTTCCTTCTCGAGCACGCTGCTTCTTTAGATTCTCCCACCATAGAGAAGCATATTTCTTCAATCTCAATGCAACAAGCTTCACCTTTCTTTCTTCCGGCACCTCCTTATAATCAAAGATCCGCTCCACCGAATGTAACCAATCAAGAAACTCGTCCGGCTGCATCCTTCCTTCGAACTCGGGGATATCAACTCTCACATCTAGTTGATCTCGTTGAACTTCAGGGTTTCTTTGATTACGTCGACGATGATGATGAACATGTTCCTCCGATGATGCTTCACTTCGATCACGATAGAAAGGATTCTCATTCTCATGATGAGAAGATTCACCATCCGAATCATGATGAGAACCAAAAGGCTCATAATGCTCAAGACGTTGCTGAAGTTGTTGTAATTGTCTCCTTAGATCTGCAATTTCAACTTCATGGAGATCTCTTTCACGAGCTGGAGGAGAGTCAACATTTGGCCCACGACGACGACACCCGCCATGACAACCAAAAGCTCTGATACCACTTGATACCGGGTTTAACCGGGAAAGCGCGGGACACCTCAGAACACCTCGGAGATCACCTCGGGATGATCAAAGATAGATAGGAATAGTAATGAGGACCTCGGGAAGTGATAACCCGGATAGATAGACACCTCGGGATAGTAATGAGACGTTGGGATAATGTATGGGTATCTCGGGATGTTTGTGGGAACGTCGGGAAAGCACTCAAAAATGCACTCTAACTCACACACTCGGATAGATAAGCTCACCACCCAAGTAGAACACAAAGGGATACAGAAATCACCACCCAATGTAATCCAACACGGGATACAGAGCAAGAACTCGCCACCTATCGGAATCCACCGAAGGATAAGAGTTTGTAGAAGAAATCCTTCTTCAAAGTAGCCTAAGGCTCAAGTTGTATAAACACTCAAAAAATCTCTGTCTTTTTCCACTACTAGAGAGGGGTTTAAATAGTAAAACTTGGAACAACCCTCCAAGCATGAGTAAATGAGAAATACATCTTCTATTAATTGAACATAAAAGACTCTTAGGAAAATGAAAATACATTTGAAAATCCAAAAGAACAAGCTAAAAATAGCAAACTCGTCCAAAATTCGCTAGACCTCGGAATTAGCTGCCAGCCTGACCTCCTTGGAGTAATTTAATCATAACTTCGTCTAGAAAACTCCAAATTGTACGCCGTTTGATGCGTTGAAAACTAGACTCGTAGAGCTTTCCAAAAAGCCATAGCTCGAATAGAAAACCTTCATAAATCATTCCAGAATTTAATTTCAATCTCGACCTTCTGTGCTGACCACACCTGAGTCAGAGAGACTGAGTACAACACAGGGCGATTACTAAAGAGGATCGAGACTACCATTTTATGGCAAACTCTTTGTTTGGCTTCAAGTGTCACCTATTTCAACTGTATCTGTAATTCTCAGCAACTTGGTTGTGATTTATATTGAGTCACTATTGTAGGCTTAGAATTTACAGGTAACATCGAAGACTTGCGGAGGTATGTGACAGAGAAGAATTCATGTGCTTTTTGTTCGCAAACTATAGAACGTCCAGAGAAGAATTCAGGCGAAATTGCACTGCCGCCAGGATTTACAGAGAAGCCCATTGTGACAAAATCATTGAAGCAAGAAACAACCCCAATAGTGAATGGAGACAAAGGAAAAACTCTATGTAAGGAGGAAAGCACAGAACCTGAAGAGGAAGACGACTGGAAGGATAGTATTTCTTCTAACGGTAAACTTTTCGATATTTCAGACTCCATTTTAGTGGATTCATCTTCTGATATAGAGTCTACTATTGCAACGAACAAAATCGCTCCATTAAAATCGGGCGACGTTGCAAACAAAGACTCCTGTCTTGAACGTGCACTTAGTCCAGTGTGTAGGGAGTCAAATATCAAACCCACTAGTCATAACCTTGGACCCAGAATTCGTGTGTCACCCCGCAAGTCAGTGCCTTGCCCAGTGTATTTAAAAACTCAGGCTGAAGCAAATCGACTTGTTGAAGATTATAAAAATAAATCAATTACCTTACCAAACTTTAGCTAAAAATCTAGGCCTTTATTTGTTAGCCCAGTAAAAGATAAGACTTTTGAGACTTATGTTCAAAACCAATCTATTTCCCACATTACATGCAAAACAAATCTGTTGACTGTGCCTTTTAAAAAAAGGCATGATCCTTTGACCGTGAATCAAGCCAACCAAAACCACTTTTCCAAATCAAAATTTAAATATTCAAACCGGCCAAAAAATTCTGCTTATTTTCAGAATCAACATCGTCAAAATAAGCATTGTTATAGACAGAATTTCAACAGCTTTGCACAAAAAATATGGATGCTTTAAGAGGGAGAGTGTTCAAATACTCAGGGAAGGTTTCAACGACCTTATTGGATGTTCCCAACTCAAAAAAAGAATATTTCCTTCACAGTTCTAGATCTGGCAAAAAGAGAGATTTGTGGGAGTCAGAACTTGAGGAGACCTCATCCTATAAGGATCCAAAGGTCTATTGAGTTGGATTCCAGGGACAACTGGCCTTTGGATGCACATCAACATTCATATCCAAGACAAGGAGAAAAAGTGTCTCCACCAAACTCAAGGTTGTCATATAGGATGCTTGAACAAGTACAAAGGGAAATACTACAATTAAGTGTGGTGTTATTATTATGTGTATTTAAATAATAAGTTTGCAACTATAGTACTTGTTTTTGTGTATTTTGTCTTAGTTGGACACACTGTGAGCTAAGTGTAGTGTGAAGTTTAAATATTTGAACTTTAAATTTTTGAAGTTTAAATATTACACAGGATTATCTAAGAGTGGTTTGAGGTTTATATTTCTTTTAAACACAATATTTTTTTTTAATTTTTTTTATTAAGTATTTGTGTCATTACATTGCCTCAACTATTTAATATTTTATAATTATGAGCATTATTTTCCTACATTTTGAAATGGCTACTAAAGGGGGAATAGATGCTTCAAAAATAGAAAATTTGAATGACATGAATTTCAGGATGTGGAAAAGACATGTGACATATTTGCTCACACATAAAAAAATTATTATATGTCATTAACACGGAAAAACCAAAAATATTAGATAACTTAGATTTTGTATTGTGTATTGGAAATTCGTCAACTTTTTCCCATATCATATCCTTATAAAAGGCTTAGACTTTTATTAGCGTTAGTTACAATTGCCCTTTATTATTCGGTCCAAATCTATTGAGGACTGACATCTTTAACTAACTTTTTAGGAAAAAAAAATTAAAATCATTTATCTTTCTTCATTAAATCATCTCTTTCTATTACGATAAATATTAAAAATTTACTTAAATAATTCACTTAAAGAGTCTTTTCTCACTTTTCATCTACTCCCATCAAATTTTACTATTTACTTTTTTTTTTCAAAATTCAATAAAATTATAATGTACCTCAATTTTTAAAACAAGCGCTTTTCGGCCAAGTAAATCTAATTGTGCTGTCCGAGGCACACCACCTCTTTATTCCTCAAATGCTCTTTTGACATTTGGCATCTGTCAGATGCCTTAATTTTCCTCAGTTTTCCTTTCAAGTTAATGCCAAGTGTTAGAATTATGATAAATTTTTATAAATAATAAAAAACATTAGTTTATGTAGTATAAGAATATAAGAAAATAAAATTTGATTTAGTCAAATTGGAGGTACTGTTAATCTCCACACATTAAATGCAAACAAGACTCTTCCCTATGGAGAGCTTAAAACATCAAACTTTGAGATAAATATATTTTTTACCCATCAATTACTAGAAGTTTAACAAATTACACTCTAAACTAACCACCTTTTACTCATTGCACTTTTTAACTAAAATTTTAGACTAAA
>CM025854.1:10390461-10524104 GCA_003952965.2 Morella rubra
GAAGATTATACAATATTGTAGAGTGATGTGAACCTCATCAAGAATAACGAGACCTAACAATAATAGGGAATCCAAGATTGTTCTAGGACAGATTTGAATGGAAACCTCGACCCGTTGTTTATAACAAACAAGAACCTCGGTATAAAGAAGATGCCACAAACGGTGGTGGAAATTCCATTTGATAAGTCAAGTTGAACCCACGGGAAATCCCGATAAGTTCGAGTAGTTCTTCAAAGAACCAAAGAGAATCACAAGACCTCTCAAATAATATTAATCTCAAAGTTTTGTGTTAAATTGTGTTAAAGTGAATAATACCAGTTATATATCTTTTATATATAGCGTCAACACAATCATTTAGGACACGAATTACTCTTTTCTTAGATTGCAAGAAAGACCCATTTATATAATATTCCATTTATATTCATTTCAAAGGGCTTCTTGGGTGGGAAAAGACTCCAATTGGATTGAATATCTTGGCCATGGCCCTTATGCTATGAGTTATGATTGATTGAATATTCTCTTCATTTTTTGCGCGCAGACCTCAAAGTGACCATGGAAAGCGCAAGGCAAACGCACGGGTTGATAACCCAAGTGGTTTGAGGATGACCAAAAAGAAGAAGACAAAAAAGATGTCGTTATGAAGGCTGATTGTAGTGGTTGCTGTTTTTTTATTGGGTGTAAAGATGTAGATGTGATGACCTCGTTGTTTTTGATTGGTTGTAAAGATTGTTAGCCCAAGGTTGTTTTGCAAATAATCCATAATTGATTTTGATGATACAAAAATTCTAAGTTTTGAAGGATTTTAGATTTTATCATTATCAATCCACTATTTTTAATGTATTTCAAAGATTGAAGTTATTTCCTTAAACTATTTTTTAAGTGTACTTGAACACCATTACATAAGTTTATAAGATCAATTTTTCCCTTTGTAGGCGTTTAGAAAGGTTTTGGAATGGTTTGGATGCTTTATAGTTGAATTGGAGAAATTGCTGTCAAAGAACAAATTTTTCAACTAAATATTCACACATTGAAGACACATTGACACATTGAACTGTCTTCTGAGAGCTTATTTCCAAGCCATTCAAAGTGATTTTTTGGCTAAGTCTGGGAAGTGTTGACACATTGAAGGCATGTGTCGACGCATTGCACTGTCTCCCGAGAGCAAAATTTCAAACCATGTTTTAATGTGTCAGCACATAGCACAATGTGTCGACACATGGTGCAAATTTGCAAAAATCCTGGAATGACGCCAGATCGTCCAAAATGGTTCTCAAATGACTTTTAAACCCCTCCAACGGTAAAATGAAGCCACTTAATGACCGTTGAAGACCTAGGGGCTATAAGAAGAACGAGATGGAGAGAGAAAAAAAAAAGCTCGATCATCATCGCAATATCTAGAGAGAGAAAAAGCCTAGATCCAAAGAAATCCATTTGCTGATTCCTTCAAGTCCAAGAGCTCTCATTGTCAAATCTTCTTCTCTTGCTCATCATTGACGACCTAGCATCCAAAGAGAGAGATTTCTTGAAGAAGAGACAACACACTTTGCAATCAATCTGCCCTAACTTCTAGAGAGAGAAAGTGCTTTGAAGAAGAGGGAAAACCGCATCTACCAAGAAAGCTTGTGCTCCTACTTGCCAAACTTTAGGTTTCATTCAAGATCTTGTCCTTCTTGCACTTTATTGAGCTTTTCATTTGCTAATTCGGCTTAGAGAGCCATTCCACACGTTGTGAGCTTTCCACTCGCATATTCAGCTTAGAGAGCCATTATTCATTGTACCATCTATTGTAAAACATTTGAGTGTTGGGAAAACACTTGGTCCTACTTGTGAGAGTAGAAGAAATCCCTTGGGTTTTGGGATTTGTGAGAGAGTTAAGCGTGAGCTCGAAAAAACGCTTTGTAAAGGTTCCTTAGCACCCGGGAAGCTAAGGTGTATTTGCTATTTGGAAATAGTGAAGGAAGCCCAAGGAAGTCAATAGCCTTGGGGGTGGACGTAGGCAAGTGTTGGCCGAACCACCTAAAAATACAGTGTCATCTCTCTAACTCTATCACTCTTACGTTTCAGTACATATTTATACTTGTGGAGATTTATGCTTATGCTTTATCATTATTGCATATATTTTGCATAGCATTATACACATTTAGATCTGCATTTTAATTGTTAAAAGGGTATTTTTCAGATCTGAGTTTTTATAGAAAAAGGACTAAGTTTTTTATAAACCCAATTCACCCCCCCTTTTTGGGTTGTTATTTAGACTTTCAAAGATGTAGATGTGGTTAGAGCTGGTTGTGAAGTTGTTTTTTGATTGTAGTGGTTGCTGTTTTTTAGTTATGTTTTATGATGGACAAGTTGTATTATTCAGTTTGAACAAAATGTATTATGGGATGTTGAAGATATATTAAAAATGTGGACAGATTTTGAAGGAATGCATTTTGTTAGTAGCTTTTCTATTGTTCTCTGAAGAAAGTGCACAGAGGATCTACCTTTCACGCATGATGTTTAATAGGTGTCATTTGTTGCAGTTAAAAATTGGAAAAGAAATGGAAAGAAAAGAGGTGTCGTTTGCAGATTGTGCATTTGTTTAATAGGTGCCGTTTGCAGTTAAAAAATAGGTTGCTGTCACTTTAGCCACCTTATTGGTCTTGAAAGATTCCTTATATTAGTTTGGTTCATGGACAAGTAAAGTCTCATTGTTCAGTACACTTTCTTCTTCTTCATCCTAGGTTCATTAACAAATAGGATTCAAGTAAACTAGGCAAGACCACTTCCTCGTCATTTGCCAGCTGAAACATTAAAGAGGAATAAAAACAAAAGGACAACAAAACTAGAAACATTACAGAGGAATAAAAACAAAAGGACAATAAAACTACAAAAGGAAATTAAATAGCACAATAACAGTTGATAGAATTTGTGACACAAAAGGTGCTAGTTTTACATAACAATGATCACATATAAAACTACAACTTACAAACAAACTTGGGATTACAAATGCACATATCATCTCAGTTTCCCAAATAGACTACTAATCTAGAAAATAGACATACTACAACAATTGACAACACTGTCAAAGCGACCTTGTACTTCTTTACAAGCTTGCGATATTTTTCAACCTCCTCTCGTGCTTCTTCTCATTCTCGCGATGTTTTTGGAGAAAATCCTTGTGTTTTTCAACCTCCTCCTTCAGGATTTGCACTTTTTTTATCGACATTTAAACAATTCTTGCCTATCTCGCATGCGTTTCAACACCATTTTCCCATGTTCACACATTGGAGGATCAACCCAAGCAAAAAATCACATGCACGTTTAATCTTATAGTTCAGACAACTATAGAATCGACGTCAAAATTGTGCTCCGTGTACGAGGTCTTCATGTAGGTTGTGACACCACAATAACATTGTGGGCTGCCGAGCTTGCCCCACTTTGTGTAACCCAAGAGCTCAAACACTATTGGAAGAAGACATAACAAAGGTCTGTTGATTGCAAAAAAGAAAAAAATCCTTAGCTAACAGACAAATATATATTACATAAATTTGAACAAAAGAAGTATCTCAGATATATAATACCTAATTCATTGTTCATGAATGTATATTACCTAGAATACCACATGTAAGCTCATAGACCCTACTATTTGAGCAGCAAGCGTAGCACCAGGAAAATCAAAACTACATGGCCAAAATTTTTACAGTAGACTAAAAATAGTCCAAGCAAATTTTAAACTAAATAGTCCACCATATATAATTCGTGCATGCCAAACAATATTATAGGATTCACAACAGACAATCAAAGAAAGGTACAAAGAATTAATAGAAAATTGACATGTAATTATGTCAGTGCAAAGTGGAAAAGAGTAATAAAAATTAAAACAAATTTAAAGTTTTACTTTCAAATCTTTCTAATTGGAAATAAAGTAGAAAGAACATGAATAAGCACTCAAAATTCCGGTTGTTGATGAATAAGCACTCGATGTGGGGAAAATACCAGCTCCCCACATTGTATAGAAGATTCGCAAACAAATCACCACCTCCTCACATTGTATAGCAGATTCACAAACCTAACATAAAAAGAACTTATTTGCAAACAAATTTTGGTAATAGGGAAGGAATAATGGAGGTAACTTGCGAATATGCAAAGGAAAGTGATTAACCCAAACCTTGTGTGGAGTTCCGACAACCTCAGTGGAGAATTTGGTTTTGCAATGGAGGTCGATGTGTTTTTGCTTCGAACAGCAATGGGTTTCTTTTTGCTTTGCCTGAGTTAGTTGAATGCAAAAGTGGGTGGGGTGATTTTTGTCTTTTAATATGAGGTAGCTCATGTGAAAAACACGTGGGACGAAAAACGTAGTACGACATCATTAAAATTGAGTCAAAAATGAAAATGAAACGTTTAAGAAAGTTTAAGGGAGCGGGTTGACACAAGTTAAAGATTAGGGGGGATAATGGGATAAGTGGGAAAGTTTAAGGGATTTTTTTAATTAACCCTTTATTTATTTATCCTTCCACCATACTATATTTCATATGAGCTAATAGGACCGGAATATTATCATTGATAAAGTCCTAGCTCATATAATTCTTGATTTTATAATCTGTAACTCATTGGACGCTCGAATTGTTTCTAAAACAATTTCACAAATAAATATATTATATAATATATTAATTTCAAAAAATCTTTTTCACAAAAATTACTCTGGCTAGAGATTTCTTTTTCTAGAGTCCAACCCTATACAGATATACTTAATATACTATCTCACAAAGAGACTGGTGCATTCCTTATTGAACATTTATATAAACTCATTCATCACGCACAAGACCCGACATTGTTTGGAATATTTGACCTAGAAAGATCATCACCAAATGACTCGGTCAGAACACAAGTACACAATAAACAAATTGCATAAACCTCTTAGGTCTAAGGATAACATAAACAAATTATGCTGAATACCTTCTCAACATCAATGACCACTTCTAGAAAGTATCCATATTTGATCTGTTCAGTGCATGTACTCTTACAATACACCCACTCATTTGCTTTAGGTCACCACCTTGATGACTAAGTACATCATATTTAATAGAGGCATAACGACTGTAGACCTATTTTACATAAATATGTACCTTGGTCTAGAACAAAACATTAAGTGTACAAGGAACTGAAAGTCATACTCCCCGCTTTCGATTCATTAATCATTGGCATGACTTTTCTACAATGTCACTCAATAATAACCGTGTAACATCTTATGCCACAAAATATTATCCAATATAATAAATATAAATATGTGGCATCTAAATAACAATTATTTAGAATAATGATTTTTAGGGATTATTTTGTACAAAAGACTGATGCAGAGACGCTTGGAGGAGGTGGTAGTGGAAGACGGCTGAGGAGTTTGAACAATCACTTGGGGCACCAATTGTGGGAGTTCCACCCACAGCTCAGCACCCCAGAAGAGCTTTAGCATATCGACAATGCTCGCCGAGCTTTCTCAAAAAGCCGCTTCTAGAAGTAGCATAGCTCTGACCTCCTCATGCGGAACTAGGTCAAAACAGAATCCCCTTTTCCGATAATTCTTTGTCGTTCTTGTTTGGTTCTGTGATCATCATGAAACTAAGACCTTAGATGAAAAGTAAAGTGTCTTTTTATTTTATGTATTTTTTAACGGCTTTTCTTGATTTTCTTGATCCTACTGCTTAAGAAACGGTTTTGTCCATTATATGAGAATTTAGATGCCTAGGCTCTGTTGCTATTTATGTCTGTATTGAAAATTAAATTGAGATAATTTTCCCCTTCTCAAGCGCATAAGGCATTTTCCTTTCACAGTCAATCGCAATCTTTATAGGGTAAAACATTCTGAAAGATCCAATGTGGAATGATTCTTAGAAGTTTAAGAAGCAAAAAAATTGGTCTTGGGACTATTGCATTGCACAATGTTGTTAAAACCCCAATAAGTTTAAAACAGAGAATCTTAGCTTCTGCATTAAGAGCCATCTCGAGGGTTTGCTACCTTACTGAAGAGCTTTGGTAGATACTTAGTTATATTCTCATGCAAATAATGCTTGAGATGGTATACGTCTTTATTTCTCCTTTTCCTATGATGCTGAAAGCCACCAAAATTTCTCCTTTGGCGAGCGCCAGAGGCTAGGCATGTTAATAGGTTGCCGTTATGACTATTGTAGCAGGATTCTTTTTTTTTTAATCTGTTTTCCTCCTATTTTTGTATTGTGAGGGTTAACGTTTATCTATCATAGTTTTTCTGGGTTTCAAGTTAAAAAAAAAAAGGGTAAAGTACATAAACAGTCCCTGTGGTTTCATGTTTTGACAAATTGGTCCCTGTGGTTTCAAGTTGAACACATTAGTCCCTGGGGTAAGCATCATGTAACAAAAAGGTCATCCCGTTAGATTTCCGTCAACCCACTTAACAATGAAAGCTTCCGGGAGGACCTTTTTGTTACATGATGCTTACCCCAGGGACTATCCAGTACAAACTCATACCCCAGGGACCAATTTTGTCAAAACGTGAAACCACAGGGATTGTTTATGTACTTTACCCAAAAAAAAAATGAGGCTTGAAATTCGAAATGATCTTGGTTCTTCTATGCTTGCTCTCTTTTAGATTTTGGTATATTAGCTTGTATTTCCAGTATATTAGTTTGTATTTCCCTTTGTACTTTAGTTTGCAATGGAGAACCCCTCTTTTGAAACTTTACCTCAAGTAGAAGTTGAAGAAACAGAAAAGGTCAGAGAGGAGTTGGTAACAATGACCATACGAAGGGCCATCAGTTTCTACTCAACAATCCAGGCACATGATGGACTACAGGGGGTCCCTGTTTTTAATTCCAGGTTTGGTAATATTCAGAAAAAAGAAGTTGCTTACATAAGTTTTTGCGATAACGACTGCCTAATCTATATATTCAGGTAGAATTCAAAAGCTTAGTATACCATGGTTGAAAATTGGGCTACCAAATTGAGTCTTTTATGGATTATCTCAAGATGGTATTGTAAGAATAATGCCTTAAAAATCATTTGTTTGTATAATAGTTATTTAGATGTCACATGTTTATATTTATTTATTGGGTAATATGTTGTAACATAAGATGTTACATAGATATTATTGAGTGACATTGTAGAAAAGGCATGCCAATGATTAATGAATCAAAGGTGGGAAGTATGACTATTCGGTTCCTTGTTCACTTGATAGGTCTACACTCGTTGTGCCTCTATTTAATAGGATGATGGACTTCGTCATTGAGGTAATGACCTTACGCAAACGAGTGGGTGTAATATAAGAGTACATGCACTGAACGAGATCAAATATGAATACCTTTGGAAGTGATCATTGATATTGAGAATTTATTCAGCACAATTGGTTTATTGTATCCTTAGACTTGACAGGTTTATATGGATCTATTTGTTGTGTACTTGTGCTTTGACTGAGTCATTTGGTGATGATCTTTTAGGTCAAATATTTAGATAACGTTGGGTCTTGTACATAATAAGTGGGTTTGTATAAATTCTCAATAAAGGATCCACCAGTCTCTTGATGAGCAGTATATTCAATATATCTGTATAGGGTTAGACTAGAAAAAAATCCATTGGCCAATGGTATTTTGTGAAAATATTTTTCAAAATTAATATATTATTATATTTATTTGTGAAATTTTTTTGGAAACAAATGATATTCCAATGAGTTACAGATTGTTAAATTGATAATTATATGAGTTAGGGACTTAATCGGTGATATGCTTCCGATCCTATTAGCTCATGTGAAATATAGTGTGGTGGAAGGATAAATAAACGAATAATTGTTAGCAGAAGGGATTTCACAAATCAATCTCAAATACTTGGGGTAAATTGTGATATGTTAATGGATATGATCACAATTAGTATAAGCCTAAAAATTCGGAATAAAAGAATATAAGGAGTTAATGGAAAAAGAGTTTTTCCATGTGATCCTACGGCCGAGATCGAGGTCCCTAACGATCCACACTATATCACAGCTAGGATTTAGAAAAAGAATATAAGATTGTTAATCCTATGATTAAGGCAACCCAAGAGGGGGGTGAATTGGGATTCCAAACTTTTTCGCTTTAACCTCCAAAAACGTGTTTGCAAAGTAAAGGATAATTTACCACAAGTAATTAAGCAAGTATTGATGCGATAAGCAAATATGTGCTAAATATAAAGAGTAAGGTTAGAGAAGCAAACACGAGATTTTTAGGTGGTTCGGCAAACCCGCCTACATCCACCCTCAAGCTCCTTTACCGAGCTTTGAGGTTTTCCCACTATCTTCAAATAGTGTACATTTTAGCTTCCGGGTGCTAGAGAACCGTACAAGTGTTTCTCGGGCTCAACACTCACATCCAAGTGATTTTTAGCTCACCACTCACAACCCAACCAAGCTTAAGATATACCCTCTCTAAGCTTCTTCTTTAGCGAACAACCTCACTAAAGGAATCATCTCTTTTGGATAGGAAGATACAAGAAACAAACTCTCTCAAAGAGTGGATAAGAAAATGAAAAGCTCTATCTCTTTGATTCACACAATGACAAGGATAAAAAAGTGTAATTTGTGTGAATGATATGAGAAATATGAAATAAGAAGGTTTAAGATATTTCTCAAGCTATGTAAAAAATATGTGGTCGTTCTCTTCTTTAGAGACAATAGGAAGGTCTTTATATAAGCCACATAAGAAAATTAGCCATTTCTAGCCGTTGAGCGTCGATCTGTCAAAACGCTACATGAACCGGTCGACCGTTGCAGGTTACAATTACCCCATCGGTCACAATGTCAGAACTCAACGGATCTATTTCAAAACATGGACCGGTCGACCTCTCAACTCAAGCACATGATCCAATTCATTTAAAACCATGATTTTTACCACTTTAAAACACCCAATTTTAAAGACTAACTTCCAATAAGTATATAAAAGGTTTGGGAGTTGATTGGGGTGTTTTGAAACCATTAAAACATTTTGATCTTCCAAACAAAGGTAAAACGGTTTATGCATGTTTTGAAAGATATGCAAGTGTGTAATTCAAATCCTTATCAAAAGTGAAACTAAGAGTTACAAGTTATACCCTATTATCTTTAATTTCACTTTTGAACTCCTTATCTTCTTGATCTTCAATCTTCTTGTCTTTGGCTTTTTGATGAAAATGTCTTTGTCTTTGAAGATGTCTATTTTGTAAACTTAATCAATTTATTGAAATCATCAAAATATCTATTGTGAACAAAAGCCAAAAATCTCCCCCTTTTTGATGATGACAATAAATTGATAGTTTTGGGATGACTCCCCCTATCTTTTGCAATTGGACAATGATTTGAAACTTAAGACAAAACATTAGTAGCCATTGGATTCAGAAAAGAATAACACAGCCATTGTTCATAATCCAATTCAAGTCATCAAAAACTATCAACACATTTCTCCCCTTTGTCACATCAAAAAGACAAATGATAAAAACTTAGATGGATGCATTGCCTAAAATTTGATAAAAATTAAGATATGTGCATGCATTTGTTAGATGTATGCCCTCAAAACCAATCATTTTGTAATTATGAGATAATTATTATTATTGATTAATCACTTGTATATTATTTTGGGTACATGCAATGACATAGATGTCATATTGTGGAGCAATATTGTAAAAAGTCAGGCCAATGATTAATTAATTGGAGGCGGGAGTATGACTTTTCGGATCCTTGTTGACTCACTTTGTTCTAGACCGAGATACATGATATGTACAATAGGTCTACACTCGTTGTGCCTCTATTAGATAGAATGATGGACTCCATCATTGAGGTGGTGACCTTAAGCAGACGAGTGGGTGTATGAAGAGTACATGCACTGAATAGGATCAAATATGAGTACCTTCTGGAAACGATCACTGATGTAGAGAATGGTATTCAGCACAATTAGCTTATGTTGTCCTTAGACTGAGAGAGTTATGCAGGTTTGCTTGTTGTGTGCTTGTGCTTTGACTGAATCATTTGGTGATGATCTTCGTAGATCAAATATTCCAGATAAGGTTGGGTCTTGTGCATAGTAAGTGAATTGTATAATTGCTCAATATGGAATCCACCAGTCTCTTAATGAGGCAATATATTCATTATGTCTTATATTGTTGGACTCACATAAAACGCTGCGCAGCGAATTTTGTGAAAATTGTTTTGACGGTTTTTACTTATTGATATATGAAGTAAGCTATAGATCTTGTGATTTCTTTGAAAAAGAATTGGATTCGGGATATTTTGATCGAGTTTTCTTGGATGAATTTTTTTTTTTCTAATGGGTATGAATCGCAAGGAGAGAGAGAGAGGTTTCTCCTAATTTGGCCACAACCAGTCGCCGGTGGTGGCTCAAAAGGTCGAGGACCACGGCTGGTGATCCCAGGTGGCCTTGTAGCGGCACCGCGTGGCCTGGTGGCCAGTGGTGGCCTCTGTTGTCCTGTACCCCTCTCGGGGTACATCGATGCACGCGGGTGGAGGCCTTTTAGGCCTCCCCGCGGCCTCCCACGGCCATCTCAGGCCGAGAGGTGGCCGGCCAAGTGTTGGCCAATGCCTCACCGGCCTGAGGGTGGCAGGGCGGCTAGTCATACTGGCAGCGCCGCTGGGTGCAGCCTCTGCCCTTGGGGGCCAAACGGCGCCCAGGGCATGAGATGCTCTGGGTTGCGCGTTTGGGCCTCGAGTAGGGCAATAGTTGCCCTACCAGGCCCAAGGCCCAGCAGACCCAGCCCAAACGTTGGGCTGGGTCCAAAAAAAAAAAAAGGGTGAGTGGAGCGCACGGGCTGGGCCCTGTTGGGCCAGCCCATGGCCGATGAGATCCGTGCCATGGCAGCCTATGCGGGGCTTGGGCCATGGGTTGGACCCGAGCCCGTAGCCCAGCCCAAGTCTGGGTTGGACCCGGACCACTACCCATACCGACCAGGTTGGACCCGACCGGTGGGTCAACGCTCAACCCGATTTGACCGTTGACCGTTGACCAACCCTGTTTGACTGGGTTGACTGGATTAAAAAAATTTTTTTAAAAAAAATAAATTTTTTTACCGATTTAATATAAGTGTTAAATGGGATTATTTTACAAGAAAATTAAATCCATGGCCTTCCATTGTTGGTATTTGGGAATTTTATTTGATTGATGATTGGTTAAAACTAAAATAGTCACGCCAATTGTTGATTTTATAATTTGTCCCGTATACTTCTTGTGAACATAAGTGAGCGTGTATAAGTAGTGGGGGTGTTGACTAAAATAGCAATGCCGACCCATTACAAAATTACATGTCATTTAGACGATGGTTGCACTTAACCAAATAAACGCGTCCACTAAAATAGTGTAGATGGTGTTTATGTTGGTGGCCAAAAGAAATATCAAGAATCATGAAATTTGTATATGCATGATATACAACATGTGATGTGATCATGATAAGTAGATGCTACTTGCTTTTATAAGTTGTGCCATGATTACTAAAATAGGATTATGTGCACATAAGTTGAAAGTTCTTGATACCCACTGCAAACACCGAATATAAATGTTATATTCTGCTTTTTCATTTGGTTGCTGTGATTCAGTGGGAGGTACCATTAGCTATTAAAATCCCACTTACTTGTGGCATCTAAGACTTGGTCATGCTAATCTGGATAGGATCAACAGATTAGTAAGGGATGGGCCATTAGACCTTTTGAAGATTGAGCCCAACCCAATATGCGAGTCTTGCTTGCAAGGAAAGATGACCAAGAAACCTTTAAGGAAAAGGAACTAGAGCCACAGAGTTGTTAGAGTTGGTTTTGCCTCCTGCTCTTTGATTAGTTCTTCCAAGCCTGAGAACTCATAATGGGTGTTAAGCATGGTCACCTCTTTCAGGCATCTAGTTGGTGTTTCTTGTGAGGGCTATGAGGAGTTGAGGATGTTGTTTGCAACTTTGGAGAAGGAGAGAAATCAGAGTTGCTCTAAAAGGCTTGAATTCAATAGTTAATTATGAAGGGAAGACTTATGTTTTGAGGAAGAGTAGGAAGTAAGGGAGGGGACCGCTAAAATCTTTATGAAGCTCATAATTATTAGTTGGAATGTTAGGGGGCTCAATGATAGAGCAAAGCATTGTAGAGTTGGTAATTTGTTTTTGTTTTTGTTTTATAAGTAGTGTTGGTAATTTATTGAGGGGGTGGAAGCCAGATTTGGTTTGTCTTCAGGAGACGAAGGTGGTGATTGTTATTAGGGCTATTATTAGGAGTCTTTGAGAGGGGTCCATGTTGGTTGTGTTGTTTGCAGGCAGAAGGCACTTCAGGGGGTATCTTGATTCTTTGGGACACAAGGGTCCTTGAGTTGGTGGAGTCTTGTGTTGGTAGTTTCTCGGTCTCAGTGATTTGGGGAAATGTTGACGATGGGGTTCTCGGGGGTTTATGGCCCCAATGTTAATAGGAGGAGACTCTTGTGGGAGGAGTCGGCCGAGGTGGTGGCTTGGCAGAATTTACCTTGGTTTTTTTTTTTTATAAGTAAGGCAATTTTATTGAAAGAAAAAAAGAATAGAAGAAGCAGTATGAAGGACTATACTGAACCCTCTAGACCAAACAAGTAAGAAAACTAATGAAATCCGAAAACTCCTAAAAGGGAGAACCCAACATAGCATTCACCCACAAATATGAGGACTGCAAAAAATTAGCCCTCAAACCCTCCACAGAGAGTTGAAAGGGTTGAAATCTATGATAAACTATGAGGGGAAGTCCTATGTTTCTAAAAGGAATAGAAAGGATGGGAGGGACCCGTGTATGTCTAAATGAAGCTCAAAATTGTGAGTTGGAAAGTGCGTGGGTCGAATGATAGGGCGAAGCGTAATAGTGTGAGAAATTTACTAAGGTAGTGGAAACCAGAGGTGGTGTGCCTCCAAGAGACTAAGTTGATGGAGGTGACGAGGGTTACTCTTAGGAGTTTATGGGGGCATCATGTTAAGTGGTGTAGTTTGGAGGCGATTGGTGCATCAGGGGGCATTCTAATCTTATGGGATTTGAGGGTGTCGGATATGGCGGATTCTTGTGTGGGTAGTTTCTCAGTGTCCGTGGTTTTTAGAAATATTGAAGATGGTGTTCAGTGCATGTTCTCAGGGGTTTATGGCCCCAATGGCGACCGGTGTTGGAGATTATTATGGGAGGAGTTGGCTGGAGTTTTCGCTTGGTGGAACCTTCCTTGGTGCATTAGAGGCAACTTCAATGTCAACCAGTTTCCAAGTGAACGCTCTAGGTTAGGTGGTTTTGGGAGTGCTATGATGGATTTTTCACACTTCATTGTTGAAAACCTATTAATGGATATTCCGATGTTGGGAGGTACTTTTACTTGGTCGAATGGTAGAGCGTCTCAGTCTTTGTCGAGAATAGATCGTTTCTTTTTTAATGCTGATTGGGAGTCCTTTTTTCCTGAGTTCTATCAAAGGAGATTTCCGCGATTATTCTTGGATCATTTTCCCATCTTATGCGAGATCGGTAGGCATGGTTGGAGCATGAAACCTTTCCGTTTTGAGAACATGTGGCTTAAGGCAGAAGATTTTCAGGATATGGTGGGGGAGTGGTGGAGGTCTTATGATTTTGCTAGCTCTCCTAGTTTTAGGGGGGATCTTAACGTTTCTCACTTCCCAGTGAACGTTCGAGGTCGCAGGGTTTTAGCAATGCTATGATGGAGTTTTCGGAGTTTATTGATGAGAATTGGCTGATTTATACTTCATTGTTGGGTGGTGATCTCTTCACTTGTTCTAATGGAAGATTTGCTCAATCGTGGTCTGATGTGAGAATTTATTTCACACATTTGGTCATCATAATTGTGTTGATTTAGAGCATTTTGTATGTGTTTCTTTGCTTAGTTGTCTAGAATTTGAGGTATTTTACATTTACTGAATTATTAGAAATTCTTGGTATTTTGCAGTTTACATGTGTTTGATTAGGTGAAATTGGGCTGATGTGAAGAGGCCAAATTCGGGTTAGGTCAACAAAGCAAAACCCTAGTTAGCCCGGTCTAGGCAAACCAGAATACTGTTTGATCAATCGATTGTAACGGGAGCTACAGACATCGGTTTCCAGTTTTGTTTGATTCTCTGGAAAGCTAAGACGAAGGCCTAAAACTTTTATGAAGAGCCCGAAACCTAGTTACCGTTTTGAAGTTCAAAATCCAGCTGGAAGTCGGGGAACAAATCTGCCAAGAATTTCGGGATTCACCAAGTCAATGAGAGGTTGGGGTCCAGCTCACAATGTGAGGCCAACGTGTGTTTTTATTTTAAAGAAAACCTAAACATCTATTAGGTTTTGGTGTGCCGCATGAAACAAGAGGAGGAATAAATCAATTGAAGGATTCATTGGAACTAACAAAGGAAACTTTCCTTTCTCGGAATTCCTGGAATTCCTGAAACACCCTTCGGTATTTGGAGCATATCTTTTGATATAGAACTCGAATGAGGTCAATCGTGGTGTCTACGAAAAGCTAAGAGAAAAGGCTACAACTTTCATGTTTTGGGATTTTCCAAAAAAGGAACAGCAAAAGGTGAAAATGGAGCATCAAGTCAGAGGTCGAGGGAAAACTGCCTATTTGAGAACCCTGTTTTAAGGAAACAAAGAGGTTTTGAAGGAAGGAGGGGGAGAACGACTAGGGCACGAAAAAAAGGAGAGTTTTTCACCACTGGAGAGGAATCCGAAGCTTGGAACAAGGTGAAGAAGACGGAGGCTGAATTGGAGTTTGTCAACAATTGAGATTCTCGATCTACATATAGTTCCTTCTTAATCCTTTTATCTTCTCTTCTCTTTGTATAATTTTCATTATGAATTCCAGAGTTGTTTTGATTTATTCTGATTTTGCTATGAACTAATTTCTATTGCTAAGGCTACGATGTAGCCTCTCCATGACAATTCTGAAGCTTATTACCATGTGATCGAATTTTTACCATTCTTTTTGAAGTATACATCATTGAGTTTAATGCTTTCAATTATCTGGCCAATAGTTGAATGATTTGTTGTGTGCGTGTTAACTCGAGAGATGATGCACGTAGTTTAGCTTCAAATGATGTATGCCACGAATTGAACGAAAGACAGGAATGTGCCAACGTGATTTGTGCGCTTTCATTAGAAATATTATTAATCTTAATGTGCTCAATTGCTTCTAAATTCGCATAGACATATCGCGGGTTGTTGTATGTTTCTAATTCTACTCGAGAGAGGGTCTTAGATAAATTAGAATATTTCGCCGTCAAAGAGGTTGATAATTGACTGATTGCATGGTTAGGATTTTGGATTTGATTGGTTAGGTGAGTCGGATGCCTTAGTGATTTTCTTCTTGGGTGAAATTTTTTTTTTTAAGTTTATTTATTTTTGTTTCTGCAAATTCAAAATCCACCACTTTTCTTGATTTTCAAATAATTTAGAATTAGAACAATTTCAATAGTTAATAGGTGAGTAGTCCTCGTGGGTTCGACATCCTTTCTTATTACTATACTACTTGTTACGATTTCGTGCACTTGCGAATTTTCAACAACATGGTCCAGGATTGACCGTTTTCTTTTCAGTCCTATTTGGGAGTCCTTGTTTTCAGTATTTTATCAGAAAAGATTACCGCGATTGTACTCGGATCATTTTTCAATAATCTTAGAGAGTGGTTTTGTGGGAAGAGGTAAGAAGCCCTTTAGATTCAAGAACATGTGGCTTAAGGCAGATGAGTTTGTGATAATGTGGGGATGTGGTTGAGGTCTTTTGCTTTTTTTGTGTTTCCTAGTTTTGTGCTCGACTCTAAATCGAAGGCTTTAAAGAGGGATATCAAAATATGGAATCATGAGGTCTTCGGGGACGTTCTTGAGGAAATCTTTGTGATTACATGAGTTATCTTCTCTACATTTCTGGGGAGTTAGATCACTTGAAGAGGGAAAGTTAGGAAGTTGGAAGTTTCTAGGGAGTTAGATCTCTTGATCAATATGGAGGAGATTAGTTGGAGGAAGAAATCTAGAGCTCTATGACTCAAATATGGTGATAAATGCACCAAAAGTTTTCATGGGTGGCCAATTCCAATAAGAAGGTGAACTCTATTTCTTCGTTGGAGTTCGATGGGGAACTTGTGGAGGATCTGAGCGTATTTCTGATGAGATAGTTTGCTTCTATAATACTTTGTATAAGAGCTTCTCTCATGGAGACCATTACTGGATGATTTGGGGTTTGATTTGATTACCGGGGAGGAAGCAGTTTGGCTCAAAAGACCTTTTGATGAAGACAAAGTGACCGGAGTTGTGCGGTGTCTCAATGGTGATAAAGCTCCCAGTCCGGATGGCTTCTCCTTGGCCTTCTACCAATCTTGTTGGGATTTTATTAAGGGTGATGTTCTCTCCATGTTCAATGAGTTTGTCCAGGTTGGGAAATTTGTTAGAAGCCTCAGTGCCACTTTCATTGTCATAATCCCTGAAAAGCAAGAAGTAGTTGAGCTCAAGGACTTCCACCTTATTAGCCTTGTGGGAGGGGTCTCTAAAATTCTGGCAAAAGTATTGGCTAGTAGGCTAAGGTTGGTTATGGATAAAATCATTTTGCCTTCCCAGGGTGCCTTTGTGAAGGGAAGACAAATTTTGGATTTGGTGTTGATAGCTAGCGAGTGCATCAATTCTAGGTTGCATTCTAATTTGCCTGCAATGCTCTGCAAGCTTGATATCCATAAGGCCTATGATCATGTTAACTGGAGCTTTCTTCTATATGTTGAGAAGGTGCGGCTTTAGTGCTAAATGGTGTAGATGGATTGAGTTATGTATTTCCACTGTTAGATATTTGGTTATATTGAATGGTTCTCCTGAAGGCTTCTTCGGTAGTTCTCGTGGCTTGCGCCAAGGAGATCCTCTCTTGCCTTTTCTGTTTGTTATTGTTATGGAAGCTCTGAGTAGGACGTTGAACAAGTTGGTGGCGATTGGATCCATTGAGGGATTCACTGTAGAGAGTGGTGGGGTGTGCATCTCTCATTTACTCGTTGCTGATGATACACTTATTTTGTGTGGGCTGAGGAGAGTTAGTTTCACAACCTTCGTGCCTTACTTCTCTGTTTTGAGGCGGTGTCTAGACTAAAGATTAATCTCCCTGAAATCTGAAGCTATTCCCATTGGCGTGGTGGTAATGTCCAGGACTTGGCTGATATTATGGGTTGCAAACTTGTAGAGCATCTTCTTTGCCTATCATGTCAAGGTCTACCTTTGGGCTCATTTCAAAAGTATTCACAATTGGAACGACATTATTGAGCGAAAGGAAAAGAGGTTGGCTGGGTGGAAACAAAGTTATATTTCGAAAGATGGAAGAGTCATCTTGATCAAATCTACTCTTGCAAATCTCCTGACTTATTTTTTTGTCTCTTTTCCTAATCCCTTAGCTGTGGCTTGTAGATTGGAGAAGTTACAAAGGATTTTTTGTGGGGTAGAGATGGAAATTAGAACAAGTTCTATTTGCTTAAGTGGGAGAAGGTTTGCTGCCCTATTAGGTTTGGAGGGTTGGGTATTAGGCGATTGACCACTTTCAATAAGGCTTTGCTTGGAAGTGGTTGTGGCGCTTTGCTTTTGAGCGAAATAGTTTTTGGAGGAATGTTATTGTGGAGAAGTTGGGAGTGAGGTGGGCGGGGTGGAGGACCTTTAGAGGAGAGAGTCTAATGGTGTTAGTCTTTGGAGGTTTATTAGTAAGTGGTGGGATCTTTTTAGCCAGAACATCCGGTTGTGGTGGGACGTGGAAATATTATTCGTTTTGGAGTGACCTATGGTGTGGGGAGAGACCATTGAGGTATGCATTTCCGATTCTCTTTGCCATCGCAAGAGATAAGGATGCTATGGTGGGGATTATTGGTAGAGGAATTCTGGTTTTGGGGCTTAGAATGTCCAGTTTGTTAGGGCAGCAAATGATTTGGAATTGGAGGGTTTTTTTCCCTTCTTCACTTTACTTTATTCCAAGGTCTTAAGAAGTGGGGCTGAAGAGAGGATGTGTTGGTTGGGATCCAAGTCTGGCAAGTTCACGGTGAAGTCGATGTATGGGCTTCTTTCTTGCAGCCCTAATGTTTCTTTCCAGTGGAGGCAGATTTGGAGGTCCCATGTCCCTATGAGAGTCGCCTTTTTGTGTGGGAGTTGTCCATTGGAGGTCCCATGTCCCTATGAGGATGTGTTTGTTTACTGGATTGGCTTCCTTTGTAGAAGTAGTGGGGAATCTGTGGATCATTCTTTCTTCATTTTGAGGTCGCCAGGGACCTCTGGTCACATGTTTTAAGCATGACGAATTACTATTGGGTAAGCCTTCTAGGGTGATTGATGTGTTGTATTGCTGGAAGAGGAAGTTCGACAACCCTCTTGCTTTGATAGTGTGGAAGATGATCCCTTTGTGCATCTGGTGGGTTATTTGGCGGGAGAGGAATGGAAGTTGTTTTGAGAACACTTTTACATCTCTTGAGGGGTTCAGGGCACGCTGATAAATTATCTTTTTTTATGGGCCAATGCTATGTTGGGTTATCCTTTCTCTGATTTTTTAGATTTCATTAGTTTTGTAGCATGTTTGGTTTAGGTTTTCAGTATAGCTCTTTGTACTGTTACCTTTTTTGGTTCTTTAATAAAAAGCTATCCTTACTTATTAAAAAAAGAAAGAAAAAGGAGTGTCAACGAACAGTTTTGCTGTGCATATTTTTCCATTAAATCTCTTGATTTCTAGCTCACAAATCAGCTCTATATCTTCGATATTTTCTTCCATATTTTAGCTTTTGTACAATTAGCGTATCATATTACAGCTTGTAGCTTTCATTGTATAGGCCTTGTCTCATGTGGCCACTTATTTCTTTCCATGTATAGCTTTACTTGAAGAGACTATGTAATGATCAATACACTCAAGGCTAAACTATTCAGCCAATTTAACAAAATCTTGTCATGGTATCAGAGCCATTACTCTGACCCATATCTCCAGTTTCCTTTGGTCTTGTTTCTTCTCTTTTGTCTCGTCCTTCATTGTCTTGAGAGTGTCTTATTTGTGGGTTTCTAGTACTTCAGCTTCTCTCGCTTTTTTTTGGTCTCTCGGCAATTTTCCAGCAAACCCTTTTTCTGTGTAGCTGTAGGAATCCCATGTTCTGACTTGTGTTGGTATTTCTGACGTGGTTCTTGGTGATTTGGCGCCTTCTTTTGGATGGCTGTCAAAACCCGGTGGTTGTTTGCAACTTTTGATTCGGGGTTGTCTGTGGTTGTGTTGGTGTTGTCTGTGTCTGTTTCGTTGTTGTCTACAGTGGTTGTCTAGTTTTCTGGTCATTGTGGGAGACCTCGAGTGGGTATGTTTCTTTTGACCTTCGTGTGGCTAGGGGAGACGTGGATCTCTGTTTTATTGTGGACTGTGTTGTTTCTCGCGTGCAAGACGTGGATCTGTTTTAGTTGTGGGCTGGTTTTTCCTCTTTGTTTTGTCGTAGGTTGCTTTGGTGTAGGCCGCAGGAGTTGGCTTTGGTGGCCTGCTTTGTTTTTGGCTGTAAGTTACATCTAATTCAATTTTTCATAAAAGAACCAAGCATATTGAGGTTGACTTTCATTTTGTTTGTGACAAAAAATGGTTGGAGACACCACCCACTATGTGAAATCTGGAGATCAATTGATAGATATATTCACTGAGGCTCTTTGTCATACTCGGTTGGAGTATATTGGTTCCAAGTTGGGCTTATATGACATATATGCTCCAACTTGAGGGGAAGTATTAAGGAACATTAGGGTTTGTATAGTTATGGAAAGGATTTGGGGGGTTTATTGTTTTTGATATTTTCTTTATATACTCCACCATGTATTGCCCTATATATATTGGATGTGTGAGGGAGAAAGGTTAACACACTTTCTTCTCTCTTCTATGGAATCCTTAGTTTCTCTAACACAACAGAAGTGACGAACTTGATGAAAAAAATAACGCACAGTGTGGAGATCCAAGATGATAGTGAATGATTCGACGGACAACAGCTAGGTGAAGATGCGAGGAAGTTGCATAAACTTGCTGACAATATGGACTACATAAAAGATTTCTGGCCATGTGACGGTTAGGTAGACAAGACTACCAACTAATTGTCGATAGAGAGTGGGATCATCAAGGAGGGCCCCTTCATCACTCTGATATTTTACTTTTATTTCCATGGGACTGTCAACAGCTATAGTATCGGTCAGTCGAGCCAAGGTGAAAAGATCCTCAATATATTTGATTTGATTGAAGAAAATATCTTGTGGCTGACGATGTACGTCCAAGCCCAAGAAGTAGGTGAGCTGGTCGAGATCTTTCATATGAGAGGTTGTATGTAACAGTTGTGGAAGCTTAGAAATAGCACCAAGTCAAAACCAGTAACAATAATGTTGTCCTCATAGACGCGAAGATGTACTATACCCTTAGTTGTCTTTTGTAAAAATAAAGATGAATCATACTAACTTTGGTTGAATGAGAAGCCAAGTAGATTGCTTCAGAATTTTTCAAACCATTCTCGTGGTGTTGCTTCAAACCATATAGAGAACGCTTCAATTTACACACATTAATAGGAGAAGAAATAGTCATACTAGAAGGAAGTTTTATGTCAAATTCTTCCATGACATTTCCATGTAAGAAGGCATTCTTTACATCAATTTGATGTAATGGCCAGGAATGAGAGGCGGCAATTGCAAGAACTGTCCACACAGGGGTCATCTCAGGCACAGGTGCAAAAGTCTCATCATAGTCCAGACCATATTCTTGTCTATTCTCTAGAGCCATCAACCGAGTCTTGTAGCAGTCTAAAGATCTATCCGAACGAAGCTTGATAGAGAACACTCATTTCCTTCCAATTGGTTTCAAAGTTGGAGGACAAACCATAATTTTTTAAGTTTGGTTTTCTTCAAGTGCTCGAAGCTCTGCATCCATCACTTTTAGCCAGCACTCAAGTTTCATGGCTTGTTTAAAAGACGAACAAATAGGAATGGAGGAAAAAGTCACTGTCAAGCATAAAGGAGAGGGATAACCAAACCTCTTGGAGGGTCTTCGAACCCGAACACTTTGTCTGAGAGTTGCAGGTGCAGTGTTGGAAGCTGATACTGGACTAGTATCCGAGGAATAATCAAAAGGATGAGTCGGTGCTGGTGGGGAACGTCTCCAATACACTATGAGAGGCTTTCTAGAGGAATCAAAATGATTGTGATAGAGAAATGTGATCATAATGAGTGCAGAAAAAATACATATTTTCCACAAAAACCACATTCTTTGATATACGAGTTCTTCAAAGATGAGGGTCGTAATAGATAAACCGTTTTTGAGAGAGAGAATAACCTAGGAAAGCACATTTGATCGACTGAGCAATAAGGCGACACAAATGACTCAAGTAGAAGAGTGCAGACAACATCTAGAAGGTGGTGATTCTTTCTCTCAATCACATCATTTTATTGTGGTGTGGATGGGCAAGACCGCTGAGAAATGATTCCATGATTTTGAAGAAATTCCTAAAAAACATTAGACATGTATTTGACCCAGTTGTCAAAGCACAAAACTTTTCTCTTGACAGAAAATTGAGTCTCAAGATGAGCACTGAAAATCTTAAACACAGAAAAGACCTCACCCTTAGAATGAAAAAATTATACCCCAGTGAATCTACTATAATTGTCATGAATGTGACAAAGTATTTGTAGTTGGCATGTGAAATTACGGGTGACATGTCCCACACATCATTATGTATCAATTCAAGGTCTAACTTGATCAGGAGTGTGAGTGGGAAACGTCCGAATTTTGCTTTTTCCAAGTTTACACAAATTGCAATCAAAATGGACAACGCTCTAATTGAATGTAAACCAGTAAATGATAAATGTAACAAATTATGAAGTATTTGGATGTTCTAGGCACCTATGCCACATTCAGTTATCAACTTGAACAAAATGAAAAGTAATAAAATTCAAAGGTAAATGAATAATGGTAGATGAAGAGGAAAGAAACGTCTCGCTTTTGGCCTCTTCGCGATCATCCTACCAGATATTTGATCCTGCAGAACACAACCAGATTGAGAAGATTCAATGTGACAGCCATTGTCAACCAACTGACCCACGGAAACAAGATTAGTAATAAGACTAGGAGAAACAAACACATTGGCTAAGGAAGGAGAAACATCGGCGACAATAGTGATAGACAAGGGACTACCATTTGCAGCATGGATCTTGAGATTTCCTGTATACTTTTGCACATTTGTAAGAGGAACAACACTATTGGTCATATGGTGGAAAGCTCTGAAATCAAAAACCAATGCTATGAGGCAGAAGAAATTTTACCTGATTCGCCTAAAGCAGAGAATGCTGAAATAATCATTTGTTGTATCCTTTAGGAGTTATGGGCTGAACAGGACTTGGAACATTCAATGGAAAAGAAGCGGTATTCACATGGCTAGAAGCACTTGAAGAGCCAACAAAGAAATTTTACTGTTTTACTTCTTTGGAGGTCAGATAGAGCATTCCTTAATGATATGACCAAATTTTTTACAATAATTGAAAAACTTTTTGGAGCAGTTCAAAGCATAATGACCAAATCCCTTGCAACTGAAGCATTGGAGAGTACTCATGTCCCTCCCGCATCTCCTCTCTTGCACGACATATGCAGAATTGGAGTGATGTTGTTCTTGTTGTGTGAGTAAGAATTCGTTTATCCTCACAAAAGAGATCAGATCATTCAGACATGCATCCAATGTGGACTTCTCAGTTCATAAAATTGGATCTTGTGGCTTCGACTGATCCCTCTTATACAGGAGATCTAGTAGCATAGACAATATTAATATACTCAGTCCAAAGAGGAGATGGGGAGGTTGTCCTGTGTGAGATTGGATAATTCAAATTGGTCTGGCAGTATTTGTTTGACTATAGAGCTTTTTCACCACATTTCGGAAGCTAGTTTGGACCTGAAAATTTGGAATAATATTGGGCTCAATAGACCCAAGAATCCATTACATAACTTGAGCATCCTTGACTACCCATTTGGCATTTTCCTCCTTTTCTTTTGTCTTTATCCGAAGAAGAACTACTGTTATCATTATAATCTCAGAGATCCGTGCGGGTGACAAAGATTTTGAACTGAAATGCCCAATGATGCAGGGGGAGCTGAGTCAATGAGCTATCAGATTCCACATTGATTGAATTACCTTGAGCAGTAGATTGAAGGAAACTCTTAATTGGGCAGTTCAATAACTTTGGCTACGAGTATCCGATGACCAAAAAGCTCCCTTGCAACTGAAGCACTTGGAGCCCTAGCTAATCTTTCCTTTATGTCCCAGATCCCGCATCTCCTCTCTTGCACGACATAAGCCACGAGAACAGGTGCTAGAAGTTGGAGTAGATGTTGACATTCCATTGTGTGTGTGAGTAAGAATTCGTTCTCAGTTTGAAAAGAGATCAGATCATTCAGACATGCATCCAATGTGGAACAAACTCTCTCTAAAATTGGATCTTGTGGCTTCGAATTTTATATGCTTTTTAGGATCCCTATACTCAGGAGCTAGTAGTAGGATTAATATACTCAGTTTTCCCAAAACAAAATAGTTAGAGAAGAATAGTGTGAGATTGGATAATTCGAGCTAATTGAAAAGTATTTGTTTGACTATAGAGCCTTTTCAAATAGATCCACATTTCGGAAGCTAGTTTGGACAGCTGAAAATTTGGAATAATATTGGGCTCAATAGACCCAAGAATCCATTACATAACTTGAGCATCCTTGACTACCCATTTGGCATTTTCCTCCTTTTCTTTTGTCTTTATCCGAAGAAGGACTACTGTCATCATTATAATCTCATAGATCCGTGCGGGTGACAAAGATTTTGAACTGAAATGCCCAAGCCGAGTAATTCTTGCTATTGAAGTGGACAAAGAAAATATCTAACTGTCGCTGGATTTAATGGCTAGCATAATGGCCAGCAAATCTTTCCTTTGACATTACTGTTCTAATTCACAAGTGTCTTTGCCTGGTGGTAATTGGAACCATCATTAAGAGTTGCACGCTGGGAAAGCTCTATAGCCGTACATCTCAGTGGCCAGGTTTCCACTTCCCATTCTTTGACCTAAAAACCAAGGTCCTATAACGTTCTTAGATGAATTTGCACATATATGATAGTTTGGCTTTTCTTCCGTTCAGAAATTAAACTGAGGTTTTAGTGGTAGAAGCTGGATGCTGAGAACACATAGAGTTTTTTTGTCATGGGCAATCTCTCTTTGCTAGCAGGGTTGTGTTCATCCTGAAATAAGCTTGAGGAAAGTATATTTATATAATTGGGCTCGGTAAGGATGTCCACTTAGGGGATGTTCATTTTATAAACAAATTGTGAGATTTTTAAGATTTTTGATAGAATTGTGAATATTTATGTAGATCGAAAAGGTATTGAATTTGTGTGAAAAGTTGTTGGAGATTGTGTTAAAAGTATTGGTGTTTGTATAGGATAATTTTATTGCATTCACTTGTAGCCTAGAATATGTTTACAAATGAACATCCCCTTAGAAGTCAGAGGCATGCTGTGTTTATAAGTTGAAAGATATATCTTGTCCCTTTCTGTTCATTTCATTTTGCACTTGCGCCAGCCATCTACAATGAGTATTCCATGCTTTCCCAAACGATCGGTCCTATGGATCTTCCCAAAAGCTGTTATGCTGAAGAATGCTACTCCTGGGAGAGCTTTAACTTTCAACCTAGTTTTCCGAGGAAAAGAACTGGTCCTGGACTGTAGAGCTTTAAAAGATCTTTAAACTTGAAAGCTATGGTGTCCAGCAGGACCTAAAAATAATTAGTTCTCACTAGCCGCAGAGTCCAATGAAGATTAATATCATATTCTTTACTGTAGTGTGTCAAAATACCGTAGTGCTTGCCAGCTCAGAGTATTTCATTGTTGCATATCTGCAATTCAGTTATCTTCAATCATATGTTTGCTGTCTGTTAAATGAAAGCTAGCTTAAACTATTGTTCGCTCAATGGATCCAATGGCTAAAGTGGTTTGGAAGATGATTTCGTTATGTATTTGGTGGTGCTTGTCGAGGGAATGCAATCGAAGATGCTTTGATGATTCTGCTATGTCATTCGAATCAGTTGCAAGACACTTTCTTACTTTCCATTTATCTTTGGGCTAATGCTGTGATGGGTCCTTTCTTAGATTTTCATGACTTTGTTAGCTATTTTGCTTGTATGCTTTGAGTGAGTTTAGTACATCGTTTGTACTGTTCTCTCCCTTCTCTTTATTTTCTTTCTAATAAAGTTAGCAGCTTATTCATTAAAAAAAAAATAAATGTATAGAAAGTTCATAACAGTAATGTGCGACAGCACTTATAGTTCATAACAGGTCATTTGCAACTTCTGTTATGTTTAACGCTCTCTTTTGTTACAAATATTATTAGGAAGATCTATACTACCCACATCCACTGGTTTAGGATATCCTTTGGGCATCTCTTTACCATGCATAAGAACCTATTTTTATGCGTTGGCCTGCAAAAAGGTTAAGGGAGAAGGCTTTGCACTCTGTAATGGAGCATTTCCACTATGAAGATGAAAATACTCGGTATTTATGCATAGGGCCTGTAAATAAGGTATTGTTATGAATTGTCGATTTTGCTCGTCTCTTTTATTTTATTTTCGTATGGCAGGAAGTTCATTTGAAGCTAAGAGGATTTTTTATTGTTTGTCAAATGTAATATGAATTGAAGAGTCAAAATCAGTTAGTTTCTTTAGCCTGACACCTTCACTTGGAGGCACACGCTGTTCTTATTGTTAGTTCCATCCTTGCTTATTCATGTATTTGGTGGATTACGCAGGTGTTAAACATGCTTTGTTGTTGGGCGGAGGATCCGAACTCAGAAAAATTCAAATTGCATCTACCAAGAATCTTTGATTATTTGTGGATTGCCGAAGATGGCATGAAAATGCAGGTCCATGCATTAGACAGTCTTTGCCTGATTTGTGAGTCTCTCTGTCTCGCTCTCCCTCTCTCCCCTCCCTCCAACCTCCCATTTGTCACCTCATGTCAGTTTGGATTTGGTACTATTTTGGAATTTGTAATTACTTGATGTAGTATTTTTTTGGCCACGATCATATTTCACTGACTTTAGAATTGAGATTCTGATGATGTAGTACCTTTTGTTTGTTGATAATGATTTTGATGCAGGGTTATAATGGCAGTCAATTATGGGATACAGCTTTTGCTGTTCAAGCGATTATATCAACTAACATCGATGAAGACGTAGGAAAAAAAAAACTAACATCGATGAAGAATATGCACCAACTTTAAGAAAAGCTCACGAGTACATAAAGGATTCCCAGGTTTAAGCAGAGATGATTTTTTTAACTCTCTTTTTTTATAATTAATTGTCTCTTCAATATTGTTCGTAGCATCCTTAAAGGACTAATTGTGCTTGTTTGCTTGAAGGTCTTAGAAGATTGTCCTGGAGATCTAAATTTTTGGTATCGTCACATTTCCAAAGGTGCTTGGCCATTCTCAACCGCAGATCATGGATGGCCTATTTCTGACTGCACGGCTGACGGATTGAAGGTGAAGTGAGACCAAGCAGAACCACACTTCATAGACTGAGAAGATCTTCTGAGATATATTCCCTTGTACAGGCTGTTTTATTACCATCACAAATTCCATCTGAAGCAGTAGGGTAATCGTTAGAAGTGAAGCAGTTATACGATGTTGTAAATTGATAGTTTATGCGGAATTAAATTAAAACAAACATGTTTTCAACAAAACATCAATCAGGATTATAATTGCAATTGCGGATTCGATTACCTACCTGATACAGGAATTCAAGAATCCACAAACTTCAAGCCACTTTACGATCCAATCCAAAGCTCCAATAATTCAGAACAGCAACTCATATGCGCTTGCCTCCTAAGGGATTTATGTCACTCTCTCTTTTTGGAATTTCTCTAATAGGTTCTAATGGCTAATCCCTTGAATATAACAGTTATATTTATAGGCCTTGGGAAACCCTAGAGAGAGCATGAGACATAGGATCCTTAGGGATCTCAAATTCCAGCCGTAGGATTAAACTGAAGAACTCTTCTCCTAATAAAATTAGGGCTTCTACTAATTACAATCAAGTCCATCAACATATTGTAATTGACCCCTGAAATTTGAGATTATTACAAATATGCCCATTTACATACAATTAATTCCTTCCACCAAACTATATTCATATAAGATATTAGGACTGGATTAATTATTTGGTTATCGAGGGCACATAATTCTAACAATCTCCCACTTACCCTCAGAACCAAATATCACCGTCATGTCCCTATCTCATGTAAACTTTGATTGCTTAGTTCACAACTCAGTTGGACCACAAAACAATTTTGAAATATATAATATACTTTTATGTATCCATAAAATAGTTTTGTAAAACACACCGGCCGGATTTCTTTTGGTCCAACTCTTATATGAACACTAACTGAATATACTGTCTCTCTAAGAGACTGGTGGATTCCATGTTAAGTATTCATACAACTCATAGATGGTGATAATTGTTGAAATCCCGATTAATGTGGAGTGATTAGGGAGATAGATTGACAAGAGATCATTTAGATCTTTTTAGACAGATTTACACTCTTAAATTAGGAGATTATTCTTTCCTTTTATTTTATCTCGATTGTATTATAATTAGAGAGCAGTTTGTACATAATTATTCAATCAATATAGAAAACATTATTCTGTTTTCATGGTATCAAAGCCAGGTTACCTCTAACCCTAGCTATCAATGATAGAAGCTGCCATCAACAACAAAGGGTTGGTAACCTCTGAAAATTCTGCTAGTGAGACATCAGCTATCTCCACCATGGGCTCAAATGGACTTGACAAATCGTCATTTCAACTCACAATGGAGAAATTGAATGGAACAAATATTTGTAAATGGGCTCAATCTATTAAGCATGTGATTGATGGCAAAGGAAAGCTGGGTTATCTTACCACAGAGACAAAGCAGCCACCATCGACCGAAGCTACCTCTCTGAAAAAATGGAGGTTAGAAAACTCAATGTGATTGCATGGCTTGTGAACTCCATGAAACCATCATTAGAAAGACTTATTTGTTCTTGCGGATGGCAAAAGATGTATGGGATGCGGTTCAAGAGACGTACTCTAATGTTGAAAACTCCCCCAGATCTTCGACATTAAGACCTGATTAGGGTAGATGAAGCAAGGAGAGAAGGAGGTCATCGACTACTACATGGAGATGATAGCTCTCTAGCAAGAACTCGATCTGAGCTTCGATGAAGAGTGGGAGTGCTTTGCAGACAACGTTTGGCACAAGAAGAAACTTGAAAACGAACGAGTGTATGAGTTTCACGTTGGCCTGAACCGCGATTTGGATGACGTTAAAGGTAGAATACTCGGGCAACGTCCTCTGCCTTCAACGCATGAAGTATTTTCAGAAGTCAAGAGAAAAGAGACTTGGCACAAAGTGATGATGACAAAGCATTTGTCTACTCGGCCGAGTGGACCTGAAATGTCAGCCTTAATATCTAAAGGACCCAAAGCTGGATCCGGCCCAAGACAACAAAAGAGTCACCTCTGGTGCGATCATTGTCACAAGTCGGGCCATATGAAGGACACCTGTTGGGAGATCCACAGGAAGCTGGTGGACTGGAAACCAAGACAGATCAACAAAAATCATGGCTGCCAAGCTAATCTCGATCATCTCGCAGAGAAACCCCAGGCGGAAAACAACACCTCTTCCAATAGTGCATATAATCCTGACTAGATGTAACAACTCTACAAAATCTTTTCTAGCCTCCAAACATCCAGTTAGTCATCCTAGAATGTCTCTTCCAATTCCTTAACACACAAAGGTAAATTTTTCAACTCTTTGAGTACCTCCAGATCCAAAAATCCATGCATTTTTGTCTCAAGCGCTTATGATCACATGACTGATTCGTACCAACTTTTCTCCTCTTACTCACCTTGTGCTAGCAATCTTAAAGTAAAAATTGCAGATGGATCACTCTCATCTGTTGCAGGAAAAGGAAGTATTTGAATCTCCGACTTTATAACTCTCACATATGTCTTTCATGTTCCAAACTTGTCCTACAATTTACTGTCCATTAGCCAGTTGACAAAAGACTCCAATTATTCTGCTAAATTTCTTCCCTCTCACTGTGTGTTTCAAAACCTATCATCGGGGAAGAAAATTGGCAGTGCTAAGGAGTGTGAGGGACTTTACTACTTTAAGGAGGCTGCTATGAGTGAACATGGTTAAATTGCAATTTGTGACTCTGTATCTGTCCCTAGAAATAATGACATTTTGTTATGGCATTTTAGAATAGGTCATCCCAATTCTCAATATTTGAGACGTTTGTTTCCTTCTCAGTTTTCGAATAACAAATCCTTTGATTTTCAATGTGAAATATGTGAACTTGCAAAACATCACTGTACTTCATTCCCACAATCCACATACAAAGCATCCTAACCATTTACGATCATTCATAGTGATTTATGGGGTCCTTTTTGCATTTTTAATATACTCACTTGAAATGGTTTGTTACATTCATTGACGATCATACTCGAGTTTGTTGGGTTTACCTCTTGAAAAACAAAACCGATGTTCGGTTTGTGTTTATCAATTTTCATTCCATGGTTCAAACACAATTCCAACACACATCAAAATCTTGCACACTGATAATGGCACAGAATACTTCAGTACTGTCCTAGGAGATTATCTTCAAAAACATGGGATGATTCACCAAAGTTCATGCGTCGACACTCCCCAACAAAATGGAGTTGCCTAACACAAAAATTGCCACCTCCTTGAGGTTGCTCGTGCATTGATGTTTACTACAAACATGCCAAAAAATTTCTGGGGTGATGCAATTTTGGCATCTACCTACCTTATTAATAGAATGCCTAACTGTGTTCTCTCTTTCGAGACACCTCTTCAAAAATTCCAGCATTGTTTCCCTACCTCACGTCTCTGTTCTGGTCTCCCTCTTAAAATGTTTGGTTGTACCACCTTTGTTCATGTTCATTCCCATCATCGCAATAGGTTGGATCCTAGAGCTCTTAAGTGTGTTTTCATTGGATACTCTCTTATTCAAAAAGGCTACAAATGTTATGACCCATTCACAAAAAAGATATTTGTTAGCCTTGACGTTACCTTTTTAGAACACACTCCTTACTTCCAAAAGCCCTCTCTTCAGGGGAGCCTTTGAGTGAAGAAGAAGCTCGATTTTTGGCCTTCGATATCACTCCTTCTGAATTGGTCTCAAACACTGATTTTTCTTAACCCCCCATTCTAATATGCCATCTATAGAAGAAAGCTGTACTTTAAGGGGTTGATGCAGACAAACAAAATGCAAAGGAGATAGTTGTTTATTCCTAGAAGCCAAAATCAAGGTACACGGATCATCTTGCACCCAAGGCACCAAGGGAGTTGAAACTAGTGACAGCTCTAAGTCTCCATGAGTCTCCTTCCAATTCCGATAAATCTAAATCTCTTGATACTTTACCCATCTCTAAGAAAACCAACTATGGATCTAGAAGATCACCATTGAGGAGGGCAACCTTTACTTCTACACCAATTGGGTGTGTGGTATCTAAATCTCTTGGCTCTAAGAAAACGTTCATGGATCTACAAGGTACTTCTAACCTTGATAGTGTAAACAGGAATATTCACCTTGAACTTGTTGGCTGCAAATGGGTCTTTACTTTGAAATATAATGCGGATGGGACGATAGAATGGTACAAAGCTCAGCTTATTGCAAAGCGTATACACAAACCCATGGCATTGACTACACAGAGACCTTTGCACCTGTGGCAAAGTTGAATACAGTTCGAGCCCTTTTGTCTTTAGCAGCAAATCTGGATTGGCCTCTCCAATAACTTGACATCAAGAATGCATTCCTAAATGGTGAACTAGAAGAAGAAGTGTTCATGACAACAGCAGCAGGCTTTTGTAAAGAGAGTGAAGAAAACCAGGTTTGTAAACTCAAGAAGTCTGTGTATGGTCTAAAATAGTCACCCAGAGCATGGTTCGATAGATTCGCAAAAGTGATAAATAGTCAAGGATATCAGCTAGACCACGCTATGTTCTTCCACCAATCTAAAGATGGGAGGAAAACGATTCTAATTGTATATGTCGATGACATAATCCTAACCAGAGATGATATAGTGGAGATGGAGAAACTAAAGAAAATTCTAGCAACTGAATTTGAAGTAAAAGATTTGGGACATATGCGATATTTTCAACAAAAGTTTGTTCTTGATCTTCTAACCAAGACTGGAATGCTTGGATGTAAACCAAATGACACCTTTTGAAGCAGGAAGAAAAGTAGAAGATGTTGGAAACCTCGTTGAGAAAGGCAGATATCAGAAACTAGTCAGCAAACTAATCTACCTATCACACACTTCATCTGACATTGCATTTGCAGTAAGTGTGGTAAGCCAACATATGCATTCACCAACTGAAGCTCACCATGAAGCTGTTTACAAAATCCTTAGATATCTCAAGGGCTCCCTGGGGAGGGGGCTTCGCTTAAAAAAGAATGAAAGTAGAGGAGTAGAAGTCTTCACAGATGTTGATTGGGCAGGTGCAAAGGAAGATAGACGTTCTACTATTGGATATTGCACTTATGTATGAGGACACTTGGTGACTTGGAGAAGTAAGAAACGAAATGTACTGGCCAGAAGTAGTGTTCTAGCAGAGTTTAGAGCTGTGTCACAAGGGATTTGGCAAAAGAGACTGTTAGAAGAACTACACATCATTGTAAAACTTCCAATCAAACTCTACTACGATACAAAGCTACGATCAACATCTCTCTCAATTCAATTCAACATGACCAGACCAAACATGTAGAAGTGGACAAACATTTTGTGAAGGTGAAGGTGGAAGGTGGAATAATCTGTATGACTTATGTTCCTACTAAAGAGCAAACTGCAGACATCTTCACCAAAGGGCTATCTCGGCAGAATTTCAAAGTTTTCATTTGCAAGTTGGACATGATCAACATTTATGATCCAACTTGAGGGGGAGTGTTGAAATCCCGATTAATGTGGAGTGATTAGAGGGATAGATTGACAAGAGATCATTTAGACCTTATTTAGACAAATTCACACTCTTAAATTAGGAGATTATTCTTTCCTTTTATTTTACCTCGATTGTATTATAATTAGAGAGCACAGCTTATACGAAATTATTCAATCAGTATAGAAAACATTATTCTGTTTTCAATAATATTAACTTTGAGCACCGATTTTTTCCAACTACTATAAAAGGTTCACTGAGACTTGTAATTTCTTGCCTATAACATGTTTTTCGTTTTCTTTTGTCTGCAAAGTAGTATAGTTAGTAATGATGGAAGAGGAGAAGAAGTTCCTCCAAGAAAGGATTTGGTTTAACTGCTCTTATTTTTCTCTGATGCATATCTTTTTTCGTGAGTGTCTTAAGGAGTCTGGGTTGGCCCAGTACAATTCAACCGTTCGCATGAGCTATGCGAACGTACTCTCAACATGTTCGGACGGTTCATGTGAACGGTTCATCCAGGGTGACGAAATGAATTTCGACATCTACAATCCGTGCGCACGATATACAACATCATCCGAACATACATACATCACATTCGGACGTGTGCGTAAAGACGTCCGCACCGTTGTTTCATTTATGACGAAATATTTATTTGTCCTCCAAATCCGTTTGAACTATGACACATAAAGTTCGGACACTTGTTCTGTTAAACACGTTTGAACGTTTAGTTGTAGCGTGCGCACGTTTGCTACATAAAAGATCATTTGCAAGCGAAAAGAAACGTTCGGACGGACTCATTTGACGTGATTGTACAGACGGATTGTTATGCGTGTGCACATTGTCAACGCCAATTAACCGTTCAGACTTCCACTCATACTGTTTGAACGGTTTTCTTTGTATTTCAACTAATTTAATTAAAATTTTAAAAATAATTTACAATAATATAAATAGAAAGATATTCAATGCTTATAAAATAATAAAATATCTACAAATATGCAATCGTTATTAAAAGTAAATAAAATACGTAATCGATAAGTGCTAAGAAAGTAGTAAAAATATATAAATCTACCCAAATTTTCGTTTGGGTGTCGAACGAGATTGCAGCTGTCTGATCTTCTCCACCAGCTGCTCACGCATCTGCTCCGCCATTAGTTGCATCCTCCGTTCTTGTTGTTCCACTTGGTCCTTTGCTGCTCCTCCATCATCTTCTGGTGCTCTTCATCTTTTTTCCGTTGCTGCTCTGCCAACATCTGCATCAGCTCTTCGTCTTTCTTCCGTTGCTGCTCCTCCATCATCTGCAAATGCTCTCGCATCGTCTGCTCCATATCTGACCGTTTGACAAGAAGCGCTTCATATTCCAATTGTCTAGCCCTCATCTCCTCAATCTGTAATCTGGCCTCCTCCAACCTCCGGGACAAATCAACGGACTATACTGATGAAGATGATCCAACAGACCGTACTTGAACAGGCCTAAACCTCGCACATAACCCGCTTTCGTCCCCAACACCTCAGCAAAGATCTCCACTTCGGTGTATGACTTTCCCTCTGACTCGTGCTGCAACTGTAACGCCTCCATTTTTTCCTACAAAATTAGAAAAGAAGATAAAAACTAGCACAAATGAAACATAAATGCACACGAATGCATCATTAAATCTAATGTTACAACTTACAAAATTTTTCATGCATCTTCTGATGTCCACATGCCATCCTTATTAGTATGCGTCTTTTTATAAAGCAACGCAGCACTAATCTCATCAGATTCTGGATTTTTCTGTACACCAAAAGAAATATAAAACGTGCATATTAAAATACCTAAGTCATTTATTTAAATAATAAATAATAAAAATTTAAATTAATTACTTACTAACAACGCTCTCGCGCGTTGGAAAGACCTCGCTCCCAATGTGTGTACAATCTTCAGCTTAGCTCTATTCTCCTTGTTGATTGCACTCCTCCTCTGCATTGTACATTTACAGTTGTTGTCACAATTAATAATAAAATAAAATAAACAAAAATATTTAACCTGAAATTCCTCGCTCGCGAATAAATCACAAACACGAGTCCATTCTTCCTTGTTTCATATTTGGAATTGAACAACGAGTAATGCTGGAACATTCTATTTCTGTGCGTCTTGTACGCTGTGTTCATCGTAGATGTCACAGTGATATGATCCTCAGCTCGGTCGGAATCTAGTTGGAAGTCATCTTAACATATATAACAGTTAGAAACACAAAATTTGACCCGACTATTGTGACTGATGCTTTAGAAATTTTGACAGCATTTCCCCTCAGTCCCAGATACACGCCTACAACATTGAGCATAAACAACTACCAATGAAGGCAAGTATACAAGCTCAATGCTGAATGTGTATCCGAAGACAAAAGGAGATTTGCATCGAAATTTCTAAACACATCAGTCACAATATCAGATACAATTACGCACATTACGCATATTGTAAAATCAAACGGTCCATAACGTGGACAATTCAAGAATTACACCGAGTTCGTTATCCGAACTCTGTGTAATTCTTAAACGGGGCTAAGGCTACTAATTAATGAATGCATGAACATGATAGCAAAAACCGTTCAGACGCTATTAACCGTCCGAACATAAAATATAAGCGTTCGGACCTTTTTGTAAAGCGTCCGAACTGATAAATTAAGTCAGGACGGTATATAGACCGTTCGAATTGATTGTTGAACAACACAGTTCTTCAACAAACTGATGACATTTTCAACACAAATTCATGCCAAAATCAACCCAAATGACAAATATTTCAATATAAACACATCACAACTAACTCCAAACTCAATTGCTATCATTTTAGACCCTAAAAATTTGAAAAACACATACTTTGATATCCTAAAATCCATGCTTTTCATTATAAAATAAAAAAAAAACATTTAAAACCCACTAACCTTAAATGCAATCCAATTCGTAATCCCAAATGGGTTGCTTCTTTCACACCCTTTTCAATGAGATTAACGTTTTAAATCAGCTCCCTCTTCTCTTCTTGCTCAAATCTCTCAAATTTCTAAGTTTTGCTTTTCGATATACTGTCCGCGATTTCCAGTCTTTCAAACGAATATAACCCGTTCGGACGCAAATAATAACGTTCAGACGCCTACGTGTAAAAGATTACGAGGGAAAAACATGCCGCCTAAATTTTCATACCGTCCGCACGGAGACTTACAGCTGACGACACCGTTTTAGCAACCACCAAACGACAGCGTCTGATCTCAAAAAAAATGTCCAGACTCACCATAAACCGCCCGAACGCTTTCTTAACTTTCACGGTGCCATTTGGAAACCCATAAATGACAGCTTCTCAACACTACCATCTAAAACAAGCATCCGAACCCTGTTTAAGTTACCGTCCGAATGCTTTTCTTGCGAAGTATGACGCCGTTCGACCTTACTGTAATACGTCCGACGGTTATCTCTTGTCCGAATGGTTTTGACAATTTTATTTATTTTTCTTTCTAATATAAATAAGAGTGCAGGAGTGTAATGAAATTGGGAAAGAGTAACGAAATGAAATAACATAAAGTAAAATGAAATAACAACAGGTACAATCCCAATACACGTACTCAAAACATAAAATAAAAATAGATGTCCTCAAAATATAATAAAAAATAAAATATAATAAAAGATCCTAAATATCTACTGATCGTCAATCATCAGAGAAATGCAGAACCACCCGAACATCACTCATGTGCTCCTCAAGCAACACGACCCTTTCAGTCAGGGCAACTAGCTCTGCACTGGTAGCGACGCCCTTCAGGGCCAACTGAACCTCGAACACCTGCTTCTTCAACTCAGCGTCCATGCTCACAACCTTAAGCTCCAGAGCTGCTAGCCGAAAACTGATATTACCCACCATCTCATGGGTGGGCTGCATGACCGCTCACATCTGCTCAGTCAACTCAGTCATCATAGACACCACCCAACTCAGCCGCTATCCCTGTGAGGAGCCCTATCCATCATCCTCCTCCTCGGTCCCCTGATCCTGCTCCTCTCGTCTAGCTCTAGCTACCTGAGCAGCACCTAGCACTAGTCGTGTCTGCGCCATCGACTTTGAGAGCATTGTCTTGTTAATCACCCAAGTGAAGCACCCTCAGCTCATCGGCACCCTTGGGTACCATCAAGTTATGCAGGAACTGGGTCAGAAGAACACCATAAGGCAACGAAATATGAGCATCGTCTTCAGCGCCTCAGCACGGACGGATTGGTAGATGAATGATGGCATATCAACATGAAGCCCCCGTACAACGTTCAAATTTTATGACCGTTAGGCAACGACTAGTTGAAGCGGTCAACCGATACAACGGTAAAATTGTTAGATCGACCCCCAACGGCTAGAAATGACTAATTTTCTAATGTGGCCTATATTATATAGACCTTCCTAATGTCTCAAAAACAATCAAGAATGACCACATATCATTTCTATAGCTTAAGAAATATCTTAAACCTTCTTATTCATATTTCTCATATCATTCACACAAATTACATTTTCACATCCTTGTCAATGTGCGAATTATAAGTCTAAGGATAAAGGCAACTCAAGAGGGGGGTGAATTGAGATTCCAAACTTTTTCGCATTTAACCCCCAAAGACGTGTTTGCAAAGTAAATACTAGTTTAGCACAAGTATTTAAACAAGTGCTTATGCGATAAGTAAATAAGTGCTAAAAGTAAATAAGTTAAATTTAAACCCGCATATATCCACCCCTCAAGCTCCTTTACCGAGCCTTGAGGTTTTCCCACTATCTTCAAATAGTGTACACTCTAGCTTCCGGGTGCTAGCGACCCATACAAGTGCTTTCCCGGGCTCAACACTCACAACCAAGTGATTTTCGGGCTCACCACTCACAACCCAACCAAGCTTGAGATATACCCTCTCTAAGCTTCTTCTTTAGTGAACAACCTCACTAAAGGAATCACCTCTTTTGGATAAGAAGATAAAAGAATAAACTCTCTCAAAGAGTGGATATGAAAATGAAAGCTCTATCTCTTTGATTCACACAATGACAAGGATATGAAAGTGTAATTTGTGTGAATGATATGAGAAATATGGAGTAGGAAGGTTTAAGATATTTCTCAAGCTATGTAAAATGATATGTGGTCGTTCTCTTAATTTTAGAGACAATAGGAAGGTCTTTATACAACTCACAAGATAAAACTAGTCGTTTCTAGCCGTTAGGAATTTTACCATTGTACTGGTCGACCGCTTCAGTGTTTTCCTCACCCAACGGTCACAACATCAAAACTCAACGAATCTATTCCAAAAGATATACCAGTCGACCTCCACACCAAGCGGTCAAAATCGGTCGACCGCTTCACCAGTCAGTCGACCTCTCAACTAAGCACATGATCCGGTTCATTAAAACCACGATTTTGACCAACTTAAAAACTCTTAATTTTAAAGACTAACTTCCAATAAGTATATAAAGGTTTGGGAGTTGATTGGGTGTTTTGAAACCATTTAAAAAATATTTGATCTTTCAAACAAGAGGTAAAATGGTTTATGCATGTTTTGAAAGATATGCAAGTGTGTGATTCAAATCCTTGTCAAAAGTGAAACTAAGAGTTACAAGGTTATACCCTATGGTCTTGAATCTTCACTTTTGAGCTCCTTGCATCTTCTTGTCTTTGGCTCTTTGATAAAAATTTCTTTGTCTTTGAAGATGTCCATTTTGTAAACTTAATCCATTTATTGAAATCATCAAAATATCGATTGTGAACAAAAGCCAACAATCTCCCCCTTTTTGATGATGATAGTAAATTGATAGTTTTGGGATAACTCACCGTATCTTTTGCAATTGGACAATAATTTGAAACTTGAGACAAAGCATTAGTAGCCAATATTCATAATCCAATTCAAAAGGAGAATGTATAGTCATCAAAACTATCAACACATTTCTCCCCCTTTGTCACATCAAAAAGACAAAGGATATAAACTTAAATTGATGCATCACCTAAAATTTGATAAAAATTAATATATGTGCATGCAGTATCCATCAATAGCTTTCCCAAACATGCATTCTACCAATATCCAACACATGATCAAAGGGAATACAAGCATATCGACATTAAGAAATCTCCTCCTTTGTCAATCAAAAAATGAATGCATGGATAGAACTCAAATAATCATGTTCATTTAAAAGAACATCCAAAAGACAACTTGGAGTTTTAAATGACAATCTCATTGAAATGGTATAGAGGATGACCAATGGGGACTCAGAGTCCATCGCTATTACGATAGTAGCCCACCGAGTGGTTTGTACCAACCTCTTAGCTACCAATTACAATTTAAAGGTCATTTTCAACAAAAAAGTTGAAGCTCACAAAATCCAATAAAAGATCATGATTTTGGAAAAATGTTTGCTCATAGATGTTCTATTCTGATAAATGTAAGAAATATGTCTAAGATGAATACATTTGCATTTAGAAGATTAACATGTAAGAAGATTACCAAAGGTTTTCCCCTTAGCATTTGTCCTCAAATGTCACAAGCCTTCTTGATAGGCAAGTTTCATCCAAGTACTCTTTATTGCTCCATCCTTCTTGAATCCTATAAAAGAATGAAGAAATATTTTTGGTACCCAAGCTTTCTTGGGTCCTTCGGTGTTAGCCTTGGTTCCTTTTGGAACCCATGTCTTCTTGAGAGTCTTGCTCCCAAGTTTCTTCAATGCACAATCAAAAATTAGATGCCCATCTTTGTTGCAAAAATGGCATGTATGAGTAGGTGCACAAAAAGACTTAGCCTTCAAAAAATAGTTCTTAAAATATTTTTGGTGAATAGAAGGCTTGTAGCCTAAGCCACTTTTGTCAAAGACACATCTTTGACTACCAAGAATCAAATCCAAAGATTTTTTCCTTGAGTGAACTTCTCAAGGATTTTGCTTTGAGAAACAATTTTGTTGTTCAAAGCAACTTTCTCCTTTTGAAATTCTAAAGCTTTTTCTTGGAGTAAATCATTTTCAAGCTTTAGAGTATTTCGCTCATTTTCTAATAAATCAATTTCTTTTGAGATCAAAATGAGTTTCTTTTTCAAGGATGTATATTTTGAACCATGTTTTTCAAATTGACAAAGAAGTTCATCAAAGGCATTTTGAAGTTCAATATATGAAAGTTTAGGTTCATCATCCAAAGAGTATACCTCATCATCATCATCCTCAAATGCCATGAGGCACATGTTAGCAATTTCTCCATCTTCGGAGAGGAGAGGAGCTTTCATCGTTAACATTCCAAGATGTTTTCTGTATTTGAGGCTTCTCTTCTCTTTCTTTCTTTTGAGAAGTTCTTGAACTTTCTAGTCATCAAGACTATGTCTTCCTCATCGTCATCCTCATCTTCGATTATGAAGATTTGAGAGCGATCCTCATCTTTTTCTTACTCTCATCTTCATTTTCGAGCATTTGGATCTCATGGGTCATGAGGGATCCGAGAAGCTCTTCTAGAGGTAGCTTGGTGAGATCTTTAGCCTCTTGAATCACAGTCACCTTTGCTTCCCATGACTTTGGTAGTGACCTAAGGATTTTTCTCACCAAATCCGAGTTAGTATAAGATTTACAAGTGCATTCAAGGCATTTATAATGTTGGTAAATCTAGTATACATGTCACTAATGGATTCCTCCGGTGTCATTTTAAACAACTCATAGTTATGGACAAACATATTTATTTTTGACTCTTTCACAAGGTTTTTCCATTCATGAGTAATCTCTAGAGCATGCCAAATTTTCTTAGCATTTGTGCAAGAAGATATTCTATTAAATTCACATCTATCAAAAGCACAATAAAGAATATTCATTGCTCTAGCATCCAAAGAGATTTTCTTTTTGTCTAGGTCACTATATTCATTTTCATTTTTGAGGGTTTCAACCTCTCCAACTTTCTTTGTGGAATATGTGGACCATTCAATATGCATAACCATAAATCATAATCAATAGATTGAAAATAAATTCTCATCCTAACTTTCCAATATACATAATCACTACCACTAAAGAATGGTGGTCTCAGTGTTGAAAGTCCTTCAACTTGAGTGTTGAAGCTCGAAGTTGCCATTCTAACTCAAGATTTTTAAATCTTGTATAACGAGCACCAAGCTCTGATACCAATTGTAAGTCCAAGGATTAAGGCAACCCAAAAAGGGGGGTGAATTGGGTTTCTAAACTTTTTCACTTTTAACCCCCAAAGTTGTTTGCAAAGTAAATACTAGTTTAACACAAATATTTAAACAAGTGTTGATTCGATAAGTAAATAAGTGCTAAATGTAAAGAGTAGAGTTTAGAGAAGAAACACGAGATTTTTAGGTGGTTCGGCAAACCGCCTACATCCACCCCTCAAGCTCCTTTACCGAGCCTTGAGGTTTTCCCACTATCTTCCAAATAGTGTACACTCTAGCTTCCGGGTGCTAGAGAACCGTACAAGTGCTTTCCGGGCTCAACACTCACAACCCAAGTGATTTTCGGGCTCACCACTCACAACCCAACCAAGCTTGAGATATACCCTCTCTAAGCTTCTTCTTTAGTGAACAACCTCACTAAAGGAATCACCTCTTTTGGATATAAGATAAAAGAATAAACTCTCTCAAAGAGTGGATATGAAAATGGAAAGCTCTATCTCTTTGATTCACACAATGACAAGGATGTGAAAGTGTAATTTGTGTAAATGATATTAGAAATATAGAGTAGGAAGGTTTAAGATATTTCTCAAGCTATGTAAAATGATATGTGATTGTTCTCTTATTTTAGAGACAATAGGAAGGTCTTTATATAGGCTACAAGAAAAAACTAGCCATTTCTAGCCGTTAGGAATTTTACTGTTGTATCGGTAGACTGCTTCATTTACCGGTCGACCGCTTCAGTATTTCTGTTACCTAACGGTCACAATGTCAGAACTCAATAGATCAATTTCAAAAGATATACCAGTTGACCGCTACAACAAGTGGTCGAAGACCGGTCGACCGCTTCACCAGCCAGTCGACCTCCTTAACTTAAGCACATGATCCGGTTCATTAAAACCACAATTTTGACCAACTTAAAAACACCAATTTTAAAGACTAACTTCTCATAAGTATATAAAAAGGTTTGGGAGTTGATTGTGGTGTTTTGAAACCATTTAAAAAACATTTTATCTTTCAAACAAGAGGTAAAACGGTTTATGCACGTTTTGAAAGATATGCAAGTGTGTGATTCAAATCCTTGTCAAAAGTGAAACTAAGAGTTACAAGGTTATACCCTAAGGTCTTGAAATCTTCACTTTTGAGCTCCTTGCATCTTCTTGATCTTTAATCTTCATGTCTTTTGCTCTTTGATAAAAATGTCTTTGTTTTTGAAGATGTCCTATTTTGTAAACTTAATTCGTTTATTGAAATCATCAAAAATATCGATTGTGAACAAAGCCAACAATATACCACTTGTAGGTCAGATCAAGCGCTACCATTGAGCCAAAAGCATCAGCTGAAAGCTATGGCGCAACCTTATTTCCTTATACGCTTGGTAGCGCAGAGCCCTGTACTAAGCGATAGGTGGACATGAGGGGTTGCACCACATGGGTGCCAAAGCTTGGGCTGTCAAGCACCGTTCTCTGTCCCGAGGGACAAACACGGGTCAAAGGGTTATTGCTGGCCCTCATAAAGCTAACAATCCCCCCCAGCAACTACCTTGGGACTCGAACCTGCGACCTCGCTCTAATACCAATTGTTGGCCAGATCAAGCGTTACCATTGAGCCAAAAGCTTAAGCTGAAAGCTAAGGCGCAACCTTATTTCCTATACGCTTCGTAGCGCAGAGCCCTGTACTAAGCGACAGGTGGACATGAGGGGCCGCACCACGTGGGTGCCACAGGTTGGGCTGTCGAGCACCGTTCTTTCTCCCGAAGGTTCAAACATGTGATACCCCTAATCTTTTAAGCTCCTTTTATGATTCTTGCGGTAAGGTTTTTCTTTCAATATCTTAGTAATTGTGTTCTTTTCCATAGTATTTACTTTATTTTCTTAATTTGTTCATTGTTTAATATTTATCATTCGATTAATTGCTTAAAGGATTTCTTTCCTCTATTTAATTTCTTTGGTTTCCAAATTCGTGACTTTAGTATTTTAATTTAACCTTTTTAATTTAAATTGCATATGTGCTTTCTTTCTTTAATTCTTAACTCCCTGCATTATTTGATTTACTTTCATGTGCTTAAATTTCTTATTTGACTTGAGTTTTGTTCTCTATAATTTTTAGATTTATTTGAATAATTTGAATAATTTTGTTCTCTATTTTATCGGTTTCTATGCGTTTAACAAAATTCTTCCATTCTCTTGTTAATATCTTAGTATTCCTATTGCTTGATTTAAACACGTGATATTTTTCCTAAGTATACTTCATTAGCTCATATTTAACATTTTCTAAGTATTAGATTTGATTTCTTGACACATGATTTATTTCGGTTCTAATTGCCCTAATGGATTTCGGTATGCTTAATCTCTTTCCCTTTTCATTCTCTTGTTTACATCTAAATTTTTACCTAGTGTCAATCTTGATTATTCTATCACTAATCTCGGTTAATTACTTGACTAATTACCTATTTCTTTTCTCTAACATATGCATTGATTAACTTTACAACTTAGCTAATCATTTTGCTAACCTAAGTCTACTTTGATGTCATGTGGGTCCCACTCTCTCTCTCCTCCCTAGGTCACATGGCACACACAAGAAAATCCTTGTTTTGTCTTGTTTTCTTTGTCCTTTTCCCTTGTCCCATGTTCTTGGCTTTGATGCATGAATAGTAAGATTCAAAAATGGACCAACCGGCCATGCTTGCTTGCAATCACATTTGATTTGATTTTGAAGTGATTTTAGCTTGTGTAAGTATCCTTAATCATCACCTAGGGAAGAGGGAGTGTGCCATTTGGCTCCTCCAGCCTTTGTGCCGCCCAAGCCACCCAATCAAGGGCTTGCTTGTGGCAGCCACCCCTTGACCAAATGATGGCAAGGTTGGCTATAAAAGCCAACCCTTGCCATGCATTTCTCACACCAACAGCCGGCCATTTGAGTTGAGAGAGTGAGGAGTGAGTGCTGAGAGCATTCGGCCAAGAGGGAGAGAAAGAAAGAAGAAGAGGAGAGAAGAGGAGAAGAAGAAGAGAAGGAAGGTGGAAAAACTTCCATGCCAAGGTAAGTTGGCAAAGGGGTTTCGGCCAAGGCCTTGAACACCCCCTTGCACCACCTCTTTCCTACTTCCTCATCATCATTTCCACTTCTTCTTAGCCCCTAGTTCAGTGTCATTAACCAATAGATCTTGTGTTAATAGGAGAACATCAAGAGCTACCCGAGATCACCAAGGTAAGGGTTTAGGTTCTTGTGTTTTGTTGAGGAGGGATGACATGTTCTCTTGTATTGATTGATCATACATATTTGTGTGCATAGAGCTGTGATTCAATGATGAACATGTTAGGGTTATGTTGGTTTTAAGGTTGTGCAAAAAGAAAGGTTCATAGGTGCCATGAAGTAAAACCTAATCTAGACACCTTGCATGTTAAGGCTTAATGAATATTTCTTATGACATGTGTATAAGATTGCTTGCTGAGTTGGTTTGATTATTCAAAAGAGCTCTGGACATGTTTTATGAGCTATGGCAGTGGTGATAAGCCTAAGCTTGAAGCCTTATAGGCCACGGGTTGGTCAAGAAAAATGGCTTATGGTGTTGCATGTTGCACTACATGATTTTATGATTCAATGCCATGCATATGTGATATGAAATGTGGAGCAATAATGAGAATGATGATGGCCAAGAGGCTTTAAAGTATCCCTGATCAAGAGAAGGCCAAATGGGGCCAAAGAAAGGAGCCATGGGCTCAAGGAAGAGGTTATGAAGTTGAAAGCATGAAAAAGATGCATTATGCATGTTCCTTGATGATATTGCAAATGATCTTTGTTTGCCTTTAAGTTTCTTGAAGAATCCATATGTCATGTGCTCTATGATTTCCCTTATGTTGATAGATTAAAATTGTTTTTAGCCTAAAGTTTCGAAAAGCATAGATCAATCAAAGGCATGAACACCATCTAGGGCATTTAGGCAAACATAGGTGCTGCCCAAATCGACCCTAAGCTACAGGTTTTATTTTTACATGAAACTTCCCAGATAGCATCCTTGTCTAATATTAGGATCCCTGTAAAAATTTCAGCCCAAAATGATGAAGGAAAAGGTCAAAAATGCCCCTGGAGGTCTCTGAGGGCAGATTCGACATTTTGCCTAATTCGTTAGGGAAAAAGGGTCCAAAATGAGAAAATGATTACATGGTTGGATAGAGCACAAAAATTGATGGGGGAGCCCAAATTTGAGTTCAAACCAAGTTGAAATAAGGGCCCAAATCACAAAGCCCGTTTAGGAGCCTAAATGGACTTTAGGCCCAATAACCCTAAAATAGCACCAAGCCAATAATGCTTTGGGAATAGGCCCAGCAGGGTCTAAGGAGGCCCAATAGGCCTTCAATGGGGTTTAATGTCTTAGATCTTACTAGTTATTATCATGGTTGTTTCAATTGTCAATGATTATTCTTTAAACGTGTTATGCTTCTTTCAAGTTCATTGCAAATTAGTGTGCATTGTTTGGGTGGAATGTTACATGTGTACTTTAATGCTTGGACATGAGATTGCATTCATAAGAGGAAAAAAATGTGAGGAACCCCTAAGCCTGCGAGGTGATTCCCCAATGGTAGTGACGGTACCGGGCACTTAGGAGACGTGCAACCCCCCACAGCAGGGAGTGGGTGGGCTCCTTTATGAACGCTAAGGCGTAATGTTAAGGGTCCTGGTGCTGGAGGCACGGACAGTCCCATAGAAGGGGAGGGGACGCACAACCCGACTCTGGGGGTGAACAGAGCAGACATCGGGAACTCCTCAGGAACCAATGATGGTGTGATGCATTGCATATTTTAATTCATCCAAGTTCATTCTTAGTATGCTTGAAGTTAGTTTTACACCATGTTTAAGTGAATTATATGCACGTATTTGTTTGATCATGTTTCCCCCCCCACCTTACTGAGTCAATAGGACTCACCCTTTTTCTCTTATGTTGTTTTTGCAATGTTTGGCGACTTGGGTATTGAAGAATGAAGCTATTCGAGGACGAGTTAACCTACGATTTCTACCCTTATATCCTAGTACTCAAGATCCGAACGTGGGTTTCGATTTCCTTGAAGTATTAGTGGAGCATAAGGCCCACTGGTTCTTTAGGGAGCCCTCACCCCCATCCCTGTACCTACCCCCACTATCCCCGTTACCCCGATTTGAGGACTTTGGTTTACCAGATGTACCGCCCAGTGGCTAAGGTTCGATTACGTTCCCCCGGCCCCGCCAACGGGAAATAGTAGTGCCACTCCGAGATTATTGATCTTACATCGGACTCAAGGAGGATTAGTACCCCTCTTAGGCTTGTTAGAGTGTAACCCCGGGGAAGGGGGTAATGTAGCAAATGTAGTCCCGAGGCCCTCCTTTCCTTGTATCAAGATGTCCTTGTTATTTCAGGTTTTCAATCTCCTTCGTGTCTCTTTCCTCATCCTTTATGTATTGTGGATTCATCCGCATATTTTCGAATTATAGTTTTTTCGGTTTCCAATACCACTGTATTGATTTGATCATGTTTCCTCGCCCCCACATTACTGAGTCAATAGACTCACCCTTTTTCTCTTATGTTGTTTTTGCAATGTTTGGCGACTTGGGTATTGAAGAATGAAGCTATTCAAGGACTAGTTAACCTACGATTTCCTTGTTATCCTGGTACTTAAGATCCAAACGTGGGTTTCAGATTTCCTTGTTGAAGTACTTGCCTACTAACACTTTCTTTAGACCCCTCACCCCATCTAACCCCACCTACTATCCCACCCCACCCAGCTATTCTTGGCTTAGTATTTGGCCTGATTAAGACAAATTGACGTTTAGCCCCGAACTGAAAATACAACTACATCGGGGACGGATTATTATTGATCCCGGGGCTCGGACTTTTCAGTTAGTTCTAACTTCCAGTGTTTTCGTTAGGATTTAGGAAAAAAATCAGTTTCCCCGAACCCTTTTATGTAGTCCCGGGAGGACGGTTTGAACTTTCCTTGTATTAAAGATGTCCTTGTTATTTCTTTTCAATCTCCTTTGTGTCTCTTTCCTCATCCTTTATTTCAAAGTTCTTATTTCTACTCAAAGCCTAATCTAACACTTTCAACCTATTCGGACTAACTCATTGCCTTTTTCTAAAAACATAGAGTTTTTACCTTAAATCTTTTCCAATTTCCACTACAATTCTATTTTTTTTATTTTTGCTTTCCACTAAGTTTCATGGTAAATCACTAAGACTTCTAGCGACTTTCGTGCCATAATCCCCGTTGTGCATACCATTACTATAGGTGAGCCTGGGGGGTAAGTATGAGCACGGGGCATGACACCTTTCTAGCAACAAATTTTTCATCACTAAAACTCTCGTTCGAACTAGGATTTATGTTTGAACAAACTTTTTGTGCCGACCCACAGATTTGTCACTGATACTTTGGGGGCATTTTGTGACATCCCAAATCGTCGCTATTAGAATTAGTATTATAAGCTTTGTATTCTCTTTTAGCATTGAAAGTATTTCATCACTGATAATTTTTTTGGTTCAAATTAAGGTAAGTCTTAGCTTTTTCTCTTAAACAGAATGGAAAAAATTTCAACCTAATCACATTATCACTGATATTTTGATTTTGTAAAGTTTCACATACATTTTCAAATTCTTTCACATATAAATATGGAGTCTCAGAATCTAAACCGTGAAATTTAGGAAGCAACTGAATCACTCCCAACATGAGGTCAAAGGTCCCTGCATTTGTAGGAAAGACAATACAAGAAGAAGAACTGATTCTTGTTGGATGCAAATAATCTCGAAGTGTTCTTATTTCTCGAACAACAACACAATTGAGATTATTATTCGCATTATTTTGATTGTTTTTAGCCATGCTATCAAATGAATTAGAATTCAAAAACAAATTATCAACATAATCTTTCAAGTTAAAATTCGATCTTTACAAATGATCAGTTTGATCTCGTTGCCAATACATGCACAACTTAAATTCTACAAATGTGAAATCTGGAAACTAACAAAAAGAAAATGAACCCTATCAATAAAGACAATCAAATGTTGTTACAACACGCTAATTCGACCCTTCAAACAAACATGATTTTTGTATTTGGAATTGAGATTGTAGCACAAGATGTGACAATTCTATTCTTAGAAATTACCTGCATTGTTTGCTAAACCTCTTCTTGAGTTACAATTGCATTCGCACCACTTTATCATCTAAGAGATTAGGCAAATTGCGTGTATTAGAACCACCACCACAAAAACTAAAAACCAAATGATTGTTATTACATTGCCCATATAAAAGTTATCAACGGGAGATTCATTCTCATATAAGCTATGCAAAAGAGCTGCCCATAGATAGGCAAGTGCCATTAAAGTTAGTGTAAGAGACGTAACTACAGATGAAACACTTGTTTTTAAAAGGAAATCCACCAATCACCAGAATTATTACACTAAGAGATGCAAAGAGCGGGGTTGTATTGAAAAATAATAACTTTAAAAAATCATCTGATTGGGTGTATGACAAAATTGCTTTGCCTACCTCACATGTCGCATGCTGACAAAAGGAACTAATAGTTTCATTTATTTGTTGTTGCCAAACAACACCTAGTGAGCTGATTCCTGCTTATAAAGTCATGGTTGCAATAACAGGGGCCACTAGCATCAATGCGCCTGATGTCTCCTCCATCCAAGTACTTTGATATTTCAAGTGTTTCACTCATGAACACCAACGAAGGTATGCCTAGCATTTCTCCGACCTCGACTATGCTTGCGGTCCATCCATAATGGTCTGTGACGGTTGTTCTTCATCAAGATCATGACTAACATGTGGTGTCTAAAGTAGTGGAGAATTTTGATATGTCGATCTTCTAACACCGGCTTCCATTAAGTTGTCTTGTCTTTTGAGAAATTGCTTTTCACTTTGAAAAAACTCCAAGAGATCCAAAGTTGTGTGACTATTTCTATTCTTAACATTAGCCTATTGTTTGTACAAATACAACAATTAGATGAATTAAACACTTCTAAGGGATGAATATACTACCCAAGGTAATTGATACATTAAATTTGGTTGATTGCTTTGATGTAACAAGTTTTTTGCGTTGTTGCAATGTGCTAATAGATCTTGGTCTCAACGATTTAGGCTAAGCTTAGCTTTTTCTTTTAAAGAGAATGGAAACAATTTTATACTAATCACATCATAAACGATATTTTGATTTTGTAAAGTTTCACATACCTCTTCAAATTCTTTCAAATGTAAATATGGAGTCCCATAATCTAAATCCCGAAATTTAGGAAGCAATTGAATCACTTCCAATTTGTGGTCAAAGGTCCTTGCATTTGTAGGGAAGACAATACAAGAAGGAAAACTGATTCTTGTTGGATGCAAATAATCTTGAAATGTTCTTTTTTTTTTTTTTTTCCTGGAAGAACAAAGCCATTGAGATTATTATTGTTTTTAGTGATGCAATAAGATGACTAAGAATCCCAAAACAACTTATCAAAATAGTTTTTCAAGTCAAATTCTAATCTTTACAAACGATCAGTTTGATCATGTTGCCAATACATGTAGCACCTAAATTCTCCTATTGTGAAATCTACAAACTAACAAAATCAAAATGAACCCTATCAATAATGACAATCAAAGGGTTTTACAACAAGCTAATTCGACTCTACGAACAAACAAGATTTTTATTTTTGGAATTGAGACGCGTGAATGGTAGCACAAGATGTGACAATTCTATTCTTAGACATTGCCTGCATTGTTTGTTGAACCCCTTCTTGAGTTACAAATGCATGTGCACTACTTCATCATCCTAGACATCAGGCGAATTGTTTGCATCAAAACCACATCCACAAACAGCAAAAGCCAAATGATAGTTATTACGTTTCCCATATGAAAGATATCAACTGGAGATTCATTCTCATATGAGCTCTCTAAAAGACCTGTCCATAGATATAAGCAAGTCCCATTAACGTTATTGCAAGAGAGATAGTTGCAGATGAAACTCTTGTTTTCAAGAGAAAACCACCAATTACAAGAAATATCACACTAAGGGATTCAAAGAACGAGGTTGTGTTGATAAATAAGAGCTTTAGGTAATCATCTGATTGTTAATTACACAAAATTTCTTTGTTTGCCTCACATGCCACACACTGACATGAGGGATCAACAGTGTCGTTCATTTATTGTTGCCAAAAACCACCCCGTGGCCTAATTCCTAGTAGGAAAGGCATGGTTGCAATTAGAGGGGCAATTAGCATCAATGCATCAAGTGTCACTTCCATCCAAGTATTCGGGTGTTTCAAGTGTTTCACCCATGAACACCAATGAAGGTATGGCTAGCATTTCTCCAACCACGACTCTATGATGGCAGGGTTGGCTCAAGGGTAAGGAAATTTAGGTAGTTGCCTAAGGGCTTACCTTGAGCAAGAGGCCCCATACCTTAAAAAAATAAAAAGATAAATGAAAATAGAAAGGCCCTAGACACAAGGAAAGAAAAAACTAAAGAGAAAAATAAATTGAAAGAAAAGGAAAGGAAAGCAATAAAAAAGGATGATGTTTCTTTTCATGTAAAATGTGATGTGTAGACAGTGGGTGTAAAGGAAGAAGAAAACAATAAAAAAGGAAGAAAAACATGTTGCATTTGACATAGTGCAAACTGTAGGTGTAAAGGAAAGGAAAGCAATAAATGTTAGATTAGATTATTGAACTTTGAAGGTTGACGTAAACTCTTGAAACAAAGCAAAAGACAACCACAACCGTGTTTTACATGCATGACAAACGAAAAGCTTAGCCGTACTCAATGTAGAATGGTTGAAGAAAATTTACATATTACTTTTGTTGTCACAGTTTGAGAACAACTATGAGGAAAACGGCTATATTAGAGTTTATTACTTTTTTTTCTTAAATATGTAATCATAAATTAATCTCAAATCTTCTATTTAAGCTAAATGTATACATGATACTCTATCTCTTCAATTCTCTCTCAAAATCTTGTTCTCTTTCTCTCTTTCGTCTCTTGCTCTATCTCTCTTTGTAAAACTAATCCAATTTCTTTTAACCAATCACATATTAGATATACTTTTAGCTAAAGATTGTTCTAAGTTCAAGTTCAACCACTTATAATCTTGGTGTTAGGTTTTATTATTCTAATCTTTACACTCTTGTATTTTAATTTGATATTTATTTTTATAATAGCATTTGTTTATTTGTTGGTGTTCTTTGTTTATATTTACACTATGTCTAATAGAAAATATGAATGTGGTTATGAAAAGCTTAAGAAAAATAGAAAAGTTAATCCAATCTCAAAAAGGAGCTCTTGATAAATTTATTGTCAATGATAAAAATAATATAACATCAAGTTCAACTGAAGAATTGATAATTGAACAACAATGTGATTCCATACAATTAGGAGAGAATATTGAACCAATCCCACAACATAATATTGAAAATCAACTTGTTAATGATTCACAAGTTTATAGTTCGGTAATTCTTGATGAAGAACCCAAAGAAAATTTAGAAACCAATGTAAAAGATAATGAAACTATAGATCTCAACGCTTTGAGTACAATATCTATAGATATTTATGATCCAAGTCAATGGAAAACTATGGATACAAAACTTAGAGATCTATTAGTAGAGAGAGGTCCAATTAGAATTGATGATATAAATTTTCCTAAAGATGAGAATAATAGACACTTCTCTACTACATTTTATATGCAAAAATTATCAAATGGAGAAAAACATGATAGAAAATGGCTAGTATATTCAAAACATGTTGATAAAGTTTATTGTTTTTGTTGCAATCTATTTAACTCAAAACCCAGCACAAGCCAATTGGTTAATGAAGGAACTAGAGATTGGAAGAATCTTAGTGTTAAACTTAAAAGTCATGAAACAAGCCATGAACATATCACCAATATGAATAATTGGATTAACTTGGAAATGAGATTGGTTAAAATAAAACAATTGATAAAAATCTTCAAGAACATATTAACAAAGAGAGAGATCATTGGAAAAAAGTATTATTAAGAATTATTGTTGTTGTAAAAACTCTTGCTAAAAATAACTAGCATTTCGCGGAAAAAACGAAAAGATCTACCAAGATAATAATGGGTGTTTTTTAAGCCTAATTGAAATGATAGCAGAATTTGATCCAATTATGCATGAACATGTTCGACGAATACAACATGGTGAAATTCATAATCATTACTTAGGACATAACATACAAAATGAATTGATACAAATATTAGCATCTGAAATTAAAAATACTATTATAAACAAAATCAAAGAAGTAAAATATTTTTCGATTATACTTGATTGCACTCCTGATATAAGCCACCAAGAACAAATGACTTTAATATTACGATGTATAGATACTTCAACATGTGAAGTGAAAATAGAAGAATTTTTTTAGAATTTTTAGAAGTAGATGACACCTCTGTAAATGTCTTTTTAATGAACTTCTAAATGCCATAAAAAAACATGGATTAGATGTTAATAACATAAGAGGACAAGGATATGATAATGGATCAAATATGAAAGGAAAACATCAAGGTGTACAAAAGAGATTATTAGATATAAATCCTAGAGCATTTTATACACCTTGTGGTTGTCATAATTTAATCTAGTATTATGTGATATGGCAAACTCGTGTCCTAAAGCTATATCTTTTTTTGGAGTGGTACAACGCATTTATTCTTTATTTTCTTCTTCTACAAAACGATGAAAAATTTTACAAGATAATATATCTACATTGACATTGAAACCATTGTCACAAACACGTTGGGAAAGTCGTATTGAAAGTGTAAAAGCAATAAAATATCAAGCTCCAAAAATAAGAGATGCTTTAATTCAATTAGCAAAAACAAGTGAAGATCCTAAGACAAAGAGTGAAGCCACATGCTTAGCTACATATGAGATTGAAAATTTTGAGTTCTTATTAGGCATGAATATTTGGTATGATATTTTGTTTGCTGTTAATTCAGTGAGTAAGATCTTACAATCTAAAGATATGCATATCGATGTTGCCATAGATCAATTAAAAGGGCTTATTTCTTATTTAAAAAATTATCGGGAAACTGGATTTTCATCTGCTTTAATTTCATCTAAAGAGATTGCTGTTGAAATGGAAATTGAACCTATATTTCGTGAAAAACGAATAATACATAGAAAAAACAATTTGAAGAAAATGTTAATGATGAAACAATAAAATCAGTTGAAGAAACTTTTAGAATTGATTATTTCATATACATAGTAGATCAAGCTATTTCTTCAATTCAAAATAGATTTGAACAATTCACAGTATATGAAAATATTTTTGGTTTCTTATTTAATATTAACAAATTTAAATCTTTAGAGAATGATGATTTAAAAAAATATTGTCTTAATCTTGAAAGTTTTTTAAAAGATGGTGAATATTCTGACATAGATGGTTTGGATTTATTTTCAGAATTAAAAGTATTAAAAGAAGTTTTGCAACCTAAAATCAATACTCCAATTGAAACATTAAATTATATAAAAAAATTAGATTGTTTTCCAAATGCATGCATTGCTTATAGAATACTCTTAACAATACCAGTGACAGTTGCTTCTGGAGAAAGAAGTTTTTCAAAACTTAAACTAATAAAATCTTATTTACGGTCGACAAATGTCACAAGAAAACTAAATGGATTAGCCATTCTATCAATTGAAAGTAACATATTAACAAATCTTGAGTATAAAAGTTTGATTTGTAATTTTGCAAATGTTTAACAAGTTTGATATATCATGTGTCAAATATTTAACGGCAAACAAGTGCTATATTTTCAATTGATTACCAAATGCGCGGCATGCGTGGAAATTTTTCGTTTTTTTTTCTTTGGGTGATGAGCAGCACGCCGCGTGGAGCTTAATGGCAATGATCGATGAAGAAATTAAGAGCGACAATTGAAGGAGAGAAAACACATGATACATTGTATTGCGATCGCCGGAAAAGATGTGGCTCCATAGTGTGGTGGGTTACTTTGAAGAAAACAAGTTCTTTTTTTACAAGGATCAATTATTTCCTGTTTATGGAGAGTAACCAAACCATGGAGAGGGAGCCATCACAATATCTAGTGTGTTTGGCCGAACTGATTAATTATAAGATGCATGGAAAGTCAAAGTGTCCGCATCAATATTTTTTGCTCTCTCTCTCTCTCTCTCTCTCTCTGCATGCGTGCTCAAAATTAGAAATATTCGATGTTGAACTTAGATCTTGGTGGCCATGTAAGTCAAAAGGACGACTTTCAAGAATCACCATGTAATTTACGCTTGTCATACAAGTTTTGTCAAATAATATATATATGTCTCCCTTAAGCTTCTAGCTTCTGTTTATATACCAGGGCAATGAATTCTTCCAATTGTATAATTTGTACGTGTTGTTCATTTATCACGTATATGCATCGAAGATCTTTTCCTGATTTTATATAAAATTTATAGCTTATAAGGCCTTCTCTCCCATCGAAGCTAGCGCGCACTAACAAAGCTTTACCTTGTTTATGTCTGAATCTGATTGAAGGACAGAAGAATCCTAACTTGCATTGCCACATATATATATATATATATTTGTTATTGGTATCAAATGATACATAAGATCAGATCGATCCAGAAGATAATCTATTTTCAATCTGTGATCATTTCTGCTATATATATGTTTAGGCTTCAATGATATTGAATAACGCATTTTTTGTGCCAACCTAATAAGCGGGATCGGTTACACTATGGTGCTGAGCAACGGCTCAGATTTTCCCTTTAAATTCCAACGCCTGTAATTTTGCCACGTCAATTAAAATGACTTAACTCAGTCCGACCCGTTTATTTGTGTAATCCACCCATTTAACTTTGACTGACCCGCATAGAAAAGAACTCAATCTTCTTCGTCTTCCTCCTTCATCTCCGCAGCTCCTCCAACAGTTGTACGATTTTATTTGGGCATTTGGGCAGTCTTCGCTTTTCATTTAAGAAGACTTTTCCGCACATCATCCTCGCCCACGTTGTCTCTACGCTGTCCGCAGCTCCTTGTCCAATTTCTTTGCAAGATTTCCATAACGCTATCTTGGGTTCAGGCGTAAGGTGCTTCTGTGCGCCTTCCTCGTTGCTTTTGAGCATTTATATACATTTTCTGTTGGGGCAAATAAATAAAGCAATGCATTTGTGGAGCTAGAAACGTTTGTCCTTTTCTCTTTTTTTTGAAAAGTCGTTTGTCCTTTTCTCTTGCTTGAATTTAATTTGTCGGTTCAATTGTGGCTTGAAAAAAAGCTGTCATTGTAGGAAAATAGCTGTTTGTCTTGATTTCAAGAACTATTTCCATTAAAATTTCAAGAACTAGGAACAACGAATTTACAGGAGCTTTTCACGAATTTAAGGCCATCTATGATCTAATAATTAAAATATTTTAATGGAAATAGTTCTTGAAATCAAGACAAACAGCTATTTTCCTACAATGACAGCTTTTTTTCAAGCCACAAATTAAATTAAACAAGGAGAAAACGACAAAGCAAATTGTCCAAGCAAAGAGAAAAGGACAAACGTTTCTAGCTCCACAAATGCATTGCTTTATTTATTGCCCCAACAGAAAATGTATATAAATGCTCAAAAGCAACGAGGAAGGCGCACAGAAGCACCTTACGCTGAACCCAAGATAGCGTTATGGAAATCTTGCGAAGAAATTGGATGAGGAGCTGCGGACAGCGTAGAGACAACGTGGGCGAGGATGATATGCGGAAAAGTCTTCTTAAATGAAAAGCGAAGACTGCCCAAATGCCCAAATAAAATCGTGCGACTGTGCGAGGAGCTGCAGAGATGAAGGAGGAAGACGAAGAAGATTGAGTTCTTTTTTATGCGGGTCGGTCAAAGTTAAATGGGTGGATTACACAAATAAACGGGTCGGACTGAGTTAAGTCATTTTAATTGACGTGGCAAAATTACAGGCGTTGGAATTTAAAGGGAAAATCTGAGCCGTTGCTCAGCACCCTCAGCACTATAGTGCAAAGGATAATAACCGATCTCCTAATAAGCTGCCTATCCCTTGAGCAGGCCTGCAATGGAAAAGGGGCAAACGATAAAAAAGCAGCCATTAGTTGAGTTTTGACTCGAACTAACGTATCTGCACTGAATTCTACTTACCTGATCAGAAGAAGATGAAAAGAACAATTGTCTCGAATTAATCTAGCAAGCTACTGTACAGAATAATGGATTCAAAGGGCGGTACCTTAATTAACTGACGTTTTGACTCGAACAAACTAAAACCATTAGTCGAGTTTCTTCCAGTGTAAGAAAGTTGACCCGCTGGTTTTAATAGTTTATTGTTTATAATCAAGAATTCTTCTCTAACAAGAGAAACTTGTGTGAACGCCAAGACAATTAACTGCGCCGGACTCCTTCCTTGAGAGAATCTCTGCTCCAGAAAGTTGCTTTTCCACGTATTTTTCTTGAGCCTGACACCTGATCTCTATTTGCACCAAACATCAAAAGTTATTTAGTATTCATATATCAAGAATTCTTCTCTAACAAGAGAAACTTGTGTGAACGCCAAGACAATTAACTGCGCCGGACTCCTTCCTTGAGAGAATCTCTGCCGCAGAAAGTTGCTTTTCCACGTATTTTTCTTGGGCCTGACACCTGATCTCTATTTGCACCAAACATCAAAAGTTCTTTAGTATTTATATATATCTGTGTGTGTGTGGTCTCTTTAATTGATAACGCGTGTAACTCATGCAATTAACGTCACATGTTATTAACTATGATCTTGATCAAAACTTAGCTTTTTTAAGATATATATATATATATAGGATTTTTATCCTTTTAGGAATTAATGTGATAATGTTATTAAGTATGATCTTGATCATAACTTAGCTTCTTTTAGATATATATATTAGGATTTTTATCCTATTAGGAATTAATGTTGGGTGTTAGATTTGCTGTTCTCTACTACTCTAATTATCTTCCTTTATAAGCCTATATAAAGCTGGCCATGCATGGTTAAATAATAATAAAACAAGCCAGACTTGAATGAAGCTTCGTCTTTTTAAGAGGCCTAATCCTCTTCGAATCGCCTTACGTTGGTTCTTTTCGAATTAAACCAAATTAATTGTTTTGTTAGTTTCCTCTGTAGAATCAACTCAGTTACGTGTAGACAAGTAACAAATTCTTTACTTGATAGCAAATCTCACACATAGTACTGATGATAGAGGCTCCACAATTGCTCCAAGGTTATTGCTTTTGCCGAGTTTGCTCTTCAAGACCTGGCAAGGCACGACCGTTGGGTAACGCTCCTGTGGGTTGTAACACTACAAAAAAATTGACTTTTAGTGACAAAAACTTTTGTCACTAAAAGTCAATATTTCGTCACTAAAAGTATAGACGAAATATTTTCATCACGAGGTCCGTTAGTGAATAAGCGTCACGAAATGTATTTCGTGATGAAACCCGAATTTCGTCACGAAAAGTTTTTAGTGACGGAAATTTTTCGTCACTAAATTTACTGATCGATCGGTACTTGTCACGATCGGTCGGTGAAAACGAAGTGATGGATCGATTGGAAAGGATCGATCGATACATATTGACAATCGATCGGTTACGTATTGGTGATTGATCGACACATTTAAACGATCGCACGGTAAGAAATAGACGATCGATCGCTTCAGCAACGACGATCGGACGCTTTATATAAGCGATCGATCACTGAAGTATCACGATCGATCGTTATGCCATGGACGATCGGTTGTTTAATTTAGCGATGGAACATTGATTTATGAACCGATCGATCGTGATATTGGACGATCGATCGGTTGAACAACAACCGATCGATCACTGAATATGCTGATCGAACAGTGGTGAGAGAATGGTTTTTTTTTTTTTAAACAATAATAATGGAAAATATTATATAACACGTACATTTTATAATAATAATACAATACTCACATTTATAAACATCAATAACAATATATAGTGATCCATAATTAAATCGAAAATAATATCGTAATAATACATAATTAAAAAGTTATTACAATATACATGCATCTACCTTTTTGAACCCCCAAACTGGCTGAATAGTCGCTTTGACATGTCGCTCATTTTCTTCTCCATTACAGAGGACATTTTCTTCTCCAGTTCCTTCGATATTTCTGCCCGTAAGCGCTCTTGCTCCTTTCGCATGCGCTCTTGTTCCTGTTGCATGCGCTCCTCGTGCTCTACTCGCATGTGCTCTTGCTCCCTTTTCATGCGCTCCTCCTGCTCCAACCGGATGCGCTCCTGCTCCACCCGCTGCTCCTCACGGTGGTCCCTCAGCGTGGCCTCCATCTCAGCTTGCTTCTTCGCAAATTCTTGCAAGTCTTTTTCTCTAGCAGCTCTCATCGCCTCTATCTCATCCCTTGCCTTTGCTAGCTGGTGCTGTAGATCAGAAGACTGTGTAGTCAAAGTTGATGAAGGCGGAGGCTTAACCGCCCGTCCTAATCCCCGAACATATCCCGACTTCTTGCCCAATATCTCGGAATATACTTCAATTTCGGTGTAAGTCTTCCCTTCTAAATCACACTGACGCTGGAAGGCATCCATCCGTTCTTGAAAAAATGACAATAATTACCAGAAACATTAATGTAGATAAACTATACATAAATTACATAAAGTAGATTAAAATGAAAGCGACTTACATAAATTTCTCTCGCTCCTTCCGAGGTCCAAATCCCATCTTTGTTTGTATAATTCTTTTTATACAGCTCTGCAGGATTGATATTGCCGCTTTCTTGATTTTTCTACATGACAATAGCATAAAGTTATTGACAAACAATATCAATAAAGTCTAAGATTTAGTTGTTAACTTACCATGCAAGCTCGTGTGCGCTGGAACGAGCGCGAACCAGCAGCGTGGTTCACAGTCAACTTTGATCTATTCTTCTTATTTTGCTCGCTTTGTTTCTGCGATATTTTAAGTAATTAAATATTAAAAGAATGTAATATTTAAGCAACGAGTTTTTGTAATCACGTACCATAAATGCTTCGCTGGTGAACAGATCGCATAACTCCTTCCACTGTTCTTCTGTGGTATCAGGGTGCGGCTTCAGCAACACCGCCTCTTTACTCGGGAACTTCTTAAAATACGCATGCATTCGGTTGCGGTGCGTTCGACATGCCGTCATCATAGTCTCGACCACCGTCCTCACGTCCTCATGACGGGTGTAGTCAAGGTCGAAGTGGTCCTGCATAAGTACCAAAACATACAATATTACAATGATAAACGAAATGCTTAACCAAAAATTTCTATGTTTACGAGTTTAATCATACCAACACCCGATCCATAATGTACTCCTTCACTTCTGCAGGAACATCGACCCACTTGTTAACTGAGATCGGAATCAGCCCTCGGACCAACATTCCAATCTTCGTCGATAGAGTGGCAGCAGTGGAAGACACTCCTCCACACTCTCCCTCCGGGATATGCACCGATAGTTTCGCGGACCCGGACACCCAAGACTCTTCTCCAAACTGACTCCACGTGTCCTACCTCGCCCACGTTTAGAAGCTGATGTCGCTACATAAAATAAAATTAACAAAGTTAGTCGGTCGTTTAACTTAAGGAAATTGAAATATAACTTAGAATAATTTCTTACATGCACAACTACTAGGACAAGCTGGCGTGCCTTGACTCATGCCTTCATTCACTCTCGGAGAAGGAGCGCTCAGGTAGGACTCGGGATCGGACTCATACTATGCAACTGTCCAGAAGTAACTGAAGGAAATTCTCGTCCACGCTTCATTTCACCGTAGAAGCTGTGACATAACAAAATAAATAACGAGATATGGTAAAAGAGACAGTAATAGTAAAAATAGTTCAGCAAACATCAACATTAGAAAGAAAAATATACATGAAAGAAATTATTAATCAAAATCTGATTCTTGCACGTTATCGCCCGATGCCTCATCCTCAGTAGAGTCGCTATCACTTTCGAACGAATCTTCGTCCCCACTTTCTTCGGTATTCTCTTCAATTTCTGCTTCATCCCCCTCTGAAACATCGTTACTATCTATACGTCTTTTTTTCCGATCAATTGCCTCAGAAGCTTGGATAACGTTTGGCGTAACGTCATCCCTCCGTAGTGGATTAAGGTTAAACTGTCGGAAGTCTATAAACAAGTCAATGGCATCGTCCTCTTGATACGCTTCATTCGCGATGGCTGCTCCCGATTCAATGTTTACATCAACTTCACCATTGGGATCCAGGCCGGAATGTCATATGCATTTCTACACGACAACTTCTGCACGACTCGCCATGTAGGTCCATGCAGATTATCAACTAGATAAAACACTTGACTTGCTTGATTAGCCAAAACAAATGGATCTTCTAAGTACCACAGTCGGAAGTGTTTATGCTCTTAAAGTTCTCATCGATACGAATTCCACGGTGATCTCCGACGTCCCACCAATCACACTTAAACAAATATACAGTATTTCCCCGCAAGTATTGCATGGCATAAATGTCTACAAGCCTCCGTAAAATTCTATTGGATTTCCCTCATGTGATCCCGGTACTACAATACCACTGTTCTGCGTTCTCCATGTTCTTCCTGTTGTACTGTATGATATCTACATCCGTTCATAACACATGCAGAATAACGCATCACTCATGTATCAGGCCCACGTGCCAATGAATACAATTCATCGATCAATGTACATGGATTTTCAGAACGTAATTTTTGAACCTACAACAATATATTAGAAGGTCATTAAAAACAAAGACACGAATTTAATTTGAATTATTTGTCAATAACACTTACTCGCCCTAAGAACCAATCCGAAAATTGTTCCTCATGCATACGAGAAATGTTACCAACTCCTTGCGCGCGAAGTTCGTCCATGTGTTCAGTGCAATGATAAGGTTAATCAACGTCTGTATATAATACAAAACCTATGAAATTTTATTTTACTTACTCTAAGTAGTTGCTGATGCCTTTGCAATTGTTCAGCACAAACCACCGAGCTTTCTTGAACTCTGTTCGGTCTATGTCATGTCCTTTTCCAGCCCCTATCAATCTAATTCTCTGAGTGAACACATCCAATGACCTTCCGTATCTCGGGATCGCCGTCAGAATCGTAGTTTCGATCTCTGCGATTAAACACTGTTTCGACCCCTCGGAGGTATTGGGAACAAAATGTCGAACACTCATTCTCAATATACGCTTCTGCAATCGACCCTTCGGGACGAGACTTATTTTTCACATTCCGTTTCGAGCGACCCATCAACCGTTCAACTGGATACATCCATCTGTATGGTACTGGCCCAGCAAGTATTGCTTCGCGCGGTAATTGGACCGCCAAATGCATCATTATTGTAAAAAAAGCGGGTGGAAAAATCATTTCCAACTTGCATAAAATTATCCCGATATCTTCTGACATCCTCTGCAATACAAAAATCTTCAACGTACGAGAACACAACTCTCGAAAAAATAAACATAATTCAGTCACTGCGCCACACACGTCTTCCTTCAACAACCCTCAGATCATCACTGGAAGAACCTCTGCAAGAACACATGACACCCATGAAAAGACAAATAAAAAAAACACCAAATAACCAACGAAATCATTCATAAATCGTAGTGTAGGTTGAGGATATTACCTTTTGCATGAAATGTAGACCAAAACGAACTAAATTCACACCAAAATCTCACAAATGTCGCCCAAATTTTTCAATACTCACCCGGTTAAAAAACCAATGAATTTGAGCTGGAGCTTAACTTTAAGGACTTCTAAACACTCTCACAACTAAAAGGACGGTATTTTGACAAAATTAAAGGAAAAAATAGTTCCTTGCCGCGAGTCTCTAGTTTCCTCTTGCCGTGGGTGTGTTTTTGCTTCACCCACGGCTTTAGAGCATCCTGGCATTTCAAGCACGATAAACACCGATCGATCGGTAATATTACCGATCGATCACTACCAAGCATAAAATTCTCGCCCAGATTTTAGAACGATCGATCGGTAATATTACTGATCGATCGGTGTTACATTTGAAACGACGTCGCATGAAGCCCCAAAATTAACGATCCATCGGTACCAAAATATTAAACGACACCATTATGTACCGATCGATCGCCAATAATGCGATCGATCGGTTAACCTAATTATTAAAAAACAGTTTTTAGCCTAACAAATGACTTAATTATTAAAATTAATTTACTTATAATATCATATTAATACATACCTAATACTGATGAATTATAATCATGTGTTAAATAAGCATTATGTCACTAATTTCTAACATCTTAATACCTTACTCATACTAACACAAACAAAATGCATCTATGTTGCAACATGTATAACTTATACATGCTTTCTTAAAAATTAATGATATGTACTTGATATGTTTTTATGTAATCTAAATACATCCTAACATACTTTGTTAATATATATTTCTATGTTTCTAATAATTTAAACTCACATTATTTAAAAAAATGAGGGTTAGATGAAAAAATAATGTAGCGATCGATCCGTCACCAAAAGATTAACTTTTAGTGACAACAATTTTATTTCATCACAAATAAAACCTTTAGTGATGAAATTGGTGACGAAAAGTAGTTTTGTCACGAAAAAATCTTTTTTGGTGACGAAAATAGCATTTTGTCACTAAAAATTGACTTTTAGTGACGAAATTCAATTCGTCACCTAGAATTTCGTCACTAAAAGTCAATTTTCTAGTAGTATAATGCTTGAGCCGCATAAAATCAAGTCTAAGATAGTCATGTAGTCATAGGCTGATCATAGAAATTAATAAATATTCATTATGCTCTATGGAATTATAGAATATAGGTCATAAGGGTATGTATTTATTTCTAAATTGCACTACCAAAGTTTGATGAATTCACGAACTAATATTAAACTTCAACTTCGTTACTTCATTCAACATCTTAAGCATGCAATTCATGGCCAGTAAATTGCAAGAATGAAAACCGAAATCATCAAATTACAATTAAAAATTATATTCATTACATCCATACTCAAATCATATCAAAAATTCAACAACTACGTTCTAGACCTAGAATACGCAAACTAGCAAATCATAACTAATAAAACAATCAATTATTTTTCAAAATTTAAAACAAATTTCTTTTAATTTTGAAAATAGATTTGAAATCCAAATTCTAGGCTGATTTTATTACCCAAATTCCAACTGGATTTAGAGCATCAAAAAGACATAATTTGGAGTTATCCTTCACAAAAGTTTTAGATCTCGTTGTCAGCTTTCCAACGCATCTGAGGTTGCATTTTTTGAACTTCTAGAACTCTAGATAGAGGCCAAAAACCGAAACAAGGTCTGGGCTGCAGTAACTTCTGGACAGATTCGGACTTCTACGTTTTTTCTAGATTTTGAACTTCAAAATGTTAGAACTGGATCTTGGACTCCTCATAAAAGTTTTAGGCCTGCATCTTAACTTTCCAACAAGTTAAACGAAACATGAATCCGAGGTCTGTAACTCTAGTTAGAATCCAAAAACTAGGCAGTGTTCTGTTTTTACTAGACCAGCTCAACTAGGATTTGCTCTATTGGCTTAGCCCAAATTTTGCTCTTCCTATCAACTCAATTTCAATCTTATTGAATAATTATATACCAGCAAATATCAAGAATTTCTGAGAATTAAATATATGTAAAAAACACTTAAAATTCTAGATAAACGAGCTAAGAAACATACAAAACACTATGAATCAAAATAATTACTACTAAGAAAATGTGTGATATAAATTCCCACATCACTTGAGCCGCACATCAAATCAATTCTAAGGTAGTCATAGGGTGATGTTCGGTTCTAAAAAAAAAAATTTAATTTGTAGAAAATTTGATAGGTTAAATTACTTTATTAGTCCCTGTGGTGTATACTTTTTTTCCCTATAAAAATCGCTGGGTAGGGACTGGCCTTTTCAAGCTAGTCCTTCTGTCCACTTTAGTAACAAAATTACTAAAGTGGCTAATGGTGACAATAAATTATTATTTTTTTCGATAAGTAAGAGAAATATTATTAATAAAGAGAAGAAAAAAGAGCAGTACAAAGATTGCACTGACAGAAATCAAAGCATACAGACAAAGAAACTAACAAAATCCAAAAAGGCCCCGCTAACATAGCACTAGCCCAAAAATAAAGGGTAACAACAAACCACCCTGCAAAGATTCCAAAGACACAACAGCATTCTCAAAACATCTCCTATTACACTCTTTCTAAAGACTCCACCAAATGGATGAAGGGATCATCATCCAGATAGCCTTAGCTAGAAGATACTTAAACCTTTGGCCCCAAAAAAGCAAAACATCCTTAACCCTTTCCGTCATAACCCAATGAAGATTCAGCATACTAAAAACATGCTTCAACAAACCTCCCGCCACCGGGCAATGCAATAACACATGGTTAACAGATTCCCCATCCCCCTTGCACAAATAACACCAACCTACCACATAGAGAACTCGTCGGCGCAAATTATCTATAGTCAAAATCCTACCATGCGTAGCCTCCCAAACGAAGAAAGAAACTCTCGTTGGGACTTTAATTCTCCAAATCCTATGCCAAGGGAAATTCACTGAACTACCACCATCCAGCAGATCATAAAAAGATTTAACAGTAAAATTACCATCCTTAGTACCCTCCCACAACAACTTGTCCTCATCACATCTGTGCAACACTATCCCATACAAAGTGGAAAAGAAAGATGAAAACTCGTCCAATTCCCAATCATTTGCACTTCTTAAAAATTGAACTTTCTAGACAACCGAACTTAAATCTCCCTCCATACAATTTGCCACTACCCCTTTAGGCTTCCTAGCAAGAGAAAAAACTATAGGAAAAGAGCTACTCAAAGGTCTCTCCCCACACCACACATTGTGCCAAAAACTCGTCTTATGCCCATTTCCCACCACAACCCAAGTATGCTCCTTGAAAGACCCCTATCCCTTACTGATTTGCTTCCAAAGGCTAACCCCATAGGAACCATGATGGGGTAAAGTGCAACGTTCCCCCACACAAGTACCATACTTCTCCGCTATTAAATTCCTCCACATACGATCCGTTTCAATTGCAAACCGCAATAACCACTTACACAACAAAGCTTTATTAACACCGAAAGTCTCCTAATTCCCAAACCCCTACAATGAATAGGAGAACAACCCGTATTCCAATTAAGGAGGTGGAATTTATAGACCTCATTATCACTACCCCATAAAAAAATCTCTTTCCAACTTTGCCAACTGAGAAGCAACCTTTACGAAAAGAAAAAAAGAGATAGGAAATACGTAGGCAAACTCGAAAGCGTAGATTTAATCAAAGTAATACGACCCCCTTTGATAAGTACATACAGCTTCCACCCAGCCAACCATTCGCTCCATCTTTCCAAAATCCCATCCCAAATATGAACACTTTTAAACCGAGCTCCCAAAGGAAGCCCCAAATACGTCATAGGCAAAGCAGACACCCTACATCCCAAAATAGAAGCCAACTCCATCGCATTAGGAACATTGCCAACAGGTATCACCTCAAACTTAGACAAATTAACCTTCAATCCAGATACAGCCTCAAAACATAGAAGCATACAACGAAGGCTACGAAATTGAGACTCCTCTGCCCCACACAAAATTAAAGTATCATCCACAAACAACAAATGGGAAACACATAAACCGTCCCTACCAACACCAGAGACCTTAAAGCCCTTGATGACATCAATGGAAGCCAACTTCGACATCATACGAGACAAGCCTTCCATAACAATGACAAAAAGAAGAGGAGAGAGAGGATCTCCCTAACGCAAACCACGAGAAATACTGAAAAAACCTTCAGAGAAGCCATTCACAAACACTGAAGAATTTAACCGAAGAAATACAGAAAATATATCCACCTACACCATTTATCTCCAAACCACATCTCTAAGATGGTACATAAAAAAATCCCAATTGACATGATCATAAGCTTTGTGAATGTCCAACTTACACAACATACCGACTCACTAATCTCAAACGAGAATCAATGCACTCATTAGCAATCAACACCGAATCCAGAATCTGCCTACCTCAACAAAGGCATTATAAGAAGGAGAAATAATCTTATTAACACAACTTCAACCTGTTAGCCAACACCTTGCAAGAATCTTATAGATAACCCCCACAAACTGATAGGCCAAAAATCTTTCAACTCAATAATACCCGGCTTCTTTGGGATGAGAACAATAAAGGAGGCATTCAAACTACGAACGAATTTACCAAAACGAGCAAATGCATTAAACATCAAAAGCACATCCCCTTTTATTATATCCCAACGCGACTGATAAAAGCTAAGGTAAATCCGTCTAGGCCTGGTGCTTTATCTCCATTAAGATCATGAACCACCCTCGCCACCTCATCCTCCTCAAAGGTCGTTCCAACCACTTGCCACATCCTCAGAAATGGCTCAAACTCCAACCCATCCAGTGACGATCCCCACTAAAAAGGTTTAGCATATAAAGAAGTGTAATACTGCACTACATGTGCTGAAATGTCCCCAGGATCCTCCACCACCTTCCCTTCCACCTCCAACTAGGAATAGAATTAAATTTTCTATTAGAGTTTGCGACTCTGTGAAAATACTTGTACATTATCCCCATCCTTCAACCATAAAGCTCAAGATTTTTGTCTCCAACTCACCTCCTCTAAATCAATAAGGTGATCCAACTCCTAACTACTTTTTCTCTCCATACTATCAAGATTACTCAACTCGTCCAACGCCCTAACTCCCTCAACAACAAGGACTTACGCACCCTAATATTACCAAATTCATCCTTATTCCAAACAATAAGATCATGTTTCAGCGCCTTAGCTTACAATGAAGCACAAAGCTAGGGGAACCAAAAACCTCATAATTACTCCACCACCCCTTTACTCTCTCCAGAAACCCATCCACCTTAAGCCACATATTTTCAAAACAAAAGGTTTCTTCCCACCCCCAAAGCAACCATCCTCCAATAGATCGGGAAATGGTCAGAATACATACGGGGTAACCTTCTTTGAATAATATTTGGATACATAGACTCCCAATCAGAACTTAGAAGGAAACGATCAATCCGCGACCATGATTGAGAGGATCTATTGTTGGACCAAGTGAACAACCCACCATCCAATTGAAGATCCAACAAACCGAACTCTGAAATAAAATCAGAAAATTCCTCCATACCTCTCACTCCCCCACCCAACCCCAACCTCTCACTAGAGAACCTAGTGACGTTAAAGTCACCCCCAATACACCACGGAACATCCCACCACGAGATGACACCCGCCAACTCATCCCATAAAGTCTCCTCCTACTATCATCATTAGGACCATAAACCCCAGAGAACACCCATTAGCCCCACCATCAATATTATGGAAAACCACCGAAAAAGAGCAACACCCCACATGAATTATTAACTAAAATAAATCGAAAAATATAAAAAGATTAATGTAAAAAATATACTGGAAATGCAAAAAATAGAAAAAAAAAATCTACAAAAAGATATGACCGTTAATTCCTTGAAAAAATTAAAAAAAATACATTTATAAATTAAATAAAGAACTGACAATATAAAATACAAAAGAAAGAGACAAAAATTGATATAATTAATTGTAAAAACGCAGTTCAAATGAGAAAAATGCAGAAGAAAAAAGAAAAAATTCAAAAAAGGTATGACCCTCAAATTCTTGAAAAGAAATATGAAGCCTCTACATTTAAATTAACAACTAAAAAAATAGAAATGAAAGAGAGAAAAATTGCAATAAAATCCCTAAGAAGAAAATAAATTAAAACACATTTGAAACATTGAAACACGTTTGAATTCCCCAGGAGAAATAGCCATAAAAATAGCATTGAGTCGTTTACTATTAAAGTTACTCTCATTAACTTCTTTCTTGGACCAAGTACTCATATCTTTCGGCGTAGCAATGCCAATTAACATATTTGGTTAGTACTATCCAACCAGTAACACAAGATCCCAAATACGTTCACCTAAGTTTTTCAAGAAGGCTCTCATGCATACTTTCCAATAGACATAATTGCTTCCATCAAAGTATGGAGGCACAAACAAGATTCACAGTGATACATTTAGATGTAGAATCAAGGAACGAGATCAGAGTCTGATCCTATATTAAAACAAATATCAATCACACAAGAAATAAGGATTTTGTTGATGAAGTGAAAAATCTTTGAATTACCTTTCAAAGGAAAAATCACTCTGGCTAGCAGCCACCAGAAATTTACTAAGAAGTAAAACCTTACAACGGTCATTCAGAAATGGGCATGATCTTCCAGTTGCTTGACTCTAACTATCCAGATGCAATAATCTAAATAATCCAACTTAGACCTCCTCCCTGTAGTTAACTCTCAGCCTTCTGAGGTTCTTCTTATGAACTTTTCAAGAACGATCTTATTCTTCAAAATCCGGAACTCGGACAGTCAAACTCCTTTAGTATTTTGAAGGCTTCATACAGGAAGATTGGTTTTAATGGTGATTGAAGGTGATATGATATGAAGAAAATCTAGATAATTTAGGTGCAATAATGTTTGGGGGATTTCTCTCTAAGGTGAGGCTTTAATAAAATATTTAATGGTTTGCCTAACTCTTTTGGTCAACCTCACAAGGTATATACAGAATAGGTTGAGTTATAATTCTAAAAGGATTCTGAAAGAAGGGAATTTTTCAAAATCAGCAAAGTTCTCTCAAGCCAGGGTAAGAATTTGCAGCAACTTCGCTCGAGCTAAATATCAAGCTACATGCGAGCCAAATGAATCGGTCTGATTTTCAACAAACATCGCTAGAGCCAAGTATCAAGCCATAAGCAAAGCAAGCCTAATGAACTTTTCTGATTTTCAACCATCTTCGCTCGAGCCAAGTATCAAGCGATAGGCGAGCCAAATGAAACTATCTGATTTTCAATCAACTTTGCTCGAGCCAAGTATCAAGTTGTGGGCGAGCAAATCTTTAATCAAGAGATAACTTTGAGATATTTTAGGAATGGTTCCAGCTCCATGAATTTTGTCTTTATCTTCAACTATTCAAATTTGAAAACACTCTTCAACATTATCTTCTTCACCAAATCTCTTGAATACTTAAAACACAACTATATCTAATACAACTCAAATTTTAAAACCAATGTGTGAGTCTAGGTGACAACCTAAGAGGGGGTGAATTGAGTTTTAATAAAAATTAATGTCTTTTCAAAGATAATTCAAGATAAATATTTAATATAGAATAATGCACCACAATCACAGATATAATGTAAATAGAGGAGAGCAAGGGATAGAAAGATAACACCGGTATTTTTAGGTGGTTCGGCCAAGACTTGCCTACGTCCACCCCAAGGCTATTGCTTCTTTGGGCTTTCTCCACTATTTCTAATAGCAATCACACCTTAGCTTCTGGGTGCTAAGTAATCATTACAAAGAGTTTTACGAGCTCACGCTTTAACTCTCTTCACAAATCCCATCAATCCAAGGGATTTCTTCTATCCTCACAAGTAGGACCAAATGTCACATAAGACTCAAATGTTTTGTAAAAGATAAGTACAAGCATATAGTAAAGAATGGCTCTCTAAGCCAAATAAACAAATGTAAAGCACAATGATGAGCAAGAAGACAAGATTCGAGTAAGAAAACTTTTTGTCTTGGCAGGTGCACTAGCTTTCTTGAGATCTAGGTTCTTCTCTCTTCTTCAAAGCTCTTTCTCTCTCTAAGGAGGCTAGGTCATAAATGATGTGCAAGTTCTTGTCTTATCTCTCCATCTTGTTCTATTTATAGTCCTCTAGACTTGAAAGGTCTTCAAGTGACTTTATTGTACTATTGGAAGGGTGCCCAAGTCAGTTTAAATCAAAATGATGTGCTGGTGGCATTCCAAGAGAATCTGTATAATCACAGCATGTGTCGACACATAGTTGGCATGTGTTGGTACCAAAAAATTGGTCTATATTTTTGCTTTCGATTGTCAGTGCAATGTGTCGACACCGTCAAACATGTATTCGAGTGTGTTGACACTATCAAACATGCACTCGGGTGACAGTGCGACATGTCGATATCATCAATGCTGGAGGGGTTTTCAGCAACTTGAAAATGTTGTTTCCACTCCAATTTCATCTATAAACACCTACAATGAACAATATGACATTTTTAGCTTATGCATTGGTGTTTAATACACATTTAGAACTTTTTATGGAGAGATTATCTCAATCCTTTTGGAAACCAAGTTAGAATTTGTGGATTGACGTAACGAGTTCTAAAATCCTTCAACGCAACTATATTTTTTATTATTACCAAAATCAGAATAGATTGTTCAAGGAACGACCTTGGGCTAACAATTTTAATTTTACTTCTTCTTTTGTAAATATTCTTAATTTTTTTTATCTTTTTTTTCCTTCTATTTTTCAATTTATTTGTTTCTTAAGGATTTTATTTCAATTTTTTGTCTTCTTCTTATATAATTTTTTGTTATTCATTTATAGTTTGTGGTTTCATAATTTTTTTTTTAATACATGAGGGTCTTACCTTTTTTTATAGTTTTTTAATTTTTTTTGTCTCTTTCTTTTGTATCTTTCACTAATTAATTTAATATTTTTAAATATATTTTCGAGGGTGGAGGGTCGCAACTTTTGTAGAATTTTTTTAACGTTTTAATATTATTATGTTTTTATTTTAATAATAATTAATATATTAATTTTGTTATGTTATTGCTAGCCACATTAGCAATTCCATTAATAGGGTGAATATAAGGACTAACTAGGAAAAGGGTCCCTAACCTAAGGATGCCTATGGAAAAAGAATATATATATACCCTATGAACTAAACTGAAAAAAGTGTAAATTACAAGGACTAATGGAATAATTAAGGCAATTTGATTGTAGTGTAAATATTTAGGTAAATTGGAGTTTTATTAGTATTTGTAATTAGTTGGTGGAAATTTTTAAAAATATTTAGTTATAAATTAATTTTTATTTGAGTTTGTATAAAGGTATAGAGAGATGATTTGATGAAATTTGTTAATAAAAAGGTATTGGAGTGTGGTGAAAGAGTTAAGAGAATATTTGATTGAACTTTTTTTTTTCCTTAAAAATTATCTGAATTTGTGGAAAAATGTGTTAAGAGTTTTTGTTGGATTGTTTAAGATTTTGGATGTTGATTGTGATTTTTTTTTTGCTTTTAAAGTATTCACTCAAAATGGTAACATCAAATCTTCCAGACTCATGTAAATCGAACTATCATGGGTCGCTGCATAAATTTGCTTAAAGACTAAACATAAACTCTTCCAATTTTTCCATGTTGTTACTTGCTACCAAATCAATGATCTTTGTGATTATCTTAAGATCTCATAGTCAAAATTAATAGAAAAAAAAAATAGATCTAGAGACACATTTCTAACATTAAATTGCAACATTGTTAACTGATGGGTGAGGAATCTTCAACCCACCCGACCTGACTCGGCTTGACGTAGCACAAAAAAGCTTGTTGGAGAAGTCTATTCAGTAGGAAAGCCTATGGGCCTTAAGTTCACCAGGGAGGGCCCAAAGCCCAAAGGATCCCAATGACCGATGATGCAGGCCTGCCTGCAGAAAGGGATGGAAATCTCCTTGTCTATAGGTCCCGACCCATTAGTCGAAAAGAACCTTTGTCCACAAGGAAGCCTTTCCCGCTGAGTCCAATTAGAGAGCCTCAACACACAAGGACACCCACGTAATCTACAAACACTGAAAATACTTTCTAAGTTATATTCTCCAAACTCACTCAAGCATCGGAGGCTTACCCCCACAGGAAAAAGCTCCGTTCATTGTCTAGTCTTGCAAATACGACAAGAAGAAAGAAGGTTTGAAAAGCAATTTATTAGTCATCTGTTGGGCTAGGTCAAATTTGGCACCAACATGAACGAGCTCACTAACTCCTTGGAAATTAGGCGGAGCAATCTGATACGATAACTCCTTGGAGTCGGGTTTTTAATTAGGCGGAGGAAAAATTGATTGCAATGGGTGAATGGGAAGCTGATACGATCCTGCCTAGTCTGTACTATTTCTTTTATCAATTTGCTTTTGAGTAATTTGTGGCAGCATAAATTTTAATTTTCAATTAAAGCTAAGTGAATTTTATTCCATTTGAGACTCTGCTATTAGTGGGACTCCTATAATGGTGTGAGATAGTGAGACTCCAGTTTCTTGTAGGTGTTTGAAATTTGTTTTGTTTTGACTGATAATTCCTGCATCTTCTTTAAGGTATCCTTTTAAAGATTCTATAGAGCTTAAGTCTTTTTTTTTTTTTTTAAGTAAATTATAAATGTAACTAGGTTACAACAACCAAGTATGAGAAAATAAAACAACTTTCTAATACTACGAAAAGAGTGTGTAACGTCAAGTAATGGGTATAATAACTTAGATGTATGTTTCTTCACACCTCTTTCCCATTAAAATGTTCCTGGGAACGGGAGGCTCCACAACGGCAGAGAGCCACTCCCAATTTAACTGCGTCATTCTTGGGTAAAGAACAAAGGATAATAAACCTACTCTCAATGGTACGCAGCCGCCTATTATTTTTATTCGCATCTCTTCCAGCCGAATTAAGTGCAAAATTGTACAACAGAATTTTATCTTCTCGATAGCTTTTCCGCACCTACACAACACGTTCTAGAAAAAATTTATCTTCCTCCGTCTCCCCCCAACTTTGCCATCAGGTTCGATTTCTTGCCTTTGCTGTCTCGGACTCGACTTCCTCGTTCACAACTCCTATTCCACTCTATTTTGTTTCTATTATCAGCCACCACAGCAGCTTTCATCACCTCCAGTCCCACCCACATAAAACAGCTCTACTTTCCCCAGTTCGAATGCCAGACCAATTCATCTGTCCTTACACTGTACTATGGGACTGCGTTTCAGCTCCATATCCAGTTCTATTTTTGTCTCATATATGTTTTCTTCTGTCACCTGTCTGACCCATAAGAACTTTCACGGATATTTTGGACCACTTTCCAATACATTTTGTTCAGTCTCACCCGCATGGGCTCCATTATCTGGGGCTCTATTATCAGTTCCTTTATCCTTCCAACTTTTGGCCCCAAATATGGGGCGTGTCAAACCCGCTGCACCTAAATGGTCATTCACAACAAAAGTAGCATTGCCTTTTTTCCGTCTCTTTTTCCTAGATTTGCCATCACCACATACCAATCTGTTTGCTTCAGTCTTACCACTATTATCAAGGATTCGACCATCAAAACAGTTTTTATCAGCTGTTGGATCCAAATTTGTGGTGCACTGAAATTCCTCGGCCACTACGTGGTTGTTCAAAGCACCTCTAACTTCGCTTTGTTCAGGTATCATGGATTTGCCATGGACATAACTTTCATCTGGGACTCCATTAGCACACGCTAATCCATTTGCTCCTGTCTCACCAACATGATGGTCTGGGACTCCATCATCAACATTATTTTTATCATCTCCAGCACCTACCTTGCAAGCTACTGGCAACAAATTGGAATGGCATTTCAAACCTGTTGCACATACAAGGTCATCCAAAACAACAATAACTTTGCTCTGTTTCCGCTTCCGTTTCCGTTTCCTCGATTTTCCATCAAAGCTACTTTTATCCGGGACTTGGTGACATGCCAATCCATTCGACCCAGTCTCACAAATAGTGTTATCTGGGACTCCACTATCACTGCAATTTTTATCAGCTTGAACCCCCACCTCACTAACTGTTGGCAGAGAATTGGAAGGGCAAGCCAGACCCTTTTCGCCAGCATGGTCATCAAAAACAACAATAACTTTAGTCTGCTTCCGTTTCCGCTTCCGTTTCCTCGACTTGCCATCAACAGAAATTTTAATTGGGACTACACCAGGACATGCATATCCATTTGGTCCTGTCTCACCAGAATGTTTATCCGTAACTTCATTTTCCAAAGAAATTTTATCCGCTTCAGTCCCCATCTCAAAAACAGCTCTTCCCAAGTTCAAAGGGCATGCAAATTTCTCTGGATCAATGTTTTCCCCTGTCTCTCTAAATTTTCTCTGTTTTCGTCTTCGTTTCCTAGATGTAACATTAATGCTGACTATTTCAGCTCCAGCCCCACTAGCAGAAACTGTTTCTGCTGACTTTGAAAAACATGCCAATCCATGATCACCTACATGCTTACCTGCAAGGCCATTACATTGACTCCATGTCCGGTTTATAACTTGGCTATTAAAGAAGTTTTTTTCACCTTCAGTCATACCTGCACAAGCCATTTGTACACGGCTTGCCAATTTATCAGTACCTATATGGTTAGCTGAGATACCACCATGAATGCAGTTTTCATTGTCTCTCGTCCCACCCCCATGAACAGTTGCTTTCAAATTTGCATGGGATGTCAATCCATCTGCGTCATCCAGTTCCATTGATCCATGGACCTTTTGGCTCTTTGGATGATAAAATTTAGACAGAAGTCGATGAGCTAATTCTGCAAGACGATGCCCTGAGATTGACTTGTGGATGGACCTGATAAGAGCTTGAACTCAGTTCTAGCAAAACATGTTCAAACCACTATCTTACATTGATTATTGAAATCAAATAGAGAGAGAAAACACAATTATTGAAGAAACTTGTGTTGATCCTAGCGCATAAGCTTATGTCATTGAGATTGTTCCTGTAGACAGCAGAATTAGGCTTATGCTTGGGGCTGTATGAATTGGGGCAACTCAGCCATGCACACTGTTAATGTTTAATATAACCCATACTTCCTATAATGCAACTAATTGCCAGCATGCCCATTGCTATGGCCAATCATGTTCTCTGATCTTTTTCCCCTGCCAGCTGAAGCTAAAAAGGAAACCCTAATTTAATGCAACTAATGCTTCTTATAGGCAAATAGGGACTGCTGCCTATCTTGCAAAGCACATTGTGGTCAGGAATGATTCAGGAAAAGCACAGTAGAAAAGATGTAAACAGAATTAATAATTTTCTTACTGGAAAAAAGGAACTGGTTGAAATATTCACCTTTCATAAGATAGACATCCACGGACAGCTGACTTCTCATGCCACAGAATGGGTGGTGGAAAAATGTCCTGCTTCCTGACGGACTAAAACGAAAATGTACAAAAAATCATTCACTAAAGAATAAATGCACTTTAGAGATATGAACCAAAGAAAAAGGCACCTCAGAAGATATAATATTCTTTAATATAAACAGCCCTGCGGATAAACACAGTATAAGCCACAGAAATATGTATCATATATTTCTCTTAATTAATTAATTATTATTCTTATTTCAGCTCCAATCCAAGATTGCCTTTCACAAGACATCTATCCATTCTTAGACATTGGACATAACATCTTCTTAGGCCTAAAAATCTCCTATACAACTCGAATGAAATACTGAGCTTCTAAATCCTAATAATGAAATAAAAGATATTACCTGACCGTGGACTTCTGACATGTTTTTTCTGTTCTTTTCGTTTTTGAAGAGAATGAACGCAATAATAGATAGGTCAAAAATAGGACAACCGCCATGTACCTTGCTGGGCAATTTTACTTCTTTCAATAGCCTAGGAATGTGAGAATGGAAGGGTGGACATTTGAAGAAGACAGACCTGCAGAAGACAGAGAAGTATTTGCAAGTGATTAGAAAGAAAAGGTACCATATCGTTTGAATTATCTACACGAGAAGAAAATATGAACATACAACACTTCATTATCTGAAATCATCTCCATGCCCTCAATTGGTGAGTAGATTTCTGCAGGCTGCACAGGTTGTCCAGAAATGTACACGTACCCATTCATTCCACCACTGAAAATTAGAGAATACGTTCTGATTAGTATTAAAATTACAGCAGGCCAAATTTAATGAAACACCATCACTAAGTAACAAATTGTTTTGTTTGTTGTCCCAACCAGTCAAATAATACAATAATTTAAAAAAGCAATCAAAGAATTTGGCTAACCCCCCCCCCCCCCCTCTCTGCCGGGGGGGGAGGGGGGGGCCTAAGATCTCTTCTTATTTGGTTAAAAAAAAATTGTCAGGTACATTATAAGAATTAACCGATACACAAAGTAACCTCTTTTGGATATGGAATGGATTAGTCTTATCTCATACACATCCAAAGGAAGTAACGGAACTTCATGTCCATTAAGGATTATGAAGTTACGTCTATATTAGACTTGCAATCTTTTCAAGAATCCTCCAAATTGCCAACTATTAGAATAAATCTCAATTAACAAGTGGCTAAAAATTCATTGGCGTAAACATTTCATTGACTTTATCCGAATTCAAAGGCAACTTTTATTGAAGGCCTCTGTTTGTTCTCTTTCTGTCTCATTTTACAAATCTTGGTAACTTTTAATTTGAACTCTTATGGGGATTCTCTAATATACCCCTGCGTACTTGAGATTCTCAATCGAAGGGGCAATCAACTTTATTATAAGTTTGTCCTTTCATGGAAAACAGGACTGGATGCAACATGCAAGACGTCCTGATTGGAATAATCTGATGGAATTGTAGGGGAAACGGAAAACAAATCCCCTCAGGCTTAGAATCAGGTTGAACCTGTTCATTTAAGTAACCAACAAATATTAACGACATTCTTACAAAACAATGCTTTGCCTTACTTGCAGCATCATAAACAAAGAGCACCACTACAGTTTTCTTTAATGATTGGTACGCTGCAACTCCTATTAGTTGACAGTGTTAACATGAAAGCTGTACTAGCACCTTTAATCACTCTTGGAAACTTCAAGGGCAGTGTTTATTTAGCCACACTTCATTGCCACACAATGATGAAAAAAAAAAAAAAAAGAAGCAAAATTTAAAGAAACAACTTTTGTTGTAAATGATGGGTGAGCCATGTACTTGCTCCAAACCACAGAACGGGTAAGCATGAGGCACTCTAATAAAACATTTAAGGAAGATTCCAATAGAAGCGATACTCTTCTCATGACTTTTTATTGGGGGAAGGGGGGCGCAAGTCAACCAGGAATACCCAACTGTCTATCCAAAGCAAAGGGAGCTCACAAAACCACTTGGGTTGACACCCTAGCTAGCATGATTTGAATCTGTATTTTTGAGTGTATGCATGCTGTTTATTTAGTTCATACTGTCCACTGTTATGTAACTAGTGCTTCAAAAGTCATGAGACTAGCTCGTCACTTTTGATGACCTTGGATGTTTAAGGTTGTATTGTCATGAGAGCAACGAAGAGCTTGGACCGTATGTGTTCTTTTTCGTTGCTTGGTCTTCAATAAGACTTTTTTGTTAAGCTTTTTATTGATCCCAGTGCATTGGATGTCTCATTCTTTGCTAGTCTTTAAAACTACAGGGCCTCTTTTCTGGAATTAACAGTGATGTGCAATGCAGCAGGAAAATTATCAGAAAAGAAATATACTGCAGCAAGTTTGTGCTTAGATATAGCTTGGTGTGGGTCTGATGTATTGAAAAGGGAAGGGTGTTTACAGGGCTGCCATACGGTGAACAGGCTACTTTTAGTAACCTTTAGAAGTCATACGGTTCAAGCTCTTCATTGCTGGCATGACAATACAACCCCAAAAATCCAAAGTGATGTACTAGTCTCATGATGTTTCGAAGCACTAGTTACATAACAGTGTTCAGAAAGAACTAATATAAAACGATTGCATACTGTCCTGTATAAGACATGCATGTCTTCATCAAGTTGAGAAACCTACATCATAATAAGTTTTTTCTTTAAGAAAAAGAAAAACAGAAATTTTACCCTAATTGTTTACAAACTTCACCAAATTTATCCAAAGAGCATACCTGTCAATCTCTAATAAAATCAAATATTTTCAATCTAAACAACTTGGTTCTCCAAAACATAAAAATAGGAAAACTGACAACTCTTTCAAAAGAGTGTAGTAGCCATTCAATCATTAGCCGAACCAAAACTAATAACTTGTATTTACTCCACTCTGTGACGTTTCAATCACATACCTGAATATCGGGTTAATTTTCTGCTTCACCTTAGCTTTCATCAACTTTGGATGACCGACTTTTCTCTCACAGAAAGAACCTATCTCCACCGCTAAAGGATATGAAACGTGAACAAATAGTAGGTCCAGACTGAAACTATTTCTGTGTCTTTCTTCATCCTATATAGAGATATCATATAAGAAACTCCGAAGAGTAGAAAACGTCACAGTAGAGTAGAATGGCTATTAAATACACAGATCTTCCCAGTGTCAATATGTGTGAAGTAAGTGCCACATGGAAGATGCAAAAACCATGGTATAAGCATATCTGAGATGGCTATTTCACGCTTCAATCCATCAAATTATTTATCCATATCATCATGAAACAAGATCAAGGAATTTATAGTTGGGTGGCCTAGTATTAAGAGAATTCATGACGACTTTTTCATGGCTATGTTATAGAATCGCACACTGACTTGATGAGGTATGTGATGGCTCTTTGGTAAGAAGGGCTTGATTTTGGGGAATAATGAATTATTTGCAATGAAGCATATTTGACATAAACACCTAAACTCCCAACCAACCAACTGGACTAGGATTCCTAATTTCACTAGCTGGAAAATTAGTACAGAAACCAAATAGAACACTTGATTTGAAGAAGTTTAGAATTTATTTGAATAAGTCAATGGGCAATCCTGCAATATTCAACTCGTGTACATCAAACAAAACGGGTCGGTGGGTTGCTACTGAACTACACCGACACCAACAGGGGTCAATCATCTGGTCAATTTGGCATGTGATTATGTTCTTGCACCTCAGACCTCATCCATTCCACTTCCAGTTCTATCAGTGTCTGATTCTGTTTCTCATTCTCATCCACAGTTGTTGTCATCACGTTCTCCTCATCCATGACAGACCTATACATCTTATACCCACCACCAGCTTATTTTCCTCCACTATCTTCCTCACAGACTTCATATCTAGTGTTATCCCACATATCTGACTCGCCATCTGATGTTCTAGGGAAAGGGAATTTTTTTTTGTCACTCACCATTCGGTCAACAATTGCCCCCCTCTCATTCTGTCTCCTACATGATCGTGCTCTATTTCACACCTTTCTAATGTCTCTTTCGTAAAGACAGTTTCAGGATGCCTTATCCCATTTTGCTTTATGGAAAGCTATCTAATTCAGTTGACCAATTGAAGGCATGATTCATTGTTGAAGGAAATAATTATGAAGAAATCATTTCTCCAGCTGCAAGTATTACCCTATCCACAAGACAGCAATGGTTCCGCCAAACATCTGAGGTTCCTCTTACCGACAATTTGGATTGGCTTGTAGTTCAACTAGATATCAATTTTCCTCGGAGACTCGAGTGAAAAGGTTTATATGAAGCAACTACCAGCATTTATTGCTTAATGGGTGCACCAAACAAGTGTTTTTCGGTTAAAGAAAGCCTTAAAGGGTCTTGAGTAGTTACCAAGAGTAGGGTCTAGAAAGTTCTCTAAGGTGGTATGAGAGTTTGGTTTTCATAGATGGCAGCGAGATGATTTAGAATTCTATAAAGGTCCAGCCACTTTGCAGCCCAAACTACCGATTTCGTCACATCTCATTTATCAACTATTAATTTCAGACACTTTGCACCTTTCATTAAAATTTCTCTTTTTAGAATGAAGTGATTTTTTTACATTTAAAAATTACAATTTTACCCCCACAAAGCCTTAGGGCAGGTTCGTTTTCACAATAATTATAGAATACAAATGTATTCACAAAATTAACATCCAAAATCTTAAAAATTTATACACAAACACCAATACATTTTACACAATCTCCAACAACTTTTCACACAAACTCCAATACCTTTTAAAAAAAAAATTATAACAAATCTTATCTCTCTATACTTTTTCACCTAACTCCAATACTTTTTTATTAAACAATTACATCAAATCGTCTCTCTCTACACCTTTTTACAAACTCCAACAAAAATTAAATATCTTTAAAACTTTTCACTAACCTTTACACAAAAATCTATAAAACTTTAATCTAAATAAATATTCACAATTCTACTAAAATCCTATAGTTTTTTACAAAACGAACACCCCCTTAGTATCTGGAGGGAGGACACTCCCAAACCTTCTTTGCTTGTTTTATTACTTAAAAAGTTGTCCCTTTTACTAGATTCATTCTGAATGGTTATGGAAGATGATTCAAGTGGTATTATTTGTTTAAGACAACTTTTGCAGCAACACTTTTCATATAAAGGATTTTTTTTTTTTTTTGGTAAGGTATAAAAGCATTTAGGCAAAATCCCATAGGTCATGTACATCCTTGATTTGCTACAAGTGACAGATCTTTTGGACGCCCATCCTATTTATGGGCCTATGAATCCAAATTAGAAACACTACTATAGCATACATGATAAAAATTGATAAAAACTTGAGTATTATATGTTGGATAAAAATATTATCTCATAGCATGCATGATAAAAATTTTGCTTTTGTAAATAGAATATGTTGGATAAAAAAAAGGCTTCCCAAGGAAAGGTTAACAATATCACACAGCATATAGAATTGTTTTGACAAATCACATTGACTTGGAAATAGAACGCATGACCATATTTACTTACTTCACTCCAATGCTTTGCAAATGTGACCTAACAATTCCATAAAAAAACAATCAACTTTTCATTCAACCAATCATCCAATTTTCACCCTTTCGACTTCCCATACATGACTTTTCCACCTAAGCGAGGTTTGATTTCTCCCTATTGCTTGATACTAATGATCACTTGTTTGGTCATGAATATATGTGGTGTATGCATGCTTTCAATGAATATTTGTTAGCTTAAAATGTGAATTCACAAATCTATTTGCGATAGAAAATATGAAATTTGAGACCTTAAACAAGTATGTTTGTTTAATTCACAGACGCTACAAAAGTAGTGACACATGTTACACACTTTGTGTTTTTTTAATGCATGAATATGAGAAAATACTCATAAAAAATTTCCAGCAACGATAAATGTTAAAATTTGACATATTTTTTTTTTTTTTTGATAAGTAAGATCAATATATTAAAAAAAAAAAGTGAAAACAGTACAAAGATTGTACTGAGAACACTTAAAGCATACAAACAAAGAAGCTAAGAAAATCTGGAAAATCTAGAAAGCGACCCCCCCACATAGCAGAAACCCAACAAAAAAGAGAGTGCATAAGAACACCCTGCAAATGAACTAACGATGAGGCCAGATCCTCAAAACAACGAATATTGCGCTCCCTCCAAAGACACCACCAAACACAAGATGGAACCATATTCCAAATTGCCGTAGCCACAGGATCCCTAAACTTCCTTTCCCAACAAAACAACACATCAAACACCTTGGCGGCATTACCCAATGCAGATTAGAAATACGAAAGACATAAGCCCAAAGCGACCTAGCCATAGAGCAGTGCAATAAGACATGGTCGACGGACTCACTATCCCTCTTACATAAATAGCACCAATCCGTAACATAAACTCCACGCCGCCGAAGATTATCAATTGTCAAATTTCGAGAATGCGCAGCCTCCCAAACGAAGAACGAAATTCTCATAGGAACCTTAGTCCGCCAAACCCCTCGCCAAGGGAACAACTGAGAAGCACCACCAGAAATAGAGACGTAAAAATCTCTAACAGTGAAAACACCATCCTTATCTCCCATCCAAAACAAACGATCCTCACTATCGCGACGAATTACCATAGCGTAAATCGTAGAATAGAAAGCTGTAAATTCTGGCAATTCCCAATCATTGGCAGACCTCAAGAACTGAATCTCCCAAGCTGAAGAAAGAGTATCAGGCGACAAATAGTCCACTACCAGCCCATCCTTACACCGGGCCAAAGAGAACACAACGGGAAACAAACAACGAAGAGGACTATCGCCACACCAAACATCATGCCAAAACCGCACCCTACACCCATTACCCACCACCAACCGAGTATACGTAGCAAAACAATCCCATCCCTGACGAATATGCTTCCACAAACTCACCCCATAAGTTCCTCGAGAAGGCAGAGTTGACCAATCTCCCACCATTGTGCCAAACTTAGCTGCAACAATAATCCTCCATAAACTATCCCTTTCATTGGCAAAGCGCCAGAGCCATTTCCCGAGTAAAGCTTTGTTAAACACCAACAATCTCCGAAGACCCAACCCCCCAGAGGGAATGGGAGAGCAAACCTTCCCCCAATTCAGCAGGTGAAATTTGTGACCTCCCAACTCACGACCCCAAAGAAAGTTCCTTTGTAATGTCTCAATTCTAGCAGCCACAGAGGAAGGAATGGGAAAAAGAGATAAGAAATAAGTAGGTAAGCTAGAGAGGGTAGATTTAATCAACGTCACCCGACCACCTTTAGAAAGATACATGCTCTTCCATCCAGCCAAACGCCTAGCCATCCTCTCCAAAATACCATCCCAAATATGCACACTTTTAGATCTAGCTCCCAAAGGAAGACCCAAATAAGTAATTGGTAAAGCAGAAATTCTACACCCCAAAATCGAAGCCAATTCTGGCACATTAGTAACATTCCCAATCGGAATCACCTCCGACTTAGAGAGATTGACTTTCAAGCCCGAAACTGCCTCAAAACACAATAATAAACATCGAAGTTTCTAAACTGCTCCACATCCGCCCCACACATAACAAGAGTATCATCAGCAAACAATAAATGGGAAACACCAATACCTTCACCACTAACACCTCCCACCTTAAACCCAGTGATCATCCCATTAGAAACTAACTTTTCCATCATGCGAGAGAAGGCTTCCATGACAATAACAAATAAAAGAGGAGAAATGGGATCTCCTTGGCGTAATCCCCGAGTACTACCAAAAAACCCCTCAGGCGATCCATTAACAAGCACCGAAAATTTAACAGAAGAGATGCAAAATTGTATCCAACGACACCATTTTTCCCCAAAACCACAACGCCTCAACATATAGAGCAAAAACTGCCAATTCACATGGTCATAAGCTTTCTGGATGTCCAATTTACACAACATACCCGGTTCATTGGACCTCAACCGAGAATCAAGACATTCATTCGCAATCAACACCGAGTCCAAAATCTGTCGGCCCCTCACAAAAGCATTCTGAGTGGAGGAGATAATTGTAGATAACACAAGTTTCAGCCGATTAGCCAACACCTTAGACAAAATTTTGTAAACACCTCCCACCAGACTAATAGGACGAAAATCTTTCAGCTCAACAGCTCCCGGCTTCTTAGGTATAAGGACAATGAAAGATGAATTCATACTTCGGACAAACTGGCCACATCTAGCAAACTCATTGAATACAGAGAGCACATCCTCCTTAATGACATCCCAACAAGTTTGATAAAAAGCCATAGAGAAACCGTCCGGGCCCGGGGCTTTATCCCCATTTAAACCACTAACCACCCCATACACCTCCTCCGCCTCAAAAGGCCTTTCCAGACATCAGCCTCCTCCTCAGAAATAGTGTCAAACTCCAAATCATCCAACATGGGACGCCACAAATAAGGTTCTGTATACAAGGAGGAATAAAAATGAACAATGTGGTCAGAAATATCCTTAGGATCCTCCACCTCGACACCCTCAACCACCAAATGAGAAATGGAATTAATCTCCGATTCGAATTGGCAACACGATGAAAAAATTTGGTGCATTTATCCCCCTCCTTAAGCCACAAAGCTCGAGATTTCTGTCTCCAACTAACTTCTTCCAAATCAAGCAAACAATCTAATTCCCGATTAATTACTAACTTCCTCTCCAAACCCGCCTCATCTAGACCCCCGTCCTCATCCATCCCTTCCAATGTAGATAACTCGCTAAACAATCTCAATTTGCGAATGTGAATAACACCAAAGACCTCCCGATTCCAAACTTTAAGATCACCCTTCAGAGCCTTCAATTTCAAATTAAGCACAAAACTAGGGGACCCCGAAAACTCATAACTACTCCACCACCCTCTAACACGCTCCACAAAACCCTCCTCCTTCAACCACATATTCTCAAAGCGAAACGGCGTTTTCCCTCTACCAAAAGTATCACTCTCTAACATAATAGGGAAGTGATCAGAATACATACGAGGCAAACGACGCTGGACGACATCCGGATACAACATCTCCCAATCCATACTAAAAAGGAACCGATCAATCCGAGACCAAGATTGAGATGCCCGACCATTAGACCAAGTATACGAGCCCCCAGACAACGGAAGATCCAATAATCCACAATCTGAAATAAAGTCCGTAAAATCATCCATAGCTCTACTAACCCCCCCAATCCCCGTCCTCTCACTAGGAAAACGGGAGACGTTAAAATCACCACCAATACACCACGGGAGACTCCACCACGAGAACACTCCCGACAACTCATCCCATAAAAGTCTCCTATGAGAATCATCATTAGGACCGTAAATCCCTGAAAAAGCCCACTGGATCCCATCATCCACATTTTTGAAGCTAATCGAAATGGAGTACCGGCCAACACAAAAATCCACCGCCTCTAAGACACGAGAATCCCACACGATAAGAATACCACCAGAAGCACCATCAGCCGGGGCACTACTCCACTTCACATGAGGGCCCCCCCATAAAGCCCTCACCACTGCTCCCGAGATCATCCCAATTTTAGTCTCCTGGAAACAAACTAAATCAGGTTTCCACCCCGAATCAAATTACCAATCCTACTACACTTAACCCGATCATTAAGACCCCTGACATTCCAACTCAAAATTTTTGGCTTCATTAACAAAGTAAAGGAGCCCGCCCACCCTTTCTATTACGCCTAGACGAAGCATCCCCTCCATCATAATTAATACTAGACTTTAACCCTTTCAACTCCCGCATCATCTTACCTCCCGAACGAGTTGGTGATAAACTACCCACCGAACCCCTATCCCTTTCCAAGGCCACAAACAAATCCAACAACTCACTCTCATACCCCTCACACGAAATCCCCACCATATGACGAAAGGAAGACACCATTCGCAACACCCAAGTAGATAGGTCTCCCCTCCCATAATCCGGATACTGTATCTGCAAAGGTTCCCATATAGATGTCCCACTACCACTACCCGCCTCGAAGAATTTCCCTCCCTGCTCACAACGCTGAACAGACAAATCCTCCTCCACCATATTGCCATGGTCAACCATCACCCCATCAGCACAAACAACATGACATAAAGGTTTGCACACCCCTTCGGCACTCACAAGAGTATCACAAGTTGTCTGCGCAGGCCCATTATCACCCACCCCAACAGGGACCTCAATCCCCAGCTGAACCCCATCGATCGATTTCTTCCGAGAATAGAAGTTGGTCACGTTGGGGAGAGAAAGATGACCCAACTCCTCCACTAGTTCCTGACCTGGGAGAACCGAGCCTCCTTAACACCGAGATCCTTCGGCGTCGAGAAAGGCATGCCCTCCGGCCCCTGCAACTGACCACCAGAAGGAAGCTCCGGCGCCGGCGAGGCAGTGGGTAGGTCTCCGACCGACGCAGGCTGCAACGACGATGAGATGGGCAGAAGACCCACGCACTCCGACTCCAACAGCTGGCCACCAACGGCACACTCCAGCGCCGGCGAGCCGGAGGTGATACTGCCGACCACCACAGACAACTCCGGCGCCACCTCTGCATGAGCGCCGGAGCTGTTGGAGCACCCACCCTTGCCTCCGTGAGCTACGGTGATACCGTCGACCCCCCCCGGACCATCACAAGCCAACTCCAGGTTCCCCTCAGCCCGACCCAATACCTTCCCCAAACTCACGCCCGAATCCCCCGCACCAAAATTGGGGCCCCCACATGGCAGCCCAAACGCACGCCCAAAGAACTGACACGGAGGATATGCCCTGGCCTTCTGGGCTTTTAAGGTAAAACCACATACACTACAGCTTAAGGCGGGAAAGGAAAAGCCACCTTTGACATATTTATATGCTAGCAATACCAAATATATCATCAATGCATATTGACTCTTCATGCAATCATACACTAAATCATATTAGCATGTGTAAACATATGTTTAGGGTGTTTTTCATGATTTCCAGCAACTATTTATCTATAATATTATGTATTTTGTCATTCAAAGCTGCTGAAACTTACCCAATGCAATATCTTCAGATATAAGTTATTATAATTAGTCAATTAGAGGAGAAACCAACCTGACCTAGCGCTGGCAGCACCTATAGGAACTCAAATCAGAGCTACAACTTCATAACTCACATTCAATTTCATAAGTTAAGTGAAGAGAGGGCCTTACCAAGTTCAATTTTCAATATAACCCGAAGAGGAAGACAATAAAGGTTGTTGGGTGAGTTATGGAGTGAAAAATAAATAGCTTTTGATCAAGGAAATCTCCCTTGCACTAGGTCTACATGAATATTCAAAAATATTAGAAAGCGGAATGTTCTTGAAAGTTATTGATGAAAACATTGTAGAGAATTGATCAGAACATACCGCAATTTTCGAAAGAGAACCGAAAGCTGAAACCTTGATACGGTTTTCAAGGTCCAACGAGAAACTGATTTTTTGGAGGAAAATAGATGATTTTAGGTCTTGAGAGGCTAGTGGTGCTTGAGAGGTGGATGCTATCTCCCTTTTTTGAAACTCAAAGGAAAGTGTGCTTTGTACAGAGGAGGCTAGGGTTTTCGAGTTTCTCAAGGGTGGTAGCAGAAAAAGGCTTAATCGCATGTTATGGTTAGGTTTTTCTTGATTTTTAACGGGCTGACTTGTCCTAAGGCTTGGCCCTTTTTATTTAAGGTTTTGAGATCTTTAAAAGGTCTTACAAGCCTCTCAATGAAAGTCATCAAGTATGAGTTACGAAAATTGAGAATTAGGTCTATAAAGTAAATAAGGAAATGGTATTACTATTTAGGAAGATTAAAAATACTCTATTGCCCTCTTTTAACTATAGAAATCTTAGTCAAGATTTTTTTAAGTGAGTCTAAGTCCTGCTAGGTTTAGGCCCTTTTCCCTTAACTTTAAAACTAAGAAAAACTCATATAACTCATCATTAAGCACTAAAAAGTAGGGATTATTAAAGTTGCTAATTAACCAATACAAACAACAGTAAAAGACTAAAATACCCTGCAATTAGAGTAGGGGTGTTACAGGTCGGGGTTAAGATGTCCATTGTCAGGCTCGGATAGCCTATCTTTGACCTCGTCTCCATTACTAATTTTTGGTGGACAATGTTTGAAAAATGGACCACAAGGACTGGCCCGTTCAAATTTGTACCCTAGTGACTGATTTGTTAAAAGTCAAACCACAAGAATTGTATCAGTAAAAAGCCAATAGTAAATTCTAAGGCTATAAGTTGGCCATGTGAAAAAGTACAGACAACAATGGCACAATCTCCTGCAAAAGCTTAGTATAGGCAATATCCTATACTGCAAGAGTTGACATGGTTCCAACATTTTCTTTAGGAGATCAGATTTTTGAGCTCTCACGCCTATCTGGCCATTCTGATTTGTAATCAAAACTTGGAGCCAAGGAATGAATAATCTAGGCCAAAAACCATGAGAAAAACCCCCTAACCGCGCAAGAATTATATGAATTTTCAGACCAGTTACTGCACATTAGAATATCCCTATTAGCACATTAGAATTATCCCTATTACATGGATCAATTATCAATTCTAAAATCATTTATTCTAAGACACTTTAAAACCAAGAGTTTGAAGCATATAGATCTTCCATCAATCAGACATTTGGAAAGCTACTAATTGCCAAAAATAAAAATACTCTATACAGTATTACCGTCAATGTGTGTTCAACTTTTGCAATCTCCGAAAGAAGGCGCAACTCCTCAATAAAAGGTAACTTACAGATGGCCTGCCCATCCAGAGAATATAGAGGAAACAGTGAGCATCCATAAAGGTGTCATCGAATCACCGGCCAAACTAAAAAATGAATAAAAAAGGATAAAATTAAGGCATCCAAACTCATTCTCGCACAGAGCACACTAGTATACAAGACAAAGAGTGATAACATAGAAATTCAAAAAAAAACTTTGAAGAACTAGTTGAAAAATTGGCAAAAAAACAGATTTTTTTAGATTGCCAAGCATCACTTAATTTCTTGTCAACACTACCCAGTTTCTAATCCACTCAATTCCAATCACATCGTTGTCATCTTCCCTTTCCATAACATCACTTTAATCCATGTCAGTCACCAAGTTGAACTCGACTTTTAATTTTTCAATAAAATTTATTCTCGTGCATATAGACTACTGGTAATATAACATGTGTTTGCAATGTCGAAGATAATTAAGCCTGAAATTTTTGAGTTTATTAGATTCTATTTCCATTCAATTTTGTGAGTTTATTATTAGATTTAAAGGGACCAAGTTGTTAAAAGTGGGAACCCAAGTGAAACAACTCCAGCATCACAAAAAAATAATCACTCAGTTTTGCAAGCTCAAGCAGAACTAGTTTTATGGCCACACTGTTGGCACTAAACATTAAAGCAAGGAGTCAATTATTACCTGCCATGGAAAACGTTTTCCATTCATATCAAGCTCAAAATCTGCTCCAAAATGTTACAATTAGATGCCACATAGGAGTGAATACTAACTATTTCTCTGCTAAAGATAACTACTCAGTAGAAACCCTACCAGGAGGATAAAAATCCAACAAAGGTGAGGATATATCTGTCATCAGTTTCCTGTAAAACAAAGGAAGAGCATGTGCACTGCGCGTGCAACCCATTGGGTCAAATCATATTACACGTGCAAAATCAGAAAAATGAATAAATAATGAAGTTCAATTGCAAACCTTGCAGCAGGCAATACACCCAACAACTGATCAAAGGGCTTGAAAGGTTTCCCTAACGTAAAGTGAAACTTCAGTAGATCAATTCCATAGAAGTCTGAAGCAAACGGAGCATAATGATAAGGATAAAACCTGCAAATTGAAGAATAAAAATAATCAAATTAGGACGCCCAAAAATTAAGACAAGTAATGAAGACTCATAATGCCTGAATGCATTGAAAATGACATTGTCCAAGACACTCAACAGTAAAGTATTTCTGTATCAGAATTATCAAGAGCCAGTTTCTTCTGAAAGAGCAAATCAGGACAATCAATGAAGGAAATAAATGGGAATCACTTGCTCTCAAACGCATAAGGGCTAGCAAACAGCATTTACTATGTACTACATGGGACCAACTGCACAAGTCCTATCTCCATGCAAGCCAAATTCACACTTATTATAGAAAACACTTTTGTCTTCTAATTTAGTCACAGCATGCAAAGTTTTTTGCTTGAACAGCAAGTTTCTAAGGTGCTGTTTCACTGGTAGAGCACCCAGAAGGATTCTTGCAGTAGAGCCAAAATTGCTGGCACAAGCAAAAAACCATGTTCATATGCTAACTCCATCAACTGTGGCCAAAAACAACTCTGAAAGACCCAAAATTTCCTAAATCATTGTCAGACGAAATCCGGTGAAATGCTTTGCCAAAGTTGATCCAACTAACAAAACCCAATGAAAACCCACTTTACAAAGCAGCTATACCACTGGAACTGCATGATAGAACTACTAGGACAGGTGTGCCTATGCACGAATGAGAGAGAGAGAGAGATCAGGACAAAAAATCCTGCAAGCACTTGACGCAAGGGACCAAAAACTGACCCAAGACATAATTTTATCCAATGACAATTGCAGGTGGAAGTTCAAAAAACAATCTTCAAATGAAAGAGGATAGAACACCACTTACCATTGCCAGGAGCACACTCCTTCATAGTAATAACGCATAACCCAACAGAGCCCTTCAATATATTTGGAAACCTACATAATCGCAGTTTGTGAAAACATTGTGCAGTTTGTGGGGTAAAAACAGTCCTGAAAGATACTATCTTAAGAGGAGCCGAACAGATTCAAGCAGAGGCAAAGGTAAGAAAAAGTAAAAACATAACATCATGAACAAGTAGAGTAAAGATATTCTCGCATATCAGAGTATCTTAAAACTACATGAAATGGAACACATTCAACAGGAAAATTCCATGTAAAGGTTCAGGCATGTTTGCAAACCCAAAATTCTTAGAAAAGTTTTTAATTTTAAGAATTTTTAGATGCAAACATAAATTTTCTGTCCATAAGTTTTTAACCTTTTGGGTTTTCACACCATACCAAGGGCCCACAACAAATTTCCTTCTCAAAAAAACTTCAAAATCATCTCTCTCTCCCCCCCCCCCCGGGGCAAAAAAAAAAAAAATCAAATTGCCTGTCTCCATCTAAATAAACATAAAAAATTCAATCAAATCATCTCTCCATTTTTTCACCAACTCTCATAAAACTCCAAAATTTTCTAATATCTCCCAAACATACTTCAAATTTTTCATTAATTTTCAACAAAATCCAATAAAACTCCAATCTACCTCAATTTTCACACCACCACCAAAATTTTCTAAAATTTTCTAGGTGCAAACATGAACAAAATATAAATTAAAAATAAACAAATAAACAAGACAAAGGAATAATACTTCAAATTTCACAGTTTTAAATTAAAGTTGAAATAACAATACAGCAAAAAAGATTTTCACATTGCGAAGGCTAATTAATTAATTATGCACATGCACCGTCAGGCAAGTGGAGCTAAAGCAAACATTTCTTTTACATTTTTCAGATTGAGCTTTTTACCAAGCATTGATATCAAAATTTAAAAAAATATAATAAAATAAAATTCAAGAGCAGAACACCAGGGCCAAACCAAAAAGGTTAGCAGAAGGTAAGTTTCAAAGAACATGTCCTAACCGCATGCCTCTGAACACTTTTTCGGTCATCTTCAGTTTCAGCCTGAAACTTCTCAGCATAAAACCTTTCCTTCCAACCCTTTTCTCCCAGCTTAATCTGTCAAACAACAAGATTTCATAGAGCTGGAAGGAATTTTAAGATATCTTCAACGCACAAAATAAACAGCAAACCTTGTCCACAACAGCATTTGTGCCAATGGATGTACACTTTGTTGCGATTTGATTCTCCGCAACATTGGACTGCTTCAATGAACATAAAAATTTCATAAACTCCCAGATTCGACAAGTATAAACTCAACTTACGATTCTAGATTTGGATTAGGCAGACCACTCACATTTGGTTGATTCTCACTCATGAAGTTACTTGAAACAATGATATCTGTATTACTCGAAAAACTTCGAAAGCGGAGCTCTCTCTCCTTCACTATCTGAATAATGGACATTGTTTGGAGATACTATCAGTCAGCAAACTGGAAACCCACAAAATTCATTGATATTTGCATATCGAAATAATTGCTGACGTAAAATATTTCTAACAACTAAAATGTCATGTAAACTCTTGTAATAAGCTTCATGTGAAAATTCTTTCTCACAAAATAAGATGGCAACAGAAGTTGAATTTACCCCTCAAAGCAATTCATTAGAACACTGTAACAAGCAATATAACATGACAGTTTAAAGCAGCCCAAGATTAACTATGCCATGCGTAGACCTATAAAAATATGCCAAACCCTTGTAGAAGCCAGTTCAGAAGCACCAACCAGCCGAACAGAATTCCAAAAAGGCTTGGCAAAACCCAGAATACTAAAAGAAGCAAAAGCTATGCGTCCTTAGCATCAAGAGCCACTTGGAACCCTAGGGAATTTTGTAAACTGCATAATTACATTTAAGCTATGTTTGTTTAATGTTTCCAAAAATGCTTTTAATCCTGAAACCACAGTTTTCATCGGAACATGTTTCTAACATAATCTTCTCAACCTCCCCAAAAAAATATCTACCACATCATTTACCTTGTTTTTTTTCTAGGCACCACATCATTGACCTTGGTTTTTACATAAAAATGACAAGAACAAAAAAAGACTGCTTGCACAAAAACCTAAAAGAACTCATCTCTCACCTAAACATATTTTCAGCATCTATCACAACCACTGAAAATAATGCATTTCAAAAACTTTCTCTTTTCAAGCATCTTTCCTACGGTCTCACCACTTCCTCAAACACCTGAATGAACATATCCGAAAGAATTTTTAATACAATACAGCCAGTCACTTCTCATGGATTTTCATAACCCCGCTGCGCAAAATTTTTCCCATGCAAACATAGGCTTAAGTTCCTCTAGAAATAGTCTGCTTGTTTCATTTCTGTTTTCTGTCATTTTATGTGACCATTCTGGTACTTTCCAAATTCGGTGGAATCAGTTGTAAGAATTAACAATGTAATCTAACCAAAAGAAAACGAAAGGAAAAAAAAAAAAAAAAAGAAGCTTCTATCACCCCAATTTCCAAAGCATTTATCAAAGTTACACCGACCTCCCACCAACATTCAAAGAGTATCATGAAAGTTAATCAACCTTTCACTGTGTTTCGTAAGTGGCATACACCTAATCCACTCCATGCCTAACGCAAACAGAAAGAGAGAGAGAGAGAGAGAGAGGCAAAGTGAAAATCTTATGAAACCAGACAGGACCAAAGTACTTACAATTATACAACAGCCTAAGGTAAACTAGCCACCCCTGGGGGCCAGAACACAAACAAACTAAAACAAAATGATCAACACAGCTAGTTTGAAGAGAAAGTATCAACGAGGGTAATGGAAGTAGGCAGTTAATCAAATTATCAATTATAATAAAATTTCCCTCCTGAGGGGTTCCCCAGTAGGTAAGAGTGATACTATGGATGCCTAGGTAGGAGGTCACAACCCTCGGTCTCCCCCTGCCCTTCTGTGTAATTAACTGAAAAGGTAACTTTTGGACCATACCCCAGCACATAGAATTGGTTTCTTGCACCATAATCAAATAAACAGCCACGAAGCAAAGAATAAAAGGCAAGTGTCAAGAGAAATTGGAATTCTCCAGGAGTTAAAAAAAAAAAAAAAAGTCATTGCAATGAAGAAGTAACCATTTTCTTTATCATAAATAGGTATGTGTCCACAAAATAAAGCATCTTGAAATACCTGGGTACGTCTTCTAAAGATTGCACCTTCATAAGATCCCACAACTTGGATAAAGTGCTCCACGTGTTTCAAATTTATCTATTTACCAAATGGGATAAACCTATTAATACCCAGAAAGTGCAGATAGCATACTATATGGAAGCTTTCAAAAGATAAAAGGACAAGACTATGAACAGACACAGGCAAATTACAGTACATAAATCCCTTTGAAAAATTTTAACAGCTGTAAGGAGGTCAAAAGCCATGGCCACATAAACTAGAACAAGAACATCAAGAAGCCTAGGTTGGGCTCACAAGCCAACTAGAATTTCGTAGGTTAGCTTGGAGTTTACACCTAATTGTTGCCTTTTTCTTTTGGTTGGTTCAAAGTTGTTTAGTAGAGCTATGTTCCAAATCAGTTTGAAAAGTGCAGCCAAAAGCAAGTGACTTTATGAACTTCAAGTGTTAAGATCAAAAGATTTGTGCAACGAAAGGCAAAGCCCATAGGATTGCTATATTCTTCTCGGAATTCTTTTACTACAACCATTTTAGTTTGAAGAGTTAACATCTTTATTGCCTCCATTGAATTCAGTTCCTACATGTTTTTTTTTTCCTCTACTTTCTTGATAATGAAGTCTATACTGGTTCTAAATTTTGTTGCTATCTTTTGCTATCTCATTTTCTATCCCTCAATCTCCATCATATGCCTATTAACATCTCAACCGACTCAGGAAAAAACATAGCATATTCTTTTCATTTAAGCACCAATGTCTCCGTCAAGAATAAAGAACGAGATAGTTGGGAATACATTCTCTTGCATGTTAAAGATGTTCTCAAGATACTTTGGCAGGGCCTGACCTAAGAGCAAGGCCTTTCGAAGCATACCAAAAATGTAAGCAGGAAACTGGTTTCAGGGTAAAGCATTTGCCACCATGGGAACAATTCACCCAACAACCCTAAGTATCATGCCATGTCAAGTATTTTGCTTCACACCATTGACAAATGAACAAATACAAATACCTCCGAAAGAATTGGAATCACTTAAATCTCCACACAAATTTTCCAACGTAAAATGACACCCCTTTTTTCACCTTCAATCAACAAACCTAAGTATCATGCCATCTCAAGTATTTTGCTTGACACCATTGGCAAATGAACAAATACAAATACCTCCGAAAGAATTGGAATCGCTTATATCTCCACACAAAATTTTCCAATGTAAAATGACACCCCTTTTTCACCTTCAATTCACTGAAAAGTAAAACCTCAGAAAAATGCCCAAAGATGCTAAACAATGAATAATGCACTTCATAGATTTTCTTGACCAAAAACTAGTCCTCAGCAGTGACTTTGACTCTCCATAGAAACTGCATGCCACCAGCAATTTCATTGCTCCATTGCAAGTTCTATGTATAGCACAAAAAACAAAAAGGAAATTTCCCACATAACCTCCCTCCTGTTTCCCTAGTATGTTGCCTCAATAGTGCAGTGCACCGATTAACAACAGAAAACCCCAGCAGTTAGTCCCCCCATTATAATTCTTGAATACTTCAGGCATCACAGTTCGTAAGAGGCAAACAAAAACCTTGCTGTTCTCTGTGGCTATCCAGTTTAGCTATTTATTTAAGAGATCTCATCTCAGTCTAAGTGAGCCAAACCAGCTCATTCACCGGTTAGGGTACATAGAAGTATCATCTCCAGTATGTTGCTCAGTTGAGATCAAGAAAGCATTTGTTAACTACTGCCAAGAGAGAAGCCAAAATGAAACATCTAGACGTGCAGACCAGGATGGAACTTGGGACAAGTAACACTTAGAAACATTTAGATGAAAAGAATTTATGTGACATCCCAACTTACAGAATAACCAAGCACCACAGCAATAGGGATTCAAACCTAAAAACATAGGGCATGTTCGTTTGCTAAAGTATTCTGGGATACAATGTATTCAACAAAATTCCCAAAACGAACATCCAAATCTCAAAAAATCATACACAAACACCAATCCTTTTTACTCAAACTCCAACAGCTTTTCACACAAACTCCAATACCTTTTAAAAAAAAAAGTTCTAATAAATCTATTCTCCATACTTTTTCACCAAACTCCAATATTTTTTTACTAAAAAATTACATTGAATCATCTATCTCTACACCTTTTTACATACTCCAATAAAAATAAAATATCTTTAAAACTTTTCACCAACTTTTACACGAAAACTTATAAAATTCCAATCTACATAAATATTCACAATTTATCAAAACCCTAAAAATCTTAGAAATTATTTATAAAATGAACATCCCCTAGTGAACGCCCCTTAGAGACTGCCGCCACAGAGACCAAGGAGCTAGATTTGCCGCATGTTCTTACTTTATGAAACATGGTTTAAGGGCTGACTATGGATTGTATATAGTGAGCTTCAACCACCATTTAGTAATCTCGAAATGTATCTGGTGGACCTAATGACCATAGGAAGGCTAAACAATAGTAGAGGTTAGACTTGCATACCAGACAGAGCACGACACAAACTGATCATGCATGATAAGTTAGTATGCCTGCATAATGTGTTCATTTAAAGCATAAAACAAGTATATATAAGTGCATCAAGAGGAGAAATTGGATAGACCCTAGTATTGGACAGCATGTTAAGAAGAACCAAATTTGGAAGTCAGAAAGAATGTTGTCTGGATTTATTAATAAGAAGATTGATGGTTATAATAAATGTGTGATAAGTTGTTAAGTGAAGCTTCTCAAGTTTCGACCAAAGGAGCAAGGTACATAGATGTAATCATACTTTTTTTGTTTGAAGTTCGTAAAGATAGTCAAGTATATTCTTCATTCGTTAGAAGCCTCTCTTTGATCCACTTTGTAAAATATATGGCAACCAAATGATCTATTGATGCATGTCTCGAATTATCGACACTGTTAAGTATTACGAAATAAATATAGGAGTGATGACAATGACAATATCAAATAGGAATTAGAATAATAACAATAATAAGTTATAGTTATTCACCTCAAAAGAATTAGTTAGGTAACCACCCATTGTAACAAATTCCTTTCTATAGACTGTCATAAGTAGATCAATAGCCCCCTGTGAAAAAAAATAAGTGGAAGGTAATGATCAGTCATTATCAACAGCTACAACAAGATAGTCACACATAAAGTATAAACACACGAGAGTATAATGCAATGTGAGAAGTATCATTTATTTCCAACAGAAACATATTTTAACAGAGAAAATTTAAGAGGTTGCATTAGTTAAAACCAGTTCTTAAACTTAAACCCATCAACTTTAAGTATGCATGAATCTCACTTTTGGACATCACTGGAGAAAAGAAAAGAAATAGTGAAAGAACATAAGAGAAAAGTGCAAAGCGTAGAGCTATCTAAAACAATACATTGCAATGAACTTCTCTAATAAAACCACAGACTTAATCCGTACTGGAATTGTGCAAATGAAAGGACACTAGAAAACCAACAGGAAATAAACAAACATGCAACTACATCCAGTGAAAGCAAACCTTCGGAAAGTAAATATCAATAGATGGGCTCATGATATGTCATCCATAGCTAAAATATTGTATTAACAAGTGGCTTAAAAAGCCAATCAGTTTCAGGAGCAAATGTCTTGCATATCAGGAAAAACTGAAGGAATGAACATGCTGAATCCAGGCAGTATTTCCAGCAGTAAATTAATATTTTTTTTTGATAAGTAAGATCAATATTATAAATAATAAAGAGTGAAAACAGTACAAAGATTGTACTGAGAACACTTAAAGCATACAAACAAAGAAGCTAAGAAAATCTGGAAAATCTAGAAAGCGACCCCCCCACATAGCAGAAACCCAACAAAAAAGAGAGTGCATAAGAACACCCTGCAAATGAACTAACGATGAAGCCATATCCTCAAAACAACGAATATTGCGCTCCCTCCAAAGACACCACCAAACACAAGATGGAACCATATTCCAAATTGCCGTAGCCACAGGATCCCTAAACTTCCTTTCCCAACAAAACAACACATCAAACACCGGCATTACCCAATGCAGATTAGAAATACGAAAGACATAAGCCCAAAGCGACCTAGCCATAGAGCAGTGCAATAATATGGTCGACGGACTCACTATCCCTCTTACATAAATAGACCAATCCGTAACATAAACTCCACGCCGCCGAAGATTATCAATTGTCAAATTTCGAGAATGCGCAGCCTCCCAAACGAAGAACGAAATTCTCATAGGAACCTTAGTCCGCCATACCCCTCGCCAAGGGAACAACTGAGAAGCACCACCAGAAATAGAGACGTAAAAATCTCTAACAGTGAAAACACCATCCTTATCTCCCATCCAAAACAAACGATCCTCACTATCGCGACGAATTACCATAGCGTAAATCGTAGAATAGAAAGCTGTAAATTCTGGCAATTCCCAATCATTGGCAGACCTCAAGAACTGAATCTCCCAAGCTGAAGAAAGAGTATCAGGCGACAAATAGTCCACTACCAGCCCATCCTTACACCGGGCCAAAGAGAACACAACGGGAAACAAACAACGAAGAGGACTATCGCCACACCAAACATCATGCCAAAACCGCACCCTACACCCATTACCCACCACCAACCGAGTATACGTAGCAAAACAATCCCATCCCTGACGAATATGCTTCCACAAACTCACCCCATAAGTTCCTCGAGAAGGCAGAGTTGACCAATCTCCCACCATTGTGCCAAACTTAGCTGCAACAATAATCCTCCATAAACTATCCCTTTCATTGGCAAAGCGCCAGAGCCATTTCCCGAGTAAAGCTTTGTTAAACACCAACAATCTCCGAAGACCCAACCCCCCAGAGGGAATGGGAGAGCAAACCTTCCCCCAATTCAGCAGGTGAAATTTGTGACCTCCCAACTCACGACCCCAAAGAAAGTTCCTTTGTAATGTCTCAATTCTAGCAGCCACAGAGGAAGGAATGGGAAAAAGAGATAAGAAATAAGTAGGTAAGCTAGAGAGGGTAGATTTAATCAACGTCACCCGACCACCTTTAGAAAGATACATGCTCTTCCATCCAGCCAAACGCCTAGCCATCCTCTCCAAAATACCATCCCAAATATGCACACTTTTAGATCTAGCTCCCAAAGGAAGACCCAAATAAGTAATTGGTAAAGCAGAAATTCTACACCCCAAAATCGAAGCCAATTCTGGCACATTAGTAACATTCCCAATCGGAATCACCTCCGACTTAGAGAGATTGACTTTCAAGCCCGAAACTGCCTCAAAACACAATAATAAACATCGAAGTTTCTAAACTGCTCCACATCCGCCCCACACATAACAAGAGTATCATCAGCAAACAATAAATGGGAAACACCAATACCTTCACCACTAACACCTCCCACCTTAAACCCAGTGATCATCCCATTAGAAACTAACTTTTCCATCATGCGAGAGAAGGCTTCCATGACAATAACAAATAAAAGAGGAGAAATGGGATCTCCTTGGCGTAAACCCCGAGTACTACCAAAAAACCCCTCAGGCGATCCATTAACAAGCACCGAAAATTTAACAGAAGAGATGCAAAATTGTATCCAACGACACCATTTTTCCCCAAAACCACAACGCCTCAACATATAGAGCAAAAACTGCCAATTCACATGGTCATAAGCTTTCTGGATGTCCAATTTACACAACATACCCGGTTCATTGGACCTCAACCGAGAATCAAGACATTCATTCGCAATCAACACCGAGTCCAAAATCTGTCGGCCCCTCACAAAAGCATTCTGAGTGGAGGAGATAATTGTAGATAACACAAGTTTCAGCCGATTAGCCAACACCTTAGACAAAATTTTGTAAACACCTCCCACCAGACTAATAGGACGGAAATCTTTCAGCTCAACAGCTCCCGGCTTCTTAGGTATAAGGACAATGAAAGATGAATTCATACTTCGGACAAACTGGCCACATCTAGCAAACTCATTGAATACAGAGAGCACATCCTCCTTAATGACATCCCAACAAGTTTGATAAAAAGCCATAGAGAAACCGTCCGGGCCCGGGGCTTTATCCCCATTTAAACCACTAACCACCCCATACACCTCCTCCGCCTCAAAAGGCCTTTCCAGACATTCAGCCTCCTCCTCAGAAATAGTGTCAAACTCCAAATCATCCAACATGGGACGCCACAAATAAGGTTCTGTATACAAGGAGGAATAAAAATGAACAATGTGGTCAGAAATATCCTTAGGATCCTCCACCTCGACACCCTCAACCACCAAATGAGAAATGGAATTAATTCTCCGATTCGAATTGGCAACACGATGAAAAAATTTGGTGCATTTATCCCCCTCCTTAAGCCACAAAGCTCGAGATTTCTGTCTCCAACTAACTTCTTCCAAATCAAGCAAACAATCTAATTCCCGATTAATTACTAACTTCCTCTCCAAACCCGCCTCATCTAGACCCCCTTCCTCATCCATCCCTTCCAATGTAGATAACTCGCTAAACAATCTCAACTTGCGAATGTGAATAACACCAAAGACCTCCCGATTCCAACTTTAAGATCACCCTCAGAGCCTTCAATTTCAAATTAAGCACAAAACTAGGGGACCCCGAAAACTCATAACTACTCCACCACCTCTAACACGCTCCACAAAACCCTCCTCCTTCAACCACATATTCTCAAAGCGAAACGGCGTTTTCCCTCTACCAAAAGTATCACTCTCTAACATAATAGGGAAGTGATCAGAATACATACGAGGCAAACGACGCTGGACGACCTCCGGATACAACATCTCCCAATCCATACTAAAAAGGAACCGATCAATCCGAGACCAAGATTGAGATGCCCGACCATTAGACCAAGTATACGAGCCCCCAGACAACGGAAGATCCAATAATCCACAATCCGAAATAAAGTCCGTAAAATCATCCATAGCTCTACTAACCCCCCCAATCCCCGTCCTCTCACTAGGAAAACGGGAGACGTTAAAATCACCACCAATACACCACGGGAGACTCCACCACGAGAACACTCCCGACAACTCATCCCATAAAAGTCTCCTATGAGAATCATCATTAGGACCGTAAATCCCTGAAAAAGCCCACTGGATCCCATCATCCACATTTTTGAAGCTAATCGAAATGGAGTACCGGCCAACACAAAAATCCACCGCCTCTAAGACACGAGAATCCCACACGATAAGAATACCACCAGAAGCACCATCAGCCGGGACACTACTCCACTTCACATGAGGGCCCCCCCATAAAGCCCTCACCACTGCTCTCGAGATCATCCCAATTTTAGTCTCCTGGAAACAAACTAAATCAGGTTTCCACCCCGAATCAAATTACCAATCCTACTACACTTAACCCGATCATTAAGACCCCTGACATTCCAACTCAAAATTTTTGGCTTCATTAACAAAGTAAAGGAGCCCGCCCACCCTTTCTATTACGCCTAGACGAAGCATCCCCTCCATCATAATTAATACTAGACTTTAACCCTTTCAACTCCCGCATCATCTTACCTCCCGAACGAGTTGGTGATAAACTACCCACCGAACCCCTATCCCTTTCCAAGGCCACAAACAAATCCAACAACTCACTCTCATACCCCTCACACGAAATCCCCACCATATGACGAAAGGAAGACACCATTCGCAACACCCAAGTAGATAGGTCTCCCCTCCCATAATCCGGATACTGTATCTGCAAAGGTTCCCATATAGATGTCCCACTACCACTACCCGCCTGTAAGAATTTCCCTCCCTGCTCACAACGCTGAACAGACAAATCCTCCTCCACCATACTGCCATGGTCAACCATCACCCCATCAGCACAAACAACATGACATAAAGGTTTGCACACCCCTTCGGCACTCACAAGATATCACAAGTTGTCTGCGCAGGCCCATTATCACCCACCCCAACAGGGACCTCAATCCCCAGCTGAACCCCATCGATCGATTTCTTCCGAGAATAAAAGTTGGTCACTTTGGGGAGAGAAAGATGACCCAACTCCTCCACTAGTTCCTGACCTGGGGAAAACTGAGCCTCCTTAACACCGAGATCCTTCGGCGTCAATAAAGGCATGCCCTCCGGCCCCTGCAACTGACCACCAGAAGGAAGCTCCGGCGCCGGCGAGCCAGTGGGTAGGTCTCCGACCGACACAGGCTGCAGCGACGATGGGATTTGCAGAAGACCCACGCACGCCGACTCCAACAGCTGGCCACCAACGGCACACTCCAGCGCCGGCGAGCCAGAGGTGATACTGCCGACCACCACAGACAACTCCGGCGCCACCTCTGCATGAGCGCCGGAGCTGTTGGAGCACCCACCCTTGCCTCCGTGAGCAACGGTGATACCGTCGACCCCCCCCGGACCAACACAAGGCATCTCCAGGTCCTCCTCAGCCCGACCCAACGCCTTCCCCAAACTCACGCCCAAATCCCCGGCACCATAATTTGGGCCCCCACATGGCAGCCCAAACTCACGCCCAAGGAACTGACACTGAGAATGGGCCCTGGCTTTCTGGGCTTTTAATGTAAAACCACATACACTACAGCTTAAGGCGGGAAAGGAAAAGCCACCCTGGCACTGTTGACGTAAAAGAGAGGCAAGCCGGTCCACCTCCTTTCGCAGGCTCATAACCTGTTTCCCCAAATCAACACCATTAAGAGACAACGCCTCTCTGTCCGACAAACCAGCGGGACACTTTCCCTCCTCAGCGTTCTCCTTAGACATAGAAGAGGAAATCAGCTTGGGAATGGACCATCTTCAGGGTTCTGGTGCATGTACACAGTGTTCGAAGTGTCAGCAACCCGTGAAATTTGAACAGGGGCACTGGACCTCCCACCGTCATCGTGCACCACCGCCGGAGCCAACACCACCTTAGCAAAAGAATCTTCTGGCCGAATGCGAGAAGACTCCACCCGAGTTCACTGAGAGACTCGCAGAGCGAAAACAGGACACTGCCTCAAGAAAAACTCGGTTCAAAATCTGCCACCCATGGCCATGTTTGCCTTCCGGCACCAGCACGGCCCCCACCTTCCTTCTCCCTCCATATTCAACAACCGCAATGTAACGACCACCTTTGTTACAACATCTTTGTGCCAGAAAGCCACGCCTAGACTCGGTGAATTTAGAAGCAAAGTCTACCGCAGTAGAAGCCACCATCAGTTTATCTGACATATTAACCATCCACACAGCTCCATACTTTCCCATGTGAATCTCATTCACAGACCGCGAACTCCATTCTGAGAATAGAAGATCACCCTTCTCACTAATCCTCACGTGGAATTCCTTAGACTCAATACGAAAGCAACGATTAAAGAGCGACATCTCAAGTGTTAAGCACACCCCGGCGATCCCAAATCTATCCTAGGACTCCATTGATACATCTATCTCAATCTTTAATGTTATAAGCTGCATTGCTCTAAATGGTTAACTCTACTATTCCAGCCATCTCTACCATTGGTGAATAATTTTGAGCTAGATGTAGCAAATGCAATCTTATATCACACTTAGGCCCTCTTTTAACTTTTGCACCTTCAAATTTATCTCTATGAAGCCACAAGCAATAGAAGCAACGCTAGTGGATTGAATAGATAACCAAAATGTGGAGTGGTCCAATTTACTATTGCTAGATGGATAAATGATATCCGACAAATAAAAACAACACAACTAAAATCACAAAAGCAATTCAGCATCCCCTGAAATACATATATAACATCCCCACAAAAGACAAAGGATTTTGTAATATGCTCATGGAATAGAATAACATGCTTACTAACCTTTACAACTGAAGCAAAGTTATCATCCAAGATAATAATATCGGAGCTTTCTTTCGCAACTTCAGTACCTTGAATGCCCATGGAAAGACCAATATCTGCCTAAAGTACAAAGGGCAAAAGGCAATCAACTACTATTTGGCACTCATTAGTTTGAAAATGACACTTAAGTAAATAAAGGCATTCAAGATACAAGAAACAGAACAAATGACCACTCCTACAAGGGCAATATTTGTTAACACAAATGCAACCTATTCAGAGACTTGAAGATATGCTAATCCCCTTCCAAAATATCCAAACCTTCTGATGTAAATCCCAAGTTTAGGGATCCTCTATGACTACTTATGCACCCAGACATGTAAGTTGATAATTGTTAAATGGTACACAGCACACATGCACTCAAACAATAAGTACTTGTACTATAAAACTCTGAATGCATCCACAGGCAGAAAAGTGTGAAAAGTAATGTCTCCACACACATCAAATGCTTCACATGTATCTATGTGTCTCTGTCCCATCAGAAATCAGAAGCTCCAAAGTGAAAAACACTATGAGGACCAACACAATCGAAAGAATGCAGGCTGACAAATGCAGTTCGAAGTTGCAGTTTCTAGCTGGACCAAATTGGCACAATGCCTTTATAGTTCATCAAAAAGAAAAGGATAAAGAAAAACAAAAGGACAACACTAAATCAACACACTGATGGAAAAGCCAAACCTCATGAAGTGCAGGAGCATCATTGGTGCCATCTCCTGTTACAGCAACAACTTCTCCTCCCTTACGAAGTGCTTGCACAAGCAAGAGCTTATCATTAGGAGAAGACCTTCCCATCACCTATAAATTAGTCATTAATTAATTATTATAAGATATAACATCCAACCAGAATAATTAAATCGCATTTCTCTGGGTTTAAAATCAGGATGGGGGACAAATTCATACTAAATGCATACAAACTTTTCAAAAACCACTCCCTTATTGAACCATACCGTGATTTTCTTGGCAGTGGCTTCTCTTTCTTTCTCAGATAATGCACGGAATGTTCTCCCCTCAATGATATAAGGCTCGATAGCATCCTGACTCGAAGTGAGTATCCCACATTCAAAAGCTATGGCTTTCGCTGTCTCAAGATTATCTCCTGTGACCATTCTTACCTATATGTTTTGAAAAATAAGATTCCCCATGTCAATTTAGATATTCATCATCAGATAATTTATCACATGGAAATACACTAGAACCATAATCATAAAAGAGCATTCATAGACACCTAATGGGGCATATCATGGACACCTTACAGATAATCCACCACATTACATGTACAAACCCTTCTACTTCCTGTACACGTAAAACTAACAAGATGGAATAACTATGGATCGACAAAATATGAATGAATTATACAAAAGATGCGAGAGAGACTACCTTTACACCAGCATCGCTACAAATTTTCACTGCATCTTTGACACCAGGACGACATGGGTCCTACGTGCATTTATGAAGGTTAAATATGTGGTCAAGTTAGAACATTTGAAATAACCATCACATGCAGCCAAAAGGAATTGGTCAGACCAAAAATTAAGTTTATGCTCCACAACAAAATTTCTTCCAGAAAAAAGACAGGATTTTGATTACATAAAGCAAGTTATGACAAATAAGAGAAAGAAAAAATGGACAATTGAGTAATGCGATATTATTAAATCCTACATCCACATATAACAACTTTTTATTCTTAAGGTTAAGAAATTTATATACCACAATTAATGTCTTTTAGCAAGCCAGAATAACGAAAAAGGGGGGGGGGGGGGGGGGGGGGGAAGGGGGGGGAAATCAAACCCAAGGAAGCAATAGACTAAATTTCATTCTCCAAAAGGACTAGCGAAATCACAATTAGCGCCTCTTGGAATTTATCAGTATTCGCTGTTGAAATTAAATTAGGTTTTGGTCCCCATTGTGCGGGTAAGTATTAGAATAAGGAAGAGATTAGTTATGCACCTAAACTCGGGTAGTTTTGCTTTATCAAATGTTCAAGACATTGCGCACATATTATCATCCTCCAGAGAGGAAATATCTGTAAAGAAAAATACCATGCAGTTTCTTCAAAAGTAAAGTTTTTTAACATGTACCATGCACACATTGAAATCATTTTGTCTAAACCAACATATAAAACTGATAACTCCAGTGGAGAAACAATGGTCAAGAACAGTAATGGATAGAATGTAACAAATTTTGTTTCTTGATGTCTACCTTCATTCCAACAATAGCAAGTAAGACAAGGCTATCTTCAGGTAAAATCCATTGAGCTAACTGCTCCACATCAACTGGAACTTTGTCTGAGTCATATAATCGGTATGCAATGGCAACACATCGCAAACTGCTTGCAGCCATATCATGTATAGCCGCCTTAAAGAAGTCCTAAAAAAAACACATTGATGCCAAAATTTTATTAAGTTTCAGCACAGTAAACTACGTTTTCTTTGAACTAGAATAATCTCATTCAGATCAAAGTTTAAAGGATTGGCTATTGCTAATCCATTTCCTGCAACGATTCATTAGCAACAAAGTGTTGTACATCCTTATAGCCCAAAACAAACCCATAAAAAGTCTCACATATGTCCCAATGACATAAATTATCCGAGTACAAGACTATCTCAAGGTTGACTACAGTTTGCATCAATTGTGGCATAACAAATGCCCAGTATACACCAATTCCTAGCAGGAGATTGAAAGGATTTCTCACTCGCAGGAATCACAAAGATTATAGTGAGAAATGAACATCAACATTCTTTACTATTTAACATCATCTTGACAATCATATTTGTGTGATAACTCCTCTCAGAGGCCAACACCTGTCCAAATATTGTTGATTATCTTACTATCTATGTGTCCAGAATATAAATTGTCCATGCAAATCAGCCCCTCGGCAAAATGAAGTTGCTGAGAGAAAAAAACGACATCTTCTATATATTTAATGTTTTTTAGTGCACATCTGAAACTTCCTAGGATATGGTGCCATGCTTACTGCTGCTATCACCTTATTTAATTTGCACAGCTTACTGCTCCTATAATCACTTTTTTTTTGGGTAAGTAAAAGGCAATCGTCTTGTTTTTGTCAAAGGATGATCACTTGCTAGAGTAAGTGTTGAATAGATTCTGATTGTGCTGAATCAAAGGTCTACTTCAAGATATTACCCATCTGTGGGACACAACCTAGAGAGATGGACAAGGAAAAACAGTCTGTTGTTGCAAGATCGAGAGCAAAAGCCAAGTTGAAGGCCACATGGAATATGTGAACTATTTTTCTCTTGAACACGAGACTACAGAGCCTCCTATCAGGTTCTATAGTGATAAAAAGGCAACAATATATTTGCTCATAATCCAATTCAACATGATAGAAACCAAAAAAAAAAAAAAAAAATTGAAAGTGACTGAGATTTTTATCACAAAGAAATTGCAAGCAGATTTAATATCCTTTGGTGAAAAAAGGCACAAGTTGCAGATTGACAGCTATTCTTCTCCTTGTTCTTGAATCCTCTTTGTTTCTTCTTTCACACTCTTGAACTAACACAAATAACCATGATTCATGTGCACGAAATGATTTAATGGACTCTTCATCCATTACTTTTGTAGTCAAGTTTTCTATGTAAGCTATAGCACTTTTGACACGTAGCTCAATTGTTTTCTCTTTTCTAATATGCTCAGGAACTTCCTAAAGAGGTATTGATATTATTCAGAAAGAAATATTTTCCAAACCTTATCTTCTTCAATGGATTGCAAGCAACCATTCGAATCAAGATAACCGTTACATGAGGCTAGAACCAACTCAGCCGCTCCCTTCCAGTGTATATGAACTTCAGAGTCATTCTGCCACAAAAATTATTTGCAATGTCTCAAGAGTGATAATGTATAAAAGTAAAGGTCTTGAGACATTGCAAATAATTTTTGTGGCAGAATGACTCTGAAGTTCATATACACTGGAAGGGAGCGGCTGAGTTGGTTCTAGCCTCATGTAACGGTTATCTTGATTCGAATGGTTGCTTGCAATCCATTGAAGAAGATAAGGTTTGGAAAATATTTCTTTCTGAATAATATCAATACCTCTTTAGGAAGTTCCTGAGCATATTAGAAAAGAGAAAACAATTGAGCTACGTGTCAAAAGTGCTATAGCTTACATAGAAAACTTGACTACAAAAGTAATGGATGAAGAGTCCATTAAATCATTTCGTGCACATGAATCATGGTTATTTGTGTTAGTTCAAGAGTGTGAAAGAAGAAACAAAGAGGATTCAAGAACAAGGAGAAGAATAGCTGTCAATCTGCAACTTGTGCCTTTTTTCACCAAAGGATATTAAATCTGCTTGCAATTTCTTTGTGATAAAAATCTCAGTCACTTTCAATTTTTTTTTTTTTTTTTTGGTTTCTATCATGTTGAATTGGATTATGAGCAAATATATTGTTGCCTTTTTATCACTATAGAACCTGATAGGAGGCTCTGTAGTCTCGTGTTCAAGAGAAAAATAGTTCACATATTCCATGTGGCCTTCAACTTGGCTTTTGCTCTCGATCTTGCAACAACAGACTGTTTTTCCTTGTCCATCTCTCTAGGTTGTGTCCCACAGATGGGTAATATCTTGAAGTAGACCTTTGATTCAGCACAATCAGAATCTATTCAACACTTACTCTAGCAAGTGATCATCCTTTGACAAAAACAAGACGATTGCCTTTTACTTACCCAAAAAAAAAGTGATTATAGGAGCAGTAAGCTGTGCAAATTAAATAAGGTGATAGCAGCAGTAAGCATGGCACCATATCCTAGGAAGTTTCAGATGTGCACTAAAAAACATTAAATATATAGAAGATGTCGTTTTTTTCTCTCAGCAACTTCATTTTGCCGAGGGGCTGATTTGCATGGACAATTTATATTCTGGACACATAGATAGTAAGATAATCAACAATATTTGGACAGGTGTTGGCCTCTGAGAGGAGTTATCACACAAATATGATTGTCAAGATGATGTTAAATAGTAAAGAATGTTGATGTTCATTTCTCACTATAATCTTTGTGATTCCTGCGAGTGAGAAATCCTTTCAATCTCCTGCTAGGAATTGGTGTATACTGGGCATTTGTTATGCCACAATTGATGCAAACTGTAGTCAACCTTGAGATAGTCTTGTACTCGGATAATTTATGTCATTGGGACATATGTGAGACTTTTTATGGGTTTGTTTTGGGCTATAAGGATGTACAACACTTTGTTGCTAATGAATCGTTGCAGGAAATGGATTAGCAATAGCCAATCCTTTAAACTTTGATCTGAATGAGATTATTCTAGTTCAAAGAAAACGTAGTTTACTGTGCTGAAACTTAATAAAATTTTGGCATCAATGTGTTTTTTTTAGGACTTCTTTAAGGCGGCTATACATGATATGGCTGCAAGCAGTTTGCGATGTGTTGCCATTGCATACCGATTATATGACTCAGACAAAGTTCCAGTTGATGTGGAGCAGTTAGCTCAATGGATTTTACCTGAAGATAGCCTTGTCTTACTTGCTATTGTTGGAATGAAGGTAGACATCAAGAAACAAAATTTGTTACATTCTATCCATTACTGTTCTTGACCATTGTTTCTCCACTGGAGTTATCAGTTTTATATGTTGGTTTAGACAAAATGATTTCAATGTGTGCATGGTACATGTTAAAAAACTTTACTTTTGAAGAAACTGCATGGTATTTTTCTTTACAGATATTTCCTCTCTGGAGGATGATAATATGTGCGCAATGTCTTGAACATTTGATAAAGCAAAACTACCCGAGTTTAGGTGCATAACTAATCTCTTCCTTATTCTAATACTTACCCGCACAATGGGGACCAAAACCTAATTTAATTTCAACAGCGAATACTGATAAATTCCAAGAGGCGCTAATTGTGATTTCGCTAGTCCTTTTGGAGAATGAAATTTAGTCTATTGCTTCCTTGGGTTTGACCTTTCCCCCCCCTTCCCCCCCCCCCCCCCCCTTTTTCGTTATTCTGGCTTGCTAAAAGACATTAATTGTGGTATATAAATTTCTTAACCTTAAGAATAAAAAGTTGTTATATGTGGATGTAGGATTTAATAATATCGCATTACTCAATTGTCCATTTTTTCTTTCTCTTATTTGTCATAACTTGCTTTATGTAATCAAAATCCTGTCTTTTTTCTGGAAGAAATTTTGTTGTGGAGCATAAACTTAATTTTTGGTCTGACCAATTCCTTTTGGCTGCATGTGATGGTTATTTCAAATGTTCTAACTTGACCACATATTTAACCTTCATAAATGCACGTAGGACCCATGTCGTCCTGGTGTCAAAGATGCAGTGAAAATTTGTAGCGATGCTGGTGTAAAGGTAGTCTCTCTCGCATCTTTTGTATAATTCATTCATATTTTGTCGATCCATAGTTATTCCATCTTGTTAGTTTTACGTGTACAGGAAGTAGAAGGGTTTGTACATGTAATGTGGTGGATTATCTGTAAGGTGTCCATGATATGCCCCATTAGGTGTCTATGAATGCTCTTTTATGATTATGGTTCTAGTGTATTTCCATGTGATAAATTATCTGATGATGGAATATCTAAATTGACAGTTGGGAATCTTATTTTTCAAAACATATAGGTAAGAATGGTCACAGGAGATAATCTTGAGACAGCGAAAGCCATAGCTTTTGAATGTGGGATACTCACTTCGAGTCAGGATGCTATCGAGCCTTATATCATTGAGGGGAGAACATTCCGTGCATTATCTGAGAAAGAAAGAGAAGCCACTGCCAAGAAAATCACGGTATGGTTCAATAAGGGAGTGGTTTTTGAAAAGTTTGTATGCATTTAGTATGAATTTGTCCCCCATCCTGATTTTAAACCCAGAGAAATGCGATTTAATTATTCTGGTTGGATGTTATATCTTATAATAATTAATTAATGACTAATTTATAGGTGATGGGAAGGTCTTCTCCTAATGATAAGCTCTTGCTTGTGCAAGCACTTCGTAAGGGAGGAGAAGTTGTTGCTGTAACAGGAGATGGCACCAATGATGCTCCTGCACTTCATGAGGTTTGGCTTTTCCATCAGTGTGTTGATTTAGTGTTGTCCTTTTGTTTTTCTTTATCCTTTTCTTTTTGATGAACTATAAAGGCATTGTGCCAATTTGGTCCAGCTAGAAACTGCAACTTCGAACTGCATTTGTCAGCCTGCATTCTTTCGATTGTGTTGGTCCTCATAGTGTTTTTCACTTTGGAGCTTCTGATTTCTGATGGGACAGAGACACATAGATACATGTGAAGCATTTGATGTGTGTGGAGACATTACTTTTCACACTTTTCTGCCTGTGGATGCATTCAGAGTTTTATAGTACAAGTACTTATTGTTTGAGTGCATGTGTGCTGTGTACCATTTAACAATTATCAACTTACATGTCTGGGTGCATAAGTAGTCATAGAGGATCCCTAAACTTGGGATTTACATCAGAAGGTTTGGATATTTTGGAAGGGGATTAGCATATCTTCAAGTCTCTGAATAGGTTGCATTTGTGTTAACAAATATTGCCCTTGTAGGAGTGGTCATTTGTTCTGTTTCTTGTATCTTGAATGCCTTTATTTACTTAAGTGTCATTTTCAAACTAATGAGTGCCAAATAGTAGTTGATTGCCTTTTGCCCTTTGTACTTTAGGCAGATATTGGTCTTTCCATGGGCATTCAAGGTACTGAAGTTGCGAAAGAAAGCTCCGATATTATTATCTTGGATGATAACTTTGCTTCAGTTGTAAAGGTTAGTAAGCATGTTATTCTATTCCATGAGCATATTACAAAATCCTTTGTCTTTTGTGGGGATGTTATATATGTATTTCAGGGGATGCTGAATTGCTTTTGTGATTTTAGTTGTGTTGTTTTTATTTGTCGGATATCATTTATCCATCTAGCAATAGTAAATTGGACCACTCCACATTTTGGTTATCTATTCAATCCACTAGCGTTGCTTCTATTGCTTGTGGCTTCATAGAGATAAATTTGAAGGTGCAAAAGTTAAAAGAGGGCCTAAGTGTGATATAAGATTGCATTTGCTACATCTAGCTCAAAATTATTCACCAATGGTAGAGATGGCTGGAATAGTAGAGTTAACCATTTAGAGCAATGCAGCTTATAACATTAAAGATTGAGATAGATGTATCAATGGAGTCCTAGGATAGATTTGGGATCGCCGGGGTGTGCTTAACACTTGAGATGTCGCTCTTTAATCGTTGCTTTCGTATTGAGTCTAAGGAATTCCACGTGAGGATTAGTGAGAAGGGTGATCTTCTATTCTCAGAATGGAGTTCGCGGTCTGTGAATGAGATTCACATGGGAAAGTATGGAGCTGTGTGGATGGTTAATATGTCAGATAAACTGATGGTGGCTTCTACTGCGGTAGACTTTGCTTCTAAATTCACCGAGTCTAGGCGTGGCTTTCTGGCACAAAGATGTTGTAACAAAGGTGGTCGTTACATTGCGGTTGTTGAATATGGAGGGAGAAGGAAGGTGGGGGCCGTGCTGGTGCCGGAAGGCAAACATGGCCATGGGTGGCAGATTTTGAACCGAGTTTTTCTTGAGGCAGTGTCCTGTTTTCGCTCTGCGAGTCTCTCAGTGAATCGGGTGGAGTCTTCTCGCATTCGGCCAGAAGATTCTTTTGCTAAGGTGGTGTTGGCTCCGGCGGTGGTGCACGATGACGGTGGGAGGTCCAGTGCCCCTGTTCAAATTCACGGGTTGCTGACACTTCGAACACTGTGTACATGCACCAGAACCCTGAAGATGGTCCATTCCCAAGCTGATTTCCTCTTCTATGTCTAAGGAGAACGCTGAGGAGGGAAAGTGTCCCGCTGGTTTGTCGGACAGAGAGGCGTTGTCTCTTAATGGTGTTGATTTGGGGAAACAGGTTATGAGCCTGCGAAAGGAGGTGGACCGGCTTGCCTCTCTTTTACGTCAACAGTGCCAGGGTGGCTTTTCCTTTCCCGCCTTAAGCTGTAGTGTATGTGGTTTTACATTAAAAGCCCAGAAAGCCAGGGCCCATTCTCAGTGTCAGTTCCTTGGGCGTGAGTTTGGGCTGCCATGTGGGGGCCCAAATTATGGTGCGGGGATTTGGGCGTGAGTTTGGGGAAGGCGTTGGGTCGGGCTGAGGAGGACCTGGAGATGCCTTGTGTTGGTCCGGGGGGGGTCGACGGTATCACCGTTGCTCACGGAGGCAAGGGTGGGTGCTCCAACAGCTCCGGCGCTCATGCAGAGGTGGCGCCGGAGTTGTCTGTGGTGGTCGGCAGTATCACCTCTGGCTCGCCGGCGCTGGAGTGTGCCGTTGGTGGCCAGCTGTTGGAGTCGGCGTGCGTGGGTCTTCTGCAAATCCCATCGTCGCTGCAGCCTGTGTCGGTCGGAGACCTACCCACTGGCTCGCCGGCGCCGGAGCTTCCTTCTGGTGGTCAGTTGCAGGGGCCGGAGGGCATGCCTTTATTGACGCCGGAGGATCTCGGTGTTAAGGAGGCTCAGTTTTCCCCAGGTCAGGAACTAGTGGAGGAGTTGGGTCATCTTTCTCTCCCCAAAGTGACCAACTTTTATTCTCGGAAGAAATCGATCGATGGGGTTCAGCTGGGGATTGAGGTCCCTGTTGGGGTGGGTGATAATGGGCATGCGATGACAGATTGTGATAATCTTGTGAGTGCCAGAGGGGGTGTGCAAACCTTTATGTCATGTTGTTTGTGCTGATGGGGTGATGGTTGACCATGGCAGTATGGTGGAGGAGGATTTGTCTGTTCAGCGTTGTGAGCAGGGAGGGAAATTCTTACAGGTGGGTAGTGGTAGTGGGAAATCTATATGGGAACCTTTGCAGATACAGTATCCGGATTATGGGAGGGGAGAACCTATCTACTTGGGTGTTGCGAATGGTGTCTTCCTTTCGTCATATGGTGGGGATTTCGTGTGAGGGGTATGAGAGTGAGTTGTTGGATTTGTTTGTGGCCTTGGAAAGGGATAGGGGTTCGGTGGGTAGTTTACACCAACTCGTTCGGGAGGTAAGATGATGCGGGAGTTGAAAGGGTTAAAGTCTAGTATTAATTATGATGGAGGGGATGCTTCGTCTAGGCGTAATAGAAAGGGTGGGCGGGCTCCTTTACTTTGTTAATGAAGCCAAAAATTTTGAGTTGGAATGTCAGGGGTCTTAATGATAGGGCTAAGTGTAGTAGGATTGGTAATTTGATTCGGGGGTGGAAACCTGATTTAGTTTGTTTCCAGGAGACTAAGATTGAGATGATCTCGAGAGCAGTGGTGAGGGCTTTATGGGGGGGCCTCATGTGAAGTGGAGTAGTGTCCCGGCTGATGGTGCTTCTGGTGGTATTCTTATCGTGTGGGATTCTCGTGTCTTAGAGGCGGTGGATTTTTGTGTTGGCCGGTACTCCATTTCGATTAGCTTCAAAAATGTGGATGATGGGATCCAGTGGGCTTTTTCAGGGATTTACGGTCCTAATGATGATTCTCATAGGAGACTTTTATGGGATGAGTTGTCGGGAGTGTTCTCGTGGTGGAGTCTCCCGTGGTGTATTGGTGGTGATTTTAACGTCTCTCGTTTTCCTAGTGAGAGGACGGGGATTGGGGGGGTTAGTAGAGCTATGGATGATTTTACGACTTTATTTCGGATTGTGGATTATTGGATCTTCCGTTGTCTGGGGGCTCGTATACTTGGTCTAATGGTCGGGCATCTCAATCTTGGTCTCGGATTGATCGGTTCCTTTTTAGTATGGATTGGGAGATGTTGTATCCGGAGGTCGTCCAGCGTCGTTTGCCTCGTATGTATTCTGATCACTTCCCTATTATGTTAGAGAGTGATACTTTTGGTAGAGGGAAAACGCCGTTTCGCTTTGAGAATATGTGGTTGAAGGAGGAGGGTTTTGTGGAGCGTGTTAGAGGATGGTGGAGTAGTTATGAGTTTTCGGGGTCCCTAGTTTTGTGCTTAATTTGAAATTGAAGGCTCTGAAGGGTGATCTTAAAGTTTGGAATCGGGAGGTCTTTGGTGTTATTCACATTCGCAAGTTGAGATTGTTTAGCGAGTTATCTACATTGGAAGGGATGGATGAGGAAGGGGGTCTAGATGAGGCGGGTTTGGAGAGGAAGTTAGTAATTAATCGGGAATTAGATTGTTTGCTTGATTTGGAAGAAGTTAGTTGGAGACAGAAATCTCGAGCTTTGTGGCTTAAGGAGGGGGATAAATGCACCAAATTTTTTCATCGTGTTGCCAATTCGAATCGGAGAATTAATTCCATTTCTCATTTGGTGGTTGAGGGTGTCGAGGTGGAGGATCCTAAGGATATTTCTGACCACATTGTTCATTTTTATTCCTCCTTGTATACAGAACCTTATTTGTGGCGTCCCATGTTGGATGATTTGGAGTTTGACACTATTTCTGAGGAGGAGGCTGAATGTCTGGAAAGGCCTTTTGAGGCGGAGGAGGTGTATGGGGTGGTTAGTGGTTTAAATGGGGATAAAGCCCCGGGCCCGGACGGTTTCTCTATGGCTTTTTATCAAACTTGTTGGGATGTCATTAAGGAGGATGTGCTCTCTGTATTCAATGAGTTTGCTAGATGTGGCCAGTTTGTCCGAAGTATGAATTCATCTTTCATTGTCCTTATACCTAAGAAGCCGGGAGCTTGAGCTGAAAGATTTTGTGAGGGGCCGACAATTTTGGACTCGGTGTTGATTGCGAATGAATGTCTTGATTCTAGGTTGAGGTCCAATGAACCGGGTATGTTGTGTAAATTGGACATCCAGAAAGCTTATGACCATGTGAATTGGCAGTTTTTGCTCTATATGTTGAGGCGTTGTGGTTTTGGGGAAAAATGGTGTCGTTGGATACAATTTTGCATCTCTTCTGTTAAATTTTCGGTGCTTGTTAATGGATCGCCTGAGGGGTTTTTTGGTAGTACTCGGGGTTTACGCCAAGGAGATCCCATTTCTCCTCTTTTATTTGTTATTGTCATGGAAGCCTTCTCTCGCATGATGGAAAAGTTAGTTTCTAATGGGATGATCACTGGGTTTAAAGTGGGAGGTGTTAGTGGTGAAGGTATTGGTGTTTCCCATTTATTGTTTGCTGATGATACTCTTGTTATGTGTGGGGCGGATGTGGAGCAGTTTAGAAACTTTCGATGTTTATTATTGTGTTTTGAGGCAGTTTCGGGCTTGAAAGTCAATCTCTCTAAGTCGGAGGTGATTCCGATTGGAATGTTACTAATGTGCCAGAATTGGCTTCGATTTTGGGGTGTAGAATTTCTGCTTTACCAATTACTTATTTGGGTCTTCCTTTGGGAGCTAGATCTAAAAGTGTGCATATTTGGGATGGTATTTTGGAGAGGATGGCTAGGCGTTTGGCTGGATGGAAGAGAATGTATCTTTCTAAAGGTGGTCGGGTGATGTTGATTAAATCTACCCTCTCTAGCTTACCTACTTATTTCTTATCTCTTTTTCCCATTCCTTCCTCTGTGGCTGCTAGAATTGAGAATTACAAAGGAACTTTCTTTGGGGTCAGTGAGTTGGGAGGTCACAAATTTCACCTGCTGAATTGGGGGAAGGTTTGCTCTCCCATTCCCTCTGGGGGGTTGGGTCTTCGGAGATTGTTGGTGTTTAACAAAGCTTTACTCGGGAAATGGCTCTGGCGCTTTGCCAATGAAAGGGATAGTTTATGGAGGATTATTGTTGCAGCTAAGTTTGGCACAATGGTGGGAGATTGGTCAACTCTGCCTTCTCGAGGAACTTATGGGGTGAGTTTGGAAGCATATTCGTCAGGGATGGGATTGTTTTGCTACGTATACTCGGCTGGTGGTGGGTAATGGGTGTAGGGTGCGGTTTTGGCATGATGTTTGGTGTGGCGATAGTCCTCTTCGTTGTTTGTTTCCCGTTGTGTTCTCTTTGGCCCGGTGTAAGGATGGGCTGGTAGTGGACTATTTGTCGCTGATACTCTTTCTTCAGCTTGGGAGATTCAGTTCTTGAGGTCTGCCAATGATTGGGAATTGTCAGAATTTACAGCTTTCTATTCTACGATTTACGCTATGGTATTCGTCGCGATAGTGAGGATCGTTTGTTTTGGATGGGAGATAAGGATGGTGTTTTCACTGTTAGAGATTTTTACGTCTCTATTTCTGGTGGTGCTTCTCAGTTGTTCCCTTGGCGAGGGGTATGGCGGACTAAGGTTCCTATGAGAATTTCGTTCTTCGTTTGGGAGGCTGCGCATTCTCGAAATTTGACAATTGATAATCTTCGGCGGCGTGGAGTTTATGTTACGGATTGGTTCTATTTATGTAAGAGGGATAGTGAGTCCGTCGACCATATTTTATTGCACTGCTCTATGGCTAGGTCGCTTTGGGCTTATGTCTTTCGTATTTCTAATCTGCATTGGGTAATGCCGCCTAAGGTGTTTGATGTGTTGTTTTGTTGGGAAAGGAAGTTTAGGGATCCTGTGGCTACGGCAATTTGGAATATGGTTCCATTTTGTGTTTGGTGGTGTCTTTGGAGGGAGCGCAATATTCGTTGTTTTGAGGATCTGGCCTCATCGTTAGTTCATTTGCAGGGTGTTCTTATGCACTCTCTTTTTTGTTGGGTTTCTGCTATGTGGGGGGGTCGCTTTCTAGATTTTCCAGATTTTCTTAGCTTCTTTGTTTGTATGCTTTAAGTGTTCTCATACAATCTTTGTACTGTTTTCACTCTTTTTTATTTATAATATTGATCTTACTTATAAAAAAAAAAGCAATGCAGCTTATTTTCACTAGAAGAATAAAAAGTTGTGACGCAAGAGTCCAAGTTTGCATAAACTTGGGCCTATTGTGAAAACTCAAGTTTAGATCTAAACTATACCTAGAGAGAGGGGAGGGGGTGAATAAGTATCTTAAAAACTTAGAACAAATATTATCAGCATTTATACCAAATTCATGCACCAATCAAAACAAACTCAATTAGCTGTCAATTCTCAGATTAACACCAGTCTGACTCCAGACTAATGTCAATCTAACCTTAATGCAAGATTGCAGAAACAGTAGATTCTTGAAATCGAGATTGCTTAATAGACGTCTAAGATGGTTAATTAATCAATCAAGATGAATAAAGAAACACACAAGATTACTAAGACAACAAGAAGGAGATAATCAAGCACACAAGAAAATCACACAGATTTTTGATGATGAAGTGAAAACTTCCTTGAAGAATGGCTTCAAGAAGTAAAAACACTGTGGGTGCGTGCCACACCAATCAATCTACTATGAACAAAACTTTACAATCAGTGATCCTAAACAAAGCCCCTTTGTCTATCTGGATACCTAATTCATAAAACCACTCAAGAAACCTTCTTAAGCCGATGCCCAGAATCAATTTTGATCAGAACTCTGATCCATTCATATGGATACCATTTGAACTCACAAGTGCCTTTGCTCTGGAACTTCTAGCAGCCTTCCTTGAAAACTCTCAAGGTCTTCTTCAGTGATAGGTGATGATAATTTTCAACAAATGTAGAGATGATTGTATCTTCAACTCTCAACATCTTCCAAGAACAAGAAGAAACTCTCTCAAATGGCTTCTCTAAACATTGAACTTCTTGGAGAGAAAGACTAAGGAAACAAAGAACTCTCAAATGAATACTTTGAGTATAGCATGTAAGTGTCTCTAGATACATTGAGAGAAACTTGAAGGTAGGTATGTATAGAGGTAAGTGAAGGACAGAGAGTAGAGAGTTTCTTTAAATAGTTGGGCGAATTTTCTAGAATCATAACCAATTCTGTTAAATTACCGCTAGGCTAAACTCGGTCAAAGCTCGGTCTAACTCCGATCTAACTTTTTCCTACTGAAACACTCCCTCAAATTCATACCAGACTGACTGACAGCCAGCAACAACCTTCTGAAAGCTTGAATCTCTTTCTACAGCCTTCATAATTCTTCTTGAATAATCCAGACCAAGACAAGTGGTTGTTACATGTATTAAACCAAAAATACATTTTAATAAACCATGTTTTGACATAGGAATTTTGCCAATCAACTAATACATTTACACATTGAGAAAGGAGAACTTCATCGAAGATTGCATAGGGGAACAAATCCTCTCAAATCAAATTACTAACAGATTTTTGATTGAATGAATCTCTTACGAGATACTTCCTCTGAGTTTATAATAAAAAAGATAACAACTATAAGATAATTACAAAATTAGATAGGAAATTCAAACATTTAGTTTGAATCCCAGGATAATACTTGTAAACAACTAGATAAGACTCATTTGACTTATCTATAACAATTAGATAAGACTCCCAAGTTTGAATCCCAAGATAATACTTATCTATGACAATTAGATAAAACTCCTAAGTTTGAATCCCAAGATAATTCTTATCTATAACAACTAGATAAGACTTCCAACAACTTGTGCTACCCGATCCTATCTATACAATTGATCATGAATCTAGTCCAAAATACAACATATATGCCGCAACCTAGAAAACCCTAGATCTGCCGAATGAAACCCTAGAATTGCCTCTGATAATTACAGCTCAAGGAACATGCAAACTACCACCTCCAGTTGTGAAAGTACACAGAGTCTCAGCAACACCGTTGACAATCACACCACAAACCTCCTCCTTTAGAGATAAAAACCACGGCCCACCCTCATTTGCTATATAGCTTAACACAAAGGCAACGAGAGATGAATAAAAGAGCACAAAATAAAAAGATTGATTCAAAAAACAAATGATTGAAACAGGGGAAATAAAATTAATTTACACACCCTAAGAATTATACTCTGATACCATGTTAATTAGGGTTTGCGCAAAAAGAGAGTTTATTCTACCTCTCACAACTTCTCATTATATACTGTGAAAATATTACAAATTTAGCAGTATACCTTTCTATAGTATTATCTATGACATTTATTCTTTTTCCTTGTATTATTGAATCAACATATTATTCCGACACGTATCAAACGACAACCATTATAGGAAACTAGGCAGTTTACTGTGTTTATTACCTCCATTTTGTACAATAAATTTGCTAAAAGAAGAAATAAACCTTATGCCAATAAATTATAAGCCTGTAGACAAGTGCTAGTACAAATTAGATGTTTGGTTTTTTTAACTTCATCAGGTCTAAATTTGAACCTTGGTATGTTCAAATTTTTTCTAGCGTAGATGCTGAACCTCCCGGTTCAATGAAACCTGCATCAGTCAAATGATACGCGACAGTCGCGGCCTAGAGCACTGGTTATTGGTCCAATTGGCATGGTGATCCAAGTTTTATAACTAAGCTTTGAAGTTATCTGCTATTTCATTCTCGTATCACTTCCTGTTGACATCTACGGTCAACCTATTGTTCTTCTTGACTGGGTGTGCTTTTACATGAGGGTTTACAGTCTGATGCCATTTACTTCTATATGACCTGATGAGTCCAGTATGAATATCCATGTGCTTTTATGTTGACTAATAGTAGATGCTGGTACATATTGTTCGTTCTGTAACCTGTCCTCCCTGTTTTGTGATTGAATAAGGTGGGAAACCTTATATCAAATTCCTGATATCTCATATTTGTGAGGGTCTCTAAGTGTTTTCTTTGTTCACTTTACATAGGTCGTCCGTTGGGGACGTTCTGTCTATGCAAACATTCAAAAGTTTATTCAATTCCAGCTCACAGTTAATGCTGCAGCTCTTGTGATTAATGTCGTGGCAGCAGTATCATCTGGTGATGTTCCTTTAAATGCTGTGCAGGTCCTCCTCTCTCTCTCTCTCTCTCTGTGCATATCTTGAGTACAATTATATTTGGTTGTGGGCTCCTTTTAGACCCTCTCAAATTTGATATATGCAGGCAGGAAGTCTGGCAATCGGTCCAAAACATTAATTAGTCTCGCTAGTTTAGTCCTAAGCACTTTTGGAAGTTTCTTTTTCTGATGTATTCATGTCTCTTAACTGACAAAACCTTCACTGTTTTTTCCTACTACATCATTGTTAAAGAGATCTAGCGGCAAAACACTCTGTTCCCCAATGTGTTTTTTCATTATTAAGATGATTACTTGATCTTACCACTTTGAAAATTCAAAATACACAGCTAAAAAAGTTGGAATGATCGGCAATTTCAATTGATCATTTCACCCTCCACCATTGTTGATATTCATTGGTGGATGTCAGTATGTATATATGTTTATATATGTATGTGTCTTAACCTAGGTTCTTCCTAGAAGAATTTCCTGATGTTTCTGGGTAGACATATACCAATAAATTTCTGCAAGTTCCAAAAGTAATTCAGCAAATCGTCTTTGTCTTGTTAGTTTGGTTCCGGAAACGTTGTGAAGTATGCAACATTTGGCTTTTTTTTGGACATGTTTAAGGACTCAAGATTTTATGGGTTGCCCAGTAGGGTTAATTATTTGCTAGCAGTTGACAATTTTATGGTTATATCACTCAACTGTCCCTTTTAATCACCTGGGGTATTATGGGTTGTCCATGTCATTGAGAAGTAGGGGTAGTTATTTGAAAGCAGTTGGCCAATTTTGAGGCTATATCACTCAACAGTCCCTTTAAATCACCAAGTATTAATTTTTCACATATGCCTTCTTGGTGCAGCTTCTGTGGGTTAACCTAATAATGGACACTCTTGGAGCACTTGCTTTAGCTACAGAACCGCCAACAGACCACCTTATGCATAGATCACCAGTCGGCAGAAGGTTTGCACTAATTTACTTTGCTAGTTAAGCAGTTGTGTAGTTATTGATCTGTTACCTGCGATGAATTATATATAGTACACTTACATGCCATTGTTTACACCATCGCCACTAGCTTTACTGTCAATGGATGTTAACCTGTGGTATTTCACTTTATGTTGTTTTTGCTTCTTAAGTACTATGGAAGTTAGGCTTTCTTATGAATATTTTCAGACAGATGGCTTAGACATAATATTGGTTTTGATTTTGTACCATAGTAAAAGAGTTTAAATTGGGTTCTGTGGATATCTGAACAAAAAGGTACATGGATTTTGGTATCTTTTAGTTGGGACTGATTTTAGTGTTGGATTGACTTCCAAAATGCACTATTCTGACAATGTTGATTTGCTTTTCTGAACTTATTATGGGTACTGCAGACTTTTTGTCACCTTTGTTTAGCGCACTGTCAAGCTGGGTACTTTTTTCTGTTAGGGAGGAGGGGAAGTGGTGCCTTCATGACCTGTTCTGACTTTGTTTCCATCTCTCTCTTTACCCTCTCTTAAGGCATACTTGTTTTAGAACTTTTTAGAACTATGGGGTTTAGGGTTGCTTTGCATATCAAAATTGAAGGGGCTTTGTTTAGATATTTGACTGCTTTGCAATGCTGCATATATTTGTAACATTATGCTGACTACTTGAACCACTATCTGATTGATAATTACTATGTGGAGTGATGATCTAATGTTTTTCCTTAGGGAGCCTCTTATAACGAATATCATGTGGAGGAACTTATTCATACAGGTACCTGTTTTCTTTGAATATCGTTCCCTTGGCAGAGATCACCTGAAAATGGCTAACGTCTCTCTGCATTTCTGTTGTAATATTATCCATATACTTGTCATTGCAGGCTTTCTATCAAATTAGTGTCCTCCTTGTCCTCAACTTCTGGGGCAGGAGTATTCTTCATTTGAATCATTATGACAGGGCGCATGCTGTTGACGTGAAGAATACTATGATATTCAATGCATTTGTCCTCTGCCAAGTTAGTAATTTATTCAATTTTGCTTAGAAAAACAAAAGCTTATTGATTCACGAATAACAATAAACTTTATTAGTCTGCTATGATTCAAAACCACGAGCTTTATATTTATTGTTTTATAAGGTAGGAGAATTGGATGATTATGATTTTGGTGTGGGAGAACTGCCATGGAAATTTCAGTTGCCGGAGAAAATAAAACCTGAGATCTATAGCTTTGTTTGGTTTGGTTTTGAACCTTTTTTTTGTGTAATGATTAAGAAAAGATTTTGAGATATTTTTTTAGGGTGTTTGTAAAAATGGTGGGGCCTACAGAAATGGTATTTGGAAAGAGAGAGTTTTTGAAATTTATTCTCTTGGAGAATGTGAGAGTAAAAAAATATATTTTGATGAAGATTTTTGTGAGATAAGTTTTTATGGGTTTTTGTAAAAGTTTTTTTTTTTGTTTTTGTATAGAAATTAAGGTCAATAATTAGATAGAAAATTTTATTGAAGAGTGAAATTTTTTTTGTGTGAAAAAATCATGTTTGAATTGGAAAACATTTTTAAAATAAAAAAAACGTTTTTAAAACCATTAACCAAAAAAAAATATTCAGTACATGCATCTCTTTATGGTTTCTTTGAAAACAATTTCAGTTCTGAAATCATATAGAACTTACATTATAATAGGATAGCTGATGTTATATTTCAGAATTCTAGGATTAAGAATCAGTTTGCTGAATTATTTTAAATCTCGGGTAAGCAGGGTAGGAAATATGTAAGTTGTCACTGGGCCAGTCCAATCAAATAAGCAGCAATGACAATTGCTTGAAATGAGTCTCGGGTTTGAAAATCAACATTTTGGACCAATTTAATTCGTGAGAAATGTTTTAACGTTAACGATTTGACATGGGTGTCAATGAAAAGAAGAAAGTCGGAGTATATTTCTGTGCAGTTTCAACCATAATATATCAATCTTTTGTAACTCAATTTTCAAGTCTAATATAAGTTGCAACATCACACCATATCACGTCCTAATTTTGCAAACTACAGATATTCAACGAGTTCAATGCTCGCAAACCAGATGAAATGAATGTCTTCAGTGGAGTTACCAGAAACCATCTCTTCATGGGTATAGTTGGAATGACGTTAGTACTTCAGGTGCCAGCCACTAAAAACTATTTGACGATCTCTAATTATTTCCCATGTTGAATTACTTGGTATTAATGATGCTATTTCTAATTATTCTGTAGATAATTATCATTGAATTCCTTGGAAAATTTACATCAACTGTGAAACTCAGCTGGAAGCAGTGGCTTATAACCATTATCATCGGTCTTGTCAGGTTAGTTCTGTCATTTACAGTGGTGATTGATAAGATCTTCAAATCTGTCTCCAAAGATCATGGAAACATCTTGTTTATCTCATTCGTGAAACATATGCGATGTGTCCTATATTGTGGATGGTTTATCTACTCTCATCACCATTTAGGTGCCACAGATTTTATGCATAAACTGTTGGAATCTGTAAACAGTCAGGCGAAATGTCAAGGTTCATGTCTAAAGAAATGTGCATCTTTTCTTTTTTCCTTTCCAGCGGGAAAAGTAGTAAGGAGGAAAAAGGACCCAAGATCTTAAACCATCCAAACACAATGACAGTTGACTAGTTCCTACTTACGCTTCCAAACTAGTTCTCCTGTGCATTTGTTTTATAAGGGAAAAAAAAGGATAAAGAAAAGAAAAGTTTCTTGGTATCAATTCTTCATGTCAGAATAACATGTGCTAGGGAAGAATCATTCTACAAACTTTCCTACGGACCTGAACTCGTACCCTTGTATACATCTGACAGCTGGCCTCTGGCCGTGATTGGTAAGCTAATTCCAGTTCCTGAAACTCCATTGGCAAAGTACTTAACTGCACCAATCCAGCGATGCAGAACAGCTCGTGATGCCGAAGGTCCATCGACATGTGGTTGAATGTAAGAAAAAGCCAGTGGCACATCCAGCATTTCAACCAAGTGTCTGTATATAAAGTCCAAATAATACCCGTGTACTCCAAGAAAAAAAAAAGAAAAAAAAAATAAGAAAAAGACCTGTGTACAGCTGAAACATCTGAGGTCCCGACCAACCATAAAGCTTGCCTTCTCCTTATATGTCCAAATTTCTGCTCTCAATAAGCAGGCTGTATGTAATAATATATGGTCATTTTTGTTTGGTATCACCTGTAAATGACAATGTCTATGATTTCAAATAATAGAGTGATCTTATTGGAATTGCTTTAACCATTGGGAGCTACTTGTCAAAATACCATGCATGATGCATGAACCATTGATGTTTCCAGAACTATTGCAACTATCACAGGGCAGAATCTAACTAAAACTTTTTATGCATTGTGCGGCACAAGTGTTGCCACACACCTAGTCGGCCACTCACGCAGCACGGAGCCACAGGGTTTTCACTCCAATCTTTATACAGTCACTAATGTACAAAGGAAAGCCAAGGCCCTTACCCACACACGGGTCTTCAGTCAAGCTACTAGGCATTGGCCCTTGCTCCAATCTTTGTACAATCACATTGGCCAACCGGGGCCCGGGTTGGCCAATGTAAAACGTTTGATTTTTATTTTTATTTTTTAATAAAATTTGGCAGGTCAGCCTTCTTTAAAGCTAAGCCCAAGAGTACTGTAAGATGAGTCGGGAATTTGGGCTGTTTTGTTTCACGTAAAAGGGAGGAAATATATATATATATTTTTTTAAAAGGAAAATGTTTACGGGTTTGCAAATGAAATCACTTCTAGTGGTTCTTTTATTTTCAAGTGAAAATTTGCTCACTCTATGTTGTCAAGTATCTATTAACTTTTTTATTCTTTTCAAGTTTTATTTTATTTTTTCATTAAATTTTCATTAATGATATACAATTTGTGCATATTCTCCACCTATTTTTGACTCTCACATCTAAATAAAATATTTAGATGGTGGTTGAGTGTCAAAATTATTTATCAATTTCTCTATTGGCTTGAAGTTTTATTTTATTATATATTTTTTTTAATTTTGGTTTTTAAATCAAAACAGTTCTTTCCGAATAGCAAAACAATCACATGAATTTTTCACTCCACATGTCTTGGGAAAAAGTTAATAGCTTGTATCATTACAGACGAGTCTTTCTCTAAAAGGATTAGAAAACCATTTCTTATGAGACTCTAAGATACCAAACAGAATTGCATCAGCCTCAACTACAACCGGATCTAATTGGTCTAGCTTAAGAGTTGCAGCACCACAAAAAAGCCCTTGATGGTCACGAAACACAGCTGCTACAATGAAAAATGAATCTCGAATTGTAACGTTTATATTGAAGTTAATAGATGAGAAAGGAGGAAGTTATCGAGAATGAAGTTATTTTGCAATGTTTTCAGAAGATGCAACCAGTAAGATCTAATTGTCACCTCTTAGTCTTAGCAATTAGTACGTATGTGTATTTCAATATTTTTTAATATTTTAGTCCTTAATTTTCGATATTTAACTTTAAAAGAACTTTTTTGCATTACGTAAGGAAATTTTTTTTTTTTAAAATTATCATTTCGCTTTAATAGTTGGCCCATTTCAAATTCAATCATGGTTCCACCACTGCAAGTTCCTTACCCCTAGACGGGTCTTCAGTTAAGCTACTAGGCAAATACCATGCCTACACAAAATGCTAGTTCCAGACAAATACACTATTCGCACAATATGCACCACAGCACTACAATGGTTAACTCTACTACGTCTACTACCCACAGAACAGAGCATATTCAGCATAAGAGGTTCTGAGAATATTCGTTGCCTTGTCAGCATACTTGTTTCTTTTTTCTTTTTTAATATTGCTTAGAGGCTTGCATTTTAAAGGTCAGAACCCATACAAGGAAATCTTATACATAACCCAACCTTCACCTAGGTTGTAAATGAAAACTAGAAGGACCCATAAAGAGGCTGGGAAACCACATAGTGCTCAAGCAGAGAGTAGTGGTGAATCACGGTAGATATGCCTACTTAACTAATAACATCTAGTAATTAAAGCGCCGACAACCAAAACATAGCAAAGTTCATCAAACGACCAGGAAAAGTCCATCAGAAGGCTGGAGAGACCTACCGACGGGTTAGTACAAGTGTACAACATAAGTAAAAAACAATAAAGACTACGAAGGGCCAATACAAACAAACCACAACCTAAAAATTAAAATCTGAACCTGGAATCAGAAAGCCACCGAAAACTAGGAAGCCAAAAACACACATAATCCCATGCACGACAGTCACAGGCACGTGGGTCCACGTGCCACCGAGAGGCGTCCGCTTGGAGTGGGTGGGCTCGCCTAACGCTGTCGGAACCATCCTTGTGCCATGGCTAGCCCACGCGTAAAGTCGTGCCCATGGCATGTGCTATCGCCTACTCGGCTAGCTCTCGTGTACCATGCAGGTCAACCACTATATGTCCTATCTATTTTTCCCACTCCACTAAGGGCTAACAAATTAGCCATACCGTTTTGCCTGCTATCCAATGGCCTGAAAAAAAAAAAAAAAAAAGGGTAGCCATACCGAAAAGAACCCGAAGTCCTCGTTGGTAGGTAGGGTCTCTAGATAATTTTCAAAAACTGCCACAAAGTCACATCTCTTTCCCAAGTTGCTTCCACTTCTGGCAACCCTTGCCATTTCACTAAGCAGTAGGTTCTCTTGTTCTTATTAGTCTTAATAGTTTATGCGGAATTAAATTAAAACAAACAACATATTTTCGATAAAACATCAATTAAGATTATAATTACAATTTTAGATTCAATTACCTACCTGATACTATAGGATTTCAAGAATCCACAAATTTCGAGCCGCTTTACGATCCAATCTAAAGGTTCGGTAATTCAGAATAGCAACTCAAATGCATTGCCTCCTAATGAATTTATGTCGCTATCTCTTTTTAGGATTTCTCTAATAGGTTATGATAGCCAATCTCTTGAATATAACAATTATATTTAAATGCCTTGAAAAATCCTATAGAGAGTATGAGACATAGGATCCTTAAGGATCTCAAATTCCAGCCGTAGATTAAACTGAAGAACTCTTCTTCTAATAAAATTAGGGCTTCTACTAATTACAATCAAGTCCATCAACATATTGTAATTGACCCCTGAAATTTGAGATTGTTGCAAATATGCCCCTTTACATACAATTAATTCTTTCCACCAATTATATTTCATATGAGATATTAGGATTGGATTAATTATTTAGGGTGTGTTTGATACCCATAATTTTACCCTCCTAAAATTTTAACACAATAAAAAATTATCCATATAATCTCTCTCTCCCCATCACATCATTACTTTTCACTAAAAAATATAAAAAATTACATCTCTTTTTTTACTTTTTCACTAAACTCAATACCTTAAAATTTTAACAATCCTCAAAATTTTAACACTCAAACACACCCTTAGTCATCGAGGGCACATAATTTTAACAAGTCTGTCCCCCTACTCTACGAACAACCATTAATCCACCCAATTCTTTTGACTTGCTTTTCACATAATGACACCAGAACTCTGCTAGCAACGTGTTTATTTTCTACTCTGCCCATCTATTTGAGGATGGTGAGCAGTATCAAATTTCATATTCGAGCCCAACAACTTGAATGATATGGTCCAAAATCTCACTCACAATCTCTTCAGGTAACCTAAAGCACTGCACAAGAAATTTGAAAAATAATTTAGCAGCGATGTCGGCTAAATATAATATTCATCCTTGAGGTTTGCACCAAAATCAAATAAATCCCTAAACTTTAATAGAGGAGAAGGCTGTTGTGCATACCTTCACGATATATGATTTTGACATAGTTCACAAAAAATGGTACTAACTAGAAGGTGAAATCTGTATAACCAAGTGTGTCCTCTTCCATTGAAAAATTTGTAAAATTAGAGATTATTGATCTATCAGTCAATATATGACCATTTACAAAGCTGGTTATTATGTGATATATACACATTTGGGATATGCTATATATGAAACGCCACTTAGTTTCCTGCATTATTGTCAAGGATTTTCAACTACCACTCATGGCATTATTATCAATTCAAGCTAATCCTAAAAGTTCTATATCCCAGACCACCTTCCTGTCCCTTCACCACATTTTACACGGGAAGTCCAACTGATCTCCTTAGTTTCTTCTTCTTTTGACAATGCATCTAGAAAGCATACTAAACACGAACTAAACAAAATACATATAGGATAAAATGAATCTAATTAGTTTTCTAAAATTTAATGAAAAATATACTTTACACTCTAGGGTCCTAACATTTTTTTATCTTAATCTATTATTTTTGTCACATTAAATCCACTAACTATTGATTTTTGTTATTTTGCACCCTTCTTTAAAATTTTTAGAAAGTAATTTTTTGGGTGTGTGAAATGAAAATTTTATCCGATAATTTTTTTTAAAAAGTTATTTTTGTGAGGGTAAAATCAATAGTTAGTGATTCAATGTGACAAAAATAATAGTTTGAGGCATAAAGTGTCAAGACTCTCATAGTTTGAGGATGCAAAATGTATTTATCTCTACAACTTATCAAACAGTTATACTTTTATACTGTTAGCATTGATAAGGAATAGTCGATTTTTGATAAATCAAATTGGCTTTGATATCAAAATGTACCTACAGTTTTCTGCAATGACACCAAGTAAAAACTATTGAAAATTTAAAGTGTGGAAGCAGGGGCGGAACCAAGCCATGGCGAACCATGGCGGCCGCCATGGTTGGCTCGCCCAAAATAAATTTTTACATATGTGTTTTTTTTTTTAAATAGGTTGGCCTGGGCCCGCCATGGTTCAGTTTATGATTATCTTGTCTTGTGAAATTAATTTGTATGAATGTATGAAATATATTGAGATTTGAGAATTTGAGATTGAAATTTGTAATTATCTTGAATTATGTTTTGATCCCAAATTAGGGCACGTTAGGCAGAATTAATTATATATAAAATAGAGTTATTGCATTTTAATTTTTCACCGGCATCTTTCTTTTTGTCAATGTCTAGAACAGCAATTGCATTTTAGCTATATATCTTAGACAATTAATAATTTGGGAGAAATTATTTGATTATTAGGTAAGAACTGATTCATTGCGTTTTGTTTTTTTTTTTTTGTTTCCATGTTAAGGTAACCTTTCCATTATTTGTTTTGAGTTTCTATTTCCATTTTTTTAAGGCCAATTTTATAATATCATTGATAGAAAGGTTAATTACAAAAGATTCCATCACAAACAACCTAACATATGCCACAAATCAATAAAATTGTTTAATTTATATGAATTTGTTTTTGTTTTGATAATGGAAAGGTTTTTCACAAAAAAGCCACGAAGCATGGAGTCATCTAATACTCCTAATGTGGCTACTAGTTCTGAAATGGATACTAGTTTGAAAAGACCTCTTATTGAGTTTAGTCCAGATGATATTGTTGCTGACCCAGGGTTACGTAAACCATTAAGAATATGATGCTTGGGATTATTGTTAGTTCGTAGGAAGAATTTGATCAAAGGTCCTTGTCAACCCATGTAGCCATAATTTTCCAGGAAGAAATATGGAGTGATATGAGGGGTTTTAGGGCACATGGTTCAAAGATTATTGTGGTTGGAATATAGTGTATCACAGGATGCCGCATATTGCTTATGGTGTTATTTGTTTAGGCGATCTAGAGGGGCAAGATCCGGGGAGATGTGTTTACTTCTGTGGATTTAACACTTGGAAAAATGCAGTGAAGGTTTTTGGTGAGCATGTTGGTACACATGATAGTGCTCACAATGAAGTTAGAATGCAATGTGAAGCATTCTAAAATCAGCGACAAAGTGTGTCGCACATGTTATCCACACAGGGCATGATATAGAGAATGCTTATCGCATTCGTTTAACAGCAGTTTTAGAATGCATTCGTTTTTTTTTGATGCAAAGATTGGCTTTTCGTGGTCATGACGAGTCCGAGGTTCATTGAGGAAGGCAATTTTCTTGAGCTCTTTGAAATGGTATATCTTATGATGAAAAGGTTCTAAGACAATTCATCTTAATGCTCCTAAAAATAACAAATGACTTCTCCAAAAACTCAGAAAGAATTGGTGAATGCTTGTGCAGCGGAGACCACAATGCCATTATTAAAGATATTGGTGACAGTTTTTTTTCTCTTATGGTTGATGAGTCTCGAGATAATTCAGTGAAGGAGCAAATGACAGTGGTTTTGAGATATGTGAACAAACATAAACAGGTGATTGAAATGTTTCTTAGTGTGGAACATGTTCCTGATACTTGCTCTCAATCTTTGAAAAATGCTATAGACAAATTGTTTGCAAGACATGGGTTATCAATATCCAGATTGAGAGGTCAAGGGTATGATGGGGCATCAAACATGCGAGGCGAGTTCAATGGGTTGAAGTCGCTCATTTTGAGGGATAATCCTTCTGCTACCTATACCATTGTTTTGCTCACCAACTTCAATGGCAGTTATGGCTATTGCAAAGAATAACTTTCAAATTGGCAATTTTTTTTAATTACACTTCTTTATTGTGACTATGGTCGGAGCTTCTTGTAAAAGGAAAGAGAATCTTCGGCAAAGTCAACATAAAAGATAATGGAGAGGTTGGAAAATGGAGAGATTTCTAGTGGAAGGGGCAAAAATCAAGAAACCAGTCTTGTACGCCAGGTGATACTCGTTGATCCAAGGGACTCATTCTCAACATTTGATCTTGATAGGTTATGTTGTCTTGCTGAGTTTTATCCAGAAGATTTCTCAAAACTAAGAAGTTGTTTCTTGAGATTAGCTTGACACCTATATTAGAGATGTTAGATTGCATGATGCTTTTTCTGGGCTTCAAGATATTGGAGATCTTGCTGTGAAGATGGTTGAGACCACAAAGAATATTTTGTATCCACTAGTTTATCAGCTTATTGAGTTGGCATTGGTCTTACCAGTTGCGACTGCAACTGTTGAGAGAGTGTTCTCTGCGATGAAGATTATCAAGACTGGTTTGCGTAATAGAATAGGAGATGACTAGATGAATGATTGCATGATAGTGTACATCGAGAGGAAATTTTTGAAACTATAGAGAACGAAGTCATTTTGCAACATTTTCAGAAGATGTAGAAACGCAGGATCCAATTGTCCCTCTCAGTCATAGTACATAGTACGATATGTGTATTTCAATATTTTTAATATTGTTAGTCTTTAATTTTTGATATTGTAATTCTAAGACAATTTTTAGCATTACGTAAAAAAAAAATTCATTCATTTCGCTTTAAAAATTCGCCATGGTTGGCTTTTAATCCTGGTTCCGCCCCTGTGTGGAAGCCGTTCTACTTCCAAATCTAGTGCTCCTTGGAGATAAGAGTGAATATATATCAAGGGATATAATATTTATTGAAAACAAGGGAAAAAATGTTGCTGCACGGAAGGATTAGAATAAGGAACATGAAACCAATTTGAATATAAATTGCAAAACAAAATAAAAATAAGAAAAGAAGGATCAATTGCATACAACTATTGACTCACAGATGAGCACATAAATATTGGAGTTTTTAGTAGCAAGAGTCCAGAGAAAAAGGTGGGGAAATAATTGCCCCCCAAAAGAGCAGAAGGGGAAAACGTCAAGTCAGAAATCAAAATTTGGTAACAAGCAACAAAGAGTTTTCACGCCGTCTGTGGGGATCGAACCCACGACCACGTGGTTAAAAGCCACGCGCTCTACCACTGAGCTAAGACGGCTTGTTGTCCACCTGCGACTGTTAACTAAAAACATCCATCACGCACATTAGTTTTATTTCATTCCTTCCTGTAATTTTTTTTATTTTTTTATTTAGGGCTAATAACTACCCAACTTTTATTCATAACAAGCTGAAAAAGAACTAAAGTAGTTGGAGGAGCATCTATTCTCCAATCTACCCGTCTAGGGAAAGAATTAATTGCTGAAGAAACAATTGAGGAATCTCCCTCAATAATAATATTCTGAAACCCCCTACGCTATGCTTCCATAGCTCACAGCTTTGCTGCCTGCACTTCCACTTCCACCGGAGACATCTGATTAAGTTTTACTGCTGCGACCCCTTTGAACTCTCCATTACAATCTCTGAAAACTGCCGCTGCCACTACAAGGAGTCTCGAACTTGCGGCATCAACATTAATTTTGATATAGTTAGGAGGAGGTTGGCGCCAGACCTGATTAGGTAGTTCTTTGTTCTCGCATTTTCACGCTTCCTAGTGCTGTCTATTAACCCGCCTTACTTGCGGGTTTGGTTATTGTGCTGATGGGTCTGATGGACGGCCAGGAGCTAAACTTCACGATCCAAAGGCTGTTAACATGCCACCTCAATTAAGAAGACTTGACGCACGCCCAACCCATATTACACACGACTCGACCTGTTTGCCACATGACCCAGATTACACTTCAAAGAAAACTGAACTGTTTGTAAGAAATATGCCCTAAAAATCATTATTCTAAATAATTTTTATTTAGATGCCACGTGTTATATTTATTATATTAGATAATATGTTGTAACATAAGATGTTACACTGTTATTATTAAGTGACATTGTAGAAAATTTTGCCAATGATTAATGAATCAAAGGTGGGGAGTATGATTTTTCAGTTCCTTGTACACTTGATGTTTTGTTTTAGACCAAGGTACATATTTATGTACGATAGGTCTACACTCGTTGTGCCTCTATTAAATAGGATGATGTACTAAGTCATTGAGGTAGTGACCTTAAGCAAACGAGTGAGTGTAATGTAAGAGTACATGCACTGAATGAGATCAAATATGGATACCTTCTGGAAGTGATCATTGATGTTGAGAAGGTATTCAACACAATTTGTTTATGTTATCCTTAGACCTGAGAGGTTTGTACAGTTTGTTTGTTGTATTACTTGTACTTTGACCGAGTCATTTGGTGATGATCTGTCTAGATCAATATTCCAGACAACGTCGGGTCTTGTGCGTGAAGATGAGTTTGTATAAATGCTCAATAAGATATCCATCAGTCTCTTTGTGAGATTGTATATTCAAGTATATCTGTATAGGGTTAGACTCGAGAAAAAGAAATCTCTGGCCAGAGGAATTTTGTGAAAATATTTTTCGAAATTAATATATTATATATATTATTTTGTGAAATTGTTTTGGAAATTGAGAGTCCAACGAGTTACAGATTATAAAATTAAGAATTATATGAGCTAGAGACTCTATCAATGATAATATTCCGATCCTATTAGCTCATATAAAATATAGTGTGGTGGAAGGATAAATAAACGAAAAAATTGTTAGCAAAAGGGATTTCACAAAATCAATCTCAAATTCTCAGAGGTGAATTGTAATATGTTGATGGACATGATTACAATTAGTAGAAGCCTAAAATTCAAAATTAAAGAATTTAAGGAGTTAATGAAAAGAGTTTTCCATGTAATCCTACGGCCGAATCTGAGATCCTTATCGATCCACGCCTATCACAGCTAGGGTTTTCATATATAAGGATAGCTATGAGATAGTTTAACCTAATTGACTAATTTTAGTTTGAGAGTTGGCCATCAGGACTCAGAAACCCTAAGATAGTTGTGGCGTGGAGAGGAAGGAGGCAGAACTTTTGGGCTGCTATTGTGGAATCTCGGATTGTGAGATCGACAAGAACTTGAAGATTATCGAAGAATTCTCGAGATCTAAAAGAGAATTGGTAAGTTAATTTTCTGCAGTCGTAACTTTCACTGTCTTCTTCTTCGCACAGCTCCCAGCAGTCGCCCAGCTCTGTCCCAGCCCCTCGTCGCGCCGATCTCTGTCCCATAGAAAAAGGAGGAACTGAATATTTAAGATCCTTTTAGCCTTCATTTCTTCATTGTCTCCAGCCAATATCTGGAATGAAGAGTCTAGTCTTTGAGTTTCAAGTTTGGTCTCAGTGAGTGATCTCTTAGGAGCCAAAACTTCATCTCGAAGCATTCATTTTTTCTTTAATTGGACCTTAAGATTGGAAATGTCTTCTGCTACATGTAGCCTCTTGAATTCAGAAGATATTAGCTGTAACTCAAGTCCTCTGACGATGCTTTTGAGCCTACTTTCATTAGATTTAGCTTCTTCCAACAATCTTAGAGTCCTTCCGTGATCAGCCACTAGAATTTCTTGGTTTTGCTTGCAGGCCACGAGGTCACTTGTAAGCCCTGACACCTTTGTTTCAAATTCCATTCAGAGAATATCAAGCTTTTTCTCATGTGTCTTAACTTTTCCTCGGACTTCCTGAAGTGCAGCTTCAAGAATAGAATTTTTAGCCCGCAGACTCCGCACCTCATGTACAGCTTTTGAAGCTGTGATCTTCTTTTCTGCGAATATCAGTTTAGTTAGGTGCGCATCCTGTCTTTGAAGTTCCTCAACTTCAACTTTTTTCTCCTCGTACATTTGATTCAATAGGCTCTCATTGAGAACGATTGTCTGTTTATGTTTTTTGTTTTCCCGAATTAATGCATCAAATTATGAAGTTACTATCTTTTCTTTTCTGGCAAAATCAGCGACGGAATTGGGCTGTGAGCGATGGAACTAGGCTGGGACGGAGTTGGGAGGCTGCCCGCGATGGCTATGTGAAGAGAGAGCTAGGCGGTGGCTAGGAGCTATGCGAAGAAGAAGACAGAGTTCGGTTTTCTTTGAAGTGTAATCTGGGTCATGTGGCAAACGGGTCGGGTTGTGTGTAATATAGGTCGGGTGTCGGTCAATTCTTTTAAATTGAGGTGGCATGTTAACAGCCTTTGGATCATGAAGCTTAGATCCTGGCCGTCCATCAATACCCATCAGCACATTAAGCCTCAGTACAAAAACCGAACCCCTTGCTCAACCAAAGTATGAGGGTCCTTGAAGGGTTCTCCATGAGTCACTACAAGAAATTTGCCCTGTAGCGCCAAGACGAAACGCCGCTGCAAGCTCCGAAAGGCGTCGTTATAGCAAAGAGGCAACAACAAAAAATCGTCGAACGTCCGTTGCTTATACTGCGTCACTATAGATGTTCGGCAACAGTTTCTTTTTCACCGCTAAAGGGAAACATTTTGTGACTTGGATGTTGTCGCTCTAAGGCTTCCCCGATGGTCGCTGTAAGGGTCATCCAGCTTTCATGGCCGTCGCCAAAAATCTATTTCGGCTACGAAATTCAAGCGTCGAAACACCCATTCACCAACGATCTATGTCTGCCGCTGATTTGAGGCTTTTATCACTACAGAACTGGTCTCTAACCGGTAGCTCGTAACCAATGCACTCGTTGAGGATGT
>CM025854.1:10524205-10544952 GCA_003952965.2 Morella rubra
GTCGTTTCACCCTCTGCTTCAAAAAAAAAATTTACAACAGGGTGAATTTTTTAAAAAACTCCTCCTTTCTTCAAGAGACCCTCTCTCTCTCTCTCTCTCTCTCTCTCTCTCTCACAGAATCACATAATCAATCAGCCGGTGGCTCTTGGCTCTCTCTCTTTCACAGAATCACAGCTTCACAGGTAAACAATTTTAATTTTTATGCACTGCAAATATTTCGAAATTAGAAATTTTGACATTTTATGAAATTGTAGATTTTTTGGACTGTCATTTTTAATTAATTTGATTGTAATGTCAACTGAATGCAATGTAATTAAATTGGATTTGATTGTAATGCCATTGTGATTTTGTGAATATGTGAATATAGCTGAGAATTGAGATGTACCCGAACTTGATTGAGTTTGTGCACTATCCTTTTCAATGTAATTAGATTGGATTTGGATTGGATTTTTGAGTTGTGATCCATTGTGAATATCTGAATATTTGAATTTAATATTTTTGAATCAAAATGTTTTATGTTTCGGTTTGGTACTATAGTTCTGTTTATGTTTCGGTTGTACTTTTACATTTATTCTTTGGGTTCCTCTTTTAGAGCATCACATGTGCCAAACACCACCCTTTATCACTTTATGTGTGTGTTTTTGTTTCTTGAGTAGTGTTTGAAATATTGATTTTTATCTCTAAGAGCATACGTACAAAAATATTTACGTAAACCCATTGAAGAATATGATGTTAGGATTAAGGATCAAGTTCGTAAGGAGTACTTGATCAAAGATCATTTTCAACCGCGTAGCCATAATTTTCCCAAGAAGCAATATGGGTAATAAATGAAGGGTTTTAGGGAGGTTTGGTTTAAAGATTTTGATTGGTCGGAATATAGTGTATTAAAGGATGAGGCGTATTACTTGTGGTGTTATCTGTTTAAGTGACCTAGAGGAGGGAAGTCCGGGGGAGATAAGTTTACATCTACGGGATTTAGCAATTGAAAAAAGGCAGTGAAGGTTTTTGGTGAACATGTTGGTGCACATGATAGTGCTCATAATGAAGCTAGAAGACAATGTGCAGCATTCCAAAATCAGCAACAATGTGTGTCGCACATGTTATCCGCACACGGGCACGATCAAGAAATGCTTATCGCATTTGTTTAACAGTGGTTTTAGATGTCATTTGTTATCTTTTGGGGCAAGGATTAGCTTTTTGTGGTCATGACGAGTCCGAGAGTTCAATAAGGAAGGGCAATTTTCTTGAGCTTTTGAACGTGTTTTGCCAACATGATGAAAAGGTTGCTAAGACACTTAACACTTAACACTTAACACTAATGCTCTTGGAAACAACCAAATGACTTCTCCAAAAGTGCAGAAGGAAATGTGAGTGCTTGTGCAGCTAAGACCACACTTGCCATCATTAAAGAAATTGGGGATGTATTTTATTCTCTTATGGTTGATGAGTCTCGAGATAATTCAGTGAAGGAGCAAATGACAATGGTTTTGAGATATGTAAACATATGTGAACAGGTGATTGAAAGTTTTCTTGGTGTGGAACATGTTCCTGATACTTGCTCTGAATCTTTGAAAAAAGCTATAGACAAATTGTTTGCAAGACATGGGTTGTCAATATCAAAATTGAAAGGTCAAGGGTATGATGGGCATCCAACATGCGAGGCGAGTTCAATGGGTTGAAGTCGCTCGTTTTGAGGGACAATCTTTCTGCTACTTATATCTATTGTTTTGCTCACCAACTTCAATTGGCTATTGTGGTATTGCAAAGAATAACTCGCAAGTTGGTGATTTTTTTAATTATACTTCCATGATTGTGAACATAGTCGGAGCTTCATGTAAAAGGAAAGATGCTCTTCGGCAAAGTTGTCATGAGAAGATAGTGGAGCAATTGGACAAGGGAGAGATTTCTAGTGGAAGGGGCAAAAATCAAGAAACCAGTCTCGCACGATTAGGTGATTACTATATTTCATTACAATACTAATAGACCGTTTAGTTTTTTTTTCTTTGTTTATAGTTTTATAATTTTTCTATAATATTGTAGGTGACTTTCGTTAGGGTTCATACCACCTTACAATAATCTGTCTCTTTACTATGTGTCATCAGTATTGGAAGTGCTTGAACACATAAAAGATGATGTTTGATGGATAAAATGGAAAGTTTTGAGTTTGTATTCATTATGCATTTGTTGAGGAATATAATGGGAATTACAAACGAATTTGTGAGTCCAAGGATTAAGTCAACCCAAGGGGGGGGTGAATTGGGTTTCCAAACTTTTTTGCTTTTAACCCCCAAAACCGTGTTTGCAAAGTAAAGGATAATTTAGCACAAGTATATTAAAGCAATAAGTAAATAAGTGCTAAATATAAAGAGTAGGGATAGAGAAGCAAACACGTGATTTTTAGGTGGTTCGGCAAACCCGCCTACATCCACCCCTCAAGCTCCTTTACCGAGCCTTGAGGTTTTCCCACTATCTTCAAATAGCATACACACTAGCTTCCGGGTGCTAGAGAACCGTACAAGTGTTTTCCCGGGCTTAACACTCAAACCCACCCAAGTGGTTTTTCGGGCTCACCACTCACAACCTAACAAGCTTGAGATATACCCTCTCTAAGCTTCTTCTTTAGTGAACAATCTCACTAAAGGAATCACCTCTTTTGGATATAAAGATTGAAGAATAAACTCTCTCAAAGAGTAGATATGAAATTGGAAAGCTCTATCTCTTGATTCACACAAAGACAAGGATATGAAAGTGTGTTTTATGTGAATGATATAAGAAATATAGAATATGAAGGTTTGTTTTCTCAAGTGATATAAATGATATGTGGTCATTGTGTGTATATTTTTGGACGTTATGAAGGTGTATTTATAGGCCACATATGAAAACTAGCCGTTTATAGCTGTTGGGAGTCATCTATTAAAACGAGTCGGTCGATCGCTACATGAACCGGTCGACCGCTTCAAGTTACCGTTACCCAACGATCATATTGTCAGAAGCTCAACGGATCTATTTTAAAAACAACTGGTCGATCGCTATACCAAGCGGTCGAAGACCGGTCGACCGCTTCACCAGCCGGTCGACCTCCTCAACTTAAGCACATGATCTAGTTCAATTAAAACCACATTTTTTACCATTTTGAAACACCCAATTTTAAAGACTTACTTCCCATAAGTATAAGAAAGGTTTGAGAGTTTGATTGGGGTGTTTTGAAATCTTTAAAAACATTTTAATCTTTCAAACAAAAGGTAAAACGGTTTATACACTTTTTGAAAGATATGCAAGTGTGATTCATAATCCTTGTCAAAAGTAAAACAAGAGTTACAAGGTTTATACCCTAAGGTCTTGAAACTTCACTTTTGAGCTCCTTGCATCTTCGTGATCTTCTTTCTCCAAGTCTTTGGCTCTTTCATCAAAAAGTCTTTGTCTTTGAAGATGTCCATTTTGTAAACTTAATCTATTTATTGAAATCATCAAAATCTCGATTGTGCACAAAAGCCAACAGAATTGTCATAGGCCTTACAACGAAAAGATCAAGACATTGTTAATGCTATGGGTTTGGTTGGAGTTGTGAAGGAATAGTTGCAAGAATTGAGAGAGAGAGAATGAGATGCATTTTTGGAAGAAGTCAAAACTTTTTGTGTGGATAACTCTATTAGTGTGCTGAATATGAAAGACATTATACCAATTCGTAGTTATTCGAGGTGTGGAGGGCAAACTATTACTTATTTCCATCATTTTCGTGTGGAAGTGTTTTGCCAGTTATTGATTTGATCACTCAGGAGATGGATAATCGGTTCACAGAAGCAAGTACGGAGTTACTTCTTTGCATAGCATGTCTTGATCCAAAAAACTCATTCTTAGTGTTTGATCATGCTAAGTTACGTCGTCTTACTGAGCTTTATCTAGAAGATTTCACAGTAGATGATCATTTGATACTTAAAAATCAGCTTAATACCTATATTAGAGATGTTAGAAGAAATGATGCTTTTTCTGGGCTTCAAGATATTGGAGATTTTACTATGAAGATGGTTGAGACAAAAAATAATACTCTATTTCCATTAGTTTTTCAACTTATTGAGTTGGCATTGGTCTTACCAGTTGCGACTGCAACCAGTGAAAGAGTGTTTTCTGCAATGAAGATCATTAAGAGTGATTTGCATAATCGGATGAGAGATGACTGGATGAATGGTTGCATGGTAGTGTACAACGAGCAAGAAGTTTTTAGAACTATTGAGAATGAAGCCCTTTTGCAACATTTTCAGAAGATGCAAAATCAAAGGATGCAATTGTCACATTTCAGTCCTAGTACATAGTACGGTATATGTATTCTAATATTTTTAATACTTTTAGTCTTTAATTTTCGACATTATAACTCTAAGACAATTTTTTGCATTACAAAGAAAAAAAATTTCTTATCATTTAGCCTTTAAAGTTCACCCCTCTTGGATTTTAATCCTAGTTCCTCCACTGCATAGATTGGAACAAAGATTTCCTTCCAACTTGTTGTACATACAGGAGTACCGATACAAAGACTCTTGTTGTGTGAAGTAGGATGGACAACGACGTGCTTCTTGCTTGAAGTTTCGGGATGTACAAAAATAGTATTTCTTCTGGCCTTGTCGCCCCAGACGAAGGTAGGGTTACAAATCACAAGTGCACCATCCTTGGTGCAACCATAGAAAGCTACGTATTCCTGAATTGCACGATAACATATTTTGTCCAAGATTCTACACTCCATAATCCCTCATAACCCAAATGGATATGAAGCTCGAGCACCGGTGATCAATAGCTTGTTCACCGCGCACATAAGTAAAAATTAACAGGGTGAGTTTTCCCTCGTAGTCCCCAAGGTTTGACTGATCACCTATTGAAAATGTAAAGTCCCACATTGCTCAAGCAATGTGGCAATTGAAACCAATGACTTATAAATAAAGCCTCAATGTAAATTTTGAATATAAGTGAGAAAACCGAATGCCCAATTGGGCCTTCCAACAGTGGAAATACGTCAATGACCGAACCACTTAAAATCTTGTCTCACTTATTTCAGTTTAAATTTTTTTAAGTTTAAAAAATTTTTATTTCTTACATGGTATCAAAGCGGCACGATCCGTCGACCATCCGGCAGAGTTCGGCAACTGTCCGGCAGAGCCCGACGACCATCCGGCAGATCGGCAGAGCCGGCAACCATCCGGTAGAGTCTAGCAACCGCCGGGCAGAGCCCGGCGACCACTCGGTAGAGCCCTGCGACCATATGACAGAGCTCGACAATCACCCGGCAAAGCCCTGCGACCATCCGGCAACCGTCTGGCAAAGCCCGGCGACTATCCGGCGAATCTTCGGCAATTTTATTTTCCTTATTTTATAATTCTAAACTCAAGGTGGGTCCACCTTGAGTTTGCGGGGGAGTATTGAAAATGTAAAGTTCCACATTGCTAAAGCAATGTGGGCAATTGAAACCAATGGCTTATAAATAAAGCCTTAATGTAACATTTTGAATATAAGTGAGAAAACCGAATGCCCAATTGGGCCTTTCAACAGTGGAAATAGGTCAATGACCGAACCACTTAAAATCTTGTCTCATTTATCTCAGTTAAATTTTTTTAAGTTTTAAAAATTTTTATTTCTTACATCACCATCCACCAATCTCCTCTGAAAGACGAGGAGGCAGTTTCCTCTCGAGAAATTTTTCATTACCGACATCAAATAACATAATCATGTGGCTAATCTTTTGCTCGTAATTTGCTTCCTCCGTTTGCAAGATCCAATGCAAAGATCCACCAAACAAAGGGGAGGGCAATTCACTCGGTTGATAGCGAACTTGAACATCAGGTCTCATGAATGGTAGGTCATCAATCCTTCTCCACGAATCCGAACGTAATGAATAAACCTCGGCCTCCCAGGGTCCCAGCCAAGAGTCAAGTGTAGTCCTAACAATCTCGTAGTCATCATTCTCGGAATCATACGCAAATCAATGTGAAAACCGGTTGAAATTGGATGGGAATAAGCAAGTGCTGAGCAACGTCTTCAATTTTATAGTACTGTAGTTCCATAAATATACCAGCTCGGGCTTCACGTGTCCCCAGATAGTCCACGAGACAGATTAAGCCATTGCGGGAACCGGCTCATCGGATTGCCACGCAAAGAAAAGGGAAGAAAATTCTGAACTCTAGAATCTTATAGTAGTCGTCATTGCAAAGGCCAATGCAGGGTTGTGTTCTGATGTTGGCCATGTACAAGAGATGATCTTTACTCTGCTTTAGGTGGGTGGCGATAAAGTAGGGGTTGGTGATGTTGGAGTTCTAGGCTTTGCATATGCACCTGAATCTTAGCAGTGATTTGACCGATAACCTTGCCAGTATTTCTAGAATGACATCGTCTGGAAGAGGATTTCTGGGGATCGATGGTTTCTGCCCTGCCATTACACAATGACTAGTGCGTATGGAAAGATAGAAAAAAAAAAAAAGAGAGGGCTGAGGAGGCGAGAAGGACAGCGAGAGGAGGAAAGATTTGTAGAGAATGGGAAGGCAACGTGAGGCAAACTATTTATAAGAGATTTTTCATGTTTGGCATCCAAAATTTTAGCGTTTAAGAATTTTAGTGCACAAGAATCGATAAAATAAGAAAAGAAGATAATTTGAATAAATTATTTATATTTATTTTAATAAAATGAGATAATTTGATAAAATGAGATTATTTTATTAAGTTAAAATTTCGAAAATATTAAACTTTTGAGAAAATATTATAAAAATTAAAGTTGATTAGAATTATTAAATTTTTTTGAAAAAAAAAAAAAAAAGTAATTTTTTTAAAAAATTAGTGAAAAATTGAAGAAAAAATAAATAATTTTTTTATTTATTATTATAAAACGAAATAGAGAAAAATTTAAATTTGCAGTTATTTTTATTTTTATTTTTTACGAGAAATAATTACGTTTGCAAAAAATTTTCAATTGTGAAATTTTTGTGTTTTTTTTTTTTGGTAATCAATTGTTAAAATTTTTGTAGTTGCCAAGTTTAGTCACGTAGCCACCGTCCCACTCACTGCTCGCCAGAAGTTTCACCACTGTCCCGTCCCATTATCTTCATATCAACTATAAAGAGTCAGTCCCCAACACAGAAAAACAAACAGTCCCCAACACACAGAAATGCAAGCTGCAATAGCAGCCATGGCCGCCCAAATCATCATCATCTCTCCTCCGCATTTGTCCCCAAACGCTCACTACTCAACTCCCCTCCTCCGCTCCTCCTCCTTCCTACATGGCACCTCCCTTAAGGTCCCCCGTCAATCGCTGGCCCTCTCAGTCTCCGCCAAAGCATTCACCATTGTCGCCGCCACGAAGAAAGCGGTAGCCGTTCTCAAGGGCGCCTCCAATGTGGAAGGGGTTGTTACGTTGACCCAAGAAGACGACGGTTTTCCTCTTCATTGCCCTCTTTCCATTTCAACCTGTTAAGAGTATTTTTACTTCTGGTGCTGACCTAAGATTATATGCAGATATTACAGAAGCATTGTTCTTGAGTTGTAATATTGTATTTGTGAGTCTTAATTGGAGTTTTCTATTTTTTGGATGTTTTATTCACAGAATATTTGTATAAAAATTTGACAAAACAATGTGTTATCCACGAATATTTCAGCTTAAGATCAAAATTTAGAACCTACATCTGCGAAGATAAAAGCATTTTTCTAGGACTTGTATTAGTAGGCTCATATGATTTTTATTGCAACTGGGTGTTGAAAGACGGGACGACATTGAGTAGAATGAGTTTAGTAGTCAAATTTGGTTTGGTTGAGGAGCATTTTGATAGTTGCAAACATGGAAGGAGGCCAATTTTTGAACTCAAACCGTTGTTTTATGTTCCTAGCTTTTTTATGTTTATGGACTAGAACCATAATTTTTATGTCCTAGTTATACTTATATATAGGTCCCACAGCTGTCAATGTTCGTGTTACTGGGCTTACTCCGGGGCCTCATGGGTTCCACCTAGTAAGTGATGTTTTTTACCTTATATATAGGTTGTTTTGAATATCAAAGGGACTCTGAATTGTGTTGTAACTTTTTCTTCTTTTTCATGTAGCATGAGTTTGGTGACACAACAAATGGGTGCATCTCAACAGGTAGGACCTGACTGTGTTTCAGGTTCAAACAATAAAATTTAGGCCACACAATGATGTATCATAAGGCTTAGTCCTATGATGGTTTTATACTAGTCTTTTCTTACAAATGTTGACCTATAGGAGCACATTTCAACCCAAACAATCTGACACATGGTGCTCCTGAGGATGAAGTCCGTCATGCGGGTGACCTGGGAAACATAGTTGCCAATGCCGATGGTAATTTAGTCGTTAATGTTTCTTAATATTTTTGAATCCCTACTTTGAGATGTTGTTTCACAACTTCTGGTAATACAGGGGTGGCAGAGGCAACAATCGTGGATAGCCAGGTAGTACTTGCTTGCTTAATTGAGTTAGACTTTGTGTTTGTCTTTTGGGTACTCATTTACTTTGGGTGTGGCCATGATGTTTTGTCTTTCGAATCTTTTTCCTTTCGTATTTGTGATTGCTGTTCTTTTTAGTAGTATTCAACTATATAATATGGCTAAAATATGCAGATACCATTAAGTGGTCCAAAAGCAGTTATTGGAAGAGCCTTAGTGGTTCATGAGCTTGAGGATGACCTTGGAAAGGGTAAGTTTTAATTCATTATCTGGTGCATGAAATTTGCTTCTGTGGATGCGGTGGAAATTGTCACTTGAAGTCTGATAGTCCTATGCTATGTTTGGACGTTTGATTAAGCAAGAAAGCCTCTCTCAACCTTTCGTTATGCTTTTCCAAAGGCTATTTCCATCAAGCCTCATAGCGGAAGTCATTGAACATTTGAAGGCCCCTCTCTTCTGTCTCAGAGCCTCTATTTGGCTCCGAAGGTCTCCTTAGCAAGAAGCAACAACCATTTATCAAATAGGGATTGGTCGAAATTGCTCAGTAGTGACCTACTTTATTATTCAACTTTACTCAAACAATTGATTCAGTGGATTTGCTCAAAATGAGAATTATTTTTCTTTTTCGTTTGTAGGATAATAATTGAGAAGATAAAACAAAATCCACGGTAGACCATCTGGTCTGATTGATTTGATCTATATTGTTACCTTGATCTGGATTCTTGTCTTAGACGTACTAGTATTTGCATCTGACTTGTTTTCAGCGAAGTGTTTTTTATCCAAATGGCTTTCTTAAATAGTTAAAGTGTTCATGACATCCTTGAACTGCCTTGTATTTATTAGTATGTGTTTCTTTTTCACCTCCCCTTATTCTCACTTTGCTATTCATTGGCAGGTGGACATGAACTTAGTCTGACCACTGGGAATGCAGGTGGAAGATTGGCATGTGGTATGAAAAGATTATGAATTTTCTCTTGTTTTGATGCTCATCTCTTATTTTCCTACACATCCACTTTTGAAAGACAATTATCTCTTTGACTTTTTCCTTCTTCACTTAATATTGCAAGGTTGAAGCATGTCTATGATATTGACAGCAAGTCTTCCGAAATATTGGTTATCTGCACCATCTATGGATTAAATCCCTTTGACTAAATTCACAAATTTTATAATACCTGTGGAATTGAATTGATGGAATTGATTAATAGCATGATATAGTGTTGATTCCATTCTGATGTGTACAATCAATGATAATATTTTTGTTTCGAATATCATAAAGACCGCACTGGCCACGCTGTTAGTCTACGCCAATGCCCTGTCAAATTCCCACATATTCTATGTCAAGAAAAGGGCTAAACAGTAACTCGTGTGTTGTAATTACAACCCTATGTTCTTTGTTCCTGGTAGGTGTATACAGCTGGGGTTTTATGTGCCATATCATTTTGGGGTTTCTTAGGTCCTCTAGAGGGAAACAATCTGGTCTTGCTTGATAGAATTATTTGTTTTCTGGGACTTGTGCACAAGACCTTCAGATTTCTACAATTTTAGGTTGAAAGTTGATCTTTGAAGTGGTGTTGTGGTAGCACACGGCAAACTTCAGACTTCAGCATGTTTAGTTTGATCTCTGTATGTTGGGCTTTCCAAAGGAAGTTGATTTTAGCTATTGTCTAGAAACTAGTAGATCTGTTCTAAGTGTCACATTTGTCATTACCATGCTATTATGGATTTTCAGAGATGTTCACTTCACATAAATGAGGCAAATTGAATTCCCTATTCAATATAATCTTTTTCCTCCTTTTTTTTTCTTTTTTTTTTTTTCCTCCTTCCTCCTCCGCTTGTTGTTGTCCTACTTGTCTAGAAGAGATATATGAATAAAAGGGAAATTCAATGCCCAATCCAAATTTCTTCTATCCCGTGAATGACATCTGAAATCCATAATAGCATGGTAATGACAAATGTGACACTTAGAACAGATCTACTAGTTTCTAGACAATAGCTAAAATCAACTTCCTGAAAATTTGGAAAGCCCAACATACAGAGATCAAACTAAACATGCTGAAGTCTGAAGTTTGCCGTGTGCTACCACAACACCACTTCAAAGATCAACTTTCAACCTAAAATTGTAGAAATCTGAAGGTCTTGTGCACAAGTCCCAGAAAACAAATAATTCTATCAAGCAAGACCAGATTGTTTCCCTCTAGAGGACCTAAGAAACCCCAAAATGATATGGCACATAAACCCCCAGCTGTATACACCTACCAGGAACAAAGAACATAGGGTTGTAATTACAACACACGAGTTACTGTTTAGCCCTTTTCTTGACATAGAATATGTGGGAATTTGACAGGGCATTGGCGTAGACTAACAGCGTGGCCAGTGCGGTCTTTATGATATTCGAAACAAAAATATTATCATTGATTGTACACATCAGAATGGAATCAACACTATATCATGCTATTAATCAATTCCATCAATTCAATTCCACAGGTATTATAAAATTTGTGAATTTAGTCAAAGGGATTTAATCCATAGATGGTGCAGATAACCAATATTTCGGAAGACTTGCTGTCAATATCATAGACATGCTTCAACCTTGCAATATTAAGTGAAGAAGGAAAAAGTCAAAGAGATAATTGTCTTTCAAAAGTGGATGTGTAGGAAAATAAGAGATGAGCATCAAAACAAGAGAAAATTCATAATCTTTTCATACCACATGCCAATCTTCCACCTGCATTCCCAGTGGTCAGACTAAGTTCATGTCCACCTGCCAATGAATAGCAAAGTGAGAATAAGGGGAGGTGAAAAAGAAACACATACTAATAAATACAAGGCAGTTCAAGGATGTCATGAACACTTTAACTATTTAAGAAAGCCATTTGGATAAAAAACACTTCGCTGAAAACAAGTCAGATGCAAATACTAGTACGTCTAAGACAAGAATCCAGATCAAGGTAACAATATAGATCAAATCAATCAGACCAGATGGTCTACCGTGGATTTTGTTTTATCTTCTCAATTATTATCCTACAAACGAAAAAGAAAAATAATTCTCATTTTGAGCAAATCCACTGAATCAATTGTTTGAGTAAAGTTGAATAATAAAGTAGGTCACTACTGAGCAATTTCGACCAATCCCTATTTGATAAATGGTTGTTGCTTCTTGCTAAGGAGACCTTCGGAGCCAAATAGAGGCTCTGAGACAGAAGAGAGGGGCCTTCAAATGTTCAATGACTTCCGCTATGAGGCTTGATGGAAATAGCCTTTGGAAAAGCATAACGAAAGGTTGAGAGAGGCTTTCTTGCTTAATCAAACGTCCAAACATAGCATAGGACTATCAGACTTCAAGTGACAATTTCCACCGCATCCACAGAAGCAAATTTCATGCACCAGATAATGAATTAAAACTTACCCTTTCCAAGGTCATCCTCAAGCTCATGAACCACTAAGGCTCTTCCAATAACTGCTTTTGGACCACTTAATGGTATCTGCATATTTTAGCCATATTATATAGTTGAATACTACTAAAAAGAACAGCAATCACAAATACGAAAGGAAAAAGATTCGAAAGACAAAACATCATGGCCACACCCAAAGTAAATGAGTACCCAAAAGACAAACACAAAGTCTAACTCAATTAAGCAAGCAAGTACTACCTGGCTATCCACGATTGTTGCCTCTGCCACCCCTGTATTACCAGAAGTTGTGAAACAACATCTCAAAGTAGGGATTCAAAAATATTAAGAAACATTAACGACTAAATTACCATCGGCATTGGCAACTATGTTTCCCAGGTCACCCGCATGACGGACTTCATCCTCAGGAGCACCATGTGTCAGATTGTTTGGGTTGAAATGTGCTCCTATAGGTCAACATTTGTAAGAAAAGACTAGTATAAAACCATCATAGGACTAAGCCTTATGATACATCATTGTGTGGCCTAAATTTTATTGTTTGAACCTGAAACACAGTCAGGTCCTACCTGTTGAGATGCACCCATTTGTTGTGTCACCAAACTCATGCTACATGAAAAAGAAGAAAAAGTTACAACACAATTCAGAGTCCCTTTGATATTCAAAACAACCTATATATAAGGTAAAAAACATCACTTACTAGGTGGAACCCATGAGGCCCCGGAGTAAGCCCAGTAACACGAACATTGACAGCTGTGGGACCTATATATAAGTATAACTAGGACATAAAAATTATGGTTCTAGTCCATAAACATAAAAAAGCTAGGAACATAAAACAACGGTTTGAGTTCAAAAATTGGCCTCCTTCCATGTTTGCAACTATCAAAATGCTCCTCAACCAAACCAAATTTGACTACTAAACTCATTCTACTCAATGTCGTCCCGTCTTTCAACACCCAGTTGCAATAAAAATCATATGAGCCTACTAATACAAGTCCTAGAAAAATGCTTTTATCTTCGCAGATGTAGGTTCTAAATTTTGATCTTAAGCTGAAATATTCGTGGATAACACATTGTTTTGTCAAATTTTTATACAAATATTCTGTGAATAAAACATCCAAAAAATAGAAAACTCCAATTAAGACTCACAAATACAATATTACAACTCAAGAACAATGCTTCTGTAATATCTGCATATAATCTTAGGTCAGCACCAGAAGTAAAAATACTCTTAACAGGTTGAAATGGAAAGAGGGCAATGAAGAGGAAAACCGTCGTCTTCTTGGGTCAACGTAACAACCCCTTCCACATTGGAGGCGCCCTTGAGAACGGCTACCGCTTTCTTCGTGGCGGCGACAATGGTGAATGCTTTGGCGGAGACTGAGAGGGCCAGCGATTGACGGGGGACCTTAAGGGAGGTGCCATGTAGGAAGGAGGAGGAGCGGAGGAGGGGAGTTGAGTAGTGAGCGTTTGGGGACAAATGCGGAGGAGAGATGATGATGATTTGGGCGGCCATGGCTGCTATTGCAGCTTGCATTTCTGTGTGTTGGGGACTGTTTGTTTTTCTGTGTTGGGGACTGACTCTTTATAGTTGATATGAAGATAATGGGACGGGACAGTGGTGAAACTTCTGGCGAGCAGTGAGTGGGACGGTGGCTACGTGACTAAACTTGGCAACTACAAAAATTTTAACAATTGATTACCAAAAAAAAAAAACACAAAAATTTCACAATTGAAAATTTTTTGCAAACGTAATTATTTCTCGTAAAAAATAAAAATAAAATAACTGCAAATTTAAATTTTTCTCTATTTCGTTTTACTATAATAAATAAAAAAAAAATTATTTATTTTTTCTTCAATTTTTCACTAATTTTTATAAAAAAATTACTTTTTATTATTTCTTTTCAAAATTAATAAAATTCTAATCAACTTTAATTTTTATAATATTTTCTCAAAAGTTTAATATTTTCGAAATTTTAACTTAATAAAATAATCTCATTTTATCAAATTATCTCATTTTATTAAAATAAATATAAATAATTTATTCAAAATTATCTTTTTCTTATTTTATCGATTCTTGTGCACTAAAATTCTTAAACGCTAAAATTTTGGATGCCAAACATGAAAAATCTCTTATAAATAGTTTGCCTCACGTTGCCTTCCCATTCTCTACAAATCTTTCCTCCTCTCGCTGTCCTTCTCGCCTCCTCAGCCCTCTCTTTTTTTTTTTTTCTATCTTTCCATACGCACTAGTCATTGTGTAATGGCAGGGCAGAAACCATCGATCCCCAGAAATCCTCTTCCAGACGATGTCATTCTAGAAATACTGGCAAGGTTATCGGTCAAATCACTGCTAAGATTCAGGTGCATATGCAAAGCCTAGAACTCCAACATCACCAACCCCTACTTTATCGCCACCCACCTAAAGCAGAGTAAAGATCATCTCTTGTACATGGCCAACATCAGAACACAACCCTGCATTGGCCTTTGCAATGACGACTACTATAAGATTCTAGAGTTCAGAATTTTCTTCCCTTTTCTTTGCGTGGCAATCCGATGAGCCGGTTCCCGCAATGGCTTAATCTGTCTCGTGGACTATCTGGGGACACGTGAAGCCCGAGCTGGTATATTTATGGAACTACAGTACTATAAAATTGAAGACGTTGCTCAGCACTTGCTTATTCCCATCCAATTTCAACCGGTTTTCACATTGATTTGCGTATGATTCCGAGAATGATGACTACGAGATTGTTAGGACTACACTTGACTCTTGGCTGGGACCCTGGGAGGCCGAGGTTTATTCATTACGTTCGGATTCGTGGAGAAGGATTGATGACCTACCATTCATGAGACCTGATGTTCAAGTTCGCTATCAACCGAGTGAATTGCCCTCCCCTTTGTTTGGTGGATCTTTGCATTGGATCTTGCAAACGGAGGAAGCAAATTACGAGCAAAAGATTAGCCACATGATTATGTTATTTGATGTCGGTAATGAAAAATTTCTCGAGAGGAAACTGCCTCCTCGTCTTTCAGAGGAGATTGGTGGATGGTGATGTAAGAAATAAAAATTTTTAAAACTTAAAAAAATTTAAACTGAGATAAATGAGACAAGATTTTAAGTGGTTCGGTCATTGACCTATTTCCACTGTTGAAAGGCCCAATTGGGCATTCGGTTTTCTCACTTATATTCAAAATGTTACATTAAGGCTTTATTTATAAGCCATTGGTTTCAATTGCCCACATTGCTTTAGCAATGTGGAACTTTACATTTTCAATACTCCCCCGCAAACTCAAGGTGGACCCACCTTGAGTTTAGAATTATAAAATAAGGAAAATAAAATTGCCGAAGATTCGCCGGATAGTCGCCGGGCTTTGCCAGACGGTTGCCGGATGGTCGCAGGGCTTTGCCGGGTGATTGTCGAGCTCTGTCATATGGTCGCAGGGCTCTACCGAGTGGTCGCCGGGCTCTGCCCGGCGGTTGCTAGACTCTACCGGATGGTTGCCGGGCCGGGCTCTGCCAGACGGTTGCCGAACTCTGCCGGATGGTCGTCGGGCTCTGCCGGACAGTTGCCGAACTCTGCCGGATGGTCGACGGATCGTGCCGCTTTGATACCATGTAAGAAATAAAAATTTTTAAACTTAAAAAAATTTAAACTGAAATAAGTGAGACAAGATTTTAAGTGGTTCGGTCATTGACGTATTTCCACTGTTGGAAGGCCCAATTGGGCATTCGGTTTTCTCACTTATATTCAAAATGTTACATTGAGGCTTTATTTATAAGTCATTGGTTTCAATTGCTCACATTGCTTGAGCAATGTGGGACTTTACATTTTCAATAGGTGATCAGTCAAACCTTGGGGACTACGAGGGAAAACTCACCCTGTTAATTTTTACTTATGTGCGCGGTGAACAAGCTATTGATCACCGGTGCTCGAGCTTCATATCCATTTGGGTTATGAGGGATTATGGAGTGTAGAATCTTGGACAAAATATGTTATCGTGCAATTCAGGAATACGTAGCTTTCTATGGTTGCACCAAGGATGGTGCACTTGTGATTTGTAACCCTACCTTCGTCTGGGGCGACAAGGCCAGAAGAAATACTATTTTTGTACATCCCGAAACTTCAAGCAAGAAGCACGTCGTTGTCCATCCTACTTCACACAACAAGAGTCTTTGTATCGGTACTCCTGTATGTACAACAAGTTGGAAGGAAATCTTTGTTCCAATCTATGCAGTGGAGGAACTAGGATTAAAATCCAAGAGGGGTGAACTTTAAAGGCTAAATGATAAGAAATTTTTTTTCTTTGTAATGCAAAAAATTGTCTTAGAGTTATAATGTCGAAAATTAAAGACTAAAAGTATTAAAAATATTAGAATACATATACCGTACTATGTACTAGGACTGAAATGTGACAATTGCATCCTTTGATTTTGCATCTTCTGAAAATGTTGCAAAAGGGCTTCATTCTCAATAGTTCTAAAAACTTCTTGCTCGTTGTACACTACCATGCAACCATTCATCCAGTCATCTCTCATCCGATTATGCAAATCACTCTTAATGATCTTCATTGCAGAAAACACTCTTTCACTGGTTGCAGTCGCAACTGGTAAGACCAATGCCAACTCAATAAGTTGAAAAACTAATGGAAATAGAGTATTATTTTTTGTCTCAACCATCTTCATAGTAAAATCTCCAATATCTTGAAGCCCAGAAAAAGCATCATTTCTTCTAACATCTCTAATATAGGTATTAAGCTGATTTTTAAGTATCAAATGATCATCTACTGTGAAATCTTCTAGATAAAGCTCAGTAAGACGACGTAACTTAGCATGATCAAACACTAAGAATGAGTTTTTTGGATCAAGACATGCTATGCAAAGAAGTAACTCCGTACTTGCTTCTGTGAACCGATTATCCATCTCCTGAGTGATCAAATCAATAACTTGGCAAAACACTTCCACACGAAAATGATGAAATAAGTAATAGTTTGCCCTCCACACCTCGAATAACTACGAATTGGTATAATGTCTTTCATATTCAGCACACTAATAGAGTTATCCACACAAAAAGTTTTGACTTCTTCCAAAAATGCATCTCATTCTCTCTCTCTCTCAATTCTTGCAACTATTCCTTCACAACTCCAACCAAACCCATAGCATTAACAATGTCTTGATCTTTTCGTTTGTAAGGCCTATGACAATTCTGTTGGCTTTTGTGCACAATCGATATTTTGATGATTTCAATAAATAGATTAAGTTTACAAAATGGACATCTTCAAAGACAAAGACGTTTTGATGAAAGAGCCAAAGACTTGGAGAAAGAAGATCACGAAGATGCAAGGAGCTCAAAAGTGAAGTTTCAAGACCTTAGGGTATAAACCTTGTAACTCTTGTTTCACTTTTGACAAGGATTATGAATCACACTTGCATATCTTTCAAAAAGTGTATAAACCGTTTTACCTTTTGTTTGAAAGATTAAAATGTTTTTAAAGGTTTCAAAACACCCCAATCAAACTCTCAAACCTTTCTTATACTTATGGGAAGTAAGTCTTTAAAATTGGGTGTTTCAAAATGGTAAAAAATGTGGTTTTAATTGAACTAGATCATGTGCTTAAGTTGAGGAGGTCGACCGGCTGGTGAAGCGGTCGACCGGTCTTCGACCGCTTGGTATAGCGATCGACCAGTTGTTTTTAAAATAGATCCGTTGAGCTTCTGACAATATGATCGTTGGTAACGGTAACTTGAAGCGGTCGACCGGTTCATGTAGCGTCGACCGACTCGTTTTAATAGATGACTCCCAACGCTATAAACGGCTAGTTTTCATATGTGGCTTATAAATACACCTTCATAACGTCCAAAATAACACACAATGACCACATATCATTTATATCACTTGAGAACAAACCTTCATATTCTATATTTCTCATATCATTCACATAAAACACACTTTCATATCCTTGTCTTTGTGTGAATCAAGAGATAGAGCTTTCCAATTTCATATCTACTCTTTGAGAGAGTTTATTCTTCAATCTTTATATCCAAAAGAGGTGATTCCTTTAGTGAGGTTGTTCACTAAAGAAGAAGCTTAGAGAGGGTATATCTCAAGCTTGGTTAGGTTGTGAGTGGTGAGCCCGAAAACACTTTGGGTTTGAGTGTTAAGCCCGGGAAAACACTTGTACGGTTCTCTAGCACCCGGAAGCTAGTGTGTATGCTATTTGAAGATAGTGGGAAAACCTCAAGGCTCGGTAAAGGAGCTTGAGGGGTGGATGTAGGCGGGTTTGCCGAACCACCTAAAAATCACGTGTTTGCTTCTCTATCCCTACTCTTTATATTTAGCACTTATTTACTTATTGCTTTAATATACTTGTGCTAAATTATCCTTTACTTTGCAAACACGGTTTTGGGGGTTAAAAGCAAAAAAGTTTGGAAACCCAATTCACCCCCCCCTTGGGTTGACTTAATCCTTGGACTCACAAATTCGTTTGTAATTCCCATTATATTCCTCAACAAATGCATAATGAATACAAACTCAAAACTTTCCATTTTATCCATCAAACTTTCATCTTTTATGTGTTCAAGCACTTCCAATACTGATGATCACATAGTAAAGAGACAGATTATTGTAAGGTGGTATGAACCCTAACGAAAGTCACCTACAATATTATAGAAATTATAAAACTATAAACAAAGAAAAAAAAACTAAACGGTCTATTAGTATTGTAATGAAATATAGTAATCACCTAATCGTGCGAGACTGGTTTCTTGATTTTTGCCCCTTCCACTAGAAATCTCTCCCTTGTCCAATTGCTCCACTATCTTCTCATGACAACTTTGCCGAAGAGCATCTTTCCTTTTACATGAAGCTCCGACTATGTTCACAATCATGGAAGTATAATTAAAAAAATCACCAACTTGCAAGTTATTCTTTGCAATAACCACAATAGCCAATTGAAGTTGGTGAGCAAAACAATAGATATAAGTAGCAGAAAGATTGTCCCTCAAAATGAGCGACTTCAACCCATTGAACTCGCCTCGCATGTTGGATGCCCATCATACCCTTGACCTTTCAATTTGATATTGACAACCCATGTCTTGCAAACAATTTGTCTATAGCTTTTTTCAAAGATTCAGAGCAAGTATCAGGAACATGTTCCACACCAAGAAAACTTTCAATCACCTGTTCACATATGTTTACATATCTCAAAACCATGTCATTTGCTCCTTCACTGAATTATCTCGAGACTCATCAACCATAAGAGAATAAAATCATCCCCAATTTCTTTAATGATGGCAAGTGTGGTCTTAGCTGCACAAGCACTCACATTTCCTTCTGCACTTTTGGAGAAGTCATTTGGTTGTTTCCAAGAGCATTAGTGTTAAGTGTTAAGTGTCTTAGCAACCTTTTCATCATGTTGGCAAAACACGTTCAAAAGCTCAAGAAAATTGCCCTTCCTTATTGAACTCTCGGACTCGTCATGACCACAAAAAGCTAATCCTTGCCCCAAAAGATAACAAATGACATCTAAAACCACTGTTAAACGAATGCGATAAGCATTCTCTTGTGCGGATAACATGTGCGACACACATTGTTGCTGATTTTGGAATGCTGCACATTGTCTTCTAGCTTCATTATAGGCACTATCATGTGCACCAACATGTTCACCAAAAACCTTCACTGCCTTTTTTCAATTTCTAAATCCCGTAGATGTAAACTTATCTCCCCCGGACTTCCCTCCTCTAGGTCACTTAAACAGATAACACCACAAGTAATACGCCTCATCCTTTAATACACTATATTCCGACCAATCAAAATCTTTAAACCAAACCTCCCTAAAACCCTTCATTTATTACCCATATTGCTTCTTGGGAAAATTATGGCTACGCGGTTGAAAATGATCTTTGATCAAGTACTCCTTACGAACTTGATCCTTAATCCTAACATCATATTCTTCAATGGGTTTACGTAAATATTTTTGTACGTATGCTCTTAGAGATAAAAATCAATATTTCAAACACTACTCAAGAAACAAAAACACACACATAAAGTGATAAAGGGTGGTGTTTGGCACATGTGATGCTCTAAAAGAGGAACCCAAAGAATAAATGTAAAAGTACAACCGAAACATAAACAGAACTATAGTACCAAACCGAAACATAAAACATTTTGATTCAAAAATATTAAATTCAAATATTCAGATATTCACAATGGATCACAACTCAAAAATCCAATCCAAATCCAATCTAATTACATTGAAAAGGATAGTGCACAAACTCAATCAAGTTCGGGTACATCTCAATTCTCAGCTATATTCACATAAATCAAATCACAATGGCATTACAATCAAATCCAATTTAATTACATTGCATTCAATTGACATTACAATCAAATTAATTAAAAATGACAGTCCAAAAAATCTACAATTTCATAAAATGTCAAAATTTCTAATTTCGAAAATATTTGCAGTGCATAAAAATTAAAATTGTTTACCTGTGAAGCTGTGATTCTGTGAAAGAGAGAGAGCCAAGAGCCACCGGCTGATTGATTATGTGATTCTGTGAGAGAGAGAGAGAGAGAGAGAGAGAGAGAGAGGGTCTCTTGAAGAAAGGAGGAGTTTTTTAAAAAATTCACCCTGTTGTAAATTTTTTTTTTGAAGCAGAGGGTGAAACGACGCCATTTCACCCTCAGCTTATTAAAAAAAAAAAGGGTCTGGGCCTAATGGGGATTAGGCCCAAGCCACGCAGAGTGAAAATTTTGGGTTGGGGCCACTGGGTTCTAGTTGGCCTAGGCCAACTTATGAAAAAAAAAAAAAGAAAAAAATAAAATAAAACTCACAGTAATTTTTTTTTGGGCAGAGCAATTGGTGGCGGCCGCCCTAGTCTACTACCCCTTGCATCCGCCACTGAATCTAT
>CM025854.1:10558005-10568847 GCA_003952965.2 Morella rubra
CAAAAGATGTGATGTGGTCATTTCTGGTTTGTCTTCCATTCCAGGTGGTTATTTCATGTTTGTCGTCAATGAGGCATCACAGGCAACGTCTCTTCATCTAGTTTCGTTCGAACTACCTATTTTTATTTGAATGAAATTATGACATGTTGCCCTCTGGCGATTTCTTGTTCGCTGTCAATGAGGCGCCACAAGCAATGTCTCTTCGCCACTTGCCACACCTTTTCCAGTTCAAATTGAGAGAGTCTGTTCGAATGAATAGGACCAATTGTCCATCTGTGGTTGGGTGTACAAGCCTCATTGTAAGTAATGGTTGTTTTAGGTCGAATAAGAGTTAACTTTTTTGAACAAGATTTGTGAATATGGCCACATGTCAGGATCTGGTTTAGGGATAATTGGTAGGGTTCATTTGATCTTCGCCATCTGCCCCTGTTGGTTCGAACAAATAACTTCTCGCTCGAATGAAAGTCTTCTTCCTCATAACGTCCTCTGATTTTAAAACAGAAGAAAAATTTTAGTTCAAACTCTTCCTTTCATTGCTTCCTCTTCATCTCTTTGCTTCCTCTTCATTTCTTTCACCAAATTCGGTCGTGCTTCATATTTTCACTTGTGTTTGCAATTTTACAAAAAGGTATGTGTTCTTCGGCCATTTCTTACGTTTTCATTAGTGTTCTTGCCATTCAAGCATCTTAACCTACCTTTTCAATTTTCATTAGCTATTTTGTTAGTGTTTTTGACATTCTAGTTTGCGTTTCCATAAATGTTTTTCGGCAATTGTTCATGTTGAGTTTCTTGTTCTTTACCTATTGTTAATGTGAGTTTCTTGTTTATTGCTTAGTTTACTGATTGTTCATGTTTGATTTTATGGTTTTAGTTTAGTTTAGATGTTAAGTGCTATTTAGTTTTACAATTTAGTCTTAGTTGTGTTTAGTTTAATTTAGTTTTATCGGTATAATTCACAGTTTAGTTTTCCTTTTCTTTTATTGCTTTTTTGTAGATTTTTTCATTTATTAATTTGGATAGACAAGAAAATCACATGTTAATATGTATAGTATAATTCTTTGTTAAGTTTTTGTTATCAAAATATAGGTACACTGTATTTTTTTATGTAATTATTAATGTTAATATTAGAAATAATTATTTGTCATAAAAATAGAATTTAAAGATTTATTTATTATGCATGTTTTATATTAATATATTATCTAACGTTTTAAAATCTTCTATAGCATAAATTAGTGTAAATTTTTATTTTTATTATTAAAAACTTAAATTAGTGTAATGTTTTTTTTTTTTTACTACATATTGTACGATTGCCTTTATATTTTTATTTAGATAAGCACTTCATTTTAAATCAAATTAAAAATTTATTTTTCTTTAATTGTTTTGTAGCTTTTAAAATGGCACCAAGAAGACGTGGTGGTGCCCAATCTTCACAAGCGGCTAAACTACTACGCGCATGTTGACTACAGACGAGATCGAGTAATTATTTCCAAATGACCGGTGGTTATTGAGCGAGTTGTTCGCTTGGGAGATTTTGACTCACTGGAGTATGGAGGTCATAGTATACCATCTATTTTTTAGGAGAGAGGGTGGAGTCACTTTCTGGAATCTATTAGTGACGTGTACATCGATCTTGTGTGTGAGTTTTATGCAAAAGTGACTGTGATCCTAATATTAAGGAGCTGACTATCCAGTTGAGAGGAGTCAGTTTCACACTCTTAGCTAATCTGATTGCCCAATTTATTGGAGTCGTTCGACATGAGGTGCCAGTATACCTGACTATTGGCCCTCCATTTGACTTGACCATCGAAGATTTGTACAAAGAATTAACGGGCGGAGATTTGATACTTCCATCTACATTGATCTATGAGAGGGATCTCATGACATTCTTTCGAATGCTCCATCTAATTGTGGTTTCGGACATGGAGCCAATACATCACAGGACTGACTTTAGCTTTGAGTGCGGATTCTTTCTACTTATGCTTGCTCATCAAACCCCAATCGACCTCCTGCTCTTATACTTAGACACATTCTTCTAGATGCACGGTCTGAGTCTGAGTGAGATGGTCTCCTACATGGCTTATTGATTTTACGCATGTTGGTAGCTGTCGGTGTTGCTACTACGTCAGATGAGAAGAGGTGATCTAAAAAATTAGGCCAATATCTCGCAGTATGTTGAATTGCAATGTAGCCCATCTTCCTCAAGTAGAAGCACATGTACTTGGAGATTCCAATGCAGATGAGGACGCCATAGGCAGTGCATCGACTCCAGGTAACCATCCCGCATGACAAGGTAAACGATCTTCACGAGGTTGGTGAGAGCTCCTCGAAGTAGGTTGAGCGTCCTTTATGGGTGGATATGCTATTAGGCGAGATGGAGGTGTTGACGGATCGTCGATTTAAGAAGATTGATGAACAGATCAATCTGCTAAAGCAAGGATTGGGACACTTGATCCTTCATTACGTTTAGTATTTTGTGTCCTTCGCATTATGTTTCTTGTTATGAACATCCGACAAGATGTTTTAGTATTTCCTTATGCCACATTTTGGGATATTATGAAGTTTTAGGATTAAAACAACTCAAGAGGAGGGGTAAAGTGGGTTTTAAAACTTTTTCGATTTAACTCCAAAAAATGTGTTGCAATGTAACAATAATTTTAGCACAAACAATATGCAATGATTAATACAAGAGTGCTAAAAGTAAAAAGAGAGTTAGAGAGAGCAACGAAAGATTTTTAGTGATTCGGCGAATCCGTCTACATCCACCCCTCAAGCTCTTTTCAAGTCTTGAGGTTTCTCCACTAGTTTCCTTAACACCATGGGAATGGTTTCTTACACTTGAGCTTTGAGAAGTACCTCTCCAAGCCTCAAGACCGAGTTTTATAAACACCCTCACAAACCTCATTCTTTCGATGAACACACCTCGTCGTAAGGTCATAAGAGAATCTTTCTCTTCTAACAATGAAGTAGAGTGATTTTACAATAGCAAGACTCCCTCAATAGAGTAAATATTACATTGAAATTCTATCTCTTTGATCTCACACAATAGAAGGAAGTGAAAGTGAGAGCTTTGTGTGAATAAGATGAAAATGCTAAGATTTGAAGGTTTTTATATCACTCAAGCTTTATAAATGATCAATGGTCGTTACCACATTTTGCAAGCTTAAGAGTGGTCTATATATAAGCCTCTAAGAAAAAATAGTTGTTTCTTGCCATTTGGGACAAGTATGTCAAAACTTTAGTTGTACCGGTCGACCGATATCTGTGGCGGTCAACCGCTACAGGTGTCTGTTGTCCCAACGATCATAAATGTATGCGCTTGACATTTGAAAAACTGTTCTGGTCGAGCGTTATATGAAGCGATCAATATTGGGTCACTTGACATATAAACTTGGTCGACTGCTATATCTAAAAATGCAGCCTTTGTTGATTTTAAAGCAATATTTTGACCATTTTAAGATCTTATCTCAAAACCTATCTCCCTAAGGATACAAAAGAGATTTGAGAGTTATAAAGATATGATTTGAAAATACTTTGAGACATATTTTATTTACCAAACTTGAGATAAAAAGGTTTATGCTTGGTTTTGAAAAATATGCAGTATGTGATTAAAATCCTTGTTACTAACGAGACCTGAGAGTTACAAAGTTTACCCTAGAGTCTTGAGTCTTCACTTTTGAGTTGCTTCACATGATTTGGTCATTTGTATTTTGATTATTCAGTTCAATTTCTTTATTGTTATCATCAAAATATGGATTGTGTCTAAAAGCTAACATATTATATATCCACATGATTTTTATGATATTATGGCCATTTAGTGATATTATCTGGACATGACTTTTATATTGAATACGAGCAAAGTATGTTATAGTTTAGTACTTTTAATTGAAAAATAGTATATATTGTATCATATGGGTAATTATATGGCTAACTACATGGCTAATTACATCTATATAGTGAAAAACATTTACTAAGTAATTTAGTGGGATGGAAAGATTACAATGGAAGGAAAATCATATTGGCTCATTGCATTTATATAGTGTAAAATATTTGCTAATTTAATTAATACATTTAAATCCTAGATATTACTTGGGAAGGAAAGATTATAATGTAAGGAATATTATATGGCTCATTACAATTATATAGTGTAAAATATTTACTAATTTAATTAATACATTTAAATCCTAAACATTACTTGGGAAAGAAAGATTATTATGTAAGGAACATTATATGACTCATTACAATTATATAGTGTAAAATATTTAATAAGCAATACATTTAATCTTAAACATTACTTGGGGAAGGAAGGATTATAATGTAAGGAACATAATGTATGGCTCATTACCATTATATAGTGTAAAATATTTACTACTTGAAATCCTACAACGGGGAAGGAAAGATTATAATGTAAGAAGAACAATATATGGCTCATTACAATTATATAGTGTATAATATTTACAAAGTAAATACATTTAAATCCTAAACATTACTTGGGAAGGAAAGATTATAATGTAAGGAACTACATGTGGCTCATTACATTTATATAGTGTAAAATATTTACTAAGCAATGTATTTGAATCCTAAATCTTATTGTATATATTGTACACATGTTAAAAATATTAAGATGATATATTCACCATACGCAATAAAAAATTACAAAATTTGCACATTAGAATGTGGCCATATTCTATATACTTGCTCCAGCAGTATTTAAATCCACTACTTTAGGAAGTGAGATGAAAAATAAAAAAAATTACTTGATCATAAAGCAAATTCTTTAAATTTGTTCAAACTGAATATGCAGTTCGAACGATTGATGCGACACATGTATAAACATACGAGGTCATGTAGAAACATTTCAATTGAACCATGTGTCCTTGTTCAAACTGTAAACAAGACGTCGTAGTTTTAGGTTAATTGCGAACTCGTTCAAAATAACTCTATACAGTGCAAACCAGAGCTCGTGAATATGAAATTTTTTTTAACTAGAATTGGTTCGAACCATGTCTTCTAGTTTGAATGGGAAACGAGACATCATAGTTTTGGGTTAATTGCAAACTCGTTTGAAATGAGTCTATACAGTACGAACCAATGCTCGTGAAAATGAATTTTTTTTACTGGAATTGGTTCGAACAATGTGGTCAGGTTCGAACTGGAGACAAGACGTTGTAGTTTTGGGTTAAGTGCAAACTTGTTCGAAATGACTCTATATAGTTCGATCCAGTTCTCATGAATATGAATTTTTTTTACTGGAATTGGTTCGAACTATGTGGCCTAGTTCGAACTGTAGACAAGACGTCGTAGTTTTGGGTTAAGTGCAAACTAGTTCGAACGATATTACTGGGAAACCACAAAAAAGAAGAAGAAGAAGAAGAAGAAGACATAAACGCAGGAGCTCAAAAGCTCACAGAGTCATTCTCTCATTCATTTCATTCTGCAGAGACACTTGGTAGCAGACCTTGGATGGCAATAACAAGTTGAATTTTCATCTCCATAAACTGGTAAGTCATTCTCTTCTAATTTGTACAGTTCACGAAATGCTAATCAGATTTCGGGATGAAAAAATGCTAACTTTTTTCCTTTTCCTTTAGATTACCATTGTGAACATTTTTCCTTTTCAGAATTTTGAAGACTGATTTCCTCTCAGTTGAGTTTTGCTTTTGCATTGTTTGTTCTTTTTTGCTTCTTCTAATGCAAGCTTGTTATAAAATTAGAATTTGATGCAACCTTTTGGTATAGTTGCAGATAGAAAAGCATAGAAGAAAGCTTTCTACGTTTTTCCTTGTATTTTGCATGAGATTGCCCATTTGTTTTTACTTATTTGAATGTTGCATGTATCATATTACCCTTAGACCCATTTGAGAGTTATTGTATGACATATGCAAAGTTTGTCATATAGTAATTCTTGAATTGTCCAAGTTTGGATAGTTTAAGATTATATAATCTGTATTGCATGCAATCGACACATTATGGTGAGAATAACAAGAGTCGTTCACAATGCAATTCAGATCGTACAATCTTGAATGAGATAGGACCAACTACCTTTTAGTAACGAGATAAAAGTTATTAGAATCATTGTGCATGTCTTAGTAAGCTTTGTTGTTTGTTGTGTTTTTTAAGGGGGAAAGATGGATAAGAGTTGGATGAATGAAACGAATCAATTCGGGAGAGATATTTAAAAGGGGTAAAACAGTTCATGGTCATGACACGTGGATGTGTGGATAGCAAGAATGAAATTATGTGCCCTTATCGACTGTGTAGAAATGTTTACTTACAGAAAGTGGAGAAGGTTGAGGATCATTTGATTGTGCATGGGATTGATAAAAGTTATACTAAATGGGTGTTGCACGGTGAACCATATGGGGAGTCTAGTCATGCTAATGTTATGTAGATATACCATGAGGATGAAGTGAATGATGCTAACGAAGTCATCGAGAAAATAGATAAAATGTTAAAGAATATCGGTACAAGGATGTTTACGGTACAACATTTGGAGATGGAGACAATGTTGATGAACCATTAGAGTAGAAAATAGTGGAAAAGATTTTGATCAGCTGTTGGAAGATGTGAGACGTCCTCTTTATCTAGGTTGTGAGCGTTTTTCAAAATTGCATTTATGGTACGATTGATGCACATAAAGACCCTACACAATATGAGTATTGCAGCATTTAATATGGTGTTAGATTTGATTAAAGAAGCTCTTCCAGAAGGAAAGACCTTGCCTAAATCATATAAAGGAGGCAAGAATATTAAATCGGGGTCTGGGTCTTGATTATATACCATACATGCATGTGTCAATGATTATATTTTAATTTTGGAAGGAAACAGATAAGCTAGAAGTATGCTCTGTATGTTGTGAGTCTAGATGGATCAGTAGTACGACAAAACGGAAGAAAGTTCCTAAAAAAAATCAAAGAAGATGGCTGAGGACATGAGATAGCATAGGGAAAATGGATTGTAGATGAAGATAATTTAAGACATTCGGCAAACTCTTTGGCATGGAAAGAGTTTGACAAGGAACATGAATGGTTTGGATGGGAAGCTCGCAATGTTCGACTTGGGTTGGCCACTGATGAGTTTAATCCATTTGGCAATATGAGTACAAGTTATAGCATGTGGCCAGTGGTGCTTATGCCATACAATTTGCACCTTGGAAGTGCATGAAGGATCCATTCTTTATGATGACGTTACTTATTCCGACCAAGATCTCCTGGAAACGATATTGATGTTTACTTACAACCTTTGGTGGAGGAGTTGAAAATATTATGGGTCGAAGTGTTCATACATTTGATGCATCAACATCTAATTATTTTCAAATGCATGCAGCAGTGATGTGGACTATCAATGATTTTTCAGCTACGGTAATTTATCTGGGTGGAGTACGAAGGGAAAATTGGCATGTCTGGCATGTAACCAATCTACTACATTCTAAATATCTATCACACGGTAGAAAGATGTGCTACATGGGTCATCTTCGTTATTTACCAATGGATCACAATTGTAGGAGGAATCGAAAAATGTTTGATGGTGAAGAAGAGTATGGGCTACCACCTAGTGAGTTGTCATGTGCAGATATTTTAATGCAGTTGGTGAGGATTTGATCAGTACATTTTAGGGTCTGTTTTATTTCATTGTATTCTTCTTTTTGTAAAGCATTTTACTTACTTTCCAGTGTTTGGATGCTTCGTAAAACTATAGTCAATGGAAATGAGATTTGGTCAAGCTTAAAATATAACCTTACATCCCAGAATGTAGCTTTTTTTTTAAAGTCACGAATCTTCTTTCCCCAGCCTCTCCCAACCTTTCACTCGACCGTTCTCCCCCTTCTCGTAGGCTCGCTAAGAAAAAAACAAAACGTTACTTTCTCTCTAGTTGAAGGGTGCTCCTCTTGGTTCTCCCTCACTCTGTCAAGACTTCTTGCCCCAATCTCTCTCTCTCTCTCTCTCTCATGGGATATCAAAATCAATTCTCATCTTCGACATTTCTCTTCCTCTCTCCGTTCTCCTCTTTGTGGGATATCAAAATTGGTTCTTCAGCGACATTTTGAAGTCTCGAATCTAAACATTGAGCAGAGATTCAGTAATTTTGTCTAGATTTATTGTGGTTGTGTCATAATCGAGTAAATCCTTTCTGTTAGATTCGATTTTGGTTTCTTTTTGGCCTTCAATATGCTGGACTTTTCGATCTTTAAATCATGCGTGTTGGAGTTGTAGTGAATATATTGTACTATAAAGACACTGGTAGATCTAGAGGTTTGGGTTTGTGGATTTTTCAAAAGAAGATGATGCCCGGTGTGCGAAAGAAGCCATTGATGGAAAGGTGAGCTGCTGCTTGGCATTCTCATGAACTTGAATTTCATCTTCCAAAGCATCTTCTTTGTGAGTGCTTGATAACTCCTGTTGATTTCTGTGGTTTTGTTATAGGCATTGTTAGGCCGACCGCTAAGGATAAGCTTCGCTCTTGAAAAGGTTCGTGGAGGACCTATGGTAGTCCCTCGCCTTTCAAATATTGGAGATGTCACCAGTCGCAATACTTGAACTTCCTTGTAAGTTTTAAGGTTGTCTAGCTGTAAGCTGGTATGGTGGTTGTGATTGTCTACCTCTCTCTCTTCTCTGATTGTTCCCAATGGTTTATTCTCATAGTATAAATCCCTTGTCAGCCTAATTGGCAAAACCCCCTCATTCCCTTCCCCACCCCCCCTTCCCCAGCATAATGAGGGTTGTAGATGTGAATTTCGCTGGGCTCAGTGTTTCTTCAGGTTTTATGTTGGTGCCTCTGTATTTTTTCCTGGCACAAAGCAACTTAGTGCTAAGTTAAATAGTATTATGGTCTCAATTGGTCTTCAATCTCATGCTCCTAGTTTGTTAGTTATCTGTAAACACAAGCTAATGGCAGCAGACACAAAACACACCAACATGCAATTCATTGACCTTCTTCAAGGTTCATGTTTATATGCCTTTTTCTATTTTGGTGCTTCTATGTGTGTGCACATGCTAGAAATTGATTTTCAATGTACAATTTTCTTTGCTCTGTCGCGTACATATGAATGTTTTCTTCTTGCTTTTGCTATTTTGTGTATTCACGTAATCTGAATTTGGAGACTTGATTGACAGGTAAAGCGTATAAGGAGATTAATCTTACTCAGGACTTGGAAGTTTGTCAAACTTCACCGTTTATGAGGCCTAGTTTCATTCAGCAAGGGATTGATAAACTGGATGATACATTTTCAGCCTCCATAGGTTCTAGCCCTTGAGATCGTACCAATATATGTCCTTATATCTCCTAGATTCATGTTTTTTTCATCCTGGAGAGTGCCCGTAAGAAATTATTGTCTTCCCAAGGAGGAGAGAAAATTTTGCTTTTAAGCTAAGAAGCTCTCCACTGCTGCATGTTTTTCAATATCTTGGGAGGAAGGAATTTTCATACAGTTATGCTTGGATTTGTGTGGCCTATTTGATCTGTGTAAAACCATCATATATATCCAGTCCTTGGTTCTTTATGCTCTTTATGTAGAAGTTTGGATCACTATAGTAATACTCAATAATAGTGCTACTAGAGTCGCCCGTATGAAAGATCTCAACCTCCTATCTCCTCTTACCCCTTTTGCCTAAAAGATGTCTCTTTGTAGACTGCAATTCCTTATTGTCGCTCTTTGTTCTTGAGGAGCTCCCTAACTGATAAAATAAGTGTAACGAGAGAGCACAGTTAATAGATTCCAACCCTCTTATCTCTAAGGGGAAAAAAATATCCTCCCTATAAATTGAATTCCCTAATAGGTAAAGGTGTGTCTAAACAGAGCTTATGCAAAGGATGCCAACCCTTAATCTTTGGAGAGAATAAAATCCCTCTCTATAGGGTCCATAGACCCATCTAGACTTCCTCCTAGATTTTTTTTTTTTTTTTTTTTTTTTTCTCTTCTTTTTTTCTTTTTTGTTTCTTTTTTTTTTCTTTTCTTAAGGATTTTATTTCAATTATTGTCTCTTTCCTTTGTATTTTTCAGTTATTCATTTAAATTTATGAGGTTTCATTTTTTTTTTTTTACTTTCTTTTTTTTTTTTTTCCTTCTTTCTTTCTTTTCTTCTTCTTCTTTATTTTCCTTTCCTTCTTCTTTCTTTTCATCTTTCTTTTCTACTTTCTTCTTTGTTTTTCTTTTTTCTTAATTTTCTTTTTTTTTTTATTGTTTTTTTTTTTCTTCTTCTTCTTTTTTCTTTATACTTCTTTTTCTTTTTTTTTCTCTTTTCTTTTTTTTTTGATATCATAAAGTTGTAGAATCATCTGAAATAATGGGGTCTATACCTTTGAAAATCTTTCCCTTATGATAAACGAGTGAAATCCTGCGCACAACTGACCCATGAGTGGTTTGGCTAGTTTACTATTTCTAGAATACTTTATTGGATGATATGTGTTGAGCAGGAATTTGGAATCTCATTTTAGAGCCCTATTTAGTATGTGTCTGCGTTAATTCTTATATTTTTGAGTTCCAATTCATGGCATAGGATGCATGAATTTTCTTTAAGGAGAGAAAAAAGAGAGGTAGCTCAAAAACATTTTGGTATATAGCTATCTCGCAATATTCTAGAAAATCCCAAGTAGCAATCCATTTTGAAAATTTTATAGAATTGAAAGCAGAAAAATTTGCAATTTACTTCAAATTTTAGTTCCATATGTCATTTGATTGGATGTTTTTTATTATTATTATTTAAATTTAATGTTAAGAATTAAGTTTATGAATCATATAAGATTACGAAAGATACAACCTGAGCCAAACATTGAAAAATATTTTTTGGAAGATATATTTAAGGTAACAACCAAACAACGGAACTTATAATACTTTAATAAAACTTA
>CM025854.1:10588442-10619964 GCA_003952965.2 Morella rubra
TTTTTTAATAGACACCTATGATGCAATTTAACACTATTAAAAATTTGCAAACAAATATAACATGTAAATTATTAATAAGGATGCAAGAAAAAGTGCTAAAGGAAACTCTCACCTTAGACATAATTTTAAATCAAAGTCAACCATACATTTCTTTTCTCAATAATTCAGGTAGGCAAAAACTTAAAGAGTCAAAAAGTTAAAAAAAAAAATTGACATTAAGGAAACCTAAAAGTCGGGGTCTCACATCCTCCCCTCCTTATAAAATTCCGACCTTGGAATTTAGTCTCTTACTACCAGAAATTTTGCCCCAATCGTGGGGGCCTAGGACCATATGGGTGCTGGCGAGCGTTCGAGCTGGCCTCACTGCTGACCTCACCATGGTAGACGTGGTCTGGGGAGTTATTACCTGTTTAAGAGTGGGACAAGGATTCGTAACTCTAACCTATGATACTAGGGTCATGGATCACGTAAGTTATATAAAAATTTTGTCACAAAACAAAAATTGATAGAGCAACAATCCTTCTTAATTTTGTTCTTCCCGCAACTGTGGATATTTTAAGTACATTTCACTCTCTAATTCCCACGATGCCGCCTCTACTCCGTGGTTTCTCCACAAAATCTTTACAAGTGGTATGGTCTTTGTCCTTAACTGTTGCTCCTTTTTGTCTAAAACCCTTATCGGTTCTTCTACATATGTAAGGTTCCCCTTAATTTGCAATGGCTCATACTCTGAGACATGGGTAGGGTCGGGTACATACTTCCTCAAGAGTGATATATGAAACACTTTGTGGACTCCCTCTAAGCAAGGGGGTAGGGCCAACCTGTACGCCACAGGTCCAATTCGATCTAAGATCTCAAAGGGTCCTATGAACCTGGGTTGGAGCTTTAATTTCTTCCCAAACCGTGCTATACCCTTTGTCGGGGAAATCTTCAAAAATACTTTAATCCCAACTTCAAATTCAACAGAGTATCCAACGATTCCTGTAGTCATTTCCAGAATCTCAAAGTGAACCTCGGATCCCTATCCGACACTATACTCTTGGGCACTCCATGGAGCCTAATAATCTCCTGGAGATAAATCTCAGCTAACTTTTCTGGGGTATACTTCACCCTAATGGGTAAGAAGTGTGCCGACTTGGTCAATCGGTCCACAATCACCCATATAGCATCATGACCCGCATTAGTTCGAGGCAGCCCTACTACAACATATTCTACTATTTCTCGGCTTCATATTAGGCCACCAAAAGGCCTCCTTAATATCTCAATACATCTTTGTGCCTCCTGGTGAATAGTATAAGGCGTAGTGTGAGCCTCTGCTAAGATCAAGTCCTTGATTCCCTCTATACTTGGCACACAAACTCTGTCTCGGTATCGTAACAAACCATCCTTATCCCCAAAGTCAGGGTCTTCCTTTTTTCCAATCCTCTCTCTAATCCCTTCCTATCACCTTATCATTCTTCTGGGCTTCGCGAATCCGCTCCTCTAGCGTAGGTTGCAACGAGAGCCCTGCTATTGAGACAAACTGATTGGCAATGATAAGCACGATCTCTGCCCTTTCCAAGTCTCTCATGATTCCTCAGGCACCACTTCCATTGAACTTGTCTCTGCTGACTTCCTACTTAGTGCATCAGTCACCACATTGGCTTTTCCTGGGTGGTAGCTAATTGTGCAATCATAATCTTAATCAGCTCCAACCATCGCCGTTGCCTCATGTTCAGTTCTCTCTGGGTGTTAAAATACCTAAGACTCTTATGATCCGTGAATATCTCACATTTAACCCCATACAAGTAATGTCTCCATATTTTCAGCGCATATACTACTGCAGCTAGCTCTAAGTCATGAGTGGGGTAATTCATCTCATGAGGCCTCAACTGCCTAGACACATAGGCTATGACCCTTTTGTCTTGCATCAAAACACAACCTAAACCCTGCTTCGAGGCATCACTGTAGATTTCATACTCTCCATGTTCCGAGGGTAGTGCTAATACTGGGGCAGTAATTAAGTTGGCCTTTAATTCTTGGAAACTCCGCTCACACTCATCTGTCCATTCAAATTTGACATTTTTCTTTGTTAAAGAAGTCAAAGGCATGGCTAACTTTGAAAATCCCTCAATAAACCTCCGATAGTACCCTGCTAGCCCCAGAAAACTTCTTACTTCCTTTACATTTGTAGGCCTTGGCCACTTGGATACAGCATCTACCTTCCCGGGATCCACGGCAATCCCTTCACCACGTGCCCCAAAAATCGGACTTGTCCAACCAAAACTCACACTTGGAGAATTTGGCAAACAACTTCTTCTCCCTAAGAATTTGTAGAACAGTCCTTAGATGCTTCTCATGCTCCTCCTTATTTCGTGAATAAATCAATATATCATCAATAAAGACAACTACAAACTTGTCTAAGAACTCCCGAAACACCCTATTCATCAAATCCATAAATACGGCCGGAGCATTGGTTAGCCCAAACGGCATCACCAAGAATTCATAGTGACCATATCGTGTCCGAAATGCGTCTTAGGTATATCTCCCTCCTTCACCTTCAATTGGTGATATCCTGATCGCAAGTCGATCTTCGACAATGCTTGTGCCCCTTGTAATTGATCAAATAGGTCATCAATGCGAGGCAACGGGTATCTATTTTTTATGGTCACCTTATTCAACTCCCTGTAATCGATGCACATCCTAAGGCTTCCATCTTTCTTCTTAACGAACAAAATCGGTGCTCCCCAAGGTGACACACTCGGCCGAATAAACCCTTTATCCAATAAATCGTCCAGTTGGATCTTCAGTTCCTTCAGCTCTGCTGGTGCCATCCTATATGGTGCTTTAGAAATTGGAGCTGTCCCGGGTTCTAACTCGATACCAAACTCCACTTCTCTATCTGGGGGTAAACCAGGTAATTCTTCAGGAAATACGTAGGGAAATTCGTTCACTACCGGGGTTTGTTCTACCATAGCCTCTTTCTCTGTATCATTTGTCCTAAAAATCTTTCTGTATCATAAAGAATATAAACTTTATACTAGCTTGTCAACCAATCCAATTTCCTTAATGTAAATAATCGCCCTTCATCTCTCATACCTATAAAACATCAGTTTGGTCTCCCCTCCTTTTGGAACACGACCTTCTTCTCATAACACTTTATACTAGCACCGTGCGTAAACCAATCCATGCCTAAAATAATTCGAATCCCCCCATCTCCATTACTATCAGATTAGCTAACATTATTTGCCCCTCGACTTTTATTGGACAATTCTTCACTATTCGATCACAATTGATTCTTCCCCCAGTAGGCGTCAACACTGTTACATGATATTCTAGTGGTTCATGTCTTATATCCTTTGCCCATAGTATGCTGATGCAATGAATGAATGTGTGGCCCTCGAATCAAATAAAACTAGTGCTTCCCCCTGAGGCAAAGGCAACTTACCTACCACCACACTTGTCCTGTTCTGTGCATCCTCCGGGGTGAGAGCGTACAATCTTGGAAATCTAATCTTCAGGCAATAACTTAAAGCAATATGTTATAATTACATCATGGTCCCAAAATATAAGTTGCTTAATAGTCTTAAGTCTCGTAGCCTGAACAGACCACAACCACATCATAATGGAGGTTCATATAAGCTCTTTCAAAAAAAAAAAAAAAACTTAAGGATCTACATGAATTGCAAATTAGGGGAGGGCACCCTCGTCAGCCCCCTCCTCAGGTTCCAGATCCTCCTCATGAGTTCCCTCACCTGGAACATCATTTGGAATGATACAATTGAAATACTGTGAGTCGAATGACTCAGTAAGGGATATGCATGACATGATCATGAATGACAGGTATATATATGCCAAAAATAAATGCATGTTTATGTATGCGACTCTTGTACATGCAATTTGCTTAAAAGTTCTTTCGTCCTTATTTGGGCTGCTTCTCTCGCTCCATTTACCCCTGAAGTCAGGGTTGTGTTCCCTTCGGAACTGTTCCCTTTCCCTTGGGAACATGTCTTTTGGTCGACCTAACCTTGATGTGGCCCCAAGGCCTAATGGCTAGACACGACCCTTAGAGGTCCACCCTTCTCGCATTCGTCCTTCTTGTGCATTCTCCTCGCATTCATCCTTCGAGTGTACGGTATGGTACCGACCATCTTATTTAGCCCCATAACATATCCTAACATAGCATAAAATCTCATTTTCATTTGCATAAAATTTCCTTTCTTCCTTTTGAGAAAATTAATGCAAATGCTCATGACGTGCTCGATGACAAATAATCATGCTGTGTATCATTCCAGTTTTCAAAAAAATAATTTTTCCACTTACCTTTATCCACTCGAGCTTATGGTGGCGCCTTGCCTACAAATGAGTCATACTAATGTTGTCACTTAAATGATTTAGAGATTACTTGATGCAGCAAATAATCATTTATTTCAAAATAAACATATCATAGTAAATCACACATTTTTCTTTACTAACTAGTAGCGGTTCTACAATGTAAAACTTTATCTTAATGTTGCTGAACCCATTAAACTTGGATGCCAAAATGATCCTTACTCTAGATTTTATAACATATTAAAGTTTCAGGTAATTTAGAGCTATTTGCCACTCAAAAGATTTATTCGAAATGCAAGTTGCTAAGGCGTCCAAGCAGGACAGCTTCGACGTCTCCAGCTTCAAAATTCATAACTTCAAAAACATGGCTCCAAATTACATGAAATTACTTTCAAACTTCTCTGCTTTCATAAACTTAAACTTGAAGATAAGACTCATAAAAATCGGAACTAATTTACATTTTCAAAAACACTTCATAGCAGATAAAAATCCTAGAGCAAACACTGCTGCTGCCTCCAGCTCGTCCTTCCACTTTCAAAACACCATAACTTATTCAATACACCTCTAAATCACACGAAATTTATCTTAAAATGTTCCTCTTCCTAAACTTAAAATTCAAGACCAAACCATAAAATCGACTTAAAAGGATCACTTAAAATTATTTGGAACGAGCAAGAAATCTGGACGTGCAAGGCTGGTGACAGCTTGACGTCTGAACTTTAAAAATCCATAACTTGCTCAATCTTTATCGGAATCATCCTGAAGTATGGTTTAAATCTTTTATTTCATAGGCCTATAACATAAAATTCTCTCAAGATCAAAGAATAAGAACAATCGCATCAAAGGTTACTCCTAATTCGAACTTTGTGTTCTGCAGAAACTAAATTCCATCAACTATTTTAAGAAGTCTATCTTATAATTCTTAATGATTTCCAACACCATAGATCAAGCTTATCAAATGCTATAGTTTCTCTAACAACAACAAATCCAACTTTAGCTCTTCATAATAATTCACCTTATTTTCCAGCAACACAACTTGCTATGACAATTCTGCTCTTGCCATAACTATTTTATTATCTGCAGAAACCAACTCCATCTTGCATTCTATCAATGTTTCCATTTAATTTCCAGCAACAATACCGATATCTCTATGTATACCTTTCAGCTCTCCATATGAAGGTTTATAAGTCACTCAAAACAGAGAGCATTACACTTGCAATTAAACAACACAATTCTTTTTCTTGTCCAGCAACAGCAACAATTCTGAGAACCAAATGCATGCCTCAACTTCACTCATTTTTCTTCATTCAAGTAAGGCTTACAATGCCAGAACTACAATTTTATTTTCCAGCAATTCAGCAATCAAAATTATAACATAACAGAGCAGCTGAAAGCATTAGGAAGTACAGAAACGCAAACTAGTAAACTCGGATTTTGTAAAACAAGATTTCTACAGCATTTTTCCACATTGATAGTCCATAACTCATCTGAAATTATTTCCCAAAGAGTCACCTATATATATGTTCGGCCCTAGAACTTAAAGACTGAAGATAGACAATTGTTGTAACGCACCTAAGGCTTCTGCAACTTGTTCTACGTTAGTTATGTCACCTACATGCAGCAACTACTTTCCTTTAAATTGCATTTATCTCATGCTTCACATAACCCAATCCAACTTGCAGACACCTCATCAATTTAATGTTCTGCGCTTTAACACAATTCCTTTCCACCCAACATATTCCAAAACCCCTTTAATTGAAGCTAAACCTCAAATCCCTCCGTGCATGTCCATTAGTTCTTGAAAGTTCATCACTTGAGACTTGATTCTCTATAAAACTAACATGCATTTCAGCTTAGAGGTGAATCTAATACATAAAAAAAAACACTATATGCAAAGCTCGGTCACTCTCTGCCAAAGCCGAACATGACAGTAATAGGAGATGTAAAATAACTATTCTGCACCAAAACTAGAATTTCTCCATATTTACATTCTGTCATAAGCTTCCATCTATGACCAACTAACTTAGAACATAATTTCTTCTCCTTCATTCACATCTCTAGAACAATTTGCATGTCTAAATACCTTTCATTTCCAACTCATCGATACTCAAATCTGACATGCAAGCAAAGAAAAACAAAGGATAGTAACAGAAACTAAGTCTAACAATTACCCACACAAAACTCACTGTTCCTATAAAATTTTGAATCCAAATGTTAGATTCCCCTTACCTTGGCTTCTCGTAGTTATCCCTACTGCAGCTAAACCCTCCTTTCACTTACACGGCTTAGTTATCCCTACTGCAACTGAACCCTCCTTTCACTTACACAACAATTCTCTTTCTTTTTTTTTCTTCTTCTTCTCTTCTTTTCTTCTTTCTTCTTCTTTCTTCTTCTTTCTTCTTCTCTTCTTCTTCTTTTCTTCTTCTCGGCTTCTTCTTCTTCTCTTCTTCTTCTTCTTTCTTCTTTTTTTTTTCTTCTTCAGCTCTTCTTGAGTGCTTAGTGGGTGAGTGACAAAGGAAATAAGGCGAGTGGGGAGGGGGAGATGGCGTGAAACAAAGTGTTGGGGAGGAAAAGACCATCCTACCCCCAACTTTGTTAGTAAATGCCATCCACATTGGTGAAATGCATTTGTTTTTGTTTTTTTGTTTTCCTGTTCACGTGTGCCTCCCACTGTTCGTCTCTTTCCTTCACTTTATTCATTCATTTTATTTTTATTCTTGTTTTTTTTAATAGACCCCTATGTTGTAATTTAACACAATTAAAAATTTGCAAACAAATATAACATGTAAATTATTAATAAGGATGCAAGAAAAAGTGCTAAAGGAAAATCTCACTTTAGACATAATTTTAAATCAAGTCAGCCATACATGTCTTTTCTCAATAATTCAGCAGTACAAAAACTTAAAAGAGTCAAAAAGTTAAAAAAAAATTGACATTGAAGGAAAACCTAAAAGTCGGGGTCTCACATAGGACCTCAAAAATATGTCCAAAAAAGCCCACATGCTTAATCGGAATTTCTAGTTCCAGTTTCGAAAATTCTGGTTCCGTTTCAAATCTGTTTCAGTAAAATACCGAAACGGAACCAGAACAAAAAAAAGAGTGGTATTTTGGTGAGTACTGGAATCCGGTTCTATCGATTATGATACCCACCCCTCGCCAAGTGACTCGAGATTTATTTCTCCAGAAGTCCTCTTAACGTTACAGATCAATAATGGTAGCACCAAGAGATATTTCTTGTTCCTCCTCATCAGAAAGACTTGGATTGCACTGTAAATGATCCAACATTTGTACGAAATGTCTAATTTTTTGCTGAATATGCCCAAATTTCACCCTATTCCAACAGAATGCCTCCCTGATCCACTTGATTTTGTCACATAAAACAAAACTCGGTGACCCTTGACATTGATTCCTCCAAGCCTCTTAATTACACGAAAACTTCGAGGATATTTGGTACAAAATTGCTCAAATCTAAAGGGCTTCAGACCCGCATTAGAACCTCCTTCCATGTTAAGTATAATTGGGGCATGATCTAAGGCATACCTGGGTAGATGATGAACTAACGCACACTGGAAAAAAATTCGCCAATGCCCAGTAGCCTTGCCTTTGTCCAAGCAATCAAAGATAGCCTGCCTTCCATCCCTCCCATTAGTCCATGTGAAAGGGTTGCCAGTAAAGTCGAAATCCTAACAAACTGTGCATAAGAGCTAGTTGGTATAGGCCATTTGTGGAGGATGAAGGAAAGAGCCGATCTTCCTTTATCTCCCAGATTAGATGAAGCATTAAAGTCTCCTAAGATCACCCAAGGTCCTTGGAAACGATCACAGATTTTTTGTAATTTTTTCCAAATAGCCTCCTTTTTGTACCAGTAAGGAGGGCCATAAATCAAAGAGAAATCCATAGCTGGTGAAGAGGATAAGAATAGATGATTATGTTAAACAGATATGCATCCATATGCTGAATATCCAAATTCACTCCTAATCGCCAAGCAATCACAAAGCCACACCTACTCCCATGAGCCAAAACCTCCATCACTGAACTAAACCCAAATCTACTGAGAATCTCCTTAGGTGAAGTTTGTATGCCAAATATTGGTCATCCCAAATATTTAGCCTAGTAAAATAATTATAAAATAATCTTTATCCATCAAATCACCTCTTTTTATCACAATAAACATAAAAAATTCACTCAAATCATCTCACTTTGTGACCAACTCTCCTAAATCAAAACTTTTAAATTCTCAAAATTTTGGCATGCAAACACTACCATAGAATCCGAATACTTAGTCTCTTATTGCTGAGACTGCCGTTTAAGTCCTTGAATGGGTTGGGGAGATTTTGAATTTGCTAGAGGGGTTGAGGTCCTTTGTTGATAAGGGTGCCCTTGCCCTTGACACTCAACGTATTCGGGGCTTCTAAACAGGCCTTCCTTATTACCCCATGCTTTAGTGTATCCATGAGGTTTGTTAGCCCCAAGTTGCTCGTTGAGCTATTTAACTCGATTTTGATGATAACAAATGACAAAATAGCTTTAAGTATTTTTAGGATATGTGGTTGTCAATCCATTATTCAATCGAGAGTATTCAATTGTATTTATATCTATCTTTAATTTATTATGCCCTATATTCGATTTAAACACCATGGCGTGCACCTAAACTATGGTATTTTTCATTATAGGAGTTTTAATGTTGAAACGGAATGAATTGCATATCAAAAAGCACTGAAAAAACTCTATCTGCCAAGATGGTGTCGACACATGGTTGACATGGTGTCGACACATAGCATAAAGCCCATTTTGATGGTGTCGACACATGATGTCGACACATGAAGATGTGTCAACACATGGTGAAGAAAGTGTCGACACATGCCACAAGCACCTGTGAGTCAATTTCGGACTTGATGAAGGTGTCGACACATATTGCGGGAACACTGTTTTTAAAAAGATGACTCAACACGTGAATCAAGACGTTATGACACTTAGGGCACCTCTCCAACATTTCAAAAGGGCCCTCAGGACCCCCAAAGCTAAAGACCTATGAAAGGAACCTTATGGAGAGAGAAAATAGATCTTTTGCACACCTTTTGCCTCTCTACATCATCAATCTTGACCTAGCCTCCAAAAAGTGAGAGAAAAGCGCAAAAGACAAGGGCTGCACATTTTCCAACAAATCTTGTTTACCATTGCTGTTATCATCATCAGTCTTGTTTTATAGCCATTTATTGAGCTTTGTTTTGCTGATTTGGCTTTGAAGCTATTGTTTATTCATTCCTATCTTTAAATTTGAAAACTTTTGAGTGTAGGATACACTTGGGCCTACCTGTGAGGATAGAAGAAATCTTATAGGCTTTGAGATTTGTGAACAAGTTGAAGAGTGAACTCAGAAAAACTCTTGTAACGGTCACTTAGCACCCAAAGCTAAGTTGTAAACACTATTAGATTATAGTGGAGAAGCCCAAGGAAGGCAATAGCCTTGGGGTGGACGTAGGCAAGTTTTGGCCGAACCACCTAAAAATAACGGTGTTATCTCTCTTCCCTACTCTTTACATTATTGTTATTATTTATTGTTTATCTTTGGCTTAGAATATTTTTCAAATCTGCATTTTTATCGAAAAAGGCTAAGTTTTTTATAAACCCAATTCACTCCCCTTCTTGGGTTGATATTTGGACTCATAGGGTCATCAATTAAGTTTTTAAGAGGCACGCTTCCTTCTAGTCCAAGTGGCTGAAGATCCCACTTGTGACCACATAGGACAATGGACCTTGCTATTCCTCCAGTCTTGGTCCAACTCTGCTTGGGCTCAATTAGCCCATTGATTCAAATCCTCTAGTAGCATAGTAAAGCCCCATTCAGTAAATTCTTTACTGATGGACTTTTCCTAGTTTAAGGAAAACTCCTAGTGTGCTTGAAAAGCTGCAGCGAAGCTGGTAATTTCAGGGTGTGCATGGTAGTGCAAGGTGGTATGTCCTTGCTCAATGTCAGTGACTTGGTGCACCACATATGCCTCTATCCTCTTCTGACCACACTCTCACCTCTAATCTGACCTTCCATGACACCATATGTCCTTAAAGATAATTAAAGATGCTGATTAAATCACAAAGACAACTTAAAAAAAATAAGCAAGCAATCAAGACAATCAACACAATGATTTTTAGTTACGAAGTGAAAAATCTCTTAAGGATGTCTTCCACCCAGAAATAAAAACACTCTGGGTGTAAAGAGCACATCACTGATCCACTATGAACTCAAGCTTTACAAACTTGATAAGCAAATTCGTCATATCTCCAATTTCGAAAAGCCACTCAAGAAACTTCTTGAGCCGGTGCCCAGCACTCAGTTATAAGACATGCAACTTTGATCAGCTCCTAAGTAGATGCCAATGCATCAGCCCCATCAACTCTTGAAACTCCAGCAGCAACACTCCTTGAGAACTCTCAAGAAACTTGTGAAATCTTGGTGATTGTGATCTTCAAAACCCAAATAGGAAAGAACGAATTAGCCTCAAGCAACTTCGTACTTCATCAATCTTCCAACCAGAGGGAAGAAGAAACTCTCTCAATCTCAGATCTTTATGGGGTATATGGCATATGTAGAGAGAGAATGAAATAACAAATGACTTTTGTAAGGATATGAATGCGTATGGCTATTTCAAAGTGCGTTCAGTGTTTGAGTCTCAACAAGTGGTTTTATATAGAGTTTGGAGAAGAGAAGAAAGGTCAATTAGGTTAAAGAAACGGTTTGGGCGAAGTTTCTACAACTAAAACAGAGTCTGTTAAAATCAATGTCAATCTAACATCGGTCTGACCTCAAGCTAACCCCACAAACAGAAAAGTTCCAAAACTTCCTCCAGAATGCTCTAGACCATCCAGGTAGTTTAGAAAACTTTTTGGAAACCCCTTCCACTATCTACAAGCTTCTAGATCCTCCAAAGTCCAGACCAAGTTGTTTTTTGTAATCTAGACCAAAAATATAATAATAATAATAATAATAATAATAATAATAAAATTTTGCCCATAATAAATTTTGCCAATTATACATGTACATTTACACTTTTTGAGTAGGAGCATATCCTAAAAAGATACACTTTTCAGCGCGGGATCCAATTTAGACCAAGATTTTTGGGGTATGTGAACAAAGGCTGTGCAACAAAATTTTTTTAACAGTTGAAGTCGAGATGCTGGAAACTCCTTTCTGGGGTTTTTAACAAAATTTTTAATAGTAGTTTTAACAGTAATCAAAAAATTTCTGGGGTATGTGAACAAAAGCTGTGCAACCAAGAACTAGTCATATGATCAGAGGCTCCTAAATCAGTGATCCAAAGAGCAGATGAATTTAGACAACAAGACAAAGCATTATATTTACTACCTATCTGAGCCACAGAAACACTAGGAATACCAGATGATGAATTGCATTTGAGCAGTGTAATAAGGTGCTCCAGCTGCTCATTTCTTAAAGGTGGTGAGTTCGGCTTCATTGGCAGTGGGGAAAGTGCGCCCAAATCTTTCACCAGACTTGGTACTCTTCCAATTTGCTGGCTTGCCATGAATCTTCCAACATGTCTCCTGAGTGTAGCATGGTTTATTACAAAAATCATACCAAACCCGTGGTTTTTCATCATTCCGGTGAGGGTAAGTAGAGGCTTTGCTAGAATATGCATCAGCACCCACTAGACCTGAGCTTTCAACAGCACCATTAGGTCCTTTTTTCCGAGTATCACATTCCTTCTACTCTCCTCCTTCATTACTTCCGAAAAAACATTGCCAATTGGAGGAAGGTGCTGTCGATCAATAATTCTCCCCCTTACTTCATCAAATTCAACGTTAAGGCCAGCAAGAAATTTAAAAATACGATTGTCCCCCACAATCTTATTGTGATGACGGCAATCGTCCATAGATTTCCATTCAAAGATACTGAATAGATCGAGATCTTGCCACACCCATTTTAGAGAGTTGAAATTGAAAAATCCGGTTTAGACCCCTATTAACAATTAAAGAGGGTGAGTTTTTCTGCTATGTCAATTTTCCCTTTGAATGGTATTAAAAAAATCTTTGTATAACTGTAATTTTGAGATCTAAGTGGGTTCCACAAGTTTTGGTGGATTGTAGGATGAATTGTTCCAGAACATGGTGCTATGCCGATGATGAAAGAAACAAGGAAAATATTTTTTTTCAAAGGCTTAATTATATTAAGAAAATAGTTGGGAAATAATCTTCTCACCATTTAATATTTGAGTTCTCTCTAATTAGATACATTCCTAATATAAACATTGAAAGAGAACTTATTTCACAGCTATACAATCGTGGTCATAACCGATTCCTTTCCACTTTTCCAACATAACTTAATCTATTTATTTTTATCATCAACACATTTTCGTGAACTACACATTTCCAAATTTGGAGACTCTAAGTGGGTTCCACCTTGGTGTTTGTATTGGATGTGATGGGACAACCCAGATTCAGTTCTAACATGGTGCTATGGCCGAGACAAATGGTAGAAGGGGAAAGAATGGGACAGATTTCAACAAGGAATCCTCTAATACCATGCAAATTAAGAAAATAGTTGGGAAATAATCTTCCACTCACGTGAATATTCAGATGTTACACGGTTTCCTACTTATAGGAATTGTATGAGTCAATGCTGGGAGAAAATAAAACTTGATGATTCCTAATATAAACATTGAAAAGAGAACTGGGTTCCATCGTGGTCATAACCGGCGGATTCCACTTTTCCATAACTTAATCTATTTATTTTTATCATAACACATTGATGAACTAAATTAACATTTCCAAATTTGGAGATCAAGATCCCACCTTGGTGTCCAAGACGTGTACCTTTTCAATATATGGCTCATGGTGGTCCACGTGAACAGGTTCCATGACGTGTCATGTTTAGCGTCATGGACTATCAATGCGAGATGTTGAGTGATTATTGGTATAAGTGGGTTCCAAGCCCCGTTGCCATATTAAACTGAGGATTGGCAAAAACGATCCAAGATAAATTATCAACCCTTAAGGGTTAATGGAGAAACATGAGGTGTAAATTATAAAAAAGTTAAACCTCAAACTGATCCAATTACTTACCCCTTTATATAATGAACAGAGGTGTCTTATCAAAAAATTAACTGAGGGGAAAATATATGAAGAATGTCCCCCTTCGAAGCTTTATCTCCGAAAAGAAAAGCACATATTCTCCTAAAAACTTGAGTGATTATTTTAAAATCTTTGATAATATTACTCAACGAAATGATGATGCTATTACCTTTCTTAAGACTACAAGTGAACACTTTCAAAGGAATTAACATCATATAATTTCAGAAAAATATAACAATAAACCAAGTAATTAAATCTAAAGCAAACTCCTTTATTTATCCCACGTGAAATACCTGTTGACATAAGGACTCCTTCCCATTCCACCAATCATAAATAGACGAATCTTAATCATAAAAAGATAAATGTTTTAAATAAGAATTCTCTTTCTGATATTGTTATCTCTTATATAGAAGGACAGTTCAAGGATAACATTATTATCGGAAAAAAGTAGTATTTTTTTTTCTAGAGTAGTTTATAATGATAGTTCCTTATTTAGGGCGGGTTTATTTTGCATGAAAATATTGTCAACATAACTGTGTATGTATGGGAGGGTACAGAAATTTAAGTCAATAAAAAGTTTTAATTCCACAGAAAATAAGACTTGTCAAGCGTAAAATAAGATACTATGTTTTTAGAGGAGTAAATCATTTTCAAGCTCTTTTTATTTTACTAATTTGAACAAAACTCAAAAATTATAAGATAAAGAGTCTAGATCAAATACTACCAAATAGGACCAGACACTAGAAACTTTTTTGGGAACATTTTTAAGAGCACATCCAAACATCAAGAAATTAATCATTTTCTCACCAAATATTAATTTGCAGCAGAAAATAGTCGTTTAATTTTTTATTTGTTGTACATGTAAACAAACACAGCCTTATATTAAAACTTGATGGTGAATAAACAAACTTGAACCAAGTTTACGACACATTACAACTACATCAAAATATTTTGTCAACTCAAACTCGTACGGAGCAACTAATTAACCATCTAATAATGAGTTGACCCAAGATTTCCTAACTAATTTTAGTAGCTACTCAATACTCCAACAAATCCGAAATTATCACCCATCCTTTCTCGTTGAAACCACAAACGCCATTATCAAGACCTTCTATTTCATTTACGAGGGCTCGAATAAAATTTGAAGCCAAGAGTGATAGATAGAGCTTTACGTGAATTTTCTATGGAAAATCGATGCTACAAGCATTTGATTGCTGGTAGTTTCGAAAGAGAGAGAGAGGACTCCTGTGCGAAGCCTACAATTGATACATTGAGGGGAAGGATATTTTGAAAAAATAGATTCAGGGAGAAGATTAGGAAAGAAAAATAAAAGAAGAGAGGAGTTAAAATAGATCAGGGGAGAGAGAGAGAGTAATGTGCCTATGTAAGAGCTCTTGGTGGATATGGGCTGGGATCAAATTATGGGCAGTAAGGAAGGACCATTCCAAATAAAGATCCTTTGGGCTCAATGATTCAGAGGCCTATTTTACCGTAAGAATCCATTAATGCAATTGCAAAGACCATTTTATATTTATATTTATTATAAATTATTTGAGGAGTATGAGATCCCTCCCACATTGCAATTGTAGAACACATTTTGTATTTATATTTATTATAGATTATTTGAGGAGTACGAGATCCCTCCCACATTGCAATTGTAAAACACATTTTGTATTTACATTTCTTATAAACCAGTTACGGACCAAATGATTGATAGTAGCTCGGGGTAATAGGGTCCGGAGGAGGGAGATTGCCCTGAACTCCTCCTTGAGCTAACTTTTAAAGGTGAGTTCTCCCAAGGCATGGAGAAGGAATTTGGGGGCGGAGGAGGGAGAGGTGCTAAAGGAAATGCGCTGGTTATGGCGCCTAGTTTTTCTCTGGGAGTTTTATAGTTCTTTGGATTTCGCACACCCACCATTGTCTTTACCTTTCGACCACACGACACATAACAAATCATCCCAGAAGCTGATCTCAACCATGATAAAAAAAAAAAAATACTCGCCCAAATCGCTTCTTCCTGACCCAAAGACAAACAAGATACAGATCAAACCGACCTTAATGTGATTATAAACTACTTTGACAAGAAGATTTGAAAGAAAACAACCATGGATCACTAAATGTCGTGCTGAATTTGAAAGACACATTCAGTGAATTTTAATTGCTGGAAGGCCCGAATTATTAAGGATTTCACAGAAAAACAGCAGACCTATACGTTATGTCTCTCTTTCTATCTCCAAATTGAACTCCAGAATTCATGTAACATAATACAGACGATGTAAATCCACATATGTGAGTGCCAAGACCTATGATGCTCATTGCCAAGAGCATGATGCAGTACAATACTTTTCTCAACATAGGCCCTACAACGGTTGGAAAATATTTCCTCGAGGATTAAACTTAAATCAAATTTTATTTTCTTCAAAACTAAGACGCTGCTTTGAATTGAAAAGAACCAATTCTTTTGATGAAAGGGCTCTCTCAATTCACCTTCGCTATAGCCTTCCACGGCATAATACTGTCGATCTATTTTCATCAATGCGGTTTGACCTGTCTGCCATGAAGCTTCGGCCTTTCTGCCTTTAACGTCTATTTCTGGGTGAATTCATGTGGTGGTGGTGGTGGTGGGGGAATTTCTAGTTCCACCAGCAACTCCTCTAAGACCCAATAGCAGTTTTGTCTGCTGCTCAACCATCAAAAGCGACATTGCCCAGAGCATTTTATCCTGCAAACACATATCCAACCAAAAGTTTACTTCTAGCTAGATGTGATCATCATCAGCAATCATGAAGCATGAATTCACATGAATGCTACAAAAGAAAAACACTTTGCAGCGCATACTATATACTTCTCCAATGTTCATCCCAACACATGTACCAAAGTCATCAAGAAAATCCAGCTCTCAAGAACACTATATAAACCTTTAACATGTCCAAAACCTCTAGGAAAAGGTTGTGGGAAACACTTCTACCCGTATGTCTTTTGGGCCTACAACAATATTTACTCTACTCTAAGAAAGGTTTGTGACAAATGTCTATATTATGAAAACATTATACTTAATTACTTTATGCTGACAACCCAGTTGCAATGCATGCTACGAATTTCGGCATCTAATACTCTATTAAATGTGTCCTATCCACTAAGATCTAATTGTCAAAATCATACCGTATGACCTTTTTTTCTTCCATTTTAAGCTCAGATCTCAACCTAGAGGGTACATTGCAAATTGATGAGTTGGTGGCCATATTGCACTCGTGTTTAGTTTGAGGGGTTAACTATTTTTGCCTTGTACTATTGTACACAATAATGCTTGTCTCATTAAATTCTAACAAACAACCATGATTGAATTCTTCAAAATTGGCCAAAAATGTACTTATGTATCGTTAACTGCGTCCTGCCATAGTGTTACCAATTTCTCAAGATTTATCGTATTGGCATATCCAGAATAAACGGAACCCATACAATACTTACACATTTATGCTTCAAATACAATTGAAGCTTGTTATGTAGTCTTAGAAAGAAAGAAAGAAAAGTTCCCTCACGCTGAGCCTCAAACCAACTCTGTCAAGATCTAAATCCAACTATTTAACATAGGCTACAGTAATTTCTTCTGCCCTACATTTTTATCTAAAACCATATCCAGCATTCAATGATATTGGAACAGTGATATCTCTTTATTAATTGCTTCCAACTGTCACACATATTTTTCACGAAACTGAAATGAAAAAATTTGGCCAAATCACTACTGCATAGGCGATAAGCAAAGGCAAGATACAAAAGTCATTAAAGCAAAAAATAATTTAAAAATCAAGAGAATAATGGACATAAAGACATTTATACGCAAACATTAATAACAAATCATCCATTAATAACAAATCATCCAAGGCATCATATAAAAGGCTACATCTCACCTGAGCTTAGATGAGCTGGACACGTATATCTGCATTGGAAACCGCCAAGTCACCACAAGGTGTTGATTATTGTATCAGCCAAATTCTAACTTTCAGCAAATTCAGTTACTTATGAAATCCTTCATCAAGACTGCTTCCCTTCGACATGAGCTGCAATGTGGTGCCCTTGGTAATCCAGGCAGTCAATTCTGGTTTGTGTTCAAAAGGATTAAAAGGATGTAGACTTCCATCCTCCAGGTGCGCACCATACACAGAGGGGAGTCTAAGTGAAAGGAAACTATCTGGTGGTAAGATCACTCGGCATCCAAGACTGAACTGCAATTTTTGCTCGTGGTCCGGGATCGATTTAGGCAGGCATGATGGCTGGCATTTAAGCAATTGCTATAATGTAAGGACAATTAAACATAAAATCTCCAAAAAGATCTAACCCAAGTTTTAACAGAAACATGCAGTGTGTTTATGCCAGAATTAACAAACTGAAAGTTTTCAACTGAAATAGTGGACAGCAGCATTTAATAAAAAGTTCAGGCCTAAGATGAACAAACCAAACCTTGAAGGGAGTTTATTGCCTCAAGAAAGTATATTCTAATACTAATGGCCAAGTGAAAATAAAAAAATCTTTGCTGACTTTAATGAGTCAAGAAGAGATGAATGATGCCAGAAGTGTGCAAATCATAAGCATAGAGACTAATCCATGACTTCCAAGATTAACAAAAGAATATGCTTCCATAATGTTCAACTTGTAAGCCATAACTTCAACAGAAATAAAGCAGGAAACAAAGGACAACTGTAGCTCCAATTCTACTACTCATACCCTTGGAGACTTCCAGGAAAAAAAAAAAACTACCTCAAGTAGTATTTGATGCATGCAAATTTAAGCATGTTACAGTCAGAAAATGAAACATACCTCGAATTGTATGATAGGGGATGTTGCTAAAATGATTGGAAATGGCGGTGTGACCTACAAGAAAATTCAATTTATTAGATATTTGGTAATTAAGATCTAACCTACAAGGTAAAGCAAACTCCAAGAAACTATAGTTTCTAGGAAAGTCTATTCACGGAACATACAGACAACAGTCATTTGTTCTCTGAATGTCTCTCCTTCTATACATGGATAGAACTCTCAACACAGCTAATTCATCAAAAGACTATCCTCTAAGATTAGTGTGCAACATAAATCAATTGTCAATGAGGAAAAAGGCAGAGAGCATCCCCCATCTCCTTGGTAGCGTAGAAGGTATTCAATTTGTCACCATGTTTTGCATTAAACAATATGACACTATTCCTATCGTTTTTGTAGACAATTATTGTAGCAACCCATGCAAATAATTTCAGCTAGTATGTTTACAGGGCGAAAACACTATGGATCCAAGTAAATGTTTGTTCTCTTGTATTATACTTCAACCTTGCATCTAATACTTGAAAATTCGACACTGAATGAAACAACCACTGTAAATGAACTCTCAAGGAAAGGGGACTTCAATGACCAGAAGAAAACCCATATATTTTTGGAGAGGAACTTGGGCAACGTAAGAAAAATGCACATAAGCAAATTTTTTGTACCAGAAAAATCCTTTGAAGCTGGGATATTGTGCCAGCGAACTTAATCTTTGGAAGACCCTTTTTCCTGGAAAGCCTGCAGTTAGGACAGTTCATGAAGATTGGTAAATTTCTATTCAGCATGGAGAAAGCACATCCTTCATCATCAAGGCTAAAAGATTGAAAGCCTGCTTCAATCTCTTTGACAAAGTTCGGCACTTTAGACGCACTGAGGGATGCCTGATTCTCTTCTTTCCCAGGCCCAGAGAACTGTGTCATTCCACCAAAATTTAGATTACCATTACCCACGAGCTCTTTCAACTTATTGACATTTTTCTCCTTATTCACAGTATTAGCAGGCATGAGTTTTGAGTTTCGATGACCTTTAACATGACCGCCATTTTTACCCAATTTTGAAGGATACACCACATTATAATCTGAAATTTCAACTGACGCAGCAATATGAGAGTCTTGAGGCAACGAATACAAGGATCCAAGTTCATTGAGATGCTCCGGATTCAGTAGGAAACGATGGCCATGGGGGCACTCATGCTCAAATCCAACATATACTATTTCATGCTTCAAAGAGCTGTACGGTTTGCCTTTATCACCACCATTGACATTTACAGGAACTACATTACTGCCTATCTGCAAGAAGGGGTCACCATCTGTGCAGCCATTAGAATCCACCCCATTTAATGTTTCCTGAACAGATGAAAAATCTTGAGACTTTTGAGATCCCTGATGGTAATCAGTTGCATGAACCTGTTCAACATTCCAATCTCTTGTCACACTTTGCTTAACCTTATCTGAAACAGATGAAGGTGGCTTCCTCTTCTGGAGAGGAGGAAATCCTGAATCTGCAGCTGCCGGTCCAGCGACGACTGCAGAAAATGGTTTTCTCAAGGTAAAATTGGGAAGGCCTCTACCAAAACTGATTTTATTGTCATCAGACTTGATGTTTTCTGAAGGTTTCCCTTGATGTGCACACCCAGTCTGCAAATCTCCAGAGTACAACTGTGCATTACTGGTTTTTCTGATATCTGTATCACCATTAAATTCAACCTTGGGGATCATACTTGACCTCTTCAGAGAACTATGTCGCCCAACACTTTCTGGTAAACCATACGGGCCTTTGCGTGTCTCTAGAAATATGGTCCATCTCAAAAGAAACTTCTGAGCGGCAGAGAACCCACTCTGAAGCAAGCCTTTAGAAGGCTCATAGTACGTTGCACCCCCGACACGTATTAAACTCCATGAGGACAACTGAATAGGTCCTGCAATGCTTTCTTCTGGAAGCTGGAGAGCAGGAAGGAGCTTGTCACAGTTTGGAGAGCAATTAGACATAATATTTGCTGATTTAAAATCAAAAGGGTCTGCTTGCAGCTGCCTTGAACGGCCACATGCACAAGCACGAAGGAATACATATCCGCTAGAATGTGGCTTCGCTCCAGCTCCTAAAACTGACTCATCAGTTTGGACATCATGCCTCTGGTGCATGCATGGCTTTCCAGTCAAACTAACAGCATCGCAGAGCTGCCTCCCAGATTTCCATATAGATGCACATTCATCTTCCAACTTTTTTGCAAAAAGCTGCACAGCAGGTCCCTTCACCATTGAGCGAAAAGCATGCAAAGATTTCTCCAGATGAGCCTCATGAAGAGAAGTTTGATAACAAGCAGGCAAATCATTTAAGTAAACCTCTTTGGCAGCCGGTAGGGCTCTTTCGCACCACAAAGTGGAAAATTTTGTGTTCATTCCTCGACCACATTCTAACCAAGATACTGCAACATCTAGAGGTTCCATCTTTCTTGAAATAGATCCTTCAACCTGCGGTGGACCAGTGCTTCGCAGTCGAGTTTTTTTCCTGGTAATTTCAGCTTCATCTATGCACCCACCTTTACCACAAAGCACTCCTTGCAAAATTAGTTGACTAGACGATAACCAAATTTCCAGATTTGGAAGTTCAGGAGTGGTAAATGTCTTTCCAGATGCAGCCGAGGCGGCAGCAGCTGCTGCAGCAACAGCAACCATACCAGCACCAGCTGCTGAGCCACTGTTGGTACTAGTAACCAGGCCCCCTCTGCCTCTTAAAATATCAGACTGCCGGCAAATGAACTCCTTTATGGGTAGTATATCGTCTTTGCTCGCGCTCGGACCATGGGTTTCAAGCAGAAGAAAATCTGACGATGCTTTCCCATTCAAAACATCTTCCACAAGGCCAGTGGCAAACTCAAGAGATTCACACCTCTGAATTGTAGACTGATCTACCAGTGCAACTGCCCTCGATGCATCAAGTGAAAACAAAGATGCAGAACTTGACGAAATCCCACTTCTTGAGCCAGGATGACTTGTTTCAGAACCTGAAAGTGTTCGGCATTTCTTAAGTAAAAAGCGAATCTGTGCTTCAAGAGATGACTGCAGTTTCTTCCTAAAACCACCTTCGGATTTACTCACAGGGCGTGCAAGCACCATAACAGAACCAGAACCTTTAACTGGAATGCTTGGTCTTGCTAAACTGTTCATACTAGAAGATTGATTAAGAGAGGGGGTATCTGTTGACTCCTCAACATTAGAACTTGGATTTGCAACATCTGAGAAATCATCAACAAAAACAAACAGTATAACTGGAGTACACTGTCCTGGAAACAAAGAGGTATAAGAACCTAAACCTGACATGAGAGAAATAGATGAAGCATTGCGATTCAAGGTGCCACCACTTCTGCTTGGAGAAGGATTGTTGGAGGAGGTGGTTGATGTGGTAGGTCGTGAGGATGATGAAGAATGTGGCCTAGATGACAGCGAGGGTGTAGTTCGGGATCTTACAAATGGAGCCAAAGCATGCTTGGCAGCTTGTAAAAGTCGAAATTGTTTCAAAATTTGAGTGTCAAAGTGTGATCCCTCTTGAATGTATATAATTACATGGCAAACCTGCATGCATTGCTAATTGAACTAATGAGCAGATATTCCACTTGGTAGACTACATTATCAACAAAAAAACAAACATAATACATAAACACATCAAACAAGAACCCAAAACACTTGATCTTGGAGGCTCTAAACAACTTCAATGTCGTTGAAACCCAACCCCCCCACCCCAAAATAGCACTTTTTCTTTATCGAATGCAAATAACACAGAAATAGGACGAAATTTAAAAGAAATGACAAATTCCTGGTAATTTCTTTCAATTTCTCGAAAACCTCTTTGTTGCTAATGAACTATTCCTCTGTACATCATCACCCCCCAGAATTAAAGGGGGTCGTGGGTTCAAAACCCACCAGGTGCTTGTGTAACATACCAATCAAACTGGGAAAAAAGTCTGTATCAACAAAATTCGTGACATTCATTTTCCGAGTCTAAGGAACTCTAAAACCTGCCTATTTCTTACTTAACAAACTTCAACCATATTAACCAAGGAATGCAACTTCATAACGAAGTATCACCCTATAAGTCATTAAGGGGATCAGAACATGCCATAGAACTGAATGAGTACATCGTATTTTCCCCAAACACTTAACTAAATTTGCACCTATGGTCTTAAGACATATACTCAAATCGTATGCGTGTCAGTATGACTCAACTCTCGCAGCATTGGATTCTAGTTCTTGTAAGAGGCCAATGGTTATGGTCTTTAATCTTTCACCAAATCGATTAAAAAGACAAAAAGACCGGATGGAAAAGAACGACTCACGGTGAACATGAAGAGCATCCCCTGTAGATCCCCGCAGTCGTGCTCCTCAATGGCTGAAGCGAAACACGACCCCTCCTCCAACAGGCGATCCACTGCGCAGCAGCGCGTTGAAGAAAATTGCAAAAATAAAATCCCCTTCTCGTGGTCGTGATAGTAGCTGATTCTCCTATACTTGAACCACTCCCTCACCTCTTCTTTGTCCATTGGGCACAAGGGCTTGTCCAGGTCGCCGGAGCCGAAGATGTTGGAGTCGATGACGCGGTTGATGAGCCCGGTGGAGTGGTTCGGTCTCGGGGAAATGAAGCCGACCACGACAACGCCGTCCGGAGAGCGATGTTGTGATGAAGATGACGGTGAGGTATCTGGAGGAGGGAGAGGGCTTTGGATGGGCGCGGGTGTAAGAGAAGAGGGTGGGGGCCGAATTAGGACCCGCATGGCGGAGCGGTTGGGGTTAGAAGCGTCCATACGTAAGGAAAAGGTGCGGTTTTGGAGTGGCTGGCTTATTGCTTTAGGTTCGGACTTCCATGGAAAAGAAAGAGATTTTGCTTTCTGGGTTTGGGGCAGGGCTCTGACTGTTCTATGAGCCCTCGCCAATTTTCGACTTTGCAAAGAAATGGCACCAACCTGCGTCTAGCTTCTCGCAATACCAGCATATGCCTCCTGGTATCAGCTTCTGCCCTTTGACAACACAGCCAGTTCCAGACGACCACTTGACGATTTAAAGTCGCACTGAATTTTGTGCAAAATCATGTCGTTGAATGTCCTCGGCTGCTCATATCAACATTGCCCTCCTCTTCTCCATCGAACCCCCTGATCTCCGAAACTCACATATAATGAAATTTTGAACCCCAATTTTCATAAATTACAGAATATCATATCTTACACCTAAATTTTATGAACTGGATTCGAGCAATTGAGAGTTCAACACAAACAACAAATACTCGATCACAGTGGGAGTTAAGTCAATAATTACTCACAAACTGTATATAATTCGAACTCAAGTATATCCCTTCATCTAAGAGTAAAACTTCATCTTTTCAACTATTAAATTATCAATCTTCTTAACAAATTAATTTGAAAATTTTCATACAATTAACAAAACCACTTAGGATGAAAAAACAAAGCCAATACTAATAGAAATTAAGGGTAAACTCATAGTTAGCCCCATAAGTATGAACAAAAATTAAATTGATAGCCTTAATTATCAATTCGGTGATTTGAGACCCATAACTTTTGAAAATTATCAATTCTAGCCCCCATCTAAATTAGGCGTTAAATCTGACTAAAATCATGCAAAATGACCAAAATGCCCCTCCAAGATTAAATTTAAAAAAATAAATAAAAATAATAAAATTTAAGAAATAAATTAAAAACTAATATATTATTGAAATAGAGTTTCAATAGTTTTATTTAAAAAATATTAATTTTTTAAAAAAGTTTCATTTTTTTATTTTTAATGAATTTTTTAGTAATTTGATCTTGGAGGCATTTTGGTCATTTTGCATGATTTTCTGTCGGATTTAACGCCCAATTTAGATGTGGGGTTAAAATTGATGATTTTCTAAAAGTTATGGGTCTCAGATCCCGAATTGATAATTAGTGGTATTATTTAATTTTTGCTTATACTTTATGGGGCTAACTATGACTTTACTCCTGTAAATTATGTTTCAAAAAAGAGACTTAAGCTAAATAAAATATTATTCAATTTCTCTGTTTTGGTTATTATTAGGCATCGTGAGATAATACCACTAAAACCAACAGACTACTATTATAATAATCTTCCCAACATGGAATTACTAGCATAATCTTATTTTCAAAATTAGAAATTTATTTTGATGTTTTGGATATACTTATTGTGCTGTTTGGACCTCAAAATTTAAAAAATTTATATTGAAATTGGTGAAAAAATAAACAGATTGATAATTTGAGTAAATTTTTTATGTTTATTTTGATAAAAAATGATTTAATAGAGAGAAATAATTTTATTTGACCAAATATTTGAAATGCTCCAAAAACAAAATTATGTGCCAACTCCACTTTTCCCCTGTACGTTTTAATCTTTCCAAAATCACCATGAGGGGCATTGTTAGAGTTTGTGAAATTTAAAAATTACCGTACAGTAGATAACGAAAACACTACTTATAATAACGTTACGAGCGTAGAGGTACACAAGGAGATTAATCAAAAAGGAAAACAAGTGTGCTACAAGGTAATAAATAAAAAATATTGCTAAAGGTAAGGAAACGATCAGCATTAATGTTGAGCGCTTGAGCTGTGGCTGTCCTAATTACCAATATATTGGGACTAAAGTCTCGGAGTCAGCTAGCTCTTCATCCCACGGCTCCCATAACTAATTTGAATTTTGAATTAAATTTTGAGTTTCAAAAGACAATACAAAGGCTAATCTTATCTTTTTATTTTAAAAGCTAAAAGATACAGGCTGAATTGTACTTTTAAATTTAATAGTGATGGAATATAGATCTAATACAATATTTGAATTTAAAAGTTGATAATAAATAGACATAGGTATATTAGAGTCTAAAATTTGGGTTGTGGTAGTGCTACTAGATTTCAGGTGATTGTTGGGCAATTATTTAAGAAGGTTTAAGATTTGGGCTAAACATTTGAGGTAAATGGCTTTTTAATTGTGTTGTGAAAAATAAGTACATTCAATTCTTTTGTAAATAAAAAAATGTTTGGAAATATGTTAATGTGAAATTGAATTCTTTGATACTGGAAAGATGAGATTTTAAAGGTGCACTATCTTTTATATTGTCATTTTCTCTTACCATTGATTTGTTACTTACTGAACTAGTAGCTATCGAAAGTAATTTGCAAGAGTACTTTTGGAGATTAATTTTTGAAAAACATGTTGGAAAATACTGGATATATATTAATGTTAATTTCAGGGCTTGACGAAGGTTTTAACAATTTATTTTGTTGGCATTTTTATTGTTTATGACTATTTTTCTGATGTCGGAATAAATATTTTTAAAATATTGGGGCCTAAGCAGTTAAAAAAAAAGCCTTATTTTATACCATTTTATTATGATTTTTTTTTAAAAAAAAATAAAATTGATAAATCACTAGCTGGGTTTAAACTATGTTTGCAATATCACTCTCTCGTAAGAGGTTTCGGGGTCAAAGAAAAGAGTCTCCTAGATCATCCCGAGGGAGTCATATTTGGTAATGAATTATCTCTAATCACAATCTTAATTACAGATCCCAAGTGCACCCTTGCTAGCAGCTGGTGCAGCCAAAGATATCAACCCCACCTCTTTATCCATTTTAACTTCAAGTTCCATACCCTGACTCCTAGTTGCTTTTGTGATCCGAATCACACCATCCACAAGTTATCTCCAAATTATTTACTACTTGGAGAGAATATGAGGCAGGACGTAGCTAATTGTATGGGTCATTATGAATTTCAGTTTAGACTCAAATCTTTATTAATTTCCTTTAGGGTCCATTTGTTTTGTTGTAAAACACTTGTTTTTTTATAAAGCAGATTCCAATGCATTAAGTTTTAGTAAAGTATTATAAGTTCCGTTGTTTGGTTGTTACCTTAAATATATTTCCAAAAAATATTTTTCAATGTTTGGCTCAGGTTGTATCTTTCGTAATCTTATATGATTCATAAACTTAATTCTTAATATTAATTAAAAAATAATAAAAAATCAATCAAATGACATATGGAACTAAAATTTGAAGTAAATTGCAAATTTTCTGCTTTCAATTCTAGAAAATTTTCAAAATGGATTGCTACCTGGGATTTTCTAGAATATTGCGAGATAGCTATATTCCAAAATGTTTTTGAGCTACCTCTCTTTTTTCTCTCCTTAAAGAAAATTCATGCATCCTATGCCATGAATTGGAACTCAAAAATATAAGGAATAATGCAGACACATACTAAATAGGGCTCTAAAATGAGATTCCAAATTCCTGCTCAACACATATCATCCAATAAAGTATTCTAGAAATAGTAAACTAGACAAACCACTCATGGGTCAGTTGTGCGCAGGATTTCACTCGTTTATCATAAGGGAAAGATCAAAGGTTTAGACCCATATTTAGATGGATTCTACACTTTATGATATGCAAGAAAAATCTAGGAGGAAGTCTAGATGGGTCTATGGACCCTATAGAGAGGGATTTTATTCTCTCCAAAGATTAAGGGTTGGCATCCTTTGCATAAGCTCTGTTTAGACACACCTTTACCTATTAGGGAATTCAATTTATAGGGAGGATATTTTTTTCCCCTTAGAGATAAGAGGGTTGGAATCTATTAACTGTGCTCTCTCGTTACACTTATTTTATCAGTTAGGGAGCTCCTCAAGAACAAAGAGCGACAATAAGGAATTGCAGTCTACAAAGAGACATCTTTTAGGCAAAAGGGGTAAGAGGAGATAGGAGGTTGAGATCTTTCACACGGGCGACTCTAGTAGCACTATTATTGAGTATTACTATAGTGATCCAAACTTCTACATAAAGAGCATAAAGAACCAAGGACTGGATATATATGATGGTTTTACACAGATCAAATAGGCCACACAAATCCAAGCATAACTGTATGAAAATTCCTTCCTCCCAAGATATTGAAAAACATGCAGCAGTGGAGAGCTTCTTAGCTTAAAAGCAAAATTTTCTCTCCTCCTTGGGAAGACAATAATTTCTTACGGGGCACTCTCCAGGATGAAAAAAGCATGAATCTAGGAGATATAAGGACATATATTGGTACGATCTCAAGAGCCTAGAACCTATTGAGGCTGAAAATGTATCATCCAGTTTATCAATCCCTTGCATGAATGAAACTAGGCCTCATAAACGGTGAAGTTTGACAAACTTCCAAGTCTGGAGTAAGATTAATCTCCTTGTATGCTTTCACCTGTCAATCAATCTCCAAATTCAGATTATGTGAATACACAAAATAGCAAAAGCAAGAACCAAAAAACATTCATATGTACGAGACAGAGCAAAGAAAATTGTACATTGAAAATCAATTTCTAGCATGTGCAGACACATAGAAGCACCAAAATAGAAAAATGCATATAAACATGAACCTTGAAGAAGGTCAATGAATTGTGTTGGTGTGTTTTGTGTCTGCTGCCATTAGCTTGTGTTTACAGATAACTAACAAACTAGCAGCATGAGATTGAAGACCAATTGAGACCATAATACTATTTAACTTAGCACTAAGTTGCTTTGTGCCAGGAAAAAATACAGAGGCACCAACATAAAACCTGAAGAAACACTGAGCCCAAAATTCACATCTACAACCCTCATTATGCTAGGGAGGGGGCGAGGGTGGGGAAGGGGAATGAGGGGGTTTTGCCAATCAGGCTGACAACGGATTTATACTATGAGAATAAACCATTGGGAACAATCAGAGAAGAGAGAGAGGTAGACAATCACAACCACCATACCAGCTTACAGCTAGACAACCTTAAAACTTACAAGGAAGTTCAAGTATTGCGACTTGTGACATCTCCAATATTTGAAAGGCAAGGGACTACCATAGGTCCTCCACGAACCTTTTCAAGAGCGAAGCTTATCCTTAGCGGTTGGCCTAACAATGCCTATAACAAAACCACAGAAATCAACAGGAGTTATCAAGCACTCACAAAGAAGATGCTTTGGAAGATGAAATTCAAGTTCATGAGAATGCCAAGCAGCAGCTCACCTTTCCATCAATGGCTTCTTTCGCACACCGGGCATCATCTTCTTTTGAAAAATCCACAAACCCAAAGCCTCTAGATCTACCAGTGTCTTTATAGTACAATATATTCACTACAACTCCAACAGCGGCATGATTTAAAGATCGAAAAGTCCAGCATAATTGAAGCCACAAAGAAACCAAAATCGAATCTAACAGAAAGGATTTACTCGATTATGACACAACACAATAAATCTAGACATAAATTACTTGAATTCGTGCTCAATGTTTAGATTTGAGACTTCAAAATGTCGCTGAAGAACCAATTTTGATATCCCACAAAGAGGAGAACGAGAGAGAGGAAGAGAAATGTCGAAGATGAGGAATTGATTTTGATATCATGAGAGAGAGAGAGAGAGAGAGATTGGGAGCAAGAAGTCTTGACAGAGTGAGGGAGAACCAAGAGGAGCACCCTTCAACTAGAGAGAAAGTAACGTTTTGTTTTTTTCTTAGCGAGCCTACGAGAAGGGGGAGAACGGTCGAGTGAAAGGTTGGGAGAGGCTGGGGAAAGAAGATTCGTGACTTTAAAAAAAAAGCTACATTCTGGGATGTAAGGTTATATTTTAAGCTTGACCAAATCTCATTTCCATTGACTATAGTTTTACGAAGCATCCAAACACTGGAAAGTAAATAAAATGCTTTACAAAAAGAAGAATACAATGAAATAAAACAGACCCTAAAATGTACTGATCAAATCCTCACCAACTGCATTAAAATATCTGCACATGACAACTCACTAGGTGGTAGCCCATACTCTTCTTCACCATCAAACATTTTTCGATTCCTCCTACAATTGTGATCCATTGGCAAATAACGAAGATGACCATGTAGTACATATTTCTACTGTGTGATAGATATTTAGATGTAGTATATTGGTTACATGCCAGACAAGACAATTTTCCCTTCGTACTCCACCTAGATAAATTACCGTATGCTGAAAAATCATTAATTGTCCACATCACTGCTGCATGCATTTAAAAATAATTAGATGTTGACGCATCAAATGTAAGAACACTTCGTCCCATAATATTTTCAACTCTTCCACCAAAGGTTGTAAGTAAACATCAATATCGTTTCCAGGAGATCTTGGATCGAGAGTAAGTAACATCATCATAAAGAATGGATCCTTCATGCACTTCTAAGATGACAAATTATATGGCATAAGCACCACTGGCCACATTCTATAACTTGTACTCATATTGCCAAATGGATTAAACTCATCAGTGGCCAACCCAAGTCGAACATTGCGAGCTTCCCATCCAAACCATTCATGGTCCTTGTCAAACTCTTTCCATGCCAAAGAGTTTGCCAATGTCTTAAATTATCTTCATCTACAATCCATTTTCCCTATGCTATCTCATGTCCTCAGCCATCTTCTTTGATTTTTTTTAGGAACTTTCTTCCGTTTTGTCGTACTACTGATCCATCTAGACTCACAACATACAGAGCATACTTCTAGCTTATCTGTTTCCTTCCAAAATTAAAATATAATCATTGACACATGCATGTATGAGTATATAATCAAGACCCAGACCCCGATTTAATGTTCTTGCCTCTTTATATGATTTAGGCAAGGTCTCTCCTTTGGAAGAGCTTCTTTAATCAAATCTAACACCATATTAATGCCGCAATGCTCATATGTGTAGGTCTTTATGTACATCAATCGTACCATAAATGACAATTTTGAAAAACGCTCACAACCTAGATAAAGAGGACGTCTCACATCTTCCAACAGCTGATCAAAATCTTTTCCACTATTTTCTACTCTAATAGGTTCATCAACATTGTCTCCATCTCCAAATGTTGTACTCGTAAACATCCTTGTACCGATATTCTTTAACATTTTATCCATTTTCTCGATGACTTCGTTAGCATCATTCACTTCATCCTCATGGTCATATTCTACCATAGCATTAGCATGACTAGAACTCCCCATATGGTTCACCGTGCAACACCCATTTAGTATAACTTTCTATCATCCCATGCACAATCAAATGATCCTCAACCTTCTCCACTTTCTGTAAGTAAACATTTCTACACAGTCGATAAGGGCACATAATTTCATTCTTGCTATCCACACATCCACGTGTCTTGACCATGAACTGTTTTAGCCCTTTTATATATCTCTGACTGAATTGATTCACTTTATTCATCCAACTCTTATCCATCTTTCCCGTCCTTAAAAAACACAACAAACAACAAAGCTTACTAAGACATGCACAATGATTCTAATAACTTTTATCTCGTTACTAAAAGGTAGTTGGTCCTATCTCATTCAAGATTGTACGATCTGAATTGCATTGTGAACGACTCTTGTTATTCTCACCATAATGTGTCGATTGCATGCAATACAGATTATATAATCTTAAACTATCCAAACTTGGACAATTCAAGAATTACTATATGACAAACTTTGCATATGTCATACAATAACTCTCAAATGGGTCTAAGGGTAATATGATACATGCAACATTCAAATAAGTAAAAACAAATGGGCAATCTCATGCAAAATACAAGGAAAAACGTAGAAAGCTTTCTTCTATGCTTTTCTATCTGCAACTATACCAAAAGGTTGCATCAAATTCTAATTTTATAACAAGCTTGCATTAGAAGAAGCAAAAAAGAACAAACAATGCAAAAGCAAAACTCAACTGAGAGGAAATCAGTCTTCAAAATTCTGAAAAGGAAAAATGTTCACAATGGTAATCTAAAGGAAAAGGAAAAAAGTTAGCATTTTTTCATCCCGAAATCTGATTAGCATTTCGTGAACTGTACAAATTAGAAGAGAATGACTTACCAGTTTATGGAGATGAAAATTCAACTTGTTATTGCCATCCAAGGTCTGCTACCAAGTGTCTCTGCAGAATGAAATGAATGAGAGAATGACTCTGTGAGCTTTTGAGCTCCTGCGTTTATTGTCTTTTTTCTTCTTCTTCTTCTTTTTTGTGGTTTCCCAGTAATATCGTTCGAACTAGTTTGCACTTAACCCAAAACTACGACGTCTTGTCTACAGTTCGAACTAGGCCACATAGTTCGAACCAATTCCAGTAAAAAAAATTCATATTCATGAGAACTGGATCGAACTATATAGAGTCATTTCGAACAAGTTTGCACTTAACCCAAAACTACAACGTCTTGTCTCCAGTTCGAACCTGACCACATTGTTCGAACCAATTCCAGTAAAAAAAATTCATTTTCACGAGCATTGGTTCGTACTGTATAGACTCATTTCAAACGAGTTTGCAATTAACCCAAAACTATGATGTCTCGTT
>CM025854.1:10621255-10633345 GCA_003952965.2 Morella rubra
ATTCAAACAAATTGCACCATAAAATTAATTCGTTGAGATTTATGCATATTTCATCAGATGAGGGTGCCTATTTTAAAGTCTCTCCTACTGTTCTTGTATTGAAGGTATATAGGCTTCAATTGCACCGTGCTTTTAGACTCTAATATTCAGTTACCGTCATCTTACCGTAAATCAATCTTTCCTTTCCCGCTCCTAAATGAGAAATGGTTTTGTTTAATCCTTCGGTCCTGGCCAGAGAAAAGTGATCTCTGAAAAAGGCGTAAAGGTTTTCCTTCGGGTTATTTAATAAAGTTTATCTATTTAATGGTTTTCCTTCGGATGAAATGCTTCTAAAGAAGAATAATTTGGCGTGTTTTAGGACTGAAGCAATATCTCTTCACCATTGTAAGGGGAAACTACAGCTGGCATGGGTGAAGGTGGACTTTGGTTGTCCAAACCCATCAAATGATGATTGGATTGCAGTACTATTTTCTCCTGCCAATTTCAGGTAACAAATCTCATTTGCAAGTAACTTGTGGCTTTTGTCAACAAGTTGGAAGCTGTAGAAGGTCTAGGTTCTTATAATATTTTCTTTGTGATAGTGTTTATCATCAAGGTGTTGCTTAAGTCCGCGAAAATCGACTGAGATGGGCCATGCTCATTGCTTTCTTGACTCTTGCAAACCCCCCCCACCCCGCAGGTCTTGCACGCCACGGACTACGAGTCTATGATTTGCACATGTAGGACCACTTGGCAATGTTAAGTCAGCGAATTAGGTAGTCTGAGATAGGCCATGCACATTGTTTTCAGTCATTCTTTCTCACGCGGATTTTTTGGGGGGCCAAATATAAAACATAGAAGAAAATCATTAAAAAGTTATTCTTTCTTCCTGGAAAAATATTTCATACGGATTTTTTTGGGCTGAGGGCCACGGTCCAGCCATTCTTAACCACTTAGCTCTATCTTTGATTCATTGTCGGAGTTGCATTGTGCAATTCGAAAATAAAGCATAGCGTGTGGACCGTACACTGCTTAGCACTCCACATATATACTAAATATTTTTGGGTAGTGGGGATTTTAGATCATTAAATAATTATTGTGTCTATCTATTAATTGCATCTTATAAACAGACAGAAAAACTGTAGAGAATATATATATATAAACCACCGGCCTCTAATATACTCTGCTAACACTGCACTTTGTAATGGACTATCCACTATATCTATCCATGCATATATCAAACAACGGATCAACCCAACCCAATCTTGAGATTAACAACAAAAGGGCCCGCAGATGAGTTAGGGATGGGCCTGGTGGAGATGGGATCCAATCTGACCCTAGAAAGCATAGTAAGCTATGCCCGTAAGGGCTCTTTATCAACCCGGCCCAATCTTGGGAGATCAACATAATAGGACTGAAAAGCTGGCTTTGGTCTACAGTGACCCGTCGTTTATTAAGAGTAGCGTCGTTTTCTAGTGTATAAAATTATAAATTCTAACCCAACTAACAACAATTAAGTATTTAGAGTTATTAGAAGAATTTCAATTAGGCATGTGAGAAGGTTGTTCAAACAACTGATCGGATGTCTCCTCGTGATATTTGAAGCGGTTTATGAAATAACAAGCATATATATGAGTTTGCAAAAATAATAAGAACGATATTTAGCAACATTATTTAGAAAATATATATGGAGAAGAAATTATCTTGATGAGTAATTTATTGACTGTTGATGGTCCAATCTTCAGATCCATATATAGTGTGTACATCGTCATCATACCTATTTCTCGAGGAAATTCTTGAATCAATGAGTGGATAGTTTAGGGTGCCTTTTGCGTCCATTCTTGTGATCTAAGTAGTTGATGCCAAAACAAGATCAGAATCCTGTATTCCATTCGAAGTTGTCCAACAGAGTCCAGGCAAAGAATCCCTTGACTCTGACATCATCCCTAACCCAACAAAAAAAAAAAAACCAAAAAATATGAAAAGTCAAAAAATAGATCATTATAGAGAGAGAGAGAGAGAGAGAGAGAGAGAGATGGGAGGGGAGGGAAAGAACAATTGTTATGGACACTTACTTAATAGCCTTGCGAAGATAAGAGAGATGACGTACTATGATAATACTCAATTCTATGATTGTCTACAAGAGCTTCTTCAAGTGACAAAGTGGCATTATTGAACTCATCAACACCTACATTAATATGTATATATAGTTGCATTAGAGATCTTCTTGGATATCTAATAGCTACAATATATTTCAAGTTTTGTGCAAATAATTTGAGAGAAATCAAATAGTAATAATAATACTATAAAAACTACCATTCTCCTCCGTAATGTAAATGAGTGGATTATGATAATTCTCTTTTATATAGAGCAACATATCTAAAATTCCTCTAGGATAAACATGGAGTCAAGGTGATGCAACCTACAATTGAACAAAGACGGAGCCCAAATAAGAATTTTGTTAGTCAAATAGTTTGCTCTTGATTCATTAAATAACTTTTCGATATAGTTGAGGAAGTAGTACCGGTGGTCCATTGAGGATGCCATTCCGCACAGCTGTCATGAAATTAGACATGAAAATTCGTTGGTATTATATATATACACACACATAAGAGAAACATGAATATCATTAATTAATTATGTACTTCAAGCATTTGACTAAGGCTGGAGAAATTAAGGGTGAAGATCTCCCTTTCAAACGAATTCAATGCTAGATTAAACTTCATAAGATTTGTGCAGTTCATCAAAGATGAAGGCAGGGCACCTATGAAGGAGCAGGTGCTTCAATTGGGAGAGCTTGCTGATATTGTCGGGTAGCTTGCCGCCAATGTTGATGCTATATAATTCAAGCTTGGCAAGTCTTGTAAGGTTTGCGATGTCGTCGCTAATGAGTCTAGAAAGATTATTTGAAGGTAAGGAGAGTTCATGTAGCCTTGTTGCACTATATATATTCGGTGGGAGTGGTCCTGAGAGAGACTTGAGACTTGTTTGAAAAACCTCTAGTTTTGAACATCTCCCTAGTCCACTAGGAGTTTGGCCCCTGTAATGATTAAAAGATAAATTGAGGAACCTGATAAAGGGTGAATTGATGTAGAGTGATGAGCCATTAGTTGAAAATAAAGATGACATATCTCCCTTTAGATCGTTGTTGCTGAAATCAACAATTCTGAGCTGATTCAAGGGTGAAAACAATTTGGATGGAAGAAAACCTGAAAGTGAATTGTGGGAGAGATTGAGGTGTGAGGTTTGCAAGAGGAGTTATACTCCCCTAGAGACCTTTAGAAGGCAACCAAATGTGTTTGACCTGCCCTTTATGATCACAGAAAATACCTTCCCATTGGCAACAATCAATGGAAGACCAATTTAATGGTGGGGAGGAGGTTTTGAATGGCAAGGACAAGAGAGAGTTGCGATCCATTTGATTGCATGCTTGATATGCATAGAAAAGTGTAAAGATTGCCAAAGGGAAGAGGAGATAACGAGGCTAAAAATTGGGCATGGTTCTTGTTTCATATCTCCGGCTAGAAGAAATTATAGGTATTTATAGGATCATTTCCCAAGCAACTGGGTTAGAGATTATAAGTTGTAGGTATTTATACATACTACCCACGTGCATAAATTGTTTGCAGAAGGCATCCTTCTAATTGTTTAGGAGTCTTCTTAGAGATTTTACTTTCTATCATTGTCAAAGTTGTAGGTATCTAATTGTTTTGGAGTCTTCTTGGATATTTGAGCGTCAACTTGTTGGTCCAAAACCTCTTGATGGAACGAAGATATTCTAAACTGTTATCTGCTCAACGCTATCTTTCTACCACATATGTATGTGTCATACAATACCACTCATGACTATCGTTCCCCGTCTACCATGCCAAAGACCCAAACCACTAGCTGCAAATTTCTTGATTGTCAACACCATCATCCCTGAAAATTCTGTCTTGTCTATTGTCTCCCCAATGAATCTCGTGAAAATTTTCTCCATGTTGTCCCAAGTGCTGAGGCATGCATGTTCATCATGTCTTGTCTTGTTTGAACAAGGACAGAGACGATAGCGAAATAAACTTCATTTGCACTAGTTGTCGGTAATCGGAAATTCGAATTGCTTTTAGCAACTTGCATTAGTGAAGGGTTCACTGGAAAGTTACCCATGAACTCAATATGTCCCATGTCGAATACGGTAAGTTGTTGAAGACCGGAGAAATTAAGAGTGGTGATATTTCCTAATTCAAACGAACTGCACCATGAAATTAATTCAATGAGATTTGTGCATATTTCATCAAATGAGCGTGCCTATGTTAAAGTCTCTCCTACTATTCTTGGATTGAAGATATATAGGCTTCAATTGCACCGTACTTTTTAGGGCTGCACAGAACCAAACAGCAACCGGACAGGACCACAAAACCAGATCGGATCGGACTTGTAAAACAGGATATATCCAGTTTGGTTCGGTCTAGGCCTTTTGAAAAACGGTCTGGACCGGATTTTTAAATATTTTTTTAAAATTTTTTCATATAAAGTTAAATATTTTATCTTAATTGTCATGCCTATAATGAAATGCCTCAACGGTTAAGTTACAAGCTTATTTCCTTGAGCGCTCAGGTTTGAATCCTAGCGTTCCCTCATTTTTCAAAATAAAATTATTGATGATTTAAATAAAATTAACAGCATAGATATCAACAAATACGCGTCTGGAGTTCTACTCCTTACGCAAAATCCTCTCATTTTTTCCTATAATAAAACTATTAATGATTTAAATAAAACCAACAGCATAGATATCAACTCACATTTTTTCCTATAATAAAACTATTAATGATTTAAATAAAGCCAACAGCATAGATATCTGGAGTTCTACTACTTACAGTCGCAAAATCCTCTCATTTTTTCCTATAATAAAACTATTAATGATTTAAATAAAGCGAACAGCATAGATATCAACAAAGACACACATGGCGCAATGGTCATCCTCCACCCTTTGGTCTGGAGTTCGACTCTAGCTAGTTGCAAAATCCTCCCTTTTTTACAAAGAGCAAAGAAAAAAAAAATCGGTCTGGACTAGTTAAGTGGTCCAACCAGTCTGGTCATCCCCCTTTAACCCTTTGGTCTGGAGTTCGACTCTAGCCAGTTGCAAAACCCTCCATTTTTTGCAAAAAAAAAAAAAAAAAAAAAAAAAACCCTGGGTGGTGGTCCAAAGGCATGGGAAATTCGGTCCACCGAATTTCCGGTTGTGCAGCTCTAGTGCTTTTAGACTCTCTAATCGGGTATTGTCATCTTACTGTAAATCAATGTTTCCTTTCCCGCTTCTAAATGAGAAATGGTTTTGTTTAATCCAACGGTCCTGGCCTGAGAAAAGTGATCTCTGAAAAAGGCGTAAAGGTTTTCCTTCGGGTTATTTAGTGAAGTGTATCTATTTAATGGTTTGAAGATGGAATGTCCTCTTGACACCATCATCGCAATTTGTTTTAGGCCGCAAGGATATGAAATGCTTTTAGAGGAGAATAATTTGGCGTGTTTTTGGACTGGTGCAATATCTCTTCACCATTGTAGGGTGAAACTACAGCATGGGTGAAGGTGGACTTTGGTTGTCCAAACTCATCAGATGATGATTGGATTGCAGTATTTTCTCTTGCCAATTTCAGGTAAAAAATCTCATTTGCAAGGTAACTTACGGCTTTTGTCAACAAGTTGGAGGCCGTAGAAGGTCTGTTCTTATAATATTTTCTTTGTGGTAGTGTTTATCATCAAGGTGTTGATTAAGTCAGCGAAAATCGACTGAGATGGGCCAAGCTCGTTGCTTTCAGTCGTTCTTTCCCCCCTGTCTTGACTCTTGCACGCCATGGACCACGAGTCTATGATTTGCACATGCAGGTCCTCTTGGCAATGTTAAGTCAGCGAAGGTAGTCTGAGATAGGCCATGCACGTTGCTTTTAGTCATTCTCTCTCACGCGGATTTTTTGGGGGCCCAAAAATAAAACATAGAAGAAAATCATTAAAAAGTTGTCCTTTCGAATCTAGATGAAATCCTCATTAAATGGGAACAGCCACCAGCAAAGAGCTTGAAGATAAATTTTGATGTTGTGGTTCGAAAAGAATTTACTCTGGCTGCTGCGGTCTGTAGAGACTCAGCAGGACACGGACGAAGAGATTTCCTCCCGGCTCCCCACTGTGGGGAGAGGCCAGAGCAACTTAAAAAAATATATATATTTGAAAAGGCACCAAATCTGTAAAGCCATTTCGTATGAACCCTTTCCACTATCTAACTCCACCTTCTTCACTGTGTTTAAGCAAGCCAAATTGTTTGTTTAGGGTCAAAACTCACATAATTCATAACTAAAAAGAGGAAAACAAAAACAAATTTCAATAACATTAAAAAACATACACTCTTTACAGATCTTCTTTTGTAGAACAGCTTCCAGTGACGCCTTCATTTGATCAGTTCGGCATTTTATCAAACTAGTGGTATGTGGAACAAGTCAAATGTTAACAGCTAGATCAAACAAATGGAGACAGGGGAGTGCACTTACCAAGGGAAAAAAGGTAACAGAGTGATTGGCAGATTGAAAAAAAAAAAAAAAGTGACAATAAAAATCCATGAGAGTGACACAGACTTTCCTATACTTGAATCGGGGGAGAGAAAATGGAGGCTGTAAGACATGCCGCCATTCCGAGAGAGAGTCGACACTCAATTGACCGCAAAAGCTAGGTCCATCTGATATCCTTTTAAAGAGAAAAGGACTATGAACTTGCAACTCTTCTATGCAATCTGCCCAAAGGCATAGGAAAAGTTACACAGATTCGATTTTTTAAATCGTCTAGGAATCCAAAATTTAACAAATCTCTAATGGTTGTCCACAGATAAAGAAGAACATACACCCCAAATTAAATCCGGTGATGAAGCCAATTAGCACCACACTGATATGGAGCCATGGGATTGAATTCCCATTTTCTTCATGCCAAATGTCGGTGACATCCATGTTGCCAGTAATATTATATGTGGTCATTGATTTGGAAGTCGGGTTCACAAGTCCAGATTTGCCCTCATTGGCCACGAAATCTATAGAGCCATGCTCATAATAATCGTTTCCTCTATTTAACTCCAACTTCTTCTCTGTATTTAAGCAAGGCCAATTGTCTGTTTATGACCGCAAATTAACACTCATATCCGAAAGACTAAAACATTTCAAGTTCCAACAGACATAAAAAATAATGCAATTTAATAACACTAATGCAAACACTCTTACTTTTATTATCTTGCCAACGAGCCTTTCATTTGATCACTTGGGCATTTTACAAAAGTACTGGTATATATATGCCGTATGATCAAACAACTGCTGCATCAAATACCGATGTCAAATACAACAGATTTTCTTAGAACTACTAGGATTCATAGACTAAAAAACAAAATGAAAAACTTAACAACCACGAGAGAGACAAACATAGAGTTTTCCCAAACTTGAATCGGGGAGAGAAAAATTGGAGGCTCTAAGATAGATGCGCCTCCATTACAAGAGAAACAAAAAGATCATGACCTTATAAGTCTTCTATGCATTCTGCGAAAAGACAACCAATTTCACATAGATTCTATCTGCTAAATCATCTAGGAATCTAGAATATGCAATTCTCCAACGCTTGTTGACAGCTAGAGGACCACAAACCCCCTAAAATCCGGTAATGAAGCCAAGCACAATGCTTATATGAAGCCACGGGACTGCATGTCTGTTTTCTTCATCATGATAAATGTCCTTGTCATCCTTGTTGCCAGTAATATGTGAGCATTGATTTGGAAGTGGAGGGCCACAAAGTCCCGATTGCCCTCATAATCAGAGGCATCGAAACTCTGGAGTTGAGTGCCTGGTGGTATTGGTCCATGGAGTTTATTGCTTGCAATCCTAAACATGTTCAAGAAATGCAAATTTCCAAGTGATGCTGGTATCTCTCCAGTCAACTGATTTGCAGAGAGGAACAACCTTTCCAAGTTTGTGAGTTCCGATATTTGGTTTGGAATCTTGCCAAAGAAGTTGTTATAGCTAAGGTCTAATAATTGGAGCTGCTTCAAATGACCAATCTCAGTGGGGATGCTACCACTAAGGCTGTTGTTCAACAAGATTATTTCCCGTCGAAATTTGGAAAGGGAATTGTACTCGCGGACAAGGTAAGTAACATAAATTGGTAAATCCAAAGAAGTATTGTCTAGAGGTTGTGGGGATACCAATGCTGGTAATCCACAAAGTTCTTTTGGGAATTCCCCAGAAAGGAGGTTATCAGCCAAGTTTAACTGGAAGAGTCTTGGAAGTGTCGACAACCAGACAGGGATTGAACCCATGATACGGTTGTGAGGAAGAAAGAGGACTTCAGATTTTTAAGTTTTGATATCCATACAGGCAATTGACCGGTCAATTGGCAATCAGCAAGACTCAAGAGTCGGAGATTTGCGAAACCACTGGAACTAACTATACTATCATAGGTGGGCATTGGCTCTTGATAAAAATTGCTTCCAAGAATAAGGAAGCTGAGAAGCTTACAATGCATTAGAATCTTGATTGCCCTTGTGATGTTGGTTAGCTTGCTGTTACTAGAGAAGGAAAGATAAAAATTTCAATTGAACCATATCAGTTCCGATTTCACCCTCTAGTTGGTTATTGGAAAGTCGGAGTGCTCTCAAAAACTTGCATGAGTAAAGACTTGCTGGCAAGTTACCAGTGAAGTAGTTCCCTGCCAGGTCAAGTACAGCAAGTTGACTAAGGTCTGAGAAATTAAGGGTGGAGATCTCCCCTTCAAAGGAATTCAATGCTAGATTCAACTTTATAAGATTTGTGCAGTTCATCAAAGATGAAGGCAGGGCACCTATGAAAGAGTTTTATGAAGGAGCAGGTGCTTCAATTGGGAGAGCTTACCAATATTGCTGGGTAGCTTGCCGCCAATGTTGTTGCTATATAATTCAAGCTTGGCAAGTCTTGTAAGGTTTGCGATGTCGTCGCTGATGATTCCAGAAAGATTATTTGAAGGTAATGAGAGTTCATGTAACATTGTTGCCCTATATATATCCGGTGGAAGTGATCCTGAGAGAGAGTTGAAACCTGCTCGAAAAACCTCTAATTCTGAACATCCCCCTAGTCCGCTAGGAACTTGGCCACTGTAATGATTGAAAGAGAAATCGAGGAGCCTGATAAAGGGTGAATTGATGCAGAGTGATGAGCCATTAGTTGAAAATAGCAATGATATATCTCCATTTAGATCGTTGTTGCTGAAATCAACTATTCTGAGTTGATTCAAGGGTGAAAATAATTTAGTTGGAAGAAAACCTGAAAGTGAATTGTGGGAGAGATTGATGTGTGAGAGATGTGTGAGGTTTGCAAGAGATGGAGTTATACTCCCCCGGAGACCTTTAGAAGGCAACCAAATGTGTTTGACCTGCCCTTTATGATCACAGGAAATACCTTCCCATTGGCAACAATCGATGGAAGACCAGTTTAATGGTGGGGAGGAGGTTTTGAATGGTAAGGACAAGAGAGAGTTGCGATCCATTTGATTACATGCTTGATGTGCATCGAAAAGTGTAAAGATTACCAAGGGAAATAGGAGATCACAAGGCTTAAAGTTTGGCACTGTTCTTGTTTCATAGATCCGGCTAGAAGAAGCTGTAGGTATTTATAGGATCATCACCCAGGCAAATGGGTTAGAGATTTTAAGCTTTAGGTATCCGCGTGCATAAGTTGTTTGCAGAAGACATCTATCTAATTATTTAGGAGTCTTCTTGCGGATATTTGAGCGTCAACTTGTGGGTCCAAAACCTCGTGATGGAAAGTAACTTATGGCTTTTGTCGACAAGTTGGAGGCTGTAAAAGGTCTAGTGTTCTCATTGCTTTCAGTCATGTAGAAGGTCTAGTGTTCTCATTGCTTTCAGTCATTCTTTCACCCCTGTTTTGCACGCCATGGACCACGAGTCTATGAGTTCTCATAATATTTTCTTTGTGGTCGTGTTCATCGTCAAGGTGTTAATTAAGTCAGCGAAAATGGACTGAGATGGGCCATGCTCATTGCTTTCAGTCATTCTTTCCCCCCTGTCTTGCACGCCATGGACCACGAGTCTATGATTTGCAGTCGCAAGGTAATGTTAAGTCAGCGAAGATGGACAACGCGAATTTTTTGTGGGGCCAATATAAAAAGATAGAAGAAAATCATTAAAAGTTATTCTTTCCTCCTGGAAAAATATTCATACCGATTTTTTGGGGGCTGAGGGTCATGGTCCAGCCCCTCTTAACCGCCGAGCTCTATCTTTGATTCATTGTCAAAGTTGCATTGTGCAATTAGAAAAAAAAAAAAAGCACACTCAGTGTGTAGACCCTACTCTGCTTGACACTCCGCGTACTAAATATTTTTGGGTAGTGGGGATTTTACATTATTAAATGATTATTGTGTCTATCTATTAATTGCATCTTATAAACCGACAGAAAAACAGTAGAGAATATATATATAAAAACGCACCGGCCTCTAATTTACTCTGCTAATACTGCACTTTGTAATGGACTATCCACTATATCTATCCATGCATATATCAAAAAAGGGATCAACCCGGCCCAATCTTGGACAACAAAAGGGCCCGCAGATGAGTTAGGGATGGGTGTGATGGAGATAGGATCCGGTCTGGCCCTAGAAAGCAAAATAAGCTAGGCCCATAAGGGATCTTTATCAACCCAGCCCAATCTTGGGAGATCAACATGGTAGGACTAAAAAGCTGGCTTTGGTCTACAGCGACCCGTCGTTTTTGAAGACTATCGTCGTTTTCTAGTGTATAAAGTCTAACACAACGAACAACAATTAAGTGTTTAGAGTTATTAGAAGAATTTCAATTAGGCAGGTGTCAAGGTTGTTCAAACAAGTGATCGGATGTCTCCTCGTGATATTTGAAGCGGTTTATGAAATAACAAGCATATATATGAAGTCTGCAAAAATAATAAGAACAATATTCAGCAACATTATTTAGAAAATATACATGGAGAAGAAATTATCTTGATGAGTAATTTATTGACTGCTGATGGTCCAATCTTGAGAATCCATATATAGTGTGATAATCGTCATGCCTATTTTTTGAGGAAATTCTTAAACCAATGAGATGATAGTTTAAAGTGTCTTTTGAGTCTATTCTTGCAGTCTACGTAGTTGAATGCAAAACGAGTTAAGAATCTTATATTCCATTCAAAGTTGTCCAACAAAGTCCAAGCAAAGTATTCCTTCACTCTGATGCCATCCCTAATCCCACAAAAAAAAAAAAAAAAACAAAGAAGAGCCAAATAATAGATCATTTTAGAGTGAGAGTGAGAGATGACGGGACAGGAGGTGAAGATAAGAGAGATGACTATGATAATACTCGATTCTATGATTGTCTATGAGAGCTTCTTCAAGTGACAAAGTGGCATTATCGAACTCATCTACATCATTACAGATCTTCTTGGATATCTAATAGAGTCTTGAGCAAATAATTTGAGAGAAATCAAATAGTAATAATAGTAATGTCCTGTATAGATAAAGATGGAGCCAAGGTGATGCAGCCTACAATTGAGCAAAGACGGAGCCCAAACAGTAAGAATTTTGTTAATTAAATAGTTTGCTCTTGATTAATTAAATAACTTTTCGATATAGTTGAGGAAGTAGTACCGGTCGTCCAATGAGGAAGCCATTACGCACAACTATCATGAAATTAAACATGAAAATTCGTTAGTATTATATACATACATAATAAGAGAAATATAAATATACACTACCAAAAAACAGGGCTTTAGCAGCGGTCAGCGACCACTGCTATAGGCCAAAAAAACACTACTATAATTTTTAGCAGCGTTTTTTTAGAAATGGATGTCTGTCGAATAGGTTTTAACGACAGTTTTCGCGACCACTGGTGAAAATCTTGACCTATATCAACGGTCACTTAGCATCAGTCACGACCGCCGCTAAAGACCTGAAGCTTTTTTTTGAATTTTTTAACAGTGTTTTCCTAAAACGTTGCTACAGGTCTTTAGAAGCGTTTTAGAAAATACTGCTATAGACCTAGCATTTTTTGTTTGAATTTTTTTAGCAGCGTTTTCCTAAAACGTTGGTACAAGTCTTTAGCAGCGTTTT